>OX493266.1:74063430-75313430 GCA_950370525.1 Bellardia bayeri
GAGAATACCAGTGCATGCTCGTACAGCTCGTACTGCAGAAAATATTGCTGTTGTTCGCGATAGTGTGGCTGAAGAGCCGTCCACCTCAACTCGTCGTCGTGTCCAACAATTGCACCTCTCACGCTCGTCGTTGATGAACATTATGCATAAAGACTTGCATTTACACGTTTACAAGGTGCAATTGGCTCAAGAACTAAAGCCTCTTGACCATTCCAAACGTCGTTAATGGGCAGAATGGTGGCAAGAAATGGCAACAGTGGATGATCAATTTTCGATGAGGCACATTTTCACCTCAGTGGATTCGTCAATAAACAGAATTGCCGCATTTGGGCGAATGAGAATCCAAGAGTGATTGCCGAAAAATCAATGCACCCACAAAGAGTGACTGTTTGGTGCGGTTTATGGGCTGGCGGCATCATCGGGCCGTATTTTTTCCAAAATGAGGCCGATCAGGCAGTTACTGTGAATGGTGTTCACTATCGTGAGATGATAACGAACTTTTTATGGCCCGAATTGGAAGATATGGATGTGGACGATATGTGGTTTCAGCAGGACGGTGCCACTTGCCACACAGCTAACGAAGCAATGGCTCTTTTGCGCAACAAATTCAATGGCCGTGTTATCTCACGTAATGGCGATGTCAATTGGCCGCCAAGATCATGTGATTTGACACCGTTGGACTTTTTTCTTTGGGGTTATTTGAAAGAAAAGGTGTACGTCGATAAGCCAGCAACAATTCAAGAGCTAAAGGATGAGATAATTCGGCACATTAACGGCATAGAACCTCCATTATGCCTCAGGGTCATCGAAAATTTGGACCATCGGATGAAGGTGTGCCGCCGTGGTCGCGGCGCCCATTTGGCCGATATTTTCTTCCATACATAATTGAGTAATACCAATATATCATAATAAAATAAAATTACAATAATTTCCTAAATAGTTTGTGTTTTATTCAAAATCAATATCGGCCCTTGAAATTTAACCACCCGTTATAAAATGCTGGAAAATATATTCAGATAGTCCCTATTTCTATTAACATTAAATATATGTATGTATGTAGGTTAATTGAATTTTATCTTGATGCCATCCATCATTTTATGATTTAGGTGATTTTAAGATATAGGCTTTAAATGGACACTAATACTAACCGAGTTTGTATGTATATGATTCTTGTTTTTGTATAAAGTTGTTCGTTAAATTGTATTTGAATGCAATCTTCACGAGTGGACCTTTGATGAATTCGTAATTTATATTTACAAAATGTGGAAGTGTAATTTGGGGGTCTTCTTTCTTTTTATGTGAATTCTATTATATTTAAGATTTTAAGGAGCTTTAAAGAATTTTCGGGAATGACTTTTATCTGGAAAAAGCAGTGCCATTTCTATGGCTTTGATACAATTTCTTTATAACCCAGCAAATACTTTAGCTTTACTTGCCACTTCTTATATTATTAATTATATATTAAAGAATTACTTTATATATAAATATATGTTCATGTATATATATATGTATTAAATTTACTTCAAATAGATTATATATCATTCATTGTTAGTATAATTTTGCAATAAGTTTCCTTAATATTTATTAAGTTATTTTATAACATCAGTCTACAACTACATATTTTAATGTTAATTGAACAATTCAGTAAAAATAATACTAATAAAAATTATTTATTGAAGATTTTGAGGATTTTGCAACCAAATCATTTGGCAACCAACACTGCAAATTGGATATTGATCGTACGTCCATAGATTAAATCGACGGTAAAATCAGAAACTGTTTGTGCACAAAATGTTATTAACTAAATGAAAATTAAATTTGAATTCAATTTTGATGTGCATTGAAGAGCTTAACTAAATGTCTAATAAATAATTATAATTATAAACCAGCTAATAAATAAGTCATTATTATACTAAGTAACGAAGTAATGCCGTCATTGAAAAGTATTTTATTTATTTATTATACCAGCTAGAGATGTCAAACCAGATAGGATTTTCAAATACTGGGATTCGGGATTTTAAAAATGTTGATTAATGGAATTTTTTTGTGATTTTGGGTTTTTTGTTTCTTATTAAAACAAATTGGTTTATTAATAATAAAATCTATTTATTTCAAAAATGTAACTTATATTAACTATAAATATGTTGGAAAACAATAAAAAAATTACTAAAAATTTATAAAAGATAATTTTGTATTTTATAAACCTTTAATAATTTAAAAACGTAATAACATTACATTGAAAATCAGATAGAGAAAAATAATATATCATTTCGCCTTTAATTTCTATATTAATTTGAAAGCAGCGTTCGACCTTAAAAAAACTTCTTAAAAATATTAAGGCATCTAAAGTAGAGATAATCTTAATTTATTGTTGTTACCAGTATATGACGCTGACGAAAAACATCGTTCACAATCAACGCATGTGGGCAAAACTTTTAACAAATTATTTTATGCTGATTGAATTTCTCACCCTCCGAAACAAAATAATTATACGAGTACATATTTCTTTTACATGTTTCAGTTACATTCATTATTTTATTCGTTTTGCAATCAACGTTTTTAATTCATTTCACTCTTGGGATTTTTGGATTTTTTCAAATAATTGTAAAGTTTTGAGTGTAATCATCCTTAATTTGTGGTTTCACCAATTCGTCACTTAATATGCAATCACTTTTTGATATCTCTTTGAGCTTAAATAAAAATTCAACATCGGCAGAGATTCATAACGGCTTCATTGTTACTTTAACCGGATTTAAAATGACAATTATTTGTTTGAGTAAAACAAATAGTGCGTTCGAGTTTCGGAAGCCAAAATTAATTTTTATTCTTTCAGCTTCATTTCTTCAACATACTATTGTAAAATTTTAATTTTTGTTGGTGACTTTGTAAATAATTGTGAAAAGTTTCTGACCTTTGAAATTTGTGACCTAATGTGAAATCTGTTTATTATCTCTTATTGAAAATGCTAAAAAAAACCATTGATTTACTTTAAATAAAGATGTTTTATATTTGTGTATGCCAAAAAAACTGAATCCTTTACTCAAATACTAATTTTCGAGGTTTATAAATACCGAAAAATCTCGGGATTTTTTAAACAGATCCCGGAATTCGAGACTTGATTCGGGATCGGGATCGGGATTTTGGGATTGGCATCCTTAATACCAGCTGAGTTTGTTCTGCTGACATATCGCCTAATTGTTAAGATTGCTACTATCAGCCATGTCACAGAATTTATTTCCGTTCGGAAGTAAAATTAATTCCGTATTTTGCTTTTATAGAAAAAGTAAAAGGAAAATTTTTTTCGAAATGAAACCACTTTTAATTTGATATGTGGAATTGTAATTTTAAGAATTTCTAGATTTCATTCAGAAAAAAATTCTATAGAAGCAAAATACGAAATTAATTCCACTTCCGAACGGAATTAAATTCTGTGACATGGCTGTATGTATATCATTAAGATTTTAAAGATTAGTTCAATGGATTTAAATTTAGCTTGTAATCTTATATAATAATAAAATCAATCTGTGAATACCACAATTATTGTGCTTTATTTTCTATTTACAAACTTTAAAAAAGAAAAAATAATTTTATTTTCTTGTTTTTTTAGCAGAGACATTAAAAAATAGGCTGAAATTGTTTTTCTACAACCCCCACACTACAAAGAACCACAAAACGCAAATCAAACAACCCACAAAAGAATTACATTATTATCAGTATTATTCTTATTATTGACTTGACCATGATAATTATGCAAATTTTAAAATTATTTGTAAACTAAACAAAATACATACATATTATTATTTTCAGAGATAATGCCGATATATAATTCTAAATAGAATAGAAAATTCGAATAACTATTGTTTGAAATATTTCTATTAAGAAAATGGCAAAGTAGACAGCGAAGTTAGCAGACAATAATGGCCTAATTCTCGGTCATTAGTTAACCATTGGTAAACTAAAATAATAACTATTGTTTAACTATTACTTGTTATTCTTATAGCAAACTAAGCATTGCGAATAAAGAATCATAACTAAAGACTGTGAATTCGGCCATAAAAAAAAACAAAATTTATGAGTATAATTTACAATTTACACAAAATTTAGTTGGATTTTGACTATACCATGTTGGTAACGCAATGACAATAACCATAATGAAACCAACTACTCGAATATTTACTACATAGTAGTAACTATGTATGTATGTAATATGTACATACAATAATAAACACTCATAAAAACTTAATACCTCTCATATGTGTATTTATTATTTATTTATAATAATTTCGAATCTAAAAATTACAATATATGTTTATAAAAGATTTCTATTTTATGTGTGTTACAATGGCGCCATTATAAACATGACTGCATTGTAAATCAATTTAAAACACACATTAAAATTCTGATTTTTTTTTTATATATTTTTAACTCTTTCCATTTCAATATTTAAAATTCTTGGTTATTTTTGTGTCTTGTTTTTCTATGTATGGAGAAGTACCACAATTTATGTAAATGTCGATAGTTTTAAAGTTTTTTTTTCTACAATCAGTTTTGTTTTTTGTTCAATGGACAAAAAAAAAAAAAAAAGAGTCATTGAAGAAAATATTTGCTGAAATGGAAACTCAGTAGGAGCAATTTTAGCAGTTAGAAGTTGTATATATCATCCGAAGAATTGCGTTTGAATTGTATGAATTTGTTTTAAAAATTTATACTGTTTTGTTTTTGTCACATACTCGTATTCAAACTCTATAGAAACTGACACGATTTTACGATCGAATAAATTTTGTCTTATTCTTTGGCGAATTTATATGTATAATTTGTTTCTGTCTTTGAATGCAAACAAACTAGGTTTTCTTGGCATAATGTTTAAGAAATTGTACACTGGTAGATAAATGTTGGTGAAAAATATCATAATATTATCAAAATAGAATAATAACATAATAATTTAATTATAAAAGTGTTTGGTAAATGTTTTATTCCTAGAGCTTGTTAAAAAATGACACATTACCTAACTGTGCTAAATGTTAAAAGAAAGTAGTCAATTTATCAATGATGCTAATCAGATTTAAATTTGCTGCTGTTTGTGCAGTAAAACGTGACCAAACAAATAAAAATAGTTTGACAACTCTCAGTTTAGAGTCCCTCTCTTTTGGAATAATATTTGTTTTTAACCAATGAAAGTAAGCTTGAGATATTTGGAGTCAAAAAAACCCCCAATAATATGGCCAAACAAAAACGAAGCCTCTAGTGATAAAAATGCTACCAATACGGTAAAACACGGTGCCGACATTTTAAAAAACAATGTAGCCACTAGTGTAGAGAAAGTAGAACTAGCGCAGAACTGGATTTTCCAACAGGACAATGATACCTCCAAAATTGTGAAAGAGTGGTTGTTCAATCGTTGTTTAAACATTCTATAACATCCTTCTATGTCCCCAGAACTCAATACAATTAAGCACTTGTGGGAATATCTGCGCAAACAAATTAGGCGAAGAAATATTTCTTGCAAGGATAACCTAATGGCAGTAATACTTAATATATCTGTTTACTTTATTTTAACGCTAAAAATCTGCTACTATTCCATTAATATTAAATTATTTTTTTATGTTCCATACTTTTTTTTTTACTTATAAATTATGCTATATATTTTATTTAAAATGTTTACTTTTTATTGACGCTCACAGTAGAATAATCAAACTTTAATCAACTTTGAAATTGCTTTCAAGATTGAAGAACAGCTTGTAAATTCGAATACGGCTCATGCTCTCTACCATGCCGCTTTTGTACATTAGAATCCCTGATAATCTATAATTTAAATAAGTTTTGATTTTTACTAAGTTTTTTCTCTGAGTGTTGTTTGAAAACAACATCAAGAAATTTCTTTTTGTTTTTCAAATAAAACTTCTTTATTTGACAAAAAGAACAAGTATACTAAATACTAACAAAACTTCAATTTCCTCTAAACAAAAGTTTACAAATTTCTTTAGCTCAAATTAGGCGGACATGCAGGCAGACAATCAGTTTTTAGCTGCAAACGGAAAAGGGAAATGAAGTTTTAAAATAGATGTTTTTAATTTGATTTGTTCATAGGCTTAACATTTATTTGAAGCTTTGAATGATTATTTCTAAATACTTTGTATGTTGTACATATGTGAAACTTGATTTGATGCCATCTTCTTCGAATTCATTGCTTTAATTAAAATGTTATAACAATTATGAGGCATTATTAAATATGCCCATTATAATGATGATGATAATGATGATAATTATGAATTGTTTACATTACATACTGCATTATGATGCCATACTAAAGAAAATCATACAAACAAATCATAGTCATCATTATGCAGCAATCATAACAATGACATTTTGTTTTCAAAACATACTTAAACTCATGCAGACTTTTAAATGGAAACCAGATGGTAATAGTTAACTCATTTTTTTTTTAAATTGAAAACTATGGTTTGTTATGGCAATAAACATGCATACTATAAAAGTATAATGGGTTACTAGGCCCAGAAATTGTAATGTATCATTAAATACACAGTTTTATTTAGATAAATTATTTGTTAAACATAAAAAATTTAAAAATAGAGTCTGTAACGCTATACATACTTCTTTAAACTAAACTGTGAGTATCCTAAATACTTACTCATTAACATTAACTGAAATTTTATGTTAAACTATGGCCAATATCATTAAATGGTGATTGCCTAAAATTCAAACCAATTCATATACACATTTCTTTTTCTTTGCCAAATCATCTACAATATTATCGGATCTATATAACCTCAAATCTTGAGGCCATAATTTAAAGTTGAAATTTTTGTTGTTAACATCATTCAAGATGCCAATTTTGATTAACTATTTCCCACCTAATGTATTTCAAAATTGTTGCCCAAGCTTTTTAAATTAATTGTAAACGTAAATTGCATTGATTTATGATGTTGACGACGACGCTGAAGACGATTACGTTGATAATGTTTAAGTGATTGATTTTGTTCAATTAAGTTAATTAACTTATTTCACAGTATAGTATAGTTTATTTACGCCATTTATATAGTTTTGTTACACGCGATGTTTAAAGTTATTTTTAGTTATTTATTGACTGCCTTTTTCCAATGAACAAGTTATATTGAATAATTTATATGGTCATTAAATTGCAATATTTCTTTAAGAAAAGCATTCAATTGTTTTTTTTTTAATCAAATTACATTTGCAGTAAATATAAAGAGTTTCCCAAAATTTAGTTAAGATTAAACATATTCGCCATTTGTACATTAAAATAAAAATAACAATTTGACAGCTGATAGTTTAGAATTAGTAAAAATGTAGCATTACAAGAGGGAACAATATTTCTGAAATAATTGAAGTTTGCGGCAACAGTTCGAACAAAACTATGCTCAGTGATTAGGTCCATTTGGCCTTGTTTACAAAAACAAATGAAACTCCATTTTTTAGTGCGTTCGAAGCCATCATTGGACCATACTTCTTTGAAAATAAGACTGGTCAAGTGATTAGTATTAGCTGTACTCAGACATCTCGACAGAGATCTTTCTGCCTAAACGACATGTTTTTTTTTTATAACAACAATTTATTTATTATTTATTTATTAACATATTTAGAAATTTACCCCCTTATTCAAAAACGATTATTAAATTTAACAAACGTTTATTAAGCAAATTTTTATATGCAAATCTGTCTTTACATAAAATATCAGCTGTCAAACAGTTTTCTTTAATAAACAAAACGTGAAAAATTGTAATCTTAAATTAAGTTTTTACTGCTATAGATTTGAGAATTAGAATTTACACTCAGGATATTATCACTACTCATACATGCATTGTGTTAGAAGTAGGAAAATAGTTTATGGAAGTGAGAATCAAATTAGCAATTAGTGTTTATTGACATTTGATTTGAATTTTTTAATATTAAAGGTTTCTGGAACAAGATCCCTAATTTTAACAGAACACCAGTGTTGCCATTTTAGCACTTTCAGTGCTAGATTTAGCATTTTGTTTCTCGAAAATGCACTGAAATTTTTAAAAATTATGCTAAATGCTTTTTAGCATAATTTGCTTGATAAAACAATTTTTTTCTCGAACAAATTTTTACTTTTTTACTCAAAAAATACTTTTGGAGATATAAAATATAACTTTTATTAATATTTTAACTAAATTTCTTTCGGTGTGGTAAGTAAATGAACATGGAAATTTTTGAATTAATATATGAAATGTCATCTATTAAAACAAGTCAACTGTTGTTATGAACAAAATTAGGAAAAACTATAATTTATATTTGTAACATTTGATATAAAAATTTTATTGTTACATTGAAAAAATGTAGCACTTTTTTTTCTTCTGTAGAACATTTTAGCACTTAGTTTTTCAAGTTTTAGGATATTTTGAAGTTCATTTTCTGGCAAAACTGCAGAACACATTTCATTGTAGTAGTAATAGAACAGTGAAACGTAATTCACATTGCTTCAGTGAATCAATAGTGTTGATACCAAACTGTCACCTGTAAGCGATCATATTTTTGGTCAAATATGTGTGTTGTAGATAGTAAGAAGATCAGACCAAGGATGGAAAATAGCTTTTTGGATTTTGTACCAACTATATAAACGAAATGTACTTTTTAGACCTCCACGGTACCATTTTTAATATTTATTAAATAATAATAAAACTAACAGCTAAATTTTTAGCATTACCTTATATGATCAAATGACCAAAATGAATGAATGAATGACCAAATTTTTAATATTAAAAATTATATCGGAATATCAAGAATCTCTCAACAAATAGTCGATATTTAATGGAAATTAAACTTTTGTACTGATTTCTCGACAAAAATAAAAACAAACAATATTTCAGATAATTGAATTGCTTTGAAAATCAAACCCATATAAATAAAAAATGCTTTATATATAATGGTGTATTTATTGCGTGTAAGACTTCTAAGAAGGGGAGAAATTATCATACTTCATAAATACGATTATCATACTATTACCACATAAAGCTTTTGTTCAGGCTAGGAAATTAGTGCTTCGGGGAAAAAATTATTGAAGGATAAGATAACAATTTTAATTTGCTGTAATGCATTTGAAACAAAGAAAACTTTTTCTACATGAAAAGGGAAAGAAACAAAGCTGGTTTCGTAACTTAAAGTTTCCTGAAATAATCTTTATTCAAATAAATCATATCTAGAATCAATATTAGATCCTAAGTGCCTCCCAATGTAGACGTTATGGGTTATTATATGCCTCCTAATGTCACACCGATTAAAATAAATTAAAAATTAAGCTCGACAAATAGGTTTGACAATATATAGTTCGTTATACCGGGATTTGCCTGTATTTGTTTAAATATATAGCATAAATTAAATAGACTTCTGATTCTAAAAGAACAATATTTTCGTTTAATTAACGGATAATCTGTAAGTAACCACCGATTGCCTTTTAAAAATTACAAGATTTATTATTTGAAGAGTGTATTGAAGAAATAGGAATAACTTCTAAAGTTTTTGAAACCTGGATAACTAAACTTTAAGCTTTCTTTTTTTGGATTTACCCTCAAAATCATTTATCTATCTATTTCATTTGGAATATCAAATTTTGATGCATACATATTTTGAAATTGTACCAAATGAATGGTGGTAGACGCAGAAAAAAAAACATGGTTGTGGTAAACATAATCTAAGAGCAACGTATTATGATAATATTTATGATTGTAGTCAAAACATATTATGATGAATATAAGTGTCATAAAATATTATCATCCTGATATTTTATCATAATATTTTCTCTTAATTAGAGAAATAATTGAACTAATATTATCTTTAAGAGAAAAGTTTTATTCTTTCAGGCTAATAGTTCGAATTTTCAAATAATTTGATAAACTGGAATGCATTTTCTACCCTGCCAAGGGCATCATCGGCAATATCCATTGTCCACGATCCATCTGTAAACATCATCTATTTAACTCACAATTTTTTTTTTGTGAAATAGAATTCGAGAATTCATCATATTTCTTTTTTACGTTTTATGAGTTAGAACGAAATTTACGTATGTTTACAATGTGTGTGTATTTTTTATTATTATTTACAAATCTTGTTTCTGTTCTTGCTGCGTCTACTTTTTTCTAGGTATTTTCTCGTTAATCATAATTTGATATTATAACATCATATTATAATCTAATATAATCATAAAATTTTCATACATGATCATATTATGACCTAAGGTAGCCATATTATAGTTTAAAGTAATCATAATATGATCTTAAGTAATGACATTATTATCTAAATTAATCATATTATGATCTAAAGCAATCATATTATGATCTAAAGTAAACATTGTTTTTAAACACAAAAGTTACAAGCACTATTTAATATTTTTGTACTTAGAAATAATTATTTGCGCACTTTCAGCGTACATAAAAAAAATTACATTTATTTGTAGTTATGCTTAATAGATTTGTTTGAGAAACTTAAGATTATTTCTTTTATGTACACTTTATTTCAGTCTTTTACACTTCTTTAAAAATTGTGTATTTCGTAGTAATAGTTAGTATTTTAAATAAGAAATGAATTATTGAAACATTTAAATCCAACTAATTTTTTTTTAAATAGAATTAACAAACACAAACTGCGAAGCTATTTTGCTTATCTGCAGAACACACCCAAAGTCTTTGGCGAACACCCAACTGATAGTCCGGTACGCTATCGCCTAGTCTATCGGGGCACCCAATAATCTGAAATCGCGCAGACAAACTACTGAACTGTTGTAAAAGCATTCTACAAATGGTAAAAACAAAATATTATTACTATTAAAAATATTTTGTCTGCATTTTAAACATAATATTAGTACAAATATAGAAACTTATCATTAAATGGTTATTTGTAAGTTTAAATAGTTGTAAGTAACAAAATATGTTTGACTAGTTATCATTCAATAGTTGTGGTAAATATTTTTTAAAAATAATTAAATTTCATACAAATGTTATAGTTACTAAATTATTGTTAAATTCAAATTAAAATAACAATTATTTGTGTATCACAACAATATATTGTTACCAAAAACACAGTGTAGTTGTCGTAACCATGCCCAACCAAGTTTTTTCTCTGCGTGTAGTATCAACTAAGTCTAAAGTGTATCAAAAAAAGTACAATTGTACTATGTTTGCCTACCCTGGATCAGACAAAGTGAAGTATTTACTACACCATTTTCTTCTGATTCTTTAATATTCAGGTGCTCATAAATACCTTTTAAAATATGACATCGCTTTTCTTACCTGAAAAAGAAAGAAAAAGTATTAATTAAAATTAAATTCAAAAAATGTAATATACATAAATATAAAAAATACAAAAAAAAAACTGCAAACATTCTTTATAATTCATGAGTACCATTCGCTTTGAATGTTTGTATTCGATGTTTATGGTTCACAAAATTCTTATTACATATATTGGCAGGAAATTTCATATTTTGAATCATTAATCATATTTTATATGAATATTTAAAAAATTAAATAAAATAATAACAATTCAGTTTTCAAAAACGTAACATAAGGACATAATGTAATGTAATGCAATGTATCCGATTTATAATATAACCATATTATTGCACCAAATACATTCATATCACTGTTATCACAAAATAAATCGTTTATTGTTGAAATCTGCTAGTTTACTAAAAAGTGCAATATATTTTCCTTTTTATATAAAAAAGGCGTTTTTTATCCTTTATAAATACAGACACATAGACATTTTGTATTTAAAAGTTTTGTATCCCAGTAGGCTTAGTATTTGGCTGACTGCAATGTATATATCGATGGTCACAAGTAGAAAGACCCTAACTCAAATAATTGTAACTTTACAGGAGAAGGTAAAAACATAATAGAAACTGTAATATTCAACATGCAACTTTTTTTGTACAAATATTTTTTTACACTATTGCAATAAATTTTTGTGACGAGGTGTATGTGCGTGAAATGTATAGAAATCACTGAAAAACTCAATTTCGTAGAAAATACGAGTTAGGGCTTTTCTACTTGTGACCATCGATATATGTATGTATATTTTCGGTTCATCTGACGAATATGTTGTTTGTAATGTAAAGAGAAGTAAGTCAATTTGATACTTTTTTTAACTCAGTAAAATAGGCAATATAGGCAATAGGCGTATAGGCAATTGTCACTTTAGGGCCTCTAAGTAATCTAAAACTTTTTAAAGCTTTATAAAGTAGCTACTTTATCTATCAGAAGTAATCTGTTGGAGAGACAGTTGTCACAAAATGAGTTACTCAGAACTGCTGGGATATTATTTATTTACAATTCATAGTAGTAGTTGCAGTATTATATGTACCTTACGGATAAATTGTATTTATTTGTACATAACGTATTTATGTAATGTACAACCCTTTTTTCTGCTATTGTACAATTGACAATTATAAACAATGTCAAAGTCTTAAGTTTCTTTTGAAATTTCCACCCACAGTTTAGACAATTCTTTTATTTTCTTTATATGTTTTTATTTATTTTTCCTTATTCTATGACATTTAGTATACAACTTAAAAAGGGCACAATAAAATGCGTTTCAGAACAACAGTTGAAAGCACAGTTACAGCACAATAAGTTTTTTTATATTTTTCTGTAGAGGAAAAAATAAGCATAATTTAGAGTATGGCAAAAATAATAAAAAAAAACACCCTATTAAATCAACAAAATTGTGTACAGTTTTACAAGGAATGTAATCATACCTACATATGTACGTATTTTTAATGAATCACAATTTTAATTTCTTTTCTGGAACACTGTGGCTATTCTAATCTGTTTTTATGGGTGTTGGAATATTAAAGAATTAGAAACTTTTGTTGTTCTGTCAATTCAGTGCGAAAGAAGCATTCAGCTACCTAGGTTTTTTAAAACGGCGAAGAAAATGCAGAATTTTTTAACGGCAACATTGTTTTTCGTGATATTTTGCGATTGAGAAATTTGTGCAATAAATTTATTTATTTGGTGGTTGTTGAAACCACATGTCAGTGATCACCGTATCATCAATACTAGACCAGAATTAACTGTTAACATAACGTGATCTAATTACTAATGACGCTTCCAGACTATCTAGCTTCTTAATAACTAGCCTTGGAAGCCCAAATATGTAAAAAGTCAAACCAATTTCTGAATAGTGTTAGAAAGACGATTAACGAATTATACGAAAAGTAAATATTCTATAACAATTTTCAAGGCTTCTACTTTCATGTTATTCCAACATGCTCCTGTTGGACACTAAAGTTCTAGTTAAAATCCTTGTTACTTCACTTCATCTGATCACTCTACTATTTATACCACTTGTATTCGGCCGAAACCTCAACTCATGGGACAGTGAGTGCTTCTAAATCAGTTTTGCAATTACTCGACCGAGGAGAGAGCAAATAGAACCAACTCAATTAATTTACTGGATCATCGTCGAATTATGTTTCATTGTTTTATCGATATGTACTACATATTATAAATATTCTTTGGAATTAGGGAACTTTTTTCAGGAACTCTTGGTTTTTCATGTAATACATGTTCTTCAGCATATGCTCATCCATTCGTCGTCGACTCGACAGTTTATTGCACAACACATTACAGGGAAAATCCGTTCTTTACCCCAACTGTCCGCATGTGGAATATACTTCCTGCAAAAATCTTTTCAGACACTTTCAATATAAGAAAATTCAAATCAAACATCCACAAACACTACTCCCTCTATCTTTCGTTTCATAACCAAGTTTCCTGGTTGCAACTTTGGGGTGCTGGTGCAACAGTTTTGAAGCAATCTCATTATGACTGAACTCCTTCAACGCTCTGTTAATTGGGGAAATCCATAAACAACAACAGTTGGGTGTTTTGATTAAATTACTTGTGGCATGAAAACAAACAACTACAAAAACAAGGAACGAATGAAATCAAGCCGTATACAAAACTTGTTTAAAGGAAGGAGCACGTGGGTTTTTCAATTTCATTCTTTACCTCGGCCTTTCATTCAATTTGTCAAAATTTAACACAACAAAAGAGCTCGTCGTCGGTTGCGTAGTAAATTACTGTGCAGCACAACACCCCAACAACAGCAATATGAATGGAGGAGACATGGACAAATCTTAAGCGGGCATAGCATGCGCTTGAGCCATAATTGAACAAGAATTGTATACTTTTTTGTGTGCGACCACCAACAATAACAAAACACTTGAGTTTGTTTTATGAGTCCAGTATAATGGAACAACTACAGAACAGATTCTGATTGTTTTGTTCTTAATCTTATGAATTGTTTGGAAAATATGAATGTATGTATGTATGTTTGTATTTATTTATGAAGTACATATAATTTTTGTTTGTTTCTTTTTATTTCTGATTGTTCGGGGGTGCACTTAAGATTCATTTAGGAAAATTATTAAAATGTATAAACAGAACATAATTGTTTATACCCTACACAACCATAGTGGGGAGGGTATATTGGATTTGTGCTGATGTTTGTAACGCCCAGAAATATTGGTCCAACACCCACCTTAAATTATACCGATGAACTCAGAATCACTTAGAAAGTCGATTTAACGATGTCCGTCTATCCGTCTGGCTGGCTGGCTGTACATAATATTTAGTACATAATATTTTTTAGACCCAAGGATGACAAATATCCTCCCAAAATTGGAGTTTACCGATCATAAATGTTTGAATTATGTAAGTATCCACACAAATTTAATCAAAAATTAGTGGTAAATGAAGCCAAATCATATCTACAAATTTTATGCAGATTGGTTCATAATTACTCGTAGCTCCCATATAAAGCCCACTCCCGAAAATCACTTTAAAGAGCATAACTCTCTCAAAAATGTTGGTATCCAAATAATATTGAACGCAAATATATTTCATATGTATGCAAATAATACGGTACAATTTTATTATGATCGATCTATAATTAGTCGTAGTTCCCATATAAGGCCCACTTCCGAAAATCACTTTAAAGAGCATAACTCTCTCAAAAATGTAGTATCCAATTAACATTGAACGTAAATATATATAATATGTATAAAAATAATACGGTACAATTTTATAATGGTCGGTCCCATATAAGATCCTCTTCGTAATTTACTTTAAGCTCCATAAATCTTTTAAAATTATTTATATCGACATAAAGTTTAACACATATAAGATTTATATTCACAGACATCATGACACTAAATTTTTGGATGATCGGTCCACAATAGGTTATATATCCCATATACTGGGTGTAGGATATTATATGGTCGGGCTTGACCGATTATATTTTCTTACTTGTTTTATAATGTTCTAGTTTTTTATTATTAAACACATTAAAAAAAAAACATACATATTTATTTATATTATTAAGTATGTAATATTTTTTATGATAGAATTTGAGTAGAATTCCAGACTTACGAATTAAATATTTTTATTTATCTTTCAAATTGACTACAATTTTAAGACTTACTAAACTAAATAATTATAATTACTTAAATAATATGTACTTCCAATTCACTTTTATACATTTATCCTAAATTTTCACACTAAACCCCATAAATTGTCCCATTTTTTTTAATAACTTTTCCTTAAATCAGGTAACTCTATCCACATTGTCAAAAAATTTAGTTAACCCACGGTCATCACTAAAATTAGTCGCCAAAAGTGTCGCTGGTCTTAAATTAAACATTGAATTAACTTAAAAAGTGTATATTACCAACAAATTAATAAAATTATTATGTAAATAGTGCAAATTATTAAAAAATCTAAAAAGAAATGCTAAATTTAAGTGCTATAACAGGTTTTATTAAAATACATGTTGTAACCAAAAAGAAGAAGCACAAAGCCCTTGGCTTTATTTGTGTTTGTTTGTTTGTAAGTATCTCCTATTAAGATGTGCATTCACTATGTTGTTGTTGTTTTGTTTTCGCATATATTAAGAGTGAGAGAAAAGGAAAGAGAAAAAATTCTCTACAATAAAAGCAGGCAAAAGTGTTTGTTTATTAATGGTTTAGAGTTGTTGCTGTTGTTTTAGCAAAATCAAGCAACTAGTGTTTTCTTAAGCTCAGTTAAAGTTATTACAGAATAATAGAGTATAGAGTTGCCAGTGTTACAAATAGTGTTTATTAAACGGTAATCGGTACGGTCGCTAATATTGATTGAATATATAATAAAAGTATTTAGTGTAAAACGAGTTGAAAGGTGAGTTTAATATAATTTAAATAATTTAAAATAAAAAAATAAAATTTTTTCATTTGTGAGTTGTTAAATATTCCCCAAATAATTTGACGTCGTCTTATTATCGATACATACGAGTACAACACTAATCTAATATTTTAATCAGCTGATTCGTTTTGTTTATTTTTTGGGTGCGAACAAAACTTTGTGAATTAATAAAAACTTTTTTAATATGTACCTATATTATTAAAATAAAATGATTTTCTTTATTCGGATTCCAGCGAAGAAGAAAACAAGAAGAGATTTTCTCCTCTATAGTATAGAATTATAGTAAAATAATAATTATTATGAATTATTATTTTATTATAATTCAAAACTTATATTATCCCTGAAGAAGCTATCCATTGTGATGGCGAAATAGTGGAAATAAATATATAGAAATAATTAATAGTTTCTTCTTCTTTCAAGCAATAAGGTCAAATATTTTATTTTATATTATATTATTTTATTTATATTATCCCTGAAGAAGCTATCCATGGTGATAGCGAAATATTGGAAATTAATATATATAAATAAAATAAAATATTTGTATATAAAATGCAATTGACCTTATTGCTTGAAAGAAGAAGAAACTATTAAATATTAAAAAAGGTCAAATAAACGCACTAAATATATAGAAATAAATTAAATATTTTTATATAAAATTCAAGTGACCTTACTGCTTGTAAAAAGAAACTATTAAATATTAAAAAAAGGTCAAATAAATGAACTAAATATTAAACAATTACTTTTATTTACAATATACATACATATGTACGTAAAGTTATTCGATATTCAAAAATGGGTATTTTTATTCATAAGCAATTGTTCAATTATTCGAATGAAAAAAACAAGTTTTTAAAGAATGAATAATAAATAATCTTTTAAATGCATTTCAATTCATTAAAATCCGATTGCAACTTAAATAGATATCAAACGTGCAAAGTCCACTTTTTACGAATATTGAGGTTTGAATACATGTTAAAATAAGTAAAAATACAATATTTGCTTCCAATGCGGCCCAGTAAAATCTTAATTATTTAAAGTCGGTGTTTAAAACAAACTGAGTTTTAAAAGCCAGCAAACTTAATAAAGCGTTGGTGTTTGTGGGTTTTTAAGAGCACGTCAATGATGTGCATTAAATTTAATGCAATTGTTATTGTTTTGCATAAAGTTTTCTCAAGAAGAGAAAAATTAAAGTGGTTTATAGTTTTAGGAGAGTGTTTTTATAATCACAGAAATTAAATAAATGTGTTGATATGATGATGTTATGTGTACAATAAAATAAATGTACGTAAAATAAACATTATATGAAAATTGTATTTAAAATTGCTAAAAATTGCAAAATACTTTATTAAACGAAAGGTAAATTCGTTTCGCACTTAATTAAATTTTGCTTAATTTAAAGTATTTCAAAACGGAAATTAGGTGGGTTAAAAATTATATATGTACATACATATGTACATGCTTATTTTACTTAACAATTGTAAAACATTTAAAAAATGAGAATTAGTAACATTTTTAAAATTAGTAGGAAAAGCATTCGAAAATATTATAGTATTCATACACATTTTCTCAGCAAACTTTTTTTTGTCTTAAGAAAATAGCTGTTATTTTCAAATGAATATGCATTTGCCAAAGTTGCAGACTTGTTTCCTCATTTCATATATGTATGTACCTCAGTTTTCTTTTCGAATTGTAGGGTGCCTGACAGTAAAATTATATAAAATCTCATTATGCTACTGTGACAGACATAATTATTGTTTATTATGGTAATTGTATTTTTAAAATGTTTGTAATGAGAATTGTTTCTTCTTTCATAAATACCCATATAAAGCACCAGTATAAATAAGTTGTACACTCAGCCAAACACACACAGACAATATTTATTGTGGTTGTAGATAATAAACAAATACATACGTACTAAAATTGACGTTTCGAAAATGACAATTTAAAAACATTGCTTTATGTAAATGGCATTAAGTGTAATTGTTTAAAAAAATAAATAAATATTTTTTGTTTGTTTATTTTGTTTATTTTAAATATTATCTGTTATTACGTTAAACAATTGATTTAGTGAATGAAACTTAGGTTTTTCATCTTGTCTATGATATTCTAAAGAGGGAAAATTTAGATTTGAAACTTAATTGTTTCATTTTGACTATGATGTTTTAAAGAGGGGTATTTTGGTTTGTCCGAGTGTATGTGACAGTTTTTTTTTGAACAACACAGCGTTTTGATTTATCAATGACCACCAACCAACATTATGGCATAAAACTACATTTAAATTAATATAAATAGAAAGGGCATTTAAAATTCGTTACGATCTAACTTTCAATGATTAGGTTTTCTTTTACATTGTTGCCCTTTTCGACTTGATACTAAAATTTTAAACATAATGATTTGTTTATGTGAAAGACTATATTTTATATTTTTCCGAAAAATAATAATAGTCAAAATAATCATTTACACTTCATGTATTTTATAACAAGTTGTACATTTAAACATTTACCAAAACAAATGAACACATGACTGCCTGCCTGTCTTTCTTTTTAAACTGTGAATTTGAGTTGTGCGACATGAAACGAATCTGTGTTGAGTTTTTGTATTATTTTTTTTTGTATACATATATATTGTGCTCATTTTAATTCCCTTTGGTGGCATTTAACATAAAAATTTATTTTTAATTTCAGTGTTTAAAATAGCAACAAAATAGTAACTTTCATATTTGGTGGTTTCTGTTACAATTACAAATATTAATGCCTCCAATTTCATTCAACTATACAGGCCTTTTCGTTTCAAATACAAAATTCATTCATTGATACGAATATTGTTATAAACAAGTATGTATTTATGAGGCGTGTGGTTGAGTATCTGTGTTGTCTGTATTGTAATCGATGAAAAGTACTTCGCTACTGCTATAGATCTTCTTAAATTGTTTGTTTGTTTGTTTGTTTTTTCTTTAATTTTTTTTTTGTAAGTTGTGTGTATAGTTAATGTTTGTGTGTTTTTTTCTTCTTACCACACATTTTACATTTTTAATTTTTTTTTGCTGCTATTATTGTATATTAAAAATCGATAGTGCGGCAATTGCTGCGACCTATTTTTTATATTTATTTATTATTTGTTTTTGTTGTTGTTGTGTTTCTGTGTGTGTGTGTGTTTTTTCTTCAAATTGTTGTAATATGGTTCTTGACTTTGTTTCGGCTCGTTTAACTAACTATAACATAGGTAAACTGAATTATAATTACATGCATATCAAGACGTGTTCGTACTGTATAATTTGTACTTTAACTGAATTTTATTTTATAGATGTAAGAGATGTTTTGTAGTCTTAAGACTACTACGCTGCCAATGTTGTAAAAAGTTATTAGGTAACTACAAAGGTTTTGAAAATAAAAATAGTGACTATCATAAATTAAGCCAGTGATCGGTAGATACTTATTGCCACCAGAAGCAAAGTATAATCAGTTATTTGCCTGCAAATAACACGAAGCTCACACAAATTATCCAATAAGATTAAACTCTATTAGAATCTAAATTACAACCGAGAAAGAGCTGGGTCACACTTTCCATATTTCTTAAGCCAACTTCTGATTATTCATGTAAAATCTATATCACTTAAGCCATGTTTTGCTATTTGTTAGCAAATAGTGGTGGGATAATTCGAAGGTTTGATATGAATTCGTAATCCCTTCATATATTTAAAAATTAGGAATCTCTTTTAAAACATTTGCCAGAAATGCAGCTCGATTTAATAAACATCCTGAGTCTTAAGAAGGCAAAGTCAAAGCAAGTGAAAGGTTAAAATCCACATATGTTGGGCTCTAGAGAAAAGTTAAATTAGAAAATTAGAAATGAGCTATTGCAGCTCATGGTAGAATTTAAACATGAAAAATTGACAGTTTTTTGTACAACACAGATTTTCGAAAAGTTCACAAGAGACGGATACAAATTGTTTGATAAAATATAAAAATTTGTTTTACGCACTAAATAAAATGTTTAATCTATCAATTGAACTATATAAAATATAAAATACATTACATATGATTTGTGTAATGTTCTTAAACAATATGAAAAATATACATCGAGTGTCTTTAATATTCGTTGACTTTAAAGCTTTTTTTGATCCATTTTTTTAAATATGTACTTCAATATGTCTTTGAATGAGATGTAGAGATATTCAGGATATTATTAAAAACCTACCTTTGTAGATGTGTAAATTAACTGCTACTTTAGATGTTCAAATATGCTTCATTAAGTATACAATGTGATATAAAATCGCTGGTAGTAAATATTAGTATATATGTGTATACTAATTAGATCCACTCTAACTCTGTCAATATCCCCAGACATTGTCACAATAAGGATGCTGTTTAAAGTCTCCAAGAAAACAATATGGGGAAGGTAATTTTAAGTGATCACAATCTCAATTGGTTGGTTAATATTTCTATTGTGAATGCAACCATTATATATGTAAGTGCATATTTTACATTTATTCATCATGGAATCATGGTTCTTTAAACGATAAAGGTGGATTATTTTTTTTTTTATAATACATTATATTTATTTATTGAATCTTCAGATATTGAAATGACAATAAGTTTTCGAATCTTAATACTAAAAGAAAATAATAAGTCCAGCCAGTGCTAGACAAAATATTATGATACTACAAAAAATTTACATTCACTGATCCAGTCATCTGTTTTGCGTTTGAGTTAAAGCAAGGGTATCCCTCCTTCTCAACCGAACATGGCCACTAAAGTTAAGGATGTCTCGTGCAAGTGAGTTTGGATGGTGTTCAAGTTTGCTGACATATTTTGAGGCGTATTTTGTAAATTCGAGTTTCACCAAAGGAATGCCTAGATCTTTGTGAATTCGAGAATTTTTAACGTACCATGGAGCTGCAGTAATTATACGTAGAATTTTATTTTGACCCCTTTGAATTTTTTCAATGTTGGATGCTGAGGCAGTACCCCATAATTGAATTCCATAACACCAAAGGTGGATTATGAATGATATTAATACATCTCCAACTTGTTAAAATATCGCTAGGGAATCGCTATGGGATAGGTAATGTACGGTTAAAAATATTCCCTAACTGTAGAAATGTATGTCTTTAATGTTCGTTATTACTTAAATTTCTAATTGAAAATAATTATTGCTGGTAATTCCACAAAATCTGGTCACCCTACAATTAACATACAATCTAATCTAATCTAATGAAGATTCAACTAATGGCTCCTCTTTAAGTTGGGTTTCTCCCCTCATTTCTTTTTTTTTTTTGTTGTAATTTTCCAAATGAGCAACATACAAATGAAATGAATGACTGAATGAATGTAAGTAAATCAGTTGCTCATTTGTTAGTGCCGTATGGGCATATTTTACATTTTTACTCGTATTTAGGTTGTTAAATCAAGCCACCGTAAGTGTACAACACTACTGCACTACACTTATTCATATGGTGTGCGTGTGTGTGAGTGTGGTTTATTAAGTACTTTCTTGCAACATTATGCTGCAGCAGTTGTTTATGAAAAAGCAATATATGTAGTCTCTATTACTACACGTACTACTGCTGTTGTTCATGTTGCTTTAAAAGTGGCTGTTGCTGTGGCTGCATTGTATGCACCACCATTGACCCGTGATATATGGGGGTTTCTACAATAATCCGTTGTTTCCCTTTCTCTCAAACCAATATAAAGTCTTAATAAATTTAACCACACTTTAGATGCAGTGATTTGGTTTTGTTTTCTTTATGATTTCATGTTTAAATATATAGTATATGTACATATGTATCTATCTGCATATTGCAGTTCGACATAAGTAAATGCTGCATTGTTTTTTTCTTCCTTTTTTTTGTTACTAAATTAATAAATTATCAAGATAGTCATTTGATATACGGCTTCTTTACAAAATGACCGCAGTTCCATAACTCAGTTCATTTAAGTATTTTTTAATGTTTATGTTTTTTTTTTATTTTATTTGTATTTATTTCCAAATATTGTTATTAGAATGTCTTTTAAATGTTTGTTCATATGATTTGTACATATTTTTATTTTATTGCTCTTTTGCTGTTAATAATTGCATCAAGATTTTAGTAAATTAATGGCTGTGGTACTTTTACAACTATAAATTTTCAACAAACACATTTTGTGGTTGTAGGTTTATCATAAAATTGGCATCTTTTTTGTCTTCGTTACCATTTGTTGAAATGCAACCCTTTTGTTAGTGACTAATTTATGGTGCTATCGATTTTTGTATTTTGCTGTTTGTCATTGAACTTTAGATTATAATTATATTATCGCTTTGCATCTGTCTGGAAAAAGTAAAACAAAAAAAGAGTTCTTTTGTCCAAGCAAATTTCATTATACTAAATTATTTTTGTGTGTCAAACTGCATTTCATTCCATTCAAAATGATGTCATTTCTCCTAAACAGCTGTTTTAATGGAAGTCATATAATTTATTTCATTTCATTTCACTAAAGGGAATTTGAACAATGTCTTCTAATAAAATAGCGAAATGGTCTACAGTTTTGTATTGCAAGTATAAGTAATTTAATCATTTATTTAAAACCTTGAACTATTGAACTTTAGGTTTTATTTAAAGCAGTTTTTTTTTAATATTTTAGAATAAACTAGAGTTTTATATTTAATATATTTTTAGTGTGACCTTTGTTGGCCTTTTGGCAATTCTTCATTGAAATCTAATTTAAAAAGTTTAAGAGTTTTCAATAAAGTTTGATGTTATATATGTTTGCTTATTTCTTGTTGGCTCTAAATTTGTTTTAATATAAACTTTTCAAATCAATATTGTTTTGGAGCAACTAAAACAACAACTTAACATTTAGTTGGAGTTGTAATTTCCCCCAAAAAAAAGCATTAAAATATTGTGAACAATAAACAAGAAATTCTTAAAGTGTAATGCAAAACTTTAGTGTTTTAATATAAAACTTAAAAACTTATTTAAACCATGAATAGATTTTTGCAAAAAAAAGTCAACTACTGAACTACTTAATTGATATGAAATATTTTCAAATTAAAATGGGAATTTCTACTTTAAATTGGGAATTTTGTAAAATTAAACTGTGTATATGAAGTTGAGATTGAGAAAATTTCAAATGAAATTGAGACTTTCATTGTGAAATTATGAAAATTTCAAATTTTTAGTTTTTTTTTTTGTTAAAAATTGACAAAATTCTATTTTTAATTCAAAATTTAATTTAATCCAAATGAAATTAATATTTTCGATGAAATGTTGCCAAATTCTAATTGAAATTGAGAAAAATCCAATTGTAAACATGTTTAACAATATATGTACTTGATTTAGTTAAAAATTTAACGGATTTACTGAAATTTCAATGTCACATTGATTTGTGTCTTCGCTTATTTGCTTAATGTGTCTTCGCTATATGCCCTTGAAAAATGACATATCGTCTTCGATACGATAGTTGATTCGATATCGAATGCGGTGATTATACCCCAGGTTTTGGTCTTAACGATTCATCGTTTGTGCACACAATAAGAAAACGTCGACAGAATTACGGAAACAATTGTTCTTGTGTCGATGTTTCTCTTCAGTTTTCTGTGTAATTCTTAAAAATGGCGGCATTTTTGTGTGAAAATGTAATTTGAGTACAGACATAGTTGGTCGAACAATGACCTGAAAAGATACAATACAAATTTATATGCAGACAAGAAGTTCTTCGAGTGAATAGATTGATGGATTGTTAAATGAACATTTAACATTTCTCTGAACTTGACAGAAAAGCATCACCCACTCTTAAAAGAAAATTTCCTCAGCCAGCGAACAAATTTTTGTGATGAATTTGTCTTATGTGGACAAATGTTTGGATGCTAAATGGTCATGGAAAATAATAAAAATTACAGATTTACCGATTCGTTTTTAAGTGTACAAATGATGTTAAAGGGCGGCAATTTGATTTTGAAAATTTTAATAAGAAAACATAAGGAAAATACTGAAATACTTGGACATGAATTTTGATTATAGTGAAAACCAAGTATTTTATTACAGTCTACTATAATAAATATTTCTTCTAAATAAAACAGATTTAAATTATTCATTAGAGTACATAAATGTCACTATAATCTGTAACGAATTTAACCTAGAGCTACGTCGAAAACTAATACTTATTTATTACTATTTAGTATAAATTAGCATACTTAAACAAAAATTACCAAAATATTGTCGGTTAGGCAACCGCAATGGGTTAATTTTATTCGTTTTTTTTTATTATTTTTGCCCACTAAAACTATTATCGATTTCAATTGTCTCCTCCTCCGTTTTATTGTTCCGATGAAATCAATCACATCAAACAAATTTTATGACAAAATAAAAAATAAATCACTAGAAAATACAAAAGAAAAAATAACAACTACACATTGTTGGCGTGTCAAAAGATTTGTTAGTTATAAGTAGTTTGAAGTCTTAGAAAAAAAACAAGAGCTTAAAACGTAAATACAACCCAAACATCACTCTAAACTTTAGAGTCTAAAGTCACACATGGAGCTGGTTAAAAAAAAAAACTAGATATTTTTTTACAAAAATAAGTAAAAATGAATGACTATTAATAAATGTAATCACGAGGTTAAGACGACTTGTAAGTGATCTCCCTACACTAGATTGTTGGAACAAATCTGGAGATTAATGGAAAGCATAGAGTAAATAGAGTGTATTTTTTACACTACAGATCTTGGTAGTTTGTAAATTAGAACTACCTAATTATTATGAAGACTTATTATTATCATGGCCAGATAAGTTTGAACCAGTATACAAACCGACCCTGTATTTACATGTACAAAAAACTGTCAACTTTCAACTGTCAACCGTTAAAAGAGAGAACGCATTAGCTCATTAAGTTACCGCTGAAAATTATACGATAGCCCTTAACTTATTAATGTAAATTGATATTTTGTGTTTTTTATACTACCATTTTAGCTCAAGACTGACAATCACTATGTAATTCTTATAAAAATAAAATTATTTGCTCTATATCTCTATCGAGAGCCTTGTTTACCCATTAGTGCTTATCTCGGCTTTATGATCGTGTTTTAATATATCAAAAAAAGGTCTTAAAAGCGGATTCCATTCAGTATTATTACACAGGTTTTTAAAATGACAAGTGGAAAATTTTTGCTCCATATGTCGAGCGTTTCAATTCAAAATCATTTACTGGTAGATTAGAGCATTACTCTCCTTTTCTCCGTATTTTAATCAACGAACAAACTTCTCAATTGTAACGCTGTTCATTATCACTTGGGCCATGAAGAAGGAAGGCTTGTTGGTAGTTCCGTGCACAAGATTCTGCTCAACTGTGGTTACCTTTATTGATCACGCATTGATTGATTGAATGATAGCTAGTGCTGAAATATTCAAAGCTTTTAAAAACGCTGGTTTAGAGACAGTCACAGGCTGCAACTTAATTACCTAGGAATACCAGCAACTCAAATAAACAAACGTTTTCCAAGTCATAAAACATAACGACATATTGAAGAAACGTTCGTTATTGGATGTCATCTGAGAAAGGATCTTCGTTTGAACGAGAGAAACACACAGATTTATGTGCAGAAACCGTGGCGATCCTAATAGCGTCTTCGCCGCATCTTCGCAAAATAAAAACGTATTTGAAGAAGCTGCAGTGAAAAACCACAGTGAAACTCTGCTCAAATCTTTTATGTACTAACTCGATAGAAGTTGCGCAATGCTTTACAATGAAACGCTGGATACAACAATTTTATATATTTTTAGCTCTTACAACAATTCATTCATGTGATCTCGGAATAAACAGTAGATGTATGAATATCATTCAAAGATGACACACGCTAGTTGTGACAAATGGAATCTTGAACAGATCTCTGATTGCCCTCCTCGTGTATTCTTCCTATACCAGTGAGTAGGAACAAAGTCGGTTAAACGTCGTGCCTAAGAATTTTCATGATTCACTATTGAAATTTGAAACAATAAAATTCTGTGCCACTTAATTCATTCAGAAGTCAAGTGTTGACGTCGATAAACATAGATTGAGCGAATTGAAAGTGAGATCTTTAGGATCTATATAAAGACAATTAATGCAGTTTTTGATAATAAGTATATGTATGTATGTATGTATGTATGTATGTATATTCATATATTTTAAACATGCTTGTTACAAATCTGTTGACATCAATTTTCCAACTAAAACTCCATGCAGTAGAGTACAAAACATGATTAATTATCAAGAATAGTGATTAAAGCGAAAAAAAAATAATTGAAATACGAAAAACAACTTGAAAAATCAGTGGGCGTTTAAAGTTATCTGTAGACAGCAGTTTCTATTTCTGACGTTTAACAGTGATCATGAAAATGATATTTAAACTTGACATTTTACAACACACAAACGGAATCAACTACTAAACTAACACTCAAGGCGCACATTTTTAAAAGAACATTTAAAGTTAAACGCAATAGATATATGTATTTAAACAATGATTTCTTGGGAGTTTAAAACAGACATACGAGCGAGTACATATTTACATTTCTTGTGATATGTGTGTTTGATATTATATATTTAATAGTTTTTTGTGTAAATACTAAACATCTGTCCTAAATCAATTTTTGTTGTAAATGTCATGGCTTGTTTAAATATTTCTTGGGAGCTAAACAATAGTTTACACATTCATATAAACAATTCAATAGTGGCATGATGTGTCATGCAATGGAAAATAGGTATTTAAACAATGATCTTTAGGGAGTACTTTTGTCTCTCTTTCTTTCTCGCTCTCTCATGGTTTTACTTAGGGAATACCCGCTGTTTTTGTTTTTGTCTGAACCTTTTTCAAACTCTGTTTATTATTTAAGGGCATACCTACATATAAGGAATGCTTTGCAAGTTTAGTTCAGTAATGTTCATGGCCTATTTTAAAAGTTTAAATTAATGTGTTTGCTTTTCTTTCTTTCTTCTATTCTCGCATTGCTGAAATAAAATGCAAACTATTTAAACGTTTCTTTATTTCTTTTTTGATTTGAAGAAATCATGAATGTTTGCATGGGAATCTGTGGGTATTAATATTATTAATGGTATTCCTGACATGAAACATGGTGTCACATTTATAAGTACAGAAATGTTATTCCGTAAATTGATTTGATAAAAAAATGCATACATTTCGAAATATTTAAATTTTTGAATCGATACACAACAACAGTACCACCAACATTTACTAACCTCCAAAAATAATTTTATGACAGTTGTAGTGTATCTCTTGCTAACACATTTACGAGTGTGTGTGAAACATCAAAAAAACAAAGATTTTTCTGGAATCCAAAATATTACACAGAAGTCAAATAGACTGACAGCATTGATAAGCGGAAAGAAGTTCATCATGTATTTAAACATACAATATTCGGAAAAAAATCTGACAAATTTATCCGTAATGAACATTTAATTTTTTGAGAAAAAGATCCACGTAAACTGTCAAGTAATATTTAGCGTTACTTACAATGAGAAAAATCGCATTTAAATATGAAAAAGTTTTAATAATCGACGGTTCTTTGCATTGCAAATTTATTTATTGATTCCAAATTGAAAAGGATGGTTTCATGATTGACAAGTACTAGAAAGTTTGAAGAATAATTTATAAGAAGATTTAGGCTATCTGGATCTGGCTACGAGAAATATTGTATTAACCGGTGTTCGGTACTGATAGCCATCTCATCATCTGCAAACGATACGATTGTCAACGGTGTTTTTTTAAATGATAAAATAAGTTGCTGAAATTGTAATTGATGTTTTTAGTCAACTTAACACTACGGAAGCATACAATCCAATAAACTTTGCACTGAATTGTATAAAAAACGTTCTTAAAAAAGACTTGACCTGGTATATTCTTCGGCAATAGAATTTTGTTATCTAGCCTTTAAATACTACCAAAGATAAATAGTCGAAACTCTATCGGGTTTCTATTTAATAATCAATTTCGTTTCGAGATTCCAGGCATGTTTTATTTAGATAGGGAGTCATTTTGGTTTGAGGCTCATTTGGACAACAAGTCATGGAGTTGGCAACTGTGAAGGTTTCACTGAGTAGTAATAGAATTTAGAGGATGGACATTTAGATCGCTTAAGACAGTTATTTAATAAAAACTAATGGTTTAATAATATTTATTTTTTTTAATACACATGACATCAAGGAAACAACTTGATAGGCTTTAAAAATATTGTATCATTGATTTTTTTTTTTTTTAATGAGAAGTAACACTCAGGCAATTAATATGCCTATATATATTTGCATTACTTTCTTTGGAAAGGGGATAGTTGAAGAAGGAAAGGTGGTGAAAGAAGAAAGCTTTTTTTTATATCACAACTCTGCAATTGCGCATTATGTTTCTTTTTGTGCAGAATTGCAGCGCCTCTGGTGGTGAGTAGGCACATTAATGTTAAGCTTGATTTTATAGCCCTTATTTAATAATTTTACATCGGTGGCGTTTTTAAATGCTATACCACCGAAGGAGGGCGATGTGATAAATATTAGTTATGATGAATAGAAAAGAAAACTAATAATTATCAGAAACTGATGTTGTTTGAATGGCAGCGGCTGGGAATCGAACCCGGGCTACAAATGAACAAATCGAGAGAAAAATACGATAGCCAAGTATCCTGTGGCTCTACTGCTTTGCAAGAGCTTTGTGTTGCGGTGCATTTGTGAGCGATAAAAAAGCTTAATTTAGGAATTATTTTATTCCAGCTATATGTTAATGAAATGGGACATTATAGTTTAAGACTCATTTTGATAGTCCCTGCGATATCTTTGATAACTGTGATAAAGGTTTACTCAAAGCTGATATAAGGACATCTCTACTTCAAATAAGTGGCCTCTGTTTTAGATCACTAATTGACATTTAACTTTTCATAAAATGATAGAAATTGTCGCAAGGAAAAGTAGAAACAAATAATACGACACTTAAGTACTCAGTGGCTCTCTGCTTTGCCGAAGCATAGAGGCGAGATTCTGTAAAATCAGCTGAAGAACGATTTTAATTATTCCTTAATCGACATTTCTTTTGTTCGAATGAAATGAATAAGAGGTTCTAACTTGTTCAAATAATTCAATCAAATATTTAAAATGAATTAGATTAATTTACATTTTTAAATAAAGTAAATACATGGGCGCATATTAAGAAATCGTAACTAAAGTCGAAACTTATTAAACAGAAACAAATAGTTAAAGATCTTATTCACAAATCATAACTAACTTAGCAACTGCTTTCAGCTGTTAAAAGAAATGCAACACTGCATTTAGTAGATTTTTGTTGACGAAAAACACATCTCTAGTTTGTTTTCTTTTTTTTGTGATTTTTTTGGTCAAATGGACACAATTAGCAAAGAAAATTAGGTAAAATTATTATTATTGTTAGAAAAAAATATGTATTTATTACTCTGTGTATTTTAGAGAGACTCATATTGGTCGCCAGATGAAAAAACTACATTTAAAGAATTGGTGGCCAAATATGTTAACATCATCGACGACAAGAAAAAAATCAATCAGCTGTTCTTTAAATGTATTTGTAAGTTGACATTTAGTTACAGCTTTACCAATAATTAAGTTGTAACTTTTCGTGCTGAAAGTAATCAACTATAGTATAAGAATAACTTAAGTTGGTACTTAAAAAAGTTTAAACTTAGATATCATTTCTGAATATGCACCATGAAGTTTATCTCTTCAGTCATCAATGCCATCATCAGTACCACTTACATGAACATTTTCAACATCATAGATCTAGAATCATATTAAAATGTGTCTAGAATATAGGAGAATATAGAAAGTTTCTATTTGCTGCTACATATGTATATTTTAAACATATTTTAACAAGATTTTACTTTGAGGCTCATTTCGTCACTGAATCATATTGAAAGAGGAATCGAGGTGGTTTTATGTACTGATAGACAGCTTGGTTAGGTTGCTTCGGAGATGAGTGGATTTATAATTTTTTGTGTAAAAAATTTCAGCGGGAACTTGTTAGTTAACATAAGTAAAAAAATGAAAATATTTTTATTAAAAAAAAGGTTTCTGTGAAAACCTAAAAAATCACCTATTTTAGTTATTTTTCAAATGAACTTCCTTAATAAAATGTTCGTTTAAGAGGGAAGTTTTGTCGTCATTTACGTTTCACATTTTTTATTCTGTCTTTTTTCACTGTGAGTCATTGTTCTGCATTAAAATTTGGATTTTATTCGTGAAATGAAGAAACACAGAGACTGTAAGGAGGAAAACGAAAATAAAAAAATGCTTAATAAGTGAATTCAAAGTGAACATGTGGTGTTTACACAAAAGTTGCGCCAATAACTGGCACACAATAGCAAACACTCGACACGCACTTTTTTCGGAAAACAAAAAATTAACAAGCAGACGTAAACAATCATAAACAAACGCACAAAAATAAGGAAAGAAAGAAACAAAAAACCAAAGAAATAAAACTAAACTACTTTGCATACAAAGGTGTTGCAACAATAATAACAGAATAGAATAATCATGATAAATCGTAGTTGTTGTTTTCCTTAGTAGTATTGTTGTTGATAATAATGAAGACGATATATTGCGTTTGGTGGCTGGCTGTTTGGTTGTTGGTATTTACTCGCATTAAGCGATTATAATGTGCATTTGTTTATTCAAGTTTTTTTTTATATATTTATGTATATCAACAATCGACCCCAAACGAACAATCGACAAATCCACCGACCAACAGAAGGACAGACAATCTCAGAGACAGAACGAGCAGTCTGTTTGTCTGGCTGGCTGGCTGAAATGTTTGAACAAAGAGCCACTTGAGTGCCAAATAAATGCAACCATATTTTATGTTTGTTTTTATTTTTATTCATATCGCAAATCCCTAGAGGAAGTTTCATTTTACTCTGACAAGAAAGCTATGAAAACGAAATAAAAATAATCCAAAAAAATTTAAAAAACTAAGTAAATTATGAACAAGAAATAAAAACGTTGCAAGATCTAGATAAAATGTTAAAACTCCGCATAACACCTTTCAAGCCAAAATGTAACGAAATGAAATATAAGTTACAGCCGTAATCCACCCACAAAAATAAATAAAATTGTTTCAACATTTAAACAAAAATTTGCTTTTTTCCAAAAAAGAAAACGATAAATTTAAGTTAATTTTGTTTTATGCTTTTTTTTCTCTTTAAATTTGTTTATAGAAAACGTCATAAACACCTTTATATTTGTTATTGTTGTTGTTGCTTGATGTTTGCAACCGATTTCTTTCTTAGCAATCAAAATTGTTTCATCAGTGTTTCTCTTTTTTTGTTGTTGTTTAATTTCATGTTGTTTTTTTTTTTTTTTTTTTTTTTGTTGCTGCTAGTTACAGCAATCTACAAATTATCCAAATGGAACAATTTCCCATTAAAACAAAAACGTTAAATGTACTGTGTGTTGCAGACCTATTTTTCTTATTTCTTGTTGTTGTTATTTATGTTTTTGGTGTTTTATTTTTCATAGTGTAAAACGTGATGAATGACAAAACCCACATGAAACTAAGGTGCAATTTGCACTATTGAAACAAAGACTTGCATCAACAACAAAACAAAAAAGAGAAGAAATATGTAAAACCATAATAAAAAAGCGAAATGGGTAGAGAAAGGTAAACCTTTGTTATAGGTGGGTGCCTGTTAAATATTTGATATATTGAGATTTTTAGAAGTTTAATGTAGCTCAATAAATTATTATAATTATGTATTTCATTAGCTGACTGACTACCGCTTGATGTGTAGAAATATGTATCTTTCTGCTCATAAATACAAGTTTTGTGGAAAGGCCTATTTTCTAAAACAATCAAACTTTAGCCTGTGTAAACCAGTTTTCAGCATTTACATAGATAAGCTTAGAGAAGATGACCTAAAATATAGCGGCCTATACCTATAATATCAAGGCCCACTAAAGAGAATTCATTCAATCAATCAAATGCTTATCAAAACTTAAATATAGAGATCCAAATTTATATTTTAGTACAGAAATTTATTTACGTTGGCATAAAGTACATTCTTGGGAACAAATGGTTATATGTAAAGACCGTATATAGGGTGTTTGTAGGGTTCATACTGAATTACCCCGCATGTTTAAATCACTCAGTTTTTTTTATCTTCCTTATGTTACAACCTAATGAAGGTGCTAGAGAATCTCAGAGATCTTAGGTCACATAGTTGTTCCGTTGCGACAACCACTAATTTTATAAAATTCCTTCCTAGGATGGAGTATTCCAACAACACATATTATACTGTATTACGAATCTAATAGTGCAAAGATGTTGTGTTTGGTTTTTACACGAAATTTGCACCAATAACTTAATTATTTATCATGTTTATCGTGATCGAATACAGATAATCGAATACTATTTTAAGCGAGCAGAAAACTTCAATATCAAAGCCATTCCTTAGATAAAGCGGTCCAAAATTTATTAGATGACACGCTTCATTTAAGCTTTCTATTTAGTCTACATAACGCCAATTTTCAAATTCAGGTGTTGGATATTCCTGTTGGTTTGAAATCCAACGAGGTTTCTCTTCTACATAAGAACATTTTTATATGCTAAGGGACTCTTATAACTGCAAGAGCTATTAAGAAAGAATCTTAGGACCAAAAATATAGTTATAACAAAAGACTGATGGAACATTTTTTTTTTGCAATCTGGTTAACACATTGAAATCAACTATGAAATAATGCAGAATAAAACCTAACATACATAAGTATTTCATTAACAACTGGATGAATAAATTTTGTATATATATATGTATGTATAAATTTTGTACGATTATCGTTGTTTACATGCAATGAAATGAGTGTAATAGGATGTATTGTTTTTACTCCACATTTTATTTTAAATTCACTTTTGGTATTCCAACTTCTAAGCGATTTTAGTGCTAGTTTGTTAGACATTGTTAGAAGAATCAATAATTCGATAGATTTTCTGTTCATTAAAAAGCTTAGACAATTGTCAATTGTCTTTCTCAAGTGGACTTTAAACATAGTCTTCCAATTGAAGGTCGTGTAGAAGTGTACGGTCTTCTGCCCGTTGGGAACGAAGTTGTTTAAAATGCAGAGGAATCTTATTTTCATTTAATTATAAACCAATAATTTGAGATCTTTGAGAATGACTGGAAAACAACTCAAACGTGTACCTAAAATCGTTACTAGTCAACAAATTATCTTCTTAACTTTTACCTTATCGAAATAACCCTTAAATGAAAAGAATCAGGAAGCTAAAATTGTTGATAAAATTAATAGTTCCAAAACTTGAAATACATATCTATTCATATAAAAATAATCAAGCAGTTTGAATAACTTAAAGAACTAACTTGCAACAAATACATCTTACTTACTGTTAAGCCCAACTACTAGTAAAGAGCTATAAATAAGCAAATACCATTGAAATGAATCTATATCTCTCACAGAGAAACAGGTAGTAAGCGAAAAAATTCAATTAAGTTAAATAATTCAACTTCCTCTAATCTCGTACGAGGAAGCAGTCTGTATTGCAGCGTCTTGGAATTCGGCATATAAAAATCATGCCTTCTGGAAGCAGGTTTGTAACAAACTTGCTTTTAGGTAATCTTTAATTATCATTCAGTTGCAGATGAGCATAGTGTCGATATCAATCCCCACAAAATTCAGTGTTGTATGGACCATATTGTTTCATTTACATTTGTGGATGGTATACATATAAAGCTCATGAAAGCTCTAAATTTACATCAACTTTGACCAAAAATGGAATACAGTTCTTATGTATGGATCGGTTTTTCAAGGTATATTTAGGAAATCTTTAAATGCTCTTATGAGATGGCGATAGTAGGATGCGTATTATTGTCAATTCAATGAAATGAGTTGTGAAGAAATTAAACATTTTTAAAACCATATGTATTTATTTAGAATCAATTGACCAGAAAAATCGTCAGTAATTCAATTAAGTCGCGGTTTACATTATGAAATTTTTGTCGCTGCGATTCTTGGCGTATCTTCTTTAAAATTGTATTTGCGTTTACATTGTGAGATTTTTGTTGCAGAGATTTTTTGTGGATGTATACATGTTTTTATATATTTTGTAGCTTGCACATACATACATACATACATGCATGAATATAAAAAACAACGAATGAGGGAACAAAGCGTGTCTCACGAGTACATGCATATATGTACCCCTTTTAATACGACTCACCGCTCTCGCCTACAAAGCAAGAAACGCAGAGACAAACATTTCATAATGTAAACCGGGACTAACTAGAGAATTACTGGCGAATTTTTTTTTTCAAACGTGGTCGTTTGTGGAATAAATTTCACAAGCATTACCCTGTTTAATCTCCTTTCCATTAAATATGTGCCAAATTCTTACACAATGCATTGCATAAATATGGGTCATCTGGATGAAGAATACAAAGAAATTTTGGTTACTGTGGAAAAACTCTACTACATAATTGAAGAGTTCAATCAAAATTAATATCATTCTGAAACTAAGCATTACAATTTATTTTTTGCAAAAATTAATTTGATTATTATACTGAAACTGTTTATTGCGTGCCTAAGATTGCACATTACGTGATTAAATGTAATATGTCTCTATAATTTGTTTGACTGTCAGTCATTAAAAAGTTTTACAATACATTAATAATAATATTTAAGTTCATTTCTTATACCCTGTTGTCTTCAGGTGTATTTAACAGAAACAAAAAAAAAAGCGACTTAAGGGTAGTTTTCCCTAAATGGTTTACACGTATTTATTATACGTTTTTTGAGAACGCTGTTTTCTTTTTAACATTACAGAAAATTATGCAAAAGTTTATTGTAGTATTGTATTTTTTTCATTCATTTCAAAGCATAAAAGTATTAATTAGTCCACAATATGTCTGTTCTATTTATGCATAAACATACACTCGACTTTAAACAAATATTGTGAGTAAAAGTGTATTTTTTTTATAAAAGAATAATGAATGAGAATTGAGGAAACCCCCCTTTTTTGTATTTGTTTTTTGTTTTTGTTGTTCTTGTGGGGTTTTGTGTAATGCTGAATGAAATTCCCTTGTTACACTGGCTGACTGTTTGTTAGATGTTTTTGTTGCTATTGATTTGCATAAATATTTATTTAATGCTTTCTCTCTCTCTCTCTATCTATCATTCTTTACTCCTCCTTTATACACATGTTGTAATTTACATAATGTCATGTTTTGCTTTTAAGTTGTTTTCATGTTAAATGTATATTTATTAAAATTATTGTTAATAATTTTAACTAATTATTTGTAATTCTCTATAATTTTTTTTGTTTAGGTTTGAATTTCTGTAAAATACCTAGAAATAAATTTATGGAAATTAAAGTTAAGCAACGTTTACAAGATAATTTCAGTTACTTTTCCCTAATAATTGGGACAAAGTTTACATATTGATAAAAATCTTTAGTTTGTATAAAGAAAACTTGAAATTGTATGTGTTTCTAATTTAGTTTGTCAATTGCTTATGACAATAACTCACTGTTTTACTTCGACATGTTGTAAATATTAATTAACCAGAGGCTTTGTGTGTCACTGGGTCGAAATTGAACTACGGGTTTTTCTTGGAATAGTAAATCGTCAGCGTAGTAAAATTAAAAAACTATTCAAAAACTATGCCAATTTCATCACATTTAATCAAATTTCAACTATTTAACGATTTAACCAATATCTAACCATAAATACTGACCTGTGAACGATTAGATTCCAACCTAAGACTTTGCACCATAATTCTACTTTTACTGTAATAAAAAATCTAAATTTTCAAATTTTTTCAAAACCTGCGCCATTTTCATTACATTTTGGGTTCATTACACTTTTATTATAATGAATATTTTAATTATTTAAAGTATGTATGTATATATACGAGTATGTAAGTATTTTTCGCCAATTTTTCCCAATACCGCATAATTTGTTATTGTGTTTTTAAATGGTTCATTAAAAATTTGTGATAAATGTTTTTAGTTTTTTTATACTTTTTTTTGCTTGGCTAAAGGAAGCCTTAAATAAAGAGTTTCGTAATCATACAACATACAAATTTACTTGATGATGATTTTGCAATAATGTTTGTTAGTGTTTGTTTTTTGTTGTTTTCTGCCAAAAACTTCAACATCTTAAAAACTTATTTTTTTTTCAAAAAAAATTTTAATGTATTATATTTCATTACCTCATCTCAGAGGCGTGACCAAGTATTTCCTTTTACTTAAGTAATTCCGCATTTAATATTTTCTGTTTAAAGTGTGTGTTTGTGTGTATTATTTTTCTCCTCTTTTCAGCCCGTATAAATGACAAAAACAACAAATGAACAGCCTAAAAATTACGGCAGACAACAAACAAATTCACTGAAATTGAAAAATAAAATAAAAATATACATTCGTACATATGTATAATAAATTTCGACAAAAACTGAAAACAGAGAACAAAATATGCGTGTTAATTATTGTTAACGAAAATTTGTACAATTTTTTCAATTGTTAACTTTATTGTTTGAAAATCTGTAGCAGAAATAAACACAACAAAAAAATAATTGTTTTAAAAAGTGTTATGAGTATTAAAATAAACAATAATAACAAACGCCTCTAGACAAATGTCATAATTTTATGGAGCCAGTTTTGCAGTAGATATTTAAGCTTGGTTTTCTTAGAATAATAGAGGTTTAAATTGCTAATTCTTTGGTTTTGAACAATGCTCCTTTTTTAAAACGTAACGCATTTGAATTTAATATAAAAAAAATTCAGTTATCTTTATTAAAAAAAACCACGTAAACCCAGTGTAACATAATTTACTTCTAATTCCTTGTGCCTACTTGCGATAGTGCTTAAACTTGAGTTTAAAATTTTTCAAAAATTTTACAGATTATTTACCTTTGAAAATATTTCCTTGGTCCAATCTGTTTTTCAGAGGAATTGGTGAAAAATTCCCATGGAACCTTCAAAAGATTTAGAAATGATAATAATTTTCTGTACCTTTAAATGAAAGTAATTTCTCCAAAAATTTAGGAGCAGTGTATTAGACGAAGAAAACATATTTTTCAATAAAAAGTACTTCTAAGAGAAAGTATTTAATGAGTTTTAAGAAAAGTAATTCTTAGAAAACGTTTGAAAAAGTATTTTAATTAACTTTACTACTTTTAAGAAAAAAAAAAAAATACTTTGATAGTTTAAGCAAAAACTACTTTAGTATATTAAGGCCAAAGTTCTTTAGAGAATTAGTGCATTTATTAAGAAGTACTTTTGTAACTGTGAAAAGTTAATAAGAATTGTTATAGTACTTTTAAGAAAAAAAGAGTACTTTTGTACATCAAGAAAAAAGTACTTTAGTAATTTTAAGGAAAAAGTTCTTCTTTATTTTAAGAAAAATTTATTTCAGTATTTAAGAAAAATGTAATTTAAAAATATGTGCTTTAGTACTATAAAAAAGTACTTTTTAATTTAAGACAACCACTTTGGTACTTTAGGAAAAGTACATTAGTACTCTAAGAAAAGTATTTTAGTATAGAATAATTATATATATGAAGAAGTACTTTAAAAAACTACGGCCTCGATTACCGTTCACAACACTTAGTAGTTTGATGTTGTATGTTGTAAACTTGGATTACGATTCACAACACTTGTCGGCTTAATCGTATGCAAAATGTACGTTGTGTTGTAGTCGAGACAACACAGCATTTTAGTGTTGTGAACCTAACTTTAAGAAAATACAGCTTTTGAATCAAGTACTTTTAGAAAGAAGTATTTAAAGAAAAAGTACTTCATTATTTTAAGATCAAAAACATTAATAAATAAATACTTTAGTAATTTATTAAATAGTACTTTTAAAGATAAGTATTTTATTGCTTAAAAAACAGTACTTGAGTACTTCTAAGTAAAAAAGTACTTTTTTCTAAGAAAAAACTTTAAAGATTAATTTAGTTCCTTTAGGAATAGTGCTTTGAAAAAGTACTTTTTAAGTAAACATTTCAATATTCTTTAGAGAATGCAAATTATTACTATCTAGAAAAGGTATTTAAGTTTGCGTGAAGATATATCACTTTTGTACTTAAAAGGGAAAATACTTTAGTACTTTCTTGAAAAGGCCTTTTAAAGATTTAATTGCTTTTACAGTAACTATAGAAAAAAAATTACTTTAAAAAAAAAAGGTTTTAAGTTTTAATGAAGATGAAGTACTTTAATACTTTCGAAGAACTCATTTAGAGTGTTAAAACATTCAGTATATTGTACTGTTTATAGAAAGTACTCCATATCATTTTACATACTCCTATATAATATAAGAACTATTAAAAAGAGTTTCAATGAAAATCTCGAAACAAAAATTCAAAATTTTGCCCTCAAAAGAACAAATTAAATTGTAAAAACATTAGCATATTGTTGGTTCTTAAAGTCCTGTAATATGTAGATAGAACAACTTCTGAATTATTAGAATTATTAGAAGATAAAAGTAGTACTTTAATTCTGAGAGCTGGTTTAAATAATTAGGAATCAAGTTTAAGCTTGACTATCAATTATTGTATAATTCCAAAGGATTTTAAAGAACATCTTTTAAAACATTCTAAGCACTATTTTTGCTATGTTTTTAAGTAAGAAACAGTATTAATAGATCTGCTCAACATTAGACAGATGACAGATTCCATGCAAACACAACATTTTTGCCATATCTTAATCTTAGTTTAAATTTATCTGGACTACAGATTGAAGATATGTGTAGATTTGATCCAGCAAGAACCACTGAGATTAAGTTTTGAATATTTATTGTTCATTAAGTAATATTTTATGCAGTGTTTTAACTAAACTTCAGTTGCACAACTGTCTGTAAAACCGTTACTTTAATATGATTATGTGCTTTTTGCATACAACCTCAAATTCCAATTGCTTTTAAACCACTTAAAATAAAACTATACACTCATACTAATTCTACACCACACACTAACATACACTTGGGAGACTTTGTAAAGCTTCCGTCTCAACTTGGGCTGTTTACAATGAAGTATGATGACTCCAAAAAATTTTAAATAACAATTGAAATTAAATTAAACAACCAAGTATTTAAAAACTTAAAAAATACACAATATTCGTTTACTTTTTGATCTTAGCAAAAAGCGTTAAAATTGTTTTAAACATTTATTTTATACAATTTTGTATGTTTGTAGTTTTCGTGTGTATCATGTATTTTTATTTTATGTACATACGCATACAGTGTTTTGTACATTAACATCAAAGTCATAATCAGCAACATCACCACGATACTTTACGATAGACGACCAAGCTAGTCATGCCATTATTTTACATTTTTATAGATAAATAAAAGCTGGCAGTCAAATGGACAGACGTCCGGAATATACGAGTACATTTTATAAATATTTGCGTAGAATTTCAAGTGTTTAAACTTAACCTTCAGTGTTGAAGCCTTCATTATACTGACTGCTGGTTGTTTAGTTGGTTGGTTGCTTGGTTGGTTGGTTAGTGTACTTGAACTACACGCAATTTAACCAGATGAATAGACAGATACTTTTTTATTAAAACAAATAAATAATTGAGTTTGATCATAGAAATATTATAGATATTGAGCTTCAAGATCTGTTGGATATGCGTAATACACAATTAAAATAATTGATATTAATTTTGATAAGACAATTTTCTTTCAATTGAAGATTATATGTTAAAAGATCAAAGGTCAATTAAAATTTGCTAAAACTAAAAGATAATCTAAAAACTTCAAATCAAAAAGTTTCCAGTGTCAAGTTCTCATTAAATTTTTGACATACTCAGTTCATAAGGTTTTCTACTGAGGCACTTTACCTAAAATACTACTTATTTGAGTATTTACATTTAATTAAGTTCTTCTGATAAGCTTTTTACACAATACGAGTAGTTAAGTATGTAGGTATGTGTGGCTAAAATTTAATTTAAAAACAAAAATATTTTAGTTATTTCAATAAAATACCCTTACAACGTGCACAAAACGAAATTTGAAACAAAGTTATTTCATTCTAAAACCACCATTACACCCAGATACCTTTAATGTAAAAATTCCCACTTGAAAGCCAAAAACAATATAAAAAACGAAGAGAAAAAAACTACTTGACCTTTTGGCAAACAAAAAAAAAAAAAACTTCAACCACATTGTTGTCTTTCATACACTCGGACAAAAACCGGCAGTCATTGTTATCCAAGGAACCAGCATGTGAAAGTCTTTAACATTACATTATTATTTACTGCGTATTTTGAGAACAATCAAAAACAGACTTGAATTTCTAGAAAGTATCGTATAAGTGAACACACGTGAAAAAGCATTGAAAGAAAAACATACATACATACTCAAGTGTCTTATTTTTAAAATTTATTATAACTTTTAGCATTTTTGTGGTTTTTTCTTGACTGTTTTCTGTGCAAATGTTGGAATAAAACAAATGTTTTTTAGCTGTTGTCATTTTTTGGGGTTTTGCTGCCGCTATTAACGAAGTTATAAAAAAGTACTTTTCGATGTGTATTTGTCAGTTACGATTGTTATGTACTTTATCGTTTTAAAAATTTAAGAACTTTTAGCTTAAAGAGGCTTACAATACTGATAGTAATCGTTTAAGTTCTTGTGTCTTTCTTTCTATGAATGTTTCTTTAATAAACAATTTAGCTTACTTAAGAAAAGTACTTTAGTTATTTATTAAAAGTACATATTTTGGTATTTTCAAGACAAAAGATTATTCAGCTTTTATGAAGAAATAGTACTTTGATATAGCCATATCTTAAATATAAATTCTTTTAGTATTTTTATAAATAGTCCTTTTAAGAGAAAGAACTTTTTAGAGTGTGTTATAGGATTTTGTATATAAAGTACTGAAGTTCATTTGAGACAAAGTATTCCAGCAGAAAGTAATTTAGTGTTTTCGGTAGAACGTACTTTTGGTACTAATTTAAAGCTTTTGAATAAAACATTGGACAATTTTGTACTTTGATGAAACATATTTTTAGTTCTTTTGAAGTAAAGTACATTGGTAGAAAGTACTTTAGTACTTATGTATAATAGAAAGTATTTCAGTATCTTAAGAGCAAGTACTTAAAGTACAAGTCAATTCACCTTATACATCTTTTAGTAGAAGGTACTTTACTACTTGTACTAGAAAGTTTAAAAGTACTTTATTTCCATTAACTCAAAAGTACTAGGCACAATACTTTCAGTGCCTTATTAGTTTATTATTTTTGTAGAAAGTGCAAATTTTCTATTTTCTAGAAAATAGAAAATTTGTTATTTTTTAAACATTAAAATAAAATAACTCCTGAAGAAGATTTTCAAAGGAAATCGAAATATCGAGTTAATTATATATAAAAATAAAAAAAAAAGTGACCTCAAGCTTAAAAATTATTTAATAAAAATCATAAAAAAGGTTGAAGAAAATAGAATAAAATTATTTAGAAAGTAAAGCACTATTTTTGGTTGAATATACATAATTTTAATTAGATGGTACTTTTTGTACTATTTGTAGAAAGTACTTTGGTACTTTAAAATACTTTAGTACTTAATTGTGTACTTTAATAGATAATACATTACTCCATTTAATAAAAAGTACTTTAGTACTTTTAGAGTATACTTTTGTACTTTTAATAAGAAGTATGTATTTTAATATAACGAATCAAATTACTTTTAAGATCTTTTTTTTAAATCCAATTGAAATACAAACTTAAATACTAGTATTCTTAATCAAAAGTACTTTAGAATTTGTAAGATGTAGTGCTTTTATGAAAACGTATTTTATTGCCTTTATTAGAATATAATGCACAGTTTGAATTTGGAAAATACATATTTACATTAGGACGTACTAGCTTTAGTACTTTTCGTGAAATGTACATCAAGCAGAAGAAAGTACTTTAGTACGTTAATCTACTTAGAAATAGTAGTTTTAATAAAACTAACAATTACATTATCATTTTAATATATATAAATAATTTGTTTAAAAAAATTAGTAAAATTTTATTTAATAATTCTGTTACTGCGTTTCAGTTCAAATGCCAAGCTTTCTGCTAAATTTTTTTTTCTGAAAAAGGTACCATAACTGCTTTATGATTTTAACTTATATAAATTTGATTTTAAGACAAAAGGAGCACATAAATTTCGACCCACATGAAAGTATTGCGATTTTATGGCGTTTTTATCGCGCTTTATAAATTCACGCTTTAGAAAGAGAAATATTCGCTGCCCCCCAAAAAATGTCTTGTAAGTGCAAAATGTTAATGAACCCTTTAACAAAGTCTTGTGTATTGATATTTAAATCTCAATTTAAGTCGTTACTTTTTTCATTTACTTTGGCTTTAGTGGTTTTTGATTTTGTTCCTTTTTTCAGCAAAAAGTTTTCATCTGAATTAAATTTTTACCTGCATTTTATGAGTCTGCTGATGTCTGTGATTTATTAAACTCACCACAGCCAATTCTTATCATTTCTTCTGTTTTTTTTTTGTTTGTTTAATATTTGCCACAGCAACTTTCCATTTCTTTTAAGCGAAATGTATATTTAAAATTTTTTCTGTTGGGGTTTCTGTTTCTGGTTCCTTGGTTCCTTTAAACAATTCGTTTTCATTTCCAAATATTTGCTCCATTATTCCAATTCATTTGAAATTTATATTGTATGTATAGCTTTTTTTCCTCTGTTTTGTCTGACTGCAAAAACAACAATGCACGCACGATTGAGCGTATTTTTAGCACACGAAAATTGCAGTAAAAAAACACAATATTATTATACTTAATTTATGATTGAATAATTTTCGAATGAAAACATAATCAAAGAACCAGGAAAAAATGTAAGAAAGAAAATAAATAAAAATAAAAAATCATTGTAGTTTGTGTTTTTTTGTTTTTGGCTGGGTTTTTTCTAATTGGGGGTGGCTGTGGGCCACCTTGTTGTATTTATTTATAGGAAATTACAAACCATTTACGCTTTAAAAAGTGGTCATTTGGCACATTATTGTCTGAGAATTTATTTTTTTAGAGCAAATGAAACAGAAAGCACTGGACAAATGTAATGGATAGCTTTGCGGTAGATACTTTGGGACATTTTAGAGGCAATTAATGTTTGTCCATTACTTGCCACTTGGCCAAATGTATTGTAATGTTGTATAAAAGGCATTTTCTGCTTATGCTTTTGATGTATTCTCTTTTTGTAATTCTAACAAGTTTCTTACACATTCTGTCCCTGCTGACTGTAAGTGCCGACCACTGCTTTAGAGAACATTACTGTATAAACAACACAAATCAAACTAATTGAGCAAATTTCAATTTGAATGAGGATGTTGCCTATAATTTCAAGGTGTGTTAAATAATTCTATTACATTCTATTAAAATGCCACTCTTTTTTTTTCTTTTGATTTTATCGATTGAAAACATTGAACTTTATAGAGCCGCAAAATAATCTGGATTAATTTCAAGCTGATTATTATATTCAGTCTGTAATCATGGCGTCTAATTTAAATTGTTTGTCAGTTGTTTACATAACAGCAATACTTGTTTTTGCGGTTTCGTTTGGGTCATTAATGGGATTTTAGTTATTTAAATATTAGTAGGGGTATGCACTTTAAAGGGTAAAAAAGAAAAAAATACTTATTAGGAAGTAGTTGACTAGATCAGTAGTGATCTAAAATCTTGTAATTTGTCATTCTTTACATCGAGAAAATAACATTAATTAGCTTACTTTATAGTTGCATTAATTGCTTGTTTTACAATACAATAAATTAGCATGAGCGGACATCGCTAGGCAATGACAAAGGGTCCTGAATTTGACCTTGCGATTTAGGTGTTCGTAAACCTGCATAGTTTAACACATTTGAGTAAGAAATGCCAGAAGACAGTGTGCAGTTGGGTGGCCCTTATTTTGCACTTTTTTCCTATAAAATTCTACACCAACTTCCTTAAAATTCTACCAGTTAGCTGGTTAATTAAGAAATTAAGTTGGCTTAGCAGTGATCCCAAAACTTCTAATTTTTTTTTTCGTTCGTGAACTTGTCAGTTGATGCTAAAATACAATTAGAAAATTATACATCTGGAGTGTAAAATAAAGGCCGCCCTTTAGGCATATTTGGACAGCTTTCAAATGCAAGGCATTTTCTAAACATCAATATATGAAACCTTCAGTCTCCCTTGCATACCCTTAATAACATTTAAATATTTGCAAAATCCTCTCACCGCAAAACAACAACAAAAAACACTTGTAATTTAAGTTTTTATATTGTAATTGAAACAGAAACACACGCAATTAATTTCAATTTAAATGATATTGTAATAGAATTGTAACAAACCAACCAAAAGAAACTATTACAAAGTTCTTAAAGGCGCAATAATAAACCAACAACTGATCAGCCATAAAAGTGAGAAACTAAATAAAGTTTTGTAATTGAAATAACAACATTTCATTCCAATGTACAGTATATAATTAAGAAAGTGTATGTGTGTTTAATTACAGTAATGCGCCTTTTGAATTGAAATAGAACAAATGAATGCAATCTTGGCAACTGTGTAACACGAGTACTTGAACGAGTATGTGCAAATTGATCATAAATATTTTTGAATTGCTTGAACAAACGATAGAGTGAATGAATGAGTGAGTGGCTGATTGACTGATCGACTGATTGATTGACCGGCTAACTGATAGTCGAATGTTACAGTCAGTCAGTAATGTGGCATTCAATAAGTATCAAATTTTATATGAAATTTTACACTCAAAGGAATAAATAAATATTCCTAAATCAATTCATGAAAATATTTTAATTATTTATTTATTTATTGCAAAAAGATAGCAAAATGTCTGAAAATGTGTTTCTGTAAATTGTTAAGAATTTATTTTAATAAAACATATAAATTCTTTTAATATTTTAAGAAAATGATGACTCGCCAATATAATTGACCATGACGTAAGATGCATTCATTCATTTGTACATCAATCTGGTCTGTGTGAATTTCATTACAGCCAACAAATACCACATAATATTCTAAATCTTTTTGTTTTTTCCAAGTACATATTTTGTTTGTATGTAGTTGCTTTTATTTTATTCAGTTCTTTTTTTTATTATTGCGTTCAAGCGCACAAATAGATTATTTGCATAACTGGTTTTTGGCAATTTTCGTAATTGAAATTGCTGTTGAATTGAAATGCTGTTTATTTCATTGAATTTCTTTCCCAAACGTATAAAAGTATTTTAATACACGTAAAGAAATTATTTGCAGAAAATTTAATTTGATTGAGGAAAATTATTTAATGATCTTGAATACTATTGGAATTTAATAATGATCGTATGTGTAATTTTCATGCAAATTATTTGGATAATGGTTAACAATTTGTTTTAGTATTTGGGTCAGACATAAAGAGAAAAAATTATAATAATCGGAAAATTTATACTTACATGAATGATAGTGTATAAAAAAATATTGTGACAATTTGAGAAAGTAACAGTCTTACCTGGAAAAAGAGAAAAAAAATTTAATTTAATAAGTCAATTTCGAATAAAGTTTCTTCAATATTTAATTATATTTTAGTAAATGTTCTATATATCAATAGTGTGATCTTTGCATACTTGAAAAACATTTTTATTGAATTTCATCTCTATAACAAGATATTTTAGATTTTTTGGGTAATTATTCCAGTTCTTTTCAAAAATGGGCCTTATAATGAAGCTATTGCCAATTATGGACTGACGTTCACAAAATCCAATAGCAAGTACTTACATATTGCTCATCTGTGTAAAATTTCAGTTCGATGTCGATGTGTTTTTAGGAAGTGGTCCCTGTATGGGAGCAATAGCCAATTATAGACCGATCACCCTAAAGTTCGTTGTGATGATTTCTATATATATGTAGACAAACTATTTGTGTCGAATTTCAAATTGATAATGATGTTTATAAGAGTTTTAGGTGATTTTAGGAAGTGGACTTTATTTAGTGGCTTTGGTCAAATATGGACTGATCGTTATGAAATTCAGTCCGCTAATTTATGTATATATACATATGGAGTATTTATGCCGAAATTTAACTTGGTATTGATTTTTATAAGAGATTTATAAGCATTTAAGGTTAGATATGGACTGATGTAAACAAAATATCGTTTTAAGTTTTCTATTTGCACGAAAATTATTTCTGCTGAAGTTTGTATGAATACTGCTTTTCTATTGGCTTTTATGTATAATAGCGCCATATTCTTTCGTACCATTTTCAACAGGACTTCCATAATAAAAATAAAGTTTGCAAAATTTCATGAAATTATCTGTAATATATTTGAAGGAAATAGCAATAAACCTCGATATTGTCTGAAAGTTTGGTCTATAACATGGATCCTATTGGACCGATTTTGCCCCTCTTTAATACCAAACATTTTAATGAAACAAAGACTATTTGGGAATAATTTCATTGTTCTTTTTTCAACAGACGGACATGGGTAGAATGTCTTAAAACCTTATAAGGACCCAGAATGTATATACTTTTTGCTTCTAAGACCAATATTTTGATGTGTTACAAACGGAATGAGTAACTTAATATACCTCCCATCTTTTTGGTGGCGGGTTTAACAAGTTAAAGTGTTCTAGTATTTTATTTTAAAAACGTTTTATTATAAAACTTTTATTTTGTAGTGAGTAAAACTGCTGGTTAGCAAATATTTGTTTTTCTAATGAAAACTTTGTAGCGTCTTTCGGATATTAAAGAGATTTTCAGTCCAGATTTCCACGAAAGCCAATTGCGTACAAGCTACCCAGAGAACAGCTGCCAACATCTGTAACTAAGCATGATATCATTGCCTTGAGGATCAAGATATTGCCGTCATGGCCGGTGCTCAATATTGTTCATATTTAGTCAGTATTACAACAGACTAACGTACCAACATCTGATCTATTTTGGAATGTAATATGCGTCTGGTCCTAGAGGGATCCATCAGTTTGCATTTCTAGCCTAGGGCAAAGCCAGTGAGTTGCGATGTTGGCGGTACAAATTGATTACTATAATTCACCTTTTATACCCTGAATGATGAAATAATTACTACGATATCTTACGAAATATCTTAAGATAACGTAATCTTTCTCTATGATCAGAACAATTACACAGACATGTTTGTTTAGCTCGAACTGAACGCCATAAACACATTCAGAGAATTTACCGACCACACCTTCAATGACGTTACGAAATGCTTCTCCTTACACGACACATAAAGAAAGATCCGTACCACTATCACAACTGCTGGCTTTATATCTGCGGGACGACTTGTGCGGTCGCAGCTCACAGCAAAAACAGTGGCATTCGAGCATCTCAAGTTCCAATCCTGACGATTAAAACAATGCCCATTTAAAAAACAATTTGAGTTCAGGAGTTCAACAGTTAGATAGATAATAATATTTGTTAACAAATACTTGTTTAAATACGTAAAAAAAATATTTTAATACAAATGATTTATAAGCAAAGTCACGCAGTATTCCTTAATATCATCATTAAACTCAATTAGTATTCCAAATATAACATTTAAGATCATTGAATCAGATCACAAGCGACAATTTCAATTACAAACATACTTTTTTTGAAATAAATACTTTAGCACCGAATTGTTATTAGGTATAAAATATTTGTTAATTATAATTTTACTCACTCATCTATGTCATTTCGAAGAATACTAAACAGTCTTTAAGTTGAATCTTAATGAATTAAATATCAATGAGTTGGCAACTCTGCCAAAGCACACTTTGAAAGATTTTTATGGCACTCAATCAAAATGACTGTGAAAATATGATTTTGCTACTAGTGATTGCCCTACAAAATAATAAGTAGTAGTAAGAGCTCAAAACATTCATGCATTTAAACTCTTGAAAACTCAATGTGGCCTCATGTTACTCCCTGCAAAATAAAATAAATGAAAAAGACACAGAAACAGAACACACAAGGTAGTTTTACGAGTGGCGAAAAAACAAACTGTCAGCTGTAAAGTAGTTGAAGAAAAAGGTATAGAACTACATATTGTACTACAAACAATCTATAAAATGAAATAAAAACCCAGTAAAAATTGTACGAATAAAAAGCTCACACACTTACAATGAGGGCAAACGTAAGAGTACACTCACAGAAATTATGTAGTGAAAAAAGTCTAAACTTGCAAAATGGATTCGACAAATCTCTGTAACAAGTTCAGTTACTAAGAAGTGTCTGTATCTGTTTTTAGTGAACATAGCAGGGACATGTATTTTTTAAAGAGCCCGTTGATACCCTCTGCACTACCATTCCCTAGTAAAATCATTAGTAAGTGGTGGTGGTTAATATTTTCTTACTCTAATCTGAAAGCTAACTAAAATGTCCTTCTAAACAATAAAACAAGACAACTCGAACTTCTCGTCAGGGCTGGGAATTGACAAAGAACTGGTCATGTTAACCTTTCAAAAATGAGGTTTCAAAACCACTTTCTATTAATTTTCATTTCATAAAGCCAATGAAACAACATAAAAGTGCATTGATGTTAATGTTTAGCTCTTTTTTGTTTTGCTCATACGCAAACACTAAAAATTTAGAACGGGTTTGCGAAATTTATGATAATTTAATATAAAGCGACCAACTAAACTGAATATTTAAATAATAAGATACAAATAAAAACAATAACAATAAATAGAGCCCAGAAAAGGGGAAATTTGATTTGATTCCAAGTTGCTGTTGTTATTGCTATTGTAAACTATTATGTGGATTTATATGATGATATTGTTATTCTAAATCAACCAAGTGATTGTTTTGTTATTGTTGCAAAAGTATTCGTACTCGCATTGTATCAACAACATAGAAAAACAACGAAGACAACAGCGACATGAGAAATAAAAAAAGTTGTGATCGACTACTTGTATTGAATTTATTATATGGATGGTTGGATTGTTGGATGAATGGCTGAAACGTTTGCTTGCCTCACTAGTTTGTGCATGACATCTGAGAAACTGTTCAATGGCCATATGTATGGACTCCTATGTAATGGTAGTTTTACTGGCCGCATGACCAAGAGTACCTACAAAACTAACCGGCTGTTTTTGTTGGCCAATGCTTTGCTTACTTGTCAACATTATTGTTGTCCATTGTTGCAGGGATTGAGTGATAGATTGCAATGCTTTTTTATTATTATTATTTTTGTTTTTGAAAATAGATAGTATGTCAGTTATGCCATTTGAATTTTTAGTTCAATATTAACAACAATCACAATCATATAATTTGCAAAAAAAAAAACTACGACACAATCCAACTATTGACCAACAATCATCATCATCATCAACATCATTATCACCATCATCAAGCATGTAACATAATATTAGTAAGTGTAACTATAGCAGAGTTTCTTAATGGGTGCTTAGATTGTACCAAATAAAACTATACAACTTTCTTTAAACCTTTTACAAAATACTGAAAACAAATTGGGTTGAAAAGTACATATTTGGGTATAGTTATGATCAGTAACTTTCTAAAGATCTGTCAAACATAGTTTAGCAACACAACCACGAGAAATTATGAATGAGTACGGAACATTTTGTGAAAAAGTATCAGTCTCTTTTTTTTAACTTAATATAATTGTTTCACGCCAACGAAATTATAATAAAGGATTCCTTTGTAAAATATTATACAGGAAAATTGTAATTTCTATATTCTCAAATAGGTTTTTGAAAACAAATCGTTTAACAAGACTTTCAATTAAAAGAATAAGCGAACAAAGTATTTCCTCTCCAGCTCCAAATTAACATTCAATTCAAACAGCAATATCTTCATATTACTTCATAAATCCCTGTCATATGTGTAGTAATCATGTTTCGTTATTTGTAATGCCCAATAATTGTCCAACAATCGTAGTAGAGTAGTTTTTGACACCATTTACCAGCAATACAATGATATCAAATTTCAGAAGAATATAATCGTTATAATCAATGCCATACACCTGGACTCAATGTATGTACATTAACAGAAATTTGGGCAGACATTTTCTAGTCAACATGAAAAATGATATATAAAATCATCTTGTGCAGACATTGGTCTCCTCGACTCTAAACATTACTGATTAGACAGCCAAACTAGAAGAAATACAATGCTGATCATATATTCTACAGTCTACCTGCTTTACGGCAAATCTAACTTTGGAATACTCGTCGGTATTTTCTCTTCAGTTTTGTTGCATGTCTTTGAATCTTGGAATAATTTAGTTATTGCAAGTATCCATCAATATATCCTTAAGTAAGCTACTAAAAAATATTCACGTCGAATGTAATATCAAACTGAGGCCTGAGGAAGCTTAATTAGCTAAGATGACAAGAGATGAAGAGGAAGAGCTTCAAACACCGGGGGAAGAAAGAGAAATAATATCCCAATAAAACTTAACAGGAATGGTCATGGCCGATATGAATTTGATGGCACAGTACAGAAGATGAAAAAAATTTGTTTTATTTTTACACTTAAGGACTTAGTTCCCTGTACGTACAGAACAGCATATTCTCTACAAGCTGTCCAGACTTATGACATAAAAGATGCAAATCAAGCTTTTGGAGAACTCCATTCTCTTCTAAGAAATGTTAGGTGAAGTCCTCTTATAGAAAATAACAGGAGTAATACCAATACGGATTTGAAATGCTTAGCGAAAATTGGTTAAGATCGGAATCTGAGAAGATCAATCAATTTAAAACAATGGCAATCCAGACAAAGTCTACCTAGTGTCTATACATCAGCATAAAGTCACTGTTTGTTGTGGATTGTGGACAGGCGGCATCAATGGTCAGTCGTCCTTAAAAAATTAAGTACTTGCTGTTACGGAGAGCCCTAACGATCTGTATATAAATATAATATGGATGTGAACGATAGATATGTGGATCCAATAGATCTATATGCCAGAGTCATCGAAATTCAAACCTCTCAGATGCGCCTCACAAGACTAGAATGGCCATATTTTTAGTTAAAATTCTTAGTAAAAAACACATAGATATACACACATTTTGTTTAAAAGAAAGCTGAAAAAAATGTTTTTTAAACGTACGGGAACTATTAAACTTCGTGTCTATCTTTAAGAATGTAAACAGAATTAAGTTCTGTAAGTAAAAGTTGTTGTTCAAAATAATGTATAGATTATAGATTCCTTAAATTTTTTTTTTATTTGATAAGATATGTCATTGATCTTATTTTGGTTCAGTATTGTTTGTTAATCGGGAGGGTTCACATCGCAACAACGTCTCCGAATTATTCAGCTGTATTACGAAAATCATGGTTCTGTGAAAAATGTGTGAAAACAATTGCTTTATTGGAACTTTTCTTTGAAGTTACCGCTGGTTACCGGCAGCAATGTAAGCAATATAGTAACCAATAATTTGACCTATCAAACCTACACCGTAGTAGCAGTAATTATAATAAAATTATCTTAAAAAAGTTAATGTCAAAGGTTGTTCTTTTGGGCAATAATAAAGATTCCGACATCCTGACAGTTTGTTTTAAATGTTTTGTAGGTATAAAATTAGAAAAGGGTCTAAATGAATCACCCGATATTAAGTTGTAATAAATTGACAGTTTTGTACAAGTTCAAAATTGTCAAAAGGCTAAAAGGTTTGTCTACCTCTGTTTTCATAATATATAATATACATATGTACATACATTCGTACATACATAGCTGTATAGGTATAATGTAAAGCTAAATGTTAAACTTTGATTTAAACATAAAGATTACTTTCAACCTTTATTTTCATGGAATTACAGTTGCAAAGTTGAACAAAATATCCAACAAAATACAAAAAGTTTGCTCGTATATCTGTTCCATGTTTACTTTTTTGTTCACATAAAAGCCAATGCAAATTCATTTATATTCTTGACAATATGAAAGCATGTCAAACTAATTGTTGTTGTTGTGTTGCCATTAAGCAACAACAATAATAATTTCAAACACAAAATCTGTTTAAGTGATTTGTTTTTCTTGCAAATTAGACATTTCTTCCCCACAAAATGAATGCAACACGTTTTCATGTTTTTTTTTTCGAATTTTTCGTTTATATTTGTTGTTATGCAAATTAATGTCAATGTATGCGAGTAATAATAATAATGATAATAACAATTTGTATACGAAATTTGTAATGCAATTTTTTAAAGCAAAATTATTTCACAACAGAACAAAAAGAGTGAAAAAAATACTCATACAATTGGGGTTGCACAAAGAACACTTACGGTGAACAAACACATCTGCTTACTATAGTTTCATACAAATTGTACACTCGAAAAATTCTTTATGTTTTCTATGCTTCAATTCTTTAATTGTTAAATTAGCAAATGGAATCTTGACGCCCATTTGAGACGACAAATGGTCGTTTCTGTTTTCAATTTGCATTATTCAATATGGCTTATTATGGTAATTTTTTCGAAAAATTTAAAAACCAGATAAAATTTGCATATTTTGCAAACTAAAAAACAAAATTTATTTTACGAATATTGTTCATATAAAACGTAATTGAACAATAGCGGCGTTCAGTATTCAGTGCAAATGGCATTGTAAAAGTGCAAATGCAAAACATCTTAGCTTTTTATTGCAATCCAACAACAAAATACACACAATTGCATTTGTCAAAACATTGCGTTCGTGCAATACTAAAATGGAATAGTTTTTTCGTTACTTGCATTGCGTTTACAAATCTGACATTTAAACAGCTGACAGATGCAAACACTAATAAAAGAAATGAAATTAAAACAATGGAGCAAACAATTCTACAGAAGAAAATTAAAAGGGAAAACCCAAACTAAAAGTGGATGCCTGAAGAAGTACATACATATATACTAAAACATTAAAAGTGGTGTACCCCCATTCCAAATTGTTTCTTCAGCAACTTCTTCTTCTAAAAATTCAAAAATTTTTTCTTTGGCACTTTTTCGTGGCATTTTTAAAATACGTTTAGAAATTGTTGTTTATGTAGATCAGCTGTTTTAGTACATACATTGTATTAGTATCGCAAAGTACGAAATAAATGGAGGGCTCACAATCAATGTCAAAATATTTGCAAAACGCATCGAACATCGAATACCACTAATGTGTTGCTGCTGTTGTTGTTTTTGTTTGCTATATTGATTTTAAGGCATTTATGCACGTATTACTACTTGTAAGAAAAATTAATTTACAATAAACTCGCATTCACACTCTCTGTCACATGTGTGTAAAAGTGTGTGTGTGTCACTTTTGTTTGGCGGCTGTTAAACATCAACACTCGGGTGTATCGATGTGTGATTTATAATGTGCACCCCTTGTTCTTGATACATACATTTGATAGACACACAATCAATCTTACGGAATTTTTCATTATTGTTGTTGTTGGTGTATTAAATAATGTTAAGGTGGCCATTGGTCTTTTTGTTTGTTTTAAAATTATCATACTGACATGACAGTTAAAATAATATCGATTCGTTTCATCTGTTTATTTTAGAAATTATGAATCTAATACATACTTCAAAATAGATCTAAACTATAAAACTACACAGAAGTTGTGTTTTTATAATATTCTACCATCAGAGAAAGTTCATCTATCCCACAGCCAAATGGTTAATCAAGCTGAAGTTACTTCGAGAGTATTTTTTTTTTTTTTATTTATACTATTTTATTGTATCTTCATTTTATATGAACTAACAATAGGTATTCAAATCCTAAAACTAAAGGTAATTAAGATAAGTCCAGCCAATGCTAGACAATATCTAGTTTTCAAATTCGATAGGATATAATGAGCAACTTGTATTTATTCATCTGAGAGCGGTGGTGTCCCTCCTTCTCAAACGGCTATGACCGGGATGTTGTAGGATGTTTCGAGCGAGGGGATTTGGATGAGTTTCCAGCTTACCCAAATAATGGGCCACATGTTTAGTTATTTCCCATTTGACAAGAGGAACGTCAAGATCCTTGTGTATGTTGTTGTTTTTAATATACCAAGGAGCGGTAGTTATCATTCGTAGAATTTTGTTTTGACGGCGTTGAATTTTCTCAATATTGGAGTTGGAGGCAGTGCCCCATAACTGGATACCATAGCACCATATTTGCTTTCGGGAGTATAAAGCTAGATTTACACGATTTTAAATTTTCTTCAAAATTCTTCAAAAAAGAGCAAAAATTCTTCAAAATTTGTTTATTTAATAGTTATTAAATAAATAATTTTGAAGAAATTTTGCTGTTTACACAAGTTTGAAGCATTTTGAAGAGCAATTTTGAAGAAAATTTCAATCGTGTAAATCTAGCTAAACACTCCAAAATCAACTACAACATCACTAACTACTAGGTCGCCTTTTTAAATAATAAGATCTTAAACGATTAATATAACTTGGAAGTAGAAGTGTAAAATATATAATGCAAAAGATATAAATAAATAAAATAAATAAAAGACATTAACAAGCACTTAAACCTAAATCCAACAAACGCATTTAACAAAAAGATACCAAACGATTAATAAAACTTAAATAATTGTTTAAGGAAAAGTGTAAAAAAGATACTCTTAAATCGCAATATTCAAACTCCTAAATCAACAACATTACTAACCGCTATATGGCCCTTTACTGGATAATAATTAAACACTTATCATACATATACTCGTCTTTGGATTGTTTCATAATGTCAGCTATAGAATTTAAATTGTTTGAAAACTCCTATACCTGTTTTAATCTCTGCTGAAACGATCTAGCGTGATCATATACATTCAGAGTGCATGTAATTATTTAAGCCTTAAACACACTTTCTTTTTAAATAAATTCTAATGAGAACTTTTTGATCTCCTACTTGCCTAGAAGAATAATAGGTGGTAATTTATACTCCTCAGAGATTTATGTAGTATGATTTAAGCTTTTAATTTATCGCTGTTTCATCAATTTTGATGAGAAATTCTTGCAGAATTAGATTATCTAGAGTGCTAGTATCGATAAAATGCAGACATTTCTGAAACTCCAAGATCCTACCATTCTTATGAAAGGCGAAAGTTGAGTAACTAAAGCATTCTATACTTTACTATTTATCTGCTATAATTCTGTATGAATTTACGAGGATTAGTTATACAAGCTGTGCATTGCTTCTATTCTGTTCTATTGCATCCCAATGATAGTTATTTTTTGGTGGGTGAAAATATTTCCATAAAAACTTTAGCTTATTTATCCGGTAGGCGAACAAGAGAAATTAGACTAGAAGCTGTGCTTTAGTAGTGGGATGCTAAAGTGTTCCCATATATATAATGTTGGGCTATTTGTTGTGGATCACAGCAAAGAATAATTTCATGGACAATGAATCCTAAAACAAAATATTTAATCAAAGATAGTTCTCAGAAGAATGGCGAAATTAAGCCATAACCAAGAGATTTCGTTCAAAAAATAATTAAGATTTTAAATTAATTTAAGATACATGCAATACTTTCAATGTCATCTGTGTAAGCAATATCTCGAGGATATAATTTACGGTGCAAGAATTACAACAATTTAAAGCCATAAAAATATATTCTACATAATACGGTCTTCCCATTAGATATTCTTTTAGATTTTCTATTCAAGTGTTTCTTTTCTGACAGAAATTACAGATAATGAATTCAATTAAGCAAAATTCAATAAAAATCTAACCAAATTTCAAAAAGTACCCATGATGTGTTTGTGCAGCAGAAAAATATAAATTCGTGGCATCTTTTCAATTCAACTATCCGCAAGAGTATACAAAATTACTATTTTACTAGAGGGAATTTAATGAAAAACTATATATTCAAATATTGGATGTCACTTAACGTCTTATTTACTTTAAGAATTAAATCATGATATTTATCCCAAAAACTTTCAACCAATAATGCCTAATTAAGCAGTCATTTTCAGCAAACATTGACTGGTTAATTCTAATTACTCCCATTTTCATGGAAATAATATTATGGGCTACTGAAAACTTTCTCCAATTTAAAAGAAAACCAGGACTTCCAGGCGCGAAAAGTTTAATCATAACGCGACCATACAAAATATTACAATTATCTGTATTTCTTAGAAGTGTTCCATTCAGTTGAAAAACTTAAAAACAAAGTTAAAGGAAGGAATTTTATTTTATATATTGATCATTTACCTCAGGCTATCAAGAATGGCTAACTCATCAAATCAATCATCCTAATAAAATAGGAGCTTTGTTGTTGGTATCAACACTAGAGAAAAAAAAACCAATTCCAGTTAATTCAATTGCTTTAAAAACTAACGACATAGAACTACAAACAGCTTTATAATGGTAAATTACATACAAGTGGTGGTAAGCTATGTATATTTAAAAAAAATTACGGTGTAAGACTTTCTACAGAATCAGGAGATAAGTAATCAAAAAATATAAAAAAATGATAATTCAGCCCAAAGTAACTCCTGGGGGGTTACTCTCTATTGCATACAAATTGTACGCTTATCGCATCGCATTTGCTTTCGCATCGCAATAGAGAGTAACCCCCCTGATGTTATTTTATGTGGTCGGAGCTGGTCTGTATTAAAAAATTTTACCACATAAAAAGTTGGTTCAAGGATAGAATAAACATTTTCTTTCGCGCTAAAACATCTGGAGCAACCTCTTTTTCCTGGGTAGGTAAATAAACCCATTTTATACTCATTGGACTTTAATGAATTCCTCCTTTTAATGGTAAACCAAAATCAAATAAATTTTATACTTGGCAAGTGTTGTTTGTGTTGTAATACTCTTGTAATCAACTTTAAAACTGAGCATTTCTGAAATCTTTGGGTCATCAACATATGACACTCAGCCATAATTGCCATAATTTAACGTTTAAATTTAATTTAAATTTATTTAGTTGTTGTCAACGTTCTTGCAACACATTGTTTGAAAAAATTAACAATTCTCATTTCATAAGATAAAGAAACTCGTACAATGACCCATTGGTCACCTTATAATACTGTACTGTAGTTTGTACCTCATTTGATATTTCACTTTTAATGGTTACATGAACTGAGAGTTAAAACAACGGCGATGACGACGAACGACGGCACGGTTCAAACAATGTATTTAACGTAATGCAAGAAGCTTGAAGCTGTCAAATTCAATTGTCAATTAAGCTTTTTCTTAAAAACAATTCTTTTTTTTCATTTCATTTGCTACTCCGACTAACAATTACAACTGTTAGCTGCAGTATAAATTGTAAGCGTAAAAATTTAATAAAACTTATGATCTCATCATTGTTGTTGACAAAATAATAATAATAAAAATAGAAACAGCTGAAGAAATATATAGAGATATAAAATTAGAGATAGTGTCTTAACTTTACTTATAGGCATCAAATGTCAAATAAACCGTTTATTTGTAATCTCAAAGACATAATTAACTTTGCTTACACTCATTCACACTGGCAGTCAGTCACACGCTTTTTTAGGCTTTCAACTTGCTGTTAATAATATAGAAATCATATGAAAAAAGTTTGTACACTTAAAGAAATTAGGTGATTAAAGCTTCGGAAAATTGTTATAAATGCTAAACAAAGTAACAAATTTTAAACTTTGACAATTACCTGAAGCTATCAAGGATGACACAACAAATCGTTGATCTCGTAAAAGTGTTAACTATCCTTTATTGGAAAAAAATTTTTATTGTTGGTTTTCGGACAAGAGGAAAACACATATAAATGAAATTGCCTTATAAACCAAATCCGTAGATATACAAAAAGGCTTTTTAAAGGTGGATATTATGCTAGAGATGGTTGGCCACCTGTATTCCAAGCAGATACGATGTAAGACTCCTTCAAAAATCAGGCGTGGATATAACTCCAAATGTTTGTTTCATTGCGGACGAAACTTGTGAAAAAAGCGTAAATTCACAATAGAGAACATTGTGCTTTAGGAAGAAAATTATTGAAGGCACAGAGTAAAAATAAATTTCTTCTTCATGGAAAGGTTGTTTCGAAATAAAGTGTTATCATCTTTTAAATTCAGTCATTATAAGAACTGAAATCCCTTGCAAGGAAGACTTTTTAATCGGCCAAATTATTCTCCTGAGGAACAATTAGTAAAAACTACAAAATATAGACAAATTTTAAAGATGTCATGCTTCCTAATGTAATAATGTTAAAACCTATTAAAAAATAAATCTCTATTAGGCTTATTCGTTAAATCGAAAAAATCATTCCTTTTACCGGGATTCGCCTGTACTGGAATACTTAAAGGATCATTGACTCATTGACTTGTTCTCATCAAAGAGTATAACATTTGACGGGATGTAGTTTATAACTGTCTTGCAGGGGAACGATTCGATGCAAATAATTGGCCTGACAACATATAGTTCATTATACCAGGATTCGGCTGTATTAAGACACAAAAGTTTCAAGGCTGTCTTTTGGGTCGACAATATAGGCTTTAATGTCTGCAGTCTGCTTTGAACAGAATCTTCATTTATGACCTGGATCTGTTGTATTATAATTAAAGTGCGACACACAGAAACACCTCAGTCAAATTTTCATCTAATTTTTTGACTAATTTTTCTAAGTGTAACAAATCACAAATCTGTTTTAGAAAAAAAAATTGACGTGATTTTTGTGCGTTTTGTTTTTTTCTGTTTTTTTTTACTCTTAACTACGACTATTTCACATTCCTAAAAGCGGCGCCAGATTTAATAAATTTGTGTTCATAAATTAAATAAAATTTATTTTATTTCTATTTCTTTTTTTGTATTTAATCGAAATTAATTTGAAACTTTAATAAATTTAATAAAAAAAAAACCAAAAAAAAAAAGGAAAATGTGTGTCAGTGAACCATTTGAAACCGGTACCGGCATTATGCCTGCCTGCTTGTTTGCTGACTGCTGCCTGTCTTTCTGTTTATTATTATTGTTATTTTTTTTTTAAATTATTTAATGCATTTTTAAATAAGACCCCGCTAGCTATTGAATAATTATTAAATCATAATGCTTTTTTGCCAAAGCAGTTGTTTCTTTTTACCTTTTATGTCTTGCTAGTTGGCTGCATGATTTGGCTTATAGTGTTTTAACTCGTTATGACTTTATTTGGTCATCATGTCGTGCTCATGCACTTGAGTCATTCGCAGACGGGTAAAAATAAACAAACAAAACAATAATGAAAATCTTTAAAGAAATTCAAACAACACTAACTGAACGGCGTTTAATATATTAAATAAACAAATGACAATTAGTTGGACATTTTGTGTTTAGAAAATACAAACAGTAAATATTATTGTAGGTATTTTGTGCGATTTTCAATATTTTGCCTTGATTATGCAATTCATGTGATTTTCAAAGTTTTCTCCGCCACCATTACCACCTCTGGTTTTCCATTAGTATTGCCTACCTTCATTTGTTGTTGTTTAGTTGCATTTGTTACATGTTTCTGTGATGTTTTTCTCGTTGCCAGTACATACTCGTATGTACATGTGTTTTGGGGGTTTTGTAAAAATAATAAAAAAAAAAAAAAACAAACACTTGTTCATTGGAAATGTAGCTACTCTATGAACACAGAAAATATGGAGGCTTAACAATTGCGTGCAAATAATTGTTTTCATTAAAAATAGTTATTTGCTGCTGATATTTTTACTTAATCAGATTTAATTAATATTTGTTGCAAAACTTGTGTTTCCTCACCTGAGGGCTGTATTATAATTTTGTTGTTAAATTGGCAAACATAAAAGCCAAAATTATGAGACTGTAATTATCAAATTTGACTGTATCACTTTAAGTTTTGTGTTCATTTTTTGTATTGTATTGTACGAAAGACATTTTATATTTATGTAATATATTAAGCGATACACTGTCGGACAAAATAAAGTATGGTTTCAAATATTTCCTGTTTTTTGATTAAAACATGTATTTATTATTTTCTAATAATTATAAATTATAGTTTTATTTTAATTCAGTTACTATTTTATCTAATATTTAAGTACTTCTTTTCTTAGAGATTGTACTTTTTAGTCCGCTTTGGTTAAGTCTTCTTTGGACAGTTCGAGTCGAAATATTCAATTCTAGTTTCTCCTTTATATCTCTGGCTGTTGTAAAAGAATTTCTTTTTGCTAGCATTGCAATATGATCATCGTCTAGCTTCGCGATCTTACGTTTTCTGCCACATAAGTTCTTTATTATTTTGTTTAACTTTCTTATTTTATACAAAGCAATTATTTTTCTGATCTTAGATTCCGATATTTCATACTTAGAACTCAAAGCTTTCTGTTTCATTCCATTTTCACGATCTAGTACCAACAAATCTTTTGCCTTTTCGGTTAAAGTTCTCATTTCGAAAAAGTCTGGTTCTAGCCTTATTTTGTGTAATATTAAATTAAATAAATAAGAACTTCACTATCAGCCCAATCATGAATAAAAATTCCGTGGGAGTTGTTTCCCTTTTCCCATTTTTCCTATTCAAATTTAATGTTAAAAAAATTCCCGCGGAATTTTTATTCATGATTGGGCTGTATTTATACAGTCAAACCTCGATATAACGACCCTCACTATAACGAATTCCTCGATTTAACGATTTTTTTTTAATTCCCCTACAACGCTTCATAAGATTTAATACAAAATAAACCTCTCTATTACGAATACATTTGTCAATAGCCTCGTTATAACGAATTTTCAGTCACTGCAGACTATCGAAATAGAAAGAATTTTTGTTTTCAAAATGTAACACAAATTTAAAAAAAAGCTCACAGCTCTTATTTTAAGGTTAACAGAATACCGCACTTTATTATGTTGCGGAGATCTCTTGTGCTTTTCAATATATTTACATTAGAAATATAAACGAGCGACTTTAGAAAATTGCAATGTTTATGTAAATAATTGAGATACTCTAAAAAATAACGGGCGTGTGAATAAATAGTAAGTGATATGCTCATAGAAAAAAATATCAAAAAGGAATGAAGAAGGTTACAAAACCGAAATTTATTTTGTCCGACAGTGTATATTTAGTTCGCTTTCATATTCATCGATTTTGACTCGTCAAGGCTAGTATTTTTGGGTATGAAGGGAAAAGAGAATAAAAGGGATAGAGACTTGACGGTACTAGTCAATTTTCTTATTTCCTTTTGTTTTGTCTTTCATGCATGTTTATTTGCATTAAAAATTTGTCTCCAACAAATTAACTGGGTATGATAAATTATCTACTGATTCTATAAGAAGAATCGCCAATGTTAAAAATTTGGTTTTTCGTGCGATTATGTTTTATTTTGCTCAACATTCGTTATATCGAGCATTCATTTTATAATGCTATTGTTAAAAATTTGGCTGTATATCAGTCTTGCATTAAAGTGAGATTCGTTGTACTTTGCTTTTTCAATATTTTATTACATTAATTAAAAAGCAATGAGTAATATTAAATAAATTTAAAGTAAAGGTACTGATATTTTACTATTGTGCATTAATTCAATATGCAAAAAATAATTTACATTTAACAGTAATGATGGGTTGGCATTTGCTTTTTTATTGTAAATGAAAATTAGACACATTGTTTTTATTGCATTTAGGTAACTGTGTCCGGATAACTAAGTGTGTTAATTGCACAAATTTTACACCATGTACTCGTATTAAATTACATATTTGACTTAATTTTAGCACTTTGAAAAACTAAACAAAAACCTTAATGAAACACGTTGCATTATTATGACACCTCCAAAAAATACATGAACACACACACACAAACGCCAAAAAAAAAAAAACAAAATAATATAAACTTTCAGCAAATGTAGTTCAAGTCATAATTTTTTAGCACATTTCAAATTGGCGGCTGCTTTAAATGAGTTTACTAACAATATATTTTTGTATTGGAACACCTAGTGTGAGTGCAAGCAAACATGCTCTCAGGTCATTTTAATTAGCTTGAAAGTCATAGAAAAAAAATAACAAGTTTACTAGAGTGGTCATAATGCAAGTGGAAACTGAAAACCACCCTCATAAAGACAGCAAGTTAAAGTAGCAAAAAAAAAAAAAGTTATTACTTGGAGTACTCAAGTTTCAAAAACAATTTTTTTGTTGTGTTATTTGCATCAAACAATATAGAAACAGAAACAAATCATACATCAAAGAGCCACTTCTATGAATTGATCAAACCACCCACGTTTTTTCTTTATACACGATTTTTAAAGACCAAAGTTCCTCTAAACATTTTTTTATACAATATTTTTTCTAGTTAATTTACATAAAAAATAAAATAATTTTCATTTGAAATATGTACATAATCGTACTCGTACATATTTATGTACTTGTGTGTATTTGTTACGCTTTATAAATTTCCGGATATTTGAAAAATACAGCAACAACTTTAACAAATTTTCTGTTTTTTTTTATAAATAACTATTTACATCGGTGCTTTTCGAACTTTATTTTCCAATAGAATTTCCTACATTTAATTCCTCTTTTAGCACCTTTTTTCTTCCACTTTTCATTGTTGTGCCAACATTTTTATATAAGTATGTATTTCTTTTGCTTGCATTCAAACATTAATTTATTGATCTTGTTGTTGTAGAGTTTTTATTTTATTAACAACTCAATTCAAATGTTAATGTGCAAGAGTGTGTGTCCCACGTAAGCGTGTGTCATGGTGATCATGAGCGTTTTCTAACAGGTGTTTTATAATTAATATTAATCCCAACCAAGTTTCAAAAAAAGGTATAATTTTTGTGAAATACTAAATACACTCAAGCTGCAGCACTGTTTTTGTTCATGCATTCTGTTTTTCATTTAGTCGTTCATTCATTCATTCATTATCATAAATTTCTTTTGTTTAATAAATATGGAAATTCATCGTAAAAAGAACAAACGTTCATTCTAAAAAAAAGTTTTATTGTTAGAACAATTTTGTATACGAGTTTATTTATTTATTGTACAAAATTGTTGCTAAAGTACATGATTATCGATTGTAATTTTTATTTGTTTTTCTATATATTTTCCATAGTATAGCTCTCTCTCTGAGGGTTTATTTCCTTTATATGATAGTGTTTGTCTATTTGAACTGACGTAGTTTGAGCATGACCCTTGAGGAAAATTTGATCTTGTTTTCGAATTATTTTATGCAAAATAAGTCGAGAAATTCAAATCGACATAAAACAAATGCTAACAAATTTTATGACCATATTGACTAATATTTCCGAACCTAGCATAGACATTAAATTAATATTATTCTTAAAAAGTTAATTATTAAATAATTTGTAAGCTTGAGGTCACTTTTTGTTTTTTATAAAATATTTTATTTTTTTTATTTATAATTAACTCAATATTGCGAAAAAAAATCTTTTATAAAAAAAAAAGTGACCTAAAGCTTACAAATTATTTAATAAAAATCAAAAGGTCGAAGAAAATAGAATAAAGTTATTTAAAAAGTCAATTTAAAAATATTTTTCTTTTAAGTAGTAAATTATTGAACCAAATTTTTAAATTGAATTGAGTTTCTTTTTTTCCTATATATATATCAATATTCATATTTCTATGACTGTATGACTTTGATATACTGATACCCCATGCAGGACTATTGGTTATCTTGGGATTTCAAAAATCTATTTTATCTAACACATTGAAAGCTGAACGTTGCTAAACAAAATTAAACAGGTTGATGTATATATCGAGCAACATCGAGCATCTTGAGTGTGAAATATTTTTCTATCTTTATTTTTAGTCTTGACTATCCTATCGACCACAAATGCTTTTAAGAATATTAATTACGTGAAAATTATTGCACATTATAGTATCGAAGGAAAACTGGAGGCTAACGACTTTAATTAGATGATGATATAAATATGTAGATTTACTATTTAGAATATAAAGTTCTATTAATTTCAAGCTAGCAGAAACTTGGAATTCGAAATAGCGATCGAATCATTTTAGAAAATAGATCGATATTTTGGATGTGGACGAAAAAGGGAAGCTGTAGACATCAGCACTCATCCATTTTGTCTTCAACATTTTTGGAAGTATCTTTTTATCTAAATTTTAGATTATTTTGCAATTCACTTCTTCAACAAAATTTTGGTCTATTTATAGAAAAGAATGCCTGCAGCAACGTTAGCTCCTTCTTATTAGAATCTTTAAGAAATTGTTTGCCCAATTTAGACCCCTTCATTAGTCAAAAGCTGCAATGGATTGGTATCGAAGAACTCAGATTGATGTTACTAAAAAAAATAAATGAATAGGTTTAATTGTCCCCAGTTTCGGGAAATTAAACAATATTGGACTATTCTCAAGCGCAAGTTAAAGCGGACTGGTACGAGTACAATAAAAAATGTTAGCGATTTGAAACTAATATGCAGCTCAATGTGAATCGACACCTTGTACAATAGTATGAAATCTATCAAAACAAAAACATGATTTCTATAAGAGGAAATTAAAATATACTATTTCTTTGCTTTTTCATATTTTTATTTATAATTAAATATTAATTTGTGTTTCAAAATCATTCATTCGCTGTGTTTGTTACATAAATATTAAAACATTTATGTGAATTGTGCCTTTATCCAACAGCATTGCAGGATTTGATTCTATAGCCAAGAATAGAAATAAGATCAATTAAAGGACATTTTACAGAAAAGGATAAAAAATTCTATATAAATATATAAAACTAAAAACAAATTCAAGTCATAAATGAAGTTGAATTTTTGTTTAAATGAATTTAGAGTAAATATTCATGCAGAGAAATCAGGGGCCAAATTACCGCATTCGTGATCGAATGAGCTATCGTATCGAAAAATGATTTTGATATCGAAATTATGATAAAATGTACTAAATTTCTTGCTTGATATCGAATGCCATAATCTGAAATAAGAAAATTACGATCAATTTTACTCGATATCGAATGCGGTAATTTGGTCACAGATTCGTATATTATCAGAATCGAAAAAATCTAAAGTATACGGGTAACACAACGGGACCAACACGATGGACCCAAGTGAGTTGTTTTCAGGAACGGCTGCCCACGGAACCTAACCTAAAGTAGATTCTGTTCTGTTGGAACTTCAGTCCATTTTCTAAGACAAAATCGCGCTGACTAGCAAGTATGAGCACCGGCTAAAATATTGTCTAAAAGCAATGAACTACAGACAATATTGGCAGTGGCGCAAAATCAGTAGTGATATCATCTGTTCATTGGATAATATCGACTTGAACTGTCCAAAGAAGACTTAACAAAAGCGGTCTAAAAAGTTCAATCGCTTAGAAAAAGTCTCTTCTACTAGCTGCAAATATAAGAAAGAGGTTAGACTTTGCAAAGAAGTACTTAAATATTAGATAAAATAGTAACTGAATTAAAAATAAGACTATAATTTATAATTATTAGAAAATAATAAATACATACCTACATGTTTTAATCAAAAAAACAGGAAATATTTGAAACCGTAATTTATTTTGTCAGACAGTGTATATGTATTATATTATTTGAATCAATAAACATTTGCCAGTAAATTTTGAACGGAAATATAATCGTAATCATTGTAACGATTTAATGTAGTAATCGTCACCGAAAAGAGAACAGAAGAACAGCAAGAGCTTCTGATTCCTCAACAGTTTTAGATATGCTTAAACATTTAAATCAAACATATTCGCAGGATCATACTCGGAGATGGCCCAAGGTATCAATTGTATCATTCATATAGATCTCTCTGTATGTCTACTAGAATTAGGTATGGACAAATTGATGCAATTTCACTATTTTTGTGTATTATATCATATTCAAAAGTAAATGTTTCGTATTTTTTGTAGCTGAACAAATTTACAACTTCCTCTGAGTCATGCGCAGCTTAACTTAATTATTGATAGAAAATCTATTTTCTATGGAAAATTTCCAAGACAGCAGAATTTTCCAAAGACAATCTTCAATATACGAATTTTCCAATCGGTATTTTGCCTTCAGCATATTTGGAAACAACAGTTTTTCTATATAAAATATTCAGTAGAACATATTTTTCTATAGTAAAATATCTTGCTTTTTAATAAAGAAATTTCGATTAAAGTTGTACCGATAGTTAGGCATCTATTAAAGTATGATATGGATATGGAACAGGTTATAAGCTAGTTTCGTACTTTGTTAAAGCTTCACCGTCTTAATTAGAATGGAATCATTCTCTAGAATAGAAAATAGTCATTCTTTATAATGTCATATGCAAATGGATGAATAGTACTTCTGTGTACTTTTAAACATTTTGTATTAAAACGCCTTGAGTTTCAAATGAGCTTTAAAATCGCATTTAATAACAAGTCATCAATACTTGTTGCAATACCTGCTGTCAATTCAAGTAATTTAAGATATAAAATCTCTTGCTTAAGTTGACTCTCGCATTATTGAACAATAAATCTTAGATCCGCTTTGTGCAAATAGGAACTTTGACCTTAAAACAAGTTTCCTTCCTGCATTAAAGTAAACTGATCGTTTGTTTCCTTTATGACAAAATCTCGTATTTCCTATAAGACTTTGTTGGTCAGGTTGTTGCTGTTGCTGCAAAGTGCAGGCAAACTTAAAATGTTTGTTTAATGCGCAAAAATAATAAAATGAATTTACGTTTGTCCGTCAGTCCACACGGGCAAACAGAGAATGTATTCAATATATATAAACACTTGTTTGATGATGTATGCACTTGTATATCTGTCTGTCAGTTTGAGTTTGAGACTTAAACTTTGAATTGTCTGTTTGATGATGATATTTTTGCATGTCGATAAAAAAGCGCTTACACTAAATACTTTTAACTATTATTTACTTAAACTGGTCGTTGTTGTTGATTTGTTTTATTTATTGTTGTAGCTGTTTTTTTTTCTATAAATTTCGTAATTGTTATTATTGTAATTGGTTTAGCTTGCGCCACAATTGACTTGAATTGTGTATTTAGCGTTTTTTTTTTGTTTGTTTTATATTGTTTGTAGCGTTTGTTTTTGCTTTATTTTAATTGATTACACTTAATTTTTTACTACTTGTTCTGCTGCTTGCGGCAAAATTGTAATTTTTATTGGTCATAAGATACTAACAGTGAAAACTGACCGGCTTTAAAAAACTATAAGATTTAAAATAAAAACAGTAAATACATAATATGACGCCATTTTTTATTTTTAGAAAAATGTTTGCGTTTTTATTTTTACTTGACATCATGGCCAAACTTCTCACACACATGAGCTTTTGTGATAAATAATATAAAGAAACAAATAAAAAACAAGTGAACGTGTAATAAAATTCATTGTTGTGTATTTTATATTTAATTGAAATTATGAGAAAAAAAAAGAAATTTTTAATTTTTGCTTTTTTTCTTTGCGTAAAAAGTAGGTTTTAAAACGTAAATTTGAATAGGAAAGTGGATCATGGTCAAAATTTGCATTTTTAATAAGTCTAGTCTAGAAATTTAATGAAATTAATCGTTTTATTTAAATAGTTTTGTTGTAATTTTAAATTTAAATGCAATTTCAGAGTAACAGCAAAAACTAGATAATGACAGCTATTCTTAAACTTGTTTTATTATTTATTACTTTAACATATCTTTTGCATTACTTGGAAGTATTTATGTAATGAAAGACTTATAATCTAATATGCTGATATGATATGCTTTTATGTGATTATAATTTTTAACTGGAGTTTTTGTCCATTTTTGTCACCCTATGATGTGACTTGTATTTTATATTACATTATTTCTTAATATTTACGCAATTTGAGCCGGACAATAATTTAAAACGTGAATGTAAATTTACCTGTATATGTTATTAGTTTTTCGCAGTAAGTTTTCAGGAACTAATAAGTCCAGAAAATATTTTATGAAACAAAGGATTAAATCACTATTTTGACATGGCTAAAACAAAGTGGTTCACACAGGAAATTTATCCACCAGATGAATTCTAGAGGTAGCATAAATGGTGAGATTGCCTTCAACAAAACTTATGGAACTAAATGTTACACAGGCTCCAAATATAAAAAACAAACCGTAAAGAACTGTGTAATGTAAAAGTGGCAGTATCATTTAATAGCCCCACCGCAATTAAAAAAGATTTTTCAACAAAAATTCGGTATTGACGTCGCCTCCAGAACTATAAGACACAATGAAAAAAACTTGCATCGATGCATTGTTCAGCATACAGTGCCGGATTTCTTTTGCCCATGAGAATTTAGTAAAACCAATCATTTTCTGGACGAATATTCTCTAAACCGATGAATGTAAATTTTGTAAGTTCGGGTGGAAATGATGGAAATGACAGCGTTTTCTGGGATCATATGGTCCTATACATATGATCGATGTACGAATGGATCAGTATACTTATCAAAGAATACTTTTAAATATAATGATTCCCTATGCTGAGAAAAATATGCCACATAGGTGGCGTTTTATGCATAACAACTGTGAGCAGTTGCTTGGAGCAGATTAATATTAATGTGTTGAAATGGCCAGCGCAAACTCTGCATCTCAATTCAATTGATACGTATGGCTCCGGCGGAGAGAAAACCTAAGAGATGTACATCTGTTAAAAAATAATTATATCATCATACTAAATATTATGATTTAAATTAAGTTTTTTGTTTAGTTCAGCTTATGAGCAAAATGTTTATTTAGTGCTAAATTACTGTCTAGAAAAAAGCAACAAATTAATAAAACAAAAAATGGAGTGGCGTGATCTTGGGGTGACATATAACATGTTTGAAAAATTAAAGGTTTTAAAAAATAACGAACATAAAATATTTACTTTAATTGGCAACATATATCAAGTGTGCTAACCTTGTGTTCACCAATGTATGTATTTTAAAGACATCTGCAGAAATATAATATATTCGAGTCTTAAATGTAATGTATAGCACTTTTATACAATAATTGTTATACTTTTCTCTTTCTAGTACAATAAAAAAATTTGTACAAACTCTTTGTCTTATTTTATTGTATTTAATTTTGCATTGTATTTGTATTGTATTTTAATTTTGCAAAACAAAGTTCTCGTTGAAAACCCTTTTATAAATATAAACACAAAATGCAATAATAAATTATTTTACTTACAATATTCACTTACTCCAGTCCTCTTTTACTCAACTATTTACATACCTATATAACCATTTTTATTGACGCACTCCTTAAAATCCAACACAAATCTTTTAGGTTCTCCAATCCATAACAAGTTTAAACAAATTAAGGTAATTTGTAACTAAAAATAAATCATGTCAGCACTTAATCATATTTTCCAATTTAATATGAACAATTTTAAATTAAATGATGAAGATGAATATAAAGAAAGAAAAAAAAAACAAACTAAAATAGCTGGTCATATTCCACAGCTACTGAAGGCAGACTGCGGTGTGGTTAATTCTTGATTGATTACCTGAGTTTTATAAAAAAATTAAATTTAAATTTTAAATGAATATGAGCTTGAAAATAATACAAATGCTCGTGCACATTATAAATAACTAATAGAGGCAATATTTGTAATAAGTATTTGTTCTAGTTTAAAACACACCAAACATAATATTGATCAAAAAACAAGTTAGAGTGCTATATTCGGCTGTGCCGAATCTTAAATACCCTCCACTAATTCACTAATTCTTTGTAAAGCAACTGGAATTACTTACATATGTAAAATTATAATCGATTTCAAAGAACAACTTACTTTAGTCTCATGCCTTGCAAAAAGAATCGATTAGGCAATGCAATTGGTAACCAATTGTTTGAAAATTCTTAATTACCTTACTCGATTACAATTCGGGAAATTTTTTGCTGGGTGGTTATAGGACTAGAATATCCTTATTCTGTGTTTTCTATTCAGTCTTAGTGCAAATTTTATTATTATTTTATATATTATTTGAAAGACAATTTTACGACCAACATAATTTATTTTAAATATTTTGGAATTTTATCTAATTTGGACCATTTATAATTGATGTAATTACCGATTCTTACTGTAATTTACAGAGTTTGTCTGATTTTCATAATAATCTTGAGTGTAATTTAACAATTTATAAAATTAAAAAAACATTTTTCTATATTCAGAAGTTAAGAAACAGAGTATAAAACAGAGTATAAACAAGTATTAAATATAAGGTGAGGCCTTTTTGTTTGAATTTCATCTCAATAATATTATTTACAAATGATTTATGGTTGGCATAGTAGAAGTGGACCAGTTATGGACTGATAGCTTCTAAATACAGTATCCACTAATGTGGTTTCTACGTATTTGAGGCTTATTTTGGTTGAATTTCATCTTCAAAATGCAGTAGCATAATTGCCGTATAACCGGTTTTAGTATGATTTCTGGATTAAAATTACTAATCTGCATAAAAGTTGGTTCGATATCGATATTTATTAGATATTTTTGTGGATTTATTTGTTTTTCGGAAATGGTTCTTATATGGCAGCTGTGATAAATTATGGGCCGATCTTCTTAAATTTTGGAACAGTGATTTTTATGCATATGAGGATATTTCACGTCGAATTTCAACATAATAACGGTATATTTAAGATACATATGAGTACTAACGTGAATTTCGGTAGTGGACCTTATGTGGGGGATATAGTTAAATATGGACCGATGTTCTCAAAATTCAGCAGTTTGATTTTGGCATGTATGTAAATGATCCGTGTAAAATTTTGGATTGGTACCCTTATTTAGAAGAGATTTATGAGTATTAAAGTGATTTTCGGAAGAGGGATTTATATGGGGCATACGGTTAAAAATGGACCAAAATTCGTAAAATTTTGTGCGATGATTTTTATATACATACAGTCAAACCTCGATATGACGACCCTCACTATAACGAATTTTTTTGAAATTCCATACAACGCTCCATAAGATTTAATACAAAATAAACCTCACTGCAGACTAACGAAATATAAAGAATTATTTACCTCTATTTAACGAATTTTGTCAACTTACAACCTTTGCATAACGATTTCCATCAATTAATCGAAATTATATGAAACATTTAAGCACAAAATTATTGTGTTTGCAACGACAACGTCTTCAGCAAACCTACATTCGTAGTCGACAGCAGCATGCATTAGACTAACGGCTGAAATATTCGAAGAAAAACTTATTTTTGAATTTTAAAACTACAAAATACAGTGTTTTCCTTCAAATATGTTTTGATTTATTAGCGGAAATCGTTCGCTATAACATGGTAAGCAGTGATGATTAATATACAAAATGTTTTTTTACCTCGTTATACCGAATAACAGTGCAACTTCACCTCGATATAACGAACCTCATTGTAACGAATTATTCGATATAACGTTTTTTTTCTAATCCCCTTAAGATTCGTTATACCAAGGTTGAACCGTATATGATCTATGCAAAGTTTTGAGTCGGTACTGATATTTATACGATATATATAAAAATAATGACTTTTTCGGATGTGGTCCTTGTATGGGTGCTATGACCAATTATGGGCGGACTATCATAAAATTTAGTACAACATTTTATTTACCTATAAGGATTATTTATGTCAAATTTTAGCCTTTTAACATTATTTATATCTGTTTTAGACGTATTCAAGGGAATTTAGGAAGTGAACTTTGTATGGGGTCTATGGTGAAACACTAAAAAAATTTTTGTTTTACGATGACTTTTTGCATGAAACTTATTCCTGCTTAATTTTGTATTGACATTCTAATTTTATAGGCATTTATGTATAATTGAGCAATATTTCGGGAAGATTTTTGTATGGGGGCTATGAGAAATCATGGATATATTCTTACTACTTTCCTCACACTTTCTTGTATGGTATTATTTGCAATATATTTAAAAATATAGCAAGAAAAATGTTTAAAAATATAAATTTTTTATGGAGGTTGTCTTACATTTTGATCCATAACTCTTGTTCTACTATACCGATTTTGCTGATTTTTAATACCAAACTGCTTAGGAGAAGCGGTTTTTTGTAAACTTTGTTGATTTCGGTTGTGTCCTTTGGACGTGAGAGTGTTTTACAGAGACAGACGGACATGGCTCTATCGTACGGACCAAGAATATATATACTTTGTTGGGTCTCAGATGAGTATTTCTCAGTGTTACACACGGAATGACAAACTTATATGTATCCTCATTCCCCACTTATTATGGTGGAGGGTATAAAAATACACAAAAACATTGAAGAAAATATCAAAAACATAAAGTTTGAAGTACGATACAAGACTTGCAAAACCACAGTTGTAAAGCATTCATTGCATTCATCTAACAAACAGAAACAGTAACATAAACATAAACATAAGCAATACTTATTACTCCTCGTAGGTAGAAGATGATGATAGGGTATCCAAATTATTCGATTTTTCTTTTGTTCGAATAAAACGAATACTACGAATAAGATATTTCAACTTATTCGAATAATTCGATTACACATTTAAAATTAGTCCAATTATTCGAATAATTAAGCTTTTTTAAATGAAGTAAAATGAAAATGATTTTCCCTAATGAATCTTTAATAATATCACTTATATACGTAATTATTAGTAATAATGTTCAATGACTATTTTAATTCACAATCATTTTAGGTTACGTTCGAAAGGTAGATACGGTCACATTTGGCAAATATTTGCCGAAAAAGATGTAACCACTTGTACTCGTTTATTTATTTAAAAAAAACTTTTCTTATTTAGGCCAAAGTTTTAGTTTTAATTTATTTGATGCTGTCTGCTCTTGCAAAACTCTTGTAAGAGTAAACACCGTCAAACAAATTTATGCTAAAACAAGTTGTTACGCTTTTTTGAGTAAATATTTCCCAAATGTGAGCGTACCTAAAGGATGACACTGGTTAAATTAAGAATCGGTTTATATAAAAACCATCATAATTGATCACTTCCATCATGGTTTATTTTCCATTATTTATTGTGTTTTCCTGTGTATTCTAGGCATTTCCATTTGATTTTAGTAATATCATCGACATATCTACATTTTGTTCGCAATTATTTTTAGTAATTTCTTTTCAGCTATCAATAAAGGGCAAATATATAGCGTAATTAATACATAATTTAGATTTTGCCAATATTTCGCCACCATATGTTTATAATTTCCAAACTCGTCCTCTATTTTGTTTAAGAAATATCAAATATTTTTTTTTGAAATTATAACTTATTGCAGAACATTTACATATTTGTATTTATAAAGAACATTTACAGCAATCATTTATAGTTATTGAACAACATTATTAAACTTTCGTTTATATTAAAAATTATTGATATAATTTCATATTGTAGTTTTTCACTCGACAGATTTTTATGCCATCATCAAAAACTAAAATTTAATTAATAAATTACAATAATTAAATTTGTATACATGTCATATTGGTGTTAAATTATTACTATTTATACCCTACAACACTATGATGGTGGGATTTGTGCTGATGTTCGTAAAGCCAATTAATATTTTTCAACACCCCAAAGTATACCGATCGACTTAGAATCACTTCTTAAGTCGATTTAACAATTTCCGTCCGTCTGGCTGGCTGGATGGCTGTCCATGTGAATATTGTGCGCAGAGTGCAGGTCGCAAATTTGGTACATGCTGGTGGAAACCGCTCCATTATTCCACCTGGGCCCCATACAAATGTAGTCCTCTTGTTTACCGATCATAAACGTTTGAATTATGCAAGTATGCAAACAAACTTTTCGGTATCCAAATAATATTGAACACAAATATGTTTCATATATATACAAATAATTCGGCCCAATTTTATGATGATCGGTCCATAATTATTCATAGCTCCCATATAAGACCCATTTTCGAAAATCACTTTAAAGAGCATAACTCTTTTAAAAATGTTGGTATCCAAAAAAAATTCAACACAAATAAGTTTCATATATACAGAAATGATGACACCTAATTTTTAAATCGTCGGTCCATAATTAGTCGAAACTGCCATGTAAGAACCTCTCCGTAATTCACATTAGCCTCCATTAATCATTTGAAAGTATTTATATTTACAGTAGTCATGGCACTAAATTTTTGGATGATCGGTTCATAATAGGTTTTTACACTTACATATACATACATACTCGATGTAGAGTATTATATGGCCGGGCTTTACCGACTATACTTTCTTACTTCTTTAAATAAAAAATTAAGGAAAATTCTTAGTTTTTAGAAAAAATAAATTAACACAAACATATTTATTCGATTATTTTTCATAAAATTAATCGAATTATTGGTTACTTACTTGGATTATTCGAACGATCATTATTCGAATGAATACCTTATAAAATACACTGTGCGTATCATAACACAAAATTAAAAAAAAAAAACTAACTATGGGAATAAATATGACGAATAAGTGGTATGAGGAGAACATTGTCGACTTTGTATGGGATGGATGTGATGATAAAAAATATGTTTGTACTGTATTAGTTGTATTCGTTTAATGGTAAGATAGCAGAAAGTGTTTTTCAAAGACGTCATCATCAACATTTTCGTCATAATTATGTAGCTGAAAGCTTTGGCACATCATTAATTACTTTTAATATTTCTGTAAATTATGATGAAGTGACAATATAGCTCTGCTGATTATGATGTTTAGAATTATAATTTCTTCTATAAATATTTCAAAAATGTGGTTTTTATATATCTTTCACTGTTTTCATACTGTTTGTTACATTTTGTTTCTTTGTGTTTTGTTAAGGAACAAAAAAACCATGTTGTGCCTTGTTACTCGTTGAGTACAAAATTCCAATATTTGTTATTTTTTATCGCCATTGACATGTTTTTATTTCGATAGTTTAGTGCGGAAAATGTATTTTTTTGTGTGTGTGTGTTTTTGTTTTGTATTGTTGCTGTTGCAGTTATCAATAAGTGTAATTATTGTTGTTTAGTTAGTTGGGAAGCATGACATGCCGATAATTGCTGAGAGACAGATAGACAGACAGGCAAGATAGCACAATGATAAACAGTAATAGTAATATGAATTATTACAGGTATTTTGCAAACAATAAGCACATTTCTGTACTAGAATACGAGGAACAAATTTAGAATAATACAAAAATAACTAAAGCTGTAAACTGGATTAGTAATAAAAAAAAAAAACTGTCAAAATTACATGTGGATATACTCGTGCATGCACATGTGTGCGGTTCAAAAAAGATTTAATGATTGGCAGCAAATCAGGAACAAGCGAAGCAATAGCATTAAAACTAAAAAAGTTTTTCAGGACTCAACCAAACATTTCTACAGACATAGAAAAAATATAGTTGTATGTTTACCACAATCATATCAAACTTTGTACAAGTTGTACCTGTAATTAATCATATGATTGCTGCATGCAGCTATGATTCACTTGCTTATAGCAATCGTATTTATGATATGATAATATTTAGATTACATACCTAATGTAATCATGTTCATTATGAATAATTCTATCATAATATGTGGATATATGATTACGATAACCATAATGTGAGAACAACATAATATGATAAAATATTTATCATAAAAATGTTTGCTACAAACAAAAACTTAATAACAAAATTGCTATAGTCATGTAAATCACAAGATTAATATGATACCAAATATTGTTTTATTATTGTTGTTAAAAAAAACGTTTAAAAATGTTGAAATTAATGTGATTTTTGATTTTTCTCTGGCTATGAACGCTAGTACCAATATCCAGGACAAAAGGGGACAAGTGTCCACAGAACGACAAAACTTTGTTCATATCAAACTTTGCTGAGACGCTAGACTGAGTTTTATATAATTCTATAATTCAGAAATGGTACTAGAATGGTATCAACCAAAAACGAACAGAATTTCCGTAAAAATCCATGCTTATAACTACACCTCCATAGTGGGGATTTGTGCTGATGTTTGTAATGCCAATAATTATTAGTCCAACACCCACCATTTACTGATCAACTCAAAATTACATTACATTGTCGATTTAGTGATATCCGTCCGCCTGGCTGGCTGTTCATGTAAAGCTTGTGCGCAAAGTACAGGTTGCAATTTTAAAGATATTTTGGTCGTGATTGAAATTGGTTGAAATCGTTCCATTATTTTACCTAGCCCCCATTTAAACTTCTTCACAAAATGGGGGTTGATCGGCCGTAATCAAGCCACAAATTAGTTGTATATGAAGCCTAATCACATCTACAAATTTTAAGCAGATCAGTCCATAATTGACCAAAGTTCCCATACCTATATGCATAAGGCCTACTGCCACAAATTACCTTATAAAACATAATTTTTTTAAACATTTTGGTATCCAAATAATATTCAACACAAAAATGTTTCATATATACACAAATCATTCAGCCCAATTTTATGATCATCGATCCATTATTAGTCATATTTCCCATAAAAGTGGAAAGGAAAGGAAATGGCTTTAACTATTAAAACAGTACATCGTATCAGTACTTTTTAGTGAGATGCTATTAAATGAAAAAATAAAAAGAAATGCATGAAAACAATTTTAGTTTTGTTAAAAAAATAGTCTAGCGCATCGAAATAAAAAGATTTACTCAATTTCAATATACTCAATTAATAAATCTTTCAAAATGCAGATTCTGTAATGAGTCTTTAAAAAAACTGTAGCTTTTAAGTACAGACATTTTCTATAGGGTATTTCTTTCTTTATATATACTGGTTGCCGAATATATGCACTGAATATACTCTAGAGCAGACGACCTCAGACAAAAATGCTTCACATTACAGGGATAATATTATACGTTATACGTTGCGTTAGCGAATATGATCAATAAATGTTCACTCAGAGAGCCGTCACACAGTAGGTATACGATTGAACAAATGTAAAAAAATATCAAGATACTAGATCAGACTTATCTGGATTCAATAGAATTTAAAACCCTAAAAGTATGCCGAATTTCAACATTCTAAGTCTTCGGGAGCTTAGAAAGCTCTAGAAAAAAACTCTGATAAAAAAAAACTTAGAAATGATGATTGGGTAACAACTATCACTGAAGTTGTTGAACAAAGCAGAGAATAGTGTATATTGATATGAACTTTTTTAAGATCTGCACTGGACATAGATGCAGACTAATGAGATTCGTTTAAAGGTTGGTTTTCTCAAGATCAAAAGGAATATGTTCCCCAATTTGTTGAACTTTTTTCAGTACAGGAAATAATTAAAAATCTTTTAATTCCCTGGAATTATTCATTACTAAATTAAACCAAAAACATATAACATTTTTCGAAAAACGAAGTATATATACAAAAATCTTGGTTAACTAATGTTTGTCCAACGTTTTAAAGAGGTTGAAATAAAATAATGGAATTTGTTTTCTCTCAATATAGACTTTTAAAATTCCTTAAAGAACTTCAAATATTAGTTTGTTCACACAGAGAAAACTGTAATAAACGAATTGGCTTAAGTCGGTTTTAGTGACTTTTTTCAAATCACTATCAAAATTTTATCACTAATAGAATTTTAAATTCTGATTAAAATAAAAAAAAAATGGGGCGGTCACGCCTATTTTCAAGTGGGCGGGGCTCCAAAGTTTGTAATATATTTAGCTATATCTTGAAAACTACATTTTTTTATGAGACGATATATATATTAAATGATAGGTATTTTAAAGACCTTTCCAACGATATATCTAAAAAATCCGGGAAAAAGGTCTATATTAGTAAGTAGCTAAATTACAATATTTTCAAGTCAAGAAGTTAAGCTTTAATTTAAGGTATAACATGACCATGCAGGTAATATAAATCCGAAGATATTAAAGAAAGATTACGACATTTCACCATAAAAAAATACAATCTGTACTATGCGAAGCCGGTGTTCTGTATACAATAGAGGAGAAAATCCTTCCGCCCGCAAGTCCGTAGGCCGGCAATACTGGGAATCTGTACTATGCGACGCCGGTGTTCTGTATACCATGGAGGAGAAAATTCTTTCGCCCGGCCGTAGGCCGCCAATACAGGATATTTGTACAATGCGAAGCCGGTATTCCGTATACCATAGAAGAAAAAATCCTATCCTGCATACAACATTTTGAAAAAATGTGTTTTTTTTATTTTTCAGATCTTATAATTCTATAACTTATATAGACTTTTTTGTAATTTTTTTAGATATTAAAAAAAAAATCGGGTCAAAAAATATGCTTTTCGGATTTAACCCATAGTTTATAATCTTGATATATATCGTTGGAAAGGTATTTTGAATACCTTTAACTTAATGTATTACAAATTATCAGACACCCAGTAGTTCCCGAGAAATAGGTTTTAAGGGCCCGCCCCCTCGAAAATAGGCGTGACCGCCAACAAATTTTTTTTTGCCGTCATCTCCTCTAAAAGCCCTGTTTGATGAATTTTTTTTTTAGCAAAGTCACTAAAACCGACTTGTTCCAACGAATTATTTGCTAATCAAATTATTTAGTCTCCATGATCCAATTTTTCTGTTGCGGTTACAAATAAAAAATTAGTGTAACAAAATTTGTTTATTTTAATTATAATTCTTCTAAATCGACTGATCTTTTGTTCCTAGTATCAACGAAATTTATGGATACAATCAATTTATTAGATTTGAAACACAACTCACAAAAACTTAAATTGCAAACTCATCTCACATTTCAAAATGGATCAAAACTTAATTTTATTTAAAAATAAAATTCTAGAAAGTATAATACAATTACTAATAATATTGAAATACTTTTTTATTTTAATAGCTTTAAAAATAATATATTTATTTACATAAAGAACCCCACAGTATGTAAAATATTTTAAATGCTTGAAGAATTCAATAAAATATTCCCACCATACATTTTAATATTCAAGATTAAGAATGCCCTAATTCCCCCTTTCTCTTAATCTTTATTGTGAAACTATTCATTATAATTTTGAAATAGAGACAGACACTGATTAGATTATTTTAAAGGTTGGTTTTATTGTTTGTTTGATTTCAATTTATATTATTTTATTAACTTAATGCAATTCAAGTTCAATTACAATTAATAATTGAGATCTATTTTTAATCGATATACATGAAATATTGAACTCATATTAATTGAATTCGTCAATGAAAACACACTGTGTAAACACCTTGAACCTCTAAAATACAACAAAAAAATAAATACAAAAACCTCAAACATTACAAACGATATCTTATCGCCTTTACACTAATAGTTTGTTAAATATTAAATTGTTTATGTGGGCTTAAATATTTAAATGTAATTTACAGTAGTGGACAATTTTTCTTATACATAAATTACAAATGTTTCAGGGGAAATATTGGTATTTAAAATTTTATCCATTTTAGATTGAATTTGTTAATAAAAAGTTTAAACAAAACTTAGTTGTTAATTAAATTTATGGAAATTTTTCTTTACATGAATGAAAAATCTCTAGCTGCTGGCCGTTAAGGTCAGTTTAATCTTCTAATAATTTCTATTTCCTCAACATATTTAAATAATCGTTCTATTTTATGTAAAGTTTATTTATTTTTAAATTGCTGTAGGGAAACAAATGTCTGCAGATGTTGGGATTAACAATCACACACAGTTTGTCTTTACATTTCCATTTTAATTCCCTTGGTAAATTATTACTTTAATGTAAAATATCTGTATTTAAGGATTGATTTGTCTCTGTTCCCCCCAAAATGAATGGCCTGATTTTATTTCACACTTTTGTATGTTTTTTTTTTTGTTTTGCTTTTTAATTCTGTTGTGTTAATTACATGATTTTATACCAAATTGATTTGGTTAACCTAAATAATATTTTTATTTCTTTTTAATTTTCGAGTTAAATGCAATGTTATTTGTAGGAAAATTTGTTTGTTTATGTCTTTCTTTATTATCTTGTGTTAAGTATTTCACTTTTTAGAGTAAACATTTGTGAAAAAATTGTTAATAAGCAAATAAATTTAAATGCCCTTTTTTTTTGGTTGTTCTTACATATTTGTAATTATAACGAGGAAAAGCAACAGGGTGTTTTAAAGCCAGAGAGGTGCTGTGTAGGAGGTCTTTTAAGTGGCAGAAGGGAATTTGTTGTTTTAAATTACAATTTTATATGTGTCTTCAAGGTTTAAGAATTAAAATACATTCAGCCGTATTATGAGTGTCGTCTTCTTTTTACAACAACAACTGTTTCGTAATAGAATAAAGAAACAAATTTAATTTCATCTTTAATCTATTACGAAAGAGTCGTTGTCGTAAAAAGAAAACGACACTCATACAGCCATGTCACAGAATTTAATTCCGTTCGGAAGTGGAATTGATTCCGTTTTTTGCTTCTATAGAAAAAGCAAAACCAACAATTTTTTTCGGAATGAAACCACTTTCAATTTGCTATGTGGAATTGTAGTTTTAAATATTTCTAGGTTTTATTCCGAAAAAATTCTTCGTTTTACCTTTTCTATAAAACCAAAGAACAGAATTAAATTCTGTGACATAGCTGATTATTTCATATAACAAGCAACGTGGTATTTCGTAATTCGAATATAAATACGTAAAACGTTTAGGTTTTTAGCGCATTTGCCATCAATTCAAAGTTTAGACCTTGTTTGGTGACAATTTGGATATTTCAGACTAATCGTGTCATATGAAACCGATAACTGCGGAGAGATCAATATGTACATCATCCATTGGATGATGTATGTAAAATCACTTTCCCAAGATATTAGAGAAAACACTTTATTATAAGTTATTCTTCAACTAAATTATGGCCTCTAAAATCATTATACGAATTGATTACACTGTGAGACAAATGGTAGGGGTCAGTGATCAGGAAGGGTTCAAACTACCGGGGAAAGTTGTATCGGTAAAAAAGAAGTTATATGTGTCCCGGCGTTTCGCTGTGTCACGTCTTGGAATCGAGATATATCGATTTGAAGTTAGTAACTATCATATAGGGGAAATTGTCACCTTTGGTGGTCTTTTTTTGTATATAACTCGAGAACTACTAGTCCGATTTTGCTGAAACAAATTAAAAAAAATTACAATTCCTTTAATCTGTTCATACAACGTTTCGCTACATAAGCAACAGTTTTGCACTTATAAATAAACATATGAAGAAAAAAACTATTTTTTGCCTAAAAAATTTAATTTTTTTATTTCTAATTTATAAAAAATCCAAAACGGTAAAAAAAAGTGCCAAGTCCTACGCGTTTCGCTTTTATTCACAATTAAGTAAAGGTATGAATTTCAAAAATTTGCTCGAGATATGCACAAAATTTTTTAAAAACCGGAGAAAAATTAACTTGTACATTTTGTGCATATCTCGAGCAAATTTTTGAAATTCATACCTTCACTTAACTGTGAATAAAAGCGAAACGCGTTCATCGATTTTCATGATTTATGTCTCATTTTGTTCATAGATTATGCGACTTTAACTGAAAGTGAGAGGACTTGACACTTTTTTTTACCGTTTTGGATTTTTTCTGAATTAAAAATAAAAAAATTAAATTTTTTAGGCAAAAAAAAGTGCCTCTTTCAGTTTTATAACGAATATAGTTCAAGCTGCTTCTACTTCTACTTCTTTCTTAGTGCTCTGAGAAAATGTTGTCTTAATTTCATTGCCAAAAATAAAAATCAGTAGAGTGATAAGCCTTTAGCTTATCTTGTATCCCAAATGGTTTCTGAAAATTTGAGCTATTTTCTATAACCTTGATGTAAATATAAAGAGTCTTATTCGAAATATTATTCATTATTATTTATGTATGAAATTTAAACATGTTACATAATTTTGGCTCAATAAACTGGTTAGCAAAACTTTAAGAAACTGTTTTTTTTACCTTTTAGTAATAAAATTTTATTAATAAAAAAATATTCCTGTTAATATTCTTTAGTTAAACTTCGATTATCGGCAGAAATATAACCTTCTTGACAATCTTTATAGTTATAATTTAAACCTTGTATAACCTACAAATTACTCTCAGTTGTTTAACTTATGTTTAATTATTTCTAATTTAAATCTATGTGTGGTATTATTTATGGTCTGTTTCATAAACCTGGATTACGAATAAAAAATTGCAAGTCCCAAAATAATATTTTAGTTTTAAATTCAAATTAAAACAACAAAAATGATATAAACAAACTTTTTACAAATTGGAAACCTTAAGAAAGTGTGTTTTCCGTTTTTAAATTGAAGTATTGTGTTCGGTTTTAACTTGAGATCTGGTCATTAACGTTTAGTCAAACCTCGGTTACGAACCAGAGCAACTACTTGGTAAATGCAATAGTTAATTTTTTCAATACATTCGATCTATACGTTTAAATAATCGACTTTAAAAATAAATCTAACTAGCCAGTAAAACTTTTATACATTTATAATTTTATAAGTTTTTTATATTTTTGGCAAAGCTTTTATTTTGTCACTAATAATTTGTCATTTATTCCCATTCACACGAAGTGAGTTTAGGAGTCTTAAGAGTTTGGGAATTTTTCTTAATATCAGCATTGTCAAATTTTGGTGCTTTTTTTAATTTTTTTTTGTGCGAAAAATTCCCTAGTTGGTGCGCGGTGCGCTTTTTAATTCTTACGAAAATGTGATGAAATCATTCTTTTTACTAAATTTTAATTGCAGTGTTTTAATAATTTATTATCATGAAATCTATATGATGAAGAAAATCTCCATTAAATGTATTTGAAATACGAATGTATGTCAATCAAATTCGTCACATGAAGGTTATTGCTAAAGGTGAATAGGGTAAAAATCTTTGTTTGAAAATAAAATTAACATGGTAATAAAAATGCTTGTGTAGCCCTGACTGTTCCCAGTGGAGCTCTAACAAATTTTATTGAAAAAATTCAAATAGAAGTACTTAAAATAGAAAACAGAAATAATAATAAAAAGTACCAAATATGTACTGAAATTAGCCCTTTACTAATTAGTACTTCAGTTATGAATATCATATTATGAGTTAAATTTTGAGTGGTTAAATGCTTATTTTATATTTATTATCATGTTTATTTAAAAAAAAGGTTTTAATATTATTACTTTTACTATTAATTGTTGATCTCTTTTTAAAAAGTTTTAATAATAAAAAAAGGTCAAATAAACTATAACAAGAAATTAAAAAATGTAAAATTAAAAAATGAAATTCCAAACTTGGTGCGTTTTTTTAAATGGCGCGTTTTTTCTTCATTTTGGTGCGTTTTGAAATTTCAAAGTTGACAACGCTGCTTATTATAATTATAAAATAAAAGTCTGCAAGAAACAGTTTCGAGCAACAAATTATTTACTTAAATAAATATGAACATACATACATATATTAAAATCTCTGCCCCTTAAACCATTTGCTGTTAACTACGCTCTTTTCTATTAGGGACTTTAACGCTATTATCAAACATTATTTCTCTACTTAACATTATTCTGTCTGTGGTCGGTTTAGTTGGTTTTCTGTTCTGTTTTGTTCTGTTTTTTTTTTATTTTTTTTTTGGGTGTAAAGTGAATCTATTTGTTGTTTGGTTTTGGTTTGGAATGTAATTTGTTTGTTTAGACAAGACACAAGTGTTTCTTCTTTAGTTTTCTTTTTCAAAACATTTTACTATTTAGAACACGCTCTTTAAAAGAGATGAGAAATACTAGTACGAGAATATTTAGGTTTTAGTTTTTTTTTCTTTTTTTATTATTTCTTTAAACAATTTATGTTTTTGTATAAAATGTGATTTCAGTATTTAACAATATTATAAACAATATAGTTTTAGAACGACATGCCTGAGACTTTGTAAAAAAAATATACTACTAAGGTTTTATTCTATTTTATTTTATATGACTGAACAAGTAATATTTACCTTGTTGATGTTTGTTAATTCCAATAAAAGTATTAAAAAATTGAAAAAGTAAACACCTGATAACGGTTGGTTACTGGCAAATAATAATCGTTTAGTACTTTTGTATATTTTTTTTGTACAGAGGGAAAGAGAGCAGAGGTACCAAGTTTAAATTTTAAACAAGGTATAAAAAAGTTTATAAATTGCTGTTGTTTTTAACGTTGAGAGATAGCGCTATTTGCTAAGTATTTAGATTCCAAAAAGCGTTAAGCAGCAAAAGTGCTTAACATCCCAAATTGAGTTTCTTTTTTAATAAAGTTGCTAAATTTTTGTAGAATGGTTAGATTACAAGCAATGCGTTATATTTTTTTTTTGTCACTTGAAACTGTTTCACTTTTATTTTATTTTTGTAACAATTAACTTTTGTTGTGGTATTTTTACTCTCTCAATTTTCTTTGTTGCAGGCAATTAAATTATAAAAACTGAAATTTCTTTTTTTTTTTATGGTTGTGCTCTAAAAACTTTGATAATTTTAATATATTTAGTTGCTGTTTTTGCTTTAATTATGTTTTTTTATTACACTTTAAGCTGACTTTATTATTTGGAAATTCGAAATTTTCTCAGTAATATTTAATTAAACACGTTTTAGTTTGTTTATATATGATTTTTTTTATAATTTTCTAATATTTTTGTTAAATAATTGTTGAGCTGTCAAAAATATGTCAAAATTTTACAATGGATACTTAAATGACATTTACAGGGATGTTGACATTTACACTATTTACACTCGTTTAATATGAAAACAATGTTGTTGTTGGTATTTTGGTTTTAGCGTTTAACAACCCCCAAAAATTATTTTAATAAGAAATTTAAACACGGTTTAACACGTTTTGTTTTTCTTTTAGGGATTAACCACCATTTCAAAACAATAGTTAACTTAATCTTTAATTAAAGAAAATTAGGTTTATGCAGCTGCCTTTAATCACTTTTTTAGAATTTCGTTTCGTTTAATCCAAAAAATCACAAAAATTACGTTTGTATTTTATTTTGAAAATAATTTAGCGCTTTTGAAATAAACGTTAAAATAAACTATTAGTACCTCGTTTCTTTTGTTTTTTTAAAACTGATTTGATTCGCTTGTACAACCAACCGGCTCAAGTTCTCGTTACTAACTAAACTTGCCTACAATAGTGTCTGTTTACATTTAGTTGTCGTTTCAATTCGTGTATCTTTCAGATACTTTTCTGCCTGCCATTGTGTTGTTTTTGCTGTTGTTGTGTGTGTTCACAATTCGTCCAGCTGTATTTTGGTTTGTTTACTTTTTGTATTTCATTGTTGTTGGTTCATTGAAATGAACCCCCTGTGTCTTGGATGCGGCTTTTTCTATACAAAATGAGAGCGCTACAAACAAAAATCTAATTGGATTCATTTTCATTTAAGTTTTTCTCTTTAGTTCCCTCTTTTTTTTTTTTTTTGTAATAAAGAGTTCATTTCTATTTTTGGTTCATTTCAGTTTGTTATTAATCTTATAAAGTCATAAAGTTATTGTGTTTTACCTCTCGCTTTTATATTTTGTATGTATGTTTATTGTTTTTGTTAAACCTTGATCATTTATTTCAATTGTCATTCTCGTGTGCTCGTTATTGAGGTTCCTGTGACATATTTATGTCTTTAATCCCAAACGTTTGCTTAGCACACTCACACAGTGTGCTAACACTGATGCACAGTGTTTTCGAATGGCAATATGAAAATGGTTTGTTATTAGAAATTGTTAAAGAAATCAATATCAGTGTTTTTACGATGGTTGTGTGTAATTTGAAATCGCTGTAATAAATTTTGCTTAATCGAATATGTTTCTGAAGGTCACATTTGGCAAATATTTACTCAAAAAAGCGTAACCACTTGTTTTACTCTTTTAAGAGTTTTGCAAGATCAAACAGCATCAAATAAATTAAAACAAAGTTTTTTTTTTTAATGAATAAACGAGTTCAAATATATGTTATTTAGTGGTTATGTCTTTTTCGGCAAATATTTGCCAAGTGTGACCATAGTTTTGAGTAAATATATATTAAAAATCAGCATCATCAGTTAATAACAAGGTTGGATACCTATTCGAAATGGTTGTAAGATAAGGAGTTATCTTTTAAATCGGTAGGAAATTAATGTGAGCACAGATAATCCTACTATTTTAATTTAGGCCACTATTTAAGATACTAGAGACTATTTAATAATTCCATACAAAAGTAGTTTTTTGTCGCGAAATACAGTGATCACAGATTATTATTATTATTGTTCAATTTAGACCACTGTTAAATGATCTAGAGCTGACTTTTTGAATTCCATATAAAAAATATCTATTTTTGGTTGGAAATTTCAATGATCACAATTATGCTTCTTTTTTAATTTAGACCACTATTAAACAATGTAAATAGTATTTTTTCCCAATTGTTGCAAACACTATCAATTTGTGTTATTATATTTGACCCATCTTAACACTGTGCAAATCATCCACTTCCTTCCTCTTTTGCATTGTTAGTTAAATCTTGAAAAATTCTCTTGCTCACACACACACTCATTTAAACAATCATCTGAACACACAAACTGGAAAGGAAATATCATTACAATGACAATTATTTGACAATAATTCTTGTACAAAACATAAATCAAAATACCGAAAAGTAAAGAAGCGTAACTGACCATGTTGTAAGTCAAGAACAGACACATATTCAACACATACAACATAAATGTTTTTGTATGTTTCGATTGCTAAATAGAAAACTTTTATAAGCACTTACAACTTGCAAGAAAAATTAAGGAAGTTTAAGAAGAATGTAATTTTTTATGTGTATGGAAATGAAAAGTAACAACGGAAATGACATTTGTTACACTCTGTAAGTTGTTATCTTAAAGAAAATATAACCATTTATTCTTTAAAGGTTAAAAAAAATATTATGTGTATGATGAGTTACCAACAATTTGTACTTTTTATTACCGTGTTAAGGAATTTTTATTTTACGCGTTTTAACCGCCAACTACTTTTTATTTATGTTCTAAAAAAAAAACATAATTTTAATTGTTTTTTTATTTTTGATGTTTAACATGAATTTTTATTGAGAATAAAATGATTTGACATTTTGTAAGTTTTTCACATTTTAAGGGGCATTGTGGGCTTGTAGATAGATTCTACACAAAGCTAATCTAATCGATTACAGGCTTAAAACTCAAAACCCCTGCAGTGATTTAACGTAATTAAAAATTTAGATAAAAAAAATCGTGTTCATTGTCTAACCTTGCTGTTTCCAATACATTAAAATTTGAATGAATTCCATTTATTTTTTGAAAAACAAAGTTTTCGTTGAAAACACTTTTAGTTTGTTAGCTTTGCATTTACTCACATTAAAGCAGCTTTTCTGATTAACATGATGCGACATATTTCTGACAGTGTAAAGAGCGCTTTAGAACAGACGTACAATAAACAAGGCCAATAAAAATATCATTTCTTTAGCTTATACACTGAAAGAAATGTCTAATGAAAAATAAGAGTATATATAGATATTCAAACTAATTATTTAACATTCAATACTTAGTGTAAAGATAAAGTAAGTTTCCATTTGATTTGCACAATTGAGGTGCATTCCAAAAGTTTTTCGGCATCTGTTCCCTAGTTGATTCATAAAACTTCACGAATTAGGATATGCAAAGGACTTTAAACTAATTTTTTCTTTTAACACGAACGAGAACGATACGATACTGTAAATATGGCTTTAAAACATTGAATTCCTTACATTAATTTTAGACGAATTATGTAGTTCTACAAACCAATTGTGTATTTAATTACAATTAATAGTGTTCACAAAATTCGTTTTAAATAAACATTTTCTAATAAATTTTTCTTAAGAAAATAATATTATAGAAAAAAGAAGGTGAATAATGCCGCCCATCTATAAAACCACGAACAATTAAATAAAAAACCCAATGCCCCAAACAAATCAAAGAAAAGCACATACAATTTTATTGAAATTACAATAACAATTTTTAATCAAACACTTGTTAAAATATTTACGATCATAAAAAATAATTATTAAGCACAAAAAACAAAGAAAAGTTTTTATTTGGTGTCATGAAAAAAAACAACAAAATTTCTACTATAATTGAAACACAGACACCACAAAATCATTAAATGTTTAACAAAAATTATTAATAAAAAATATAAGAAAGAACTCCATAAATATTATTAAACATGATAAATTCAAGTACTTCAAGTTCAGCAATGTCGCTGCCTGCAACTGTTTGTTATTTGCTACTTAACCCTCTAACTGTTGACAAAGCTCAAATTTAAATGTTTTTGATTAAAAAACCATTTATCTCAATTGTTGATGGCACTTTTTTTCTAACAGTCTATTATTTATTATAATCTCTTAAATGGGTCATGATTTTTTTCTTATAGATAATTGCTTCAATTGAATATTTTCCTTAACTATGTATTTCGATTTGTTATTCTAATAAGATATTTCTGTTATTGGTTTTTTTTCTTGTACTTTCAGTGAAATTATGGGAAAAATTCTGCAGCAGGAAATTTAATAAGCAAATAAAAGCAGGCAGGCCACTTGAAACACAGGTAAGTCAATATTTATTTACTCTTTAAAATTGCCTTTCTTTCTTTCCTTGGTTTGTTTGAGAATATTTTGCTTCTTTTTTTGTCTTAAATCGTTTTATTGAGAATAAGTAATAAGTGGCTAAACTGTGCACAAGGGCATGAGTTTATGGTTTTCCTTGGAGTTTCCGGCAAGAAAAATAATTATTTTTTCCCACATAATTTTCAAGAATTTACGTCATAGTGGAAATGATTTGCAAATATTTAGTTACTGCAAACTGTAATATTAAGGAAGAATAGTAAGAAGTAACGTTATTTTTTATTTCATGTAATTTATTTGAGATCAAGTAATTTTTATACTCCACTATTGTCCGTCTGTCTGGCACATATCGCAATTTTTTTAGGATTGAACTCATTAGATATTTAATTATATAGATCGTTCTATCGACTTAAATAAAGATTTTTAAATGAAATCCGTAATCTTTTAGATGTAACCCTCATTGGCGAACAGTTCAATTCAAAAAATAAAATAACTGCCGATAAATATGTTTTATGTTTTGATGCTTTTATCTTGTTTGTTCTTTTGTCCATTTTTATTTGTCTGGATACGTCAAGAAGCTAAATTGCTGCATTTGGGTTTCTGAAAATAAAAGTTTTCATGCGATTTAACACCACTGGATTATGTTTTGTGGGGCTATGTTAAATATAGACTCTAATATTGTCAATCAAATCAATGACAGGTTTAAAACTCTAAATCCCTACCGAAAGTAACGAAATGGACTCGAAATTTGGCCAAAATGTGATGGATATTTTTGATAAGAAATCGGTGGTAAAGGTCTGTTTCATATACGTTTTCATTATTAGCCATGAAAAAACTGAAATATCAGTGTAACGGAGTTTTACAGTTTAAATTTATTCGAAACCAGTTTTTTCGAATAATTTCTGTATTCGACCCTTAAATTTGAGGCTTAACTATTTCAAGCCATTAAAAGGAAGGATTTAGAAACGCTTTAGGAAAAAAGTTTCAAATAGAAGTCTGATTCTGTAAAGCGAAAAGTGTTAATTTCATGCAATTGTCTTATTTTTCTAAACTGGGAATTTTTCTTTTTCAATTAAAATTTTACGAACCTCTTTTCGTTTGCTGTTACAAAATCATTAACTAGAAATGTTTCACAAATATAGCAAAATGTTCTTCTTTTAAATGGCAATATATGAAATATGCGCGATTAATGCGATTTGGAACATTTAAAAATGTTCCTCAACAGGAAGTACAGTAATGTAAAAAGCCCTGAAATTTTCTCAACTTCATGATTAAACTTTCTTTTTCTCTCCTTCCCTCTCTCTCTCTCTCTCTTTCTGTTACTGTTACAGGAAACATTCTTTAATAATTTAAAACAGAGTTGCATTTGTACACTTACCTTTCTTACAATCCGTTGCTGCAATGCAACCGTGTGTATTAAGCCACCTCATTGTGACTGCGGCCTGTATAACTATGTTTTAATTCATTTCTTTTGCTTTGGACTTCATTTATTTACTTTGTTTTGATTTTGAAATTTTGATTTGATGATTGTTGCACTAACAAAACAAATAAAAAAATGCACAAATGGAAAAACCATATACACATGCACTCACACTTACTTACACGTACACATTTACATCTTGCACAACAATAACAACAAAAACAATCACTGCATTTTGATTACAGTGCACGGTAACCAAATATATTCCCACACAAACAATATTTCTTTTGTTGTTGTTTTTTTTTTGTGTTTTTTTTTGCTTAGTCAACACTAAAATATATTTAGTACACACAACGCAACACAACACTACACTACAGAGATGGAAAAAATACAATACAGTAGAAAAATTTAAACCGGTTCCAATTTGAGTAGAAGTTTTACATTTGTTTGGTTTTGTTGTTGGTGATTTTTGTTTGTTTTTGGTTTGGTCTTACTTCATTTGAACGAACCACAAATAACGACAATACGATCGATAGTATGTTTTTGTTGTTATGTTACTGATTTTTTTTTGTTTCTTCTTACAAAATTTTGCGCTTCCGTATACACAGAGAAACAGCCAACACACTACACGAAATATCCAAGATTTTTATCAATAAAACTTGATTTTGGTTAATCTTTGTCAATTAATTAAAAAACATTTTTGCACATTGATACACATTAATTGATTGATTTCATTTAATTTACACTCCATTAAAAATGTATTTAATTGAATTGTTTTATTTTTATGGGTTTTTAAGTGTACATATGTAGGTATATAGTTTTTTTTTCATAAAAATGTATCTTTTAGTTCGATTTAATCTTTTTATGTACTACAGCCTGTAACACTGCACATTGTTGCCCGTGTTTTAACTGCAAACCAGTAGAATGCTTAAAGCAGACTGAATGCTGAAGTGAAGCTTTGATCTAACCAAAATATTCGATACTTAAACTCATACACGTACACTCTCGAATCGTACACACATGTGTGGCAAATAAAGACTGGTTTTCTGATCTTTTGTTTTTTTGTATATTCTTTCTTCTCTGCTTTTGTTTTGTTTATATTGTTGGATAATAGTATTTAGAGAAGATGAAAGAGCTTTAGTTGGGATCATTTGGAAATATGTTAAATGTGGTACAGTGCTGTCAATTTGTGGAGGGGTATCTTAATGATATGTACATATGTACATGCAATAGATACATATGTATCTAATTTTTCTTATTGGATGTGGTTATATTAATTTGATTTGTTGTTAAAAATAAGCTTTGAAGAAAAGAATCATGTTAAAATGGTAGAAGCATCTTCGGTCACACAAAGCATTGTTCATATGAAATAAGGTCTCACAAATGTTTTAATATTTATGTAATAAAAAACGATTAAATACTTTTCAACCACTAATTAAAACTCATTTAAAGAACAAACTAACACTCTTTTATAAAATATTAGAGTCCGTCCGAATATTCGGTTTCGGATTAGGCCAACATTCGAAATTTGACTAAAAGAAAAAATACAAAGATTATGGAATTTTGTAGGTTATACAACTTTTTAATATACCTATAGATATTATATAAAATTAAAACTTATATTTTATTATAAAATTTTCTATGAAAAAAAATTGTTTTTAGATTTGAAATTCAAGTGAACACAGCTCGAGCTTAATTTCGCAAAAACGCCGTATTTACTGAGATATAAACGATTCAAGTTTTGATAGAATTTGATTGGAATAGGCTAACAGACCTAACGTCTGGCAAATTCTGATTCAAAACATGAACGAAATTCTAATTTTAGAATGATAGGGAATTGTTAACCCGTTTTCTATCAAAGCTGTTACGCAGTCTATGACGATAATCGATCATACTTCATGTAACAATACGCTATTCTTCATCAGAAAAATACTTTCTACTAAAACACTCTACAGCGCAGCAGATCTTAAATAAATGACGTAGATTGGAATAGCTGCAGAGTGTTGTATGTTTACCTCGACGAGTTAATATTGTGCAACTAATAGAATTAAGTTTGCCGATTGACGCATCTGAATATCTCTATTATATATAACAGGCTGTTATGTATATGTTGGAATCTGGAAATTCACTTCCGGAGTCCGAAGCTAACCCGTTATCTATTTTTTTTATCGCATGGCTGATGGCACAAAAAATATAACTCATTACAAATGAAACATAGGTGTTAAATTGTTATCAATCTGTTTACAATCCATTTTCGCAATCACAGGAATGGATGCTGTAAAAAGGCTAACCTACTGAGATGATAGATTTAGAAAAAGCTCTGAAAATAAGAATGTATGTATTTCATTATAAATTAACTAATGAACAACTTTCTCCAATTAGTATTCCCTACGTTGAGGCGCTCGGTTATTACCTAAGAAATATGTACATATATTGTCCAATATCATCGACACAACCCAGCAAGCCATATAAATCCAAAAAGAGTATTTTATGACACCTTTTTCGGAGCGTTAACGCTCTTTTTGAGCCAAAAAAAAAAATCATAATTGCTCCGAAAACCTTCAGAAAAGAGGGTCATTACATTCGAAAATGGACCGTCAGAAAGAGCTCTTAGATAATATCAGAAAATAGTCTTTAATGAGGTTTTTTTTGGGCTCTGAAAGAGCTCTTCGATAATGTCAGTAAAGAGTCTTTGATGAGGTTTTTTTGGGCTCTGTTTAATCTTGTTTTTATCATTCTTGTGTGGTACAGCTATGTTTTTTTTTTGTTCAAAGCACAAATAACAGGACAACAACGCTTTGGTATACACATAATTAAGTGGAATTTCTGAGTCATACTGCAATGTCATACAAGCAAATTTTTCTTTCGTTCCGAGAATGCTCTTTGGTTGGATTCTTTTCTGACTCCTTTTTTCGGAGCGCTCCGAAAATGCTCTTTTGTTGGACTCTTTTGTGACTCCTTTTTCGGAGCGCTCCTATAATGGTATGCTGGGAATAATTGGCAACACTCGTTTCTATATTAAAAATTGAGTAAAGAGGTTAAATTTATTGCTTAGAAGCATAGCTTCTGCAACGACTTCAAAAATGCTATCGTATCCTGATGAAGCAGCTGTGCAGCACACGCAGCTGTGTGGCAAATTTTATTTCAAATAGATTTTCCTATGAGAACACAAAACCAAGTTCGAAAGAGAGAAACACATGTTAAATGTTAAATGGCACCTACGAAGCCGATACATGTAGGGAATGTCACTTTAATGAAAATTCGATATAGCGTACAGCCATATTCTTAACAGCGACTATGTTCAGAAACATATAACAAAATTAAGCTGGTCATTTAGCTTTTTAAAATTTACAATATATATAGCTATCAAAAATGGCTTAAGTAAACCTCTATCTCTAAAGAATGGTAAAATTTACCCTATTGGTAAAGGCGCTTTATTGTTTGTTTCACGACAAGAGGAAGACACATATTCTAGTTAATGAAATTTCTTTAAAAACCAAATACAAATGCAAAATGGAATTATAAAGATCAGACCGAGTAGATTAAGTTGAGCCTTTTCAAAAAATTGCACAACATTATAATTGAGCACACAATTGGTGTTATTCACAAGGCAGACAAAACTGCTCTCTATTGGATAATGCTACCAGATAAAAACGTTTGTTGATGCTAGAGAAACTAGTGCTCAAGGAAAAACATTATAGAAGGGATTGAAATAGAGTAACAAAAATATAAGCATTTTTGTCTTTTTGGAAAGACAGTGAAATCGACTCGTTTCTTAAAACGTATTTAAAAGTAATCTGAATATTAATTAATATGTACATATCGCTTGTTATCCATAGTTGCCATATTTGACGATTAATCGTCATTTGACGTTTTTTTTTGTTTTAAAAATAGCAGAGTGGCGATTTAAAGATTTTTTTTGAAGGTGACGATTCTGAATTGTATTAAAATTTTGTCAATCGTCATCATCATTTTATTTTTGTAATTCTATACAAAAAAAAAATAATGACAGGACTTTGTTTCTTCTTTCTTTAGCTAATTGAGCAACCACCCCGTAAAACTTTAAAACACGCTTCTTGACTACTTCTACAATACCGGATACCAGTGCTACCAAATTTATGCTGTGACAGTGACATCTAACGGTTGGTAGGAATTGAATACACAACAATATTCACAGTAAAGGGGGCTGAACACACTAAAAATCCAATGCACACTATTAAAGAGTTGCCACATTTAAAAACTGGTTGATGTCTTGACTAATTTAATGGTTTTCACAATCCCCGCTAGGTGTAACCTCAAAAGGAATTAAATTTTTATTTGTAATGACCGTCAACAATTGTGGCTAATTTATGCAAATATTTTTCACAAAAACAAAAATCAAATTTGTTCAAGTCTTAATAAGATACAAAGACTTGTTGTCCCTTGATAAAAACCAACCACAGATCAATCAAGTCACAAATATGCAAATGAATATCTTACACGTCTAGACACTGACTGTCGTTTGTTTAAACTAGTCGTGTCCTCTGGTCATCACTTAAAGCTACTGCGTTTTTTTTGTATTATAATTTTTTTCTGGTTGGTAGATGCTCATCATGTCTAATGTGCTAAATATAAATTGCACAAAATTTGTGCCAAATTATGCACGATCCCTTTTGGGCGTAAGAAGGTTTATTTTAAACATTTCTGCAGCTCATCTAAGCTTTTGTTTTACTCTCTCTCTCTCTCTCTCTCTCTTTGTGTGTTTTTTTTAACCGACTTGAGTCTTAAGCCTTGACCTTAAAAGCAGGGAGTCTAATTTCATATGCCTGTTGGTTGTTTGTTTTTTATGATCGTTAGCTTTTTTATACATTTTTTGGTAGTATGGCCTTCACTATCGTTTCAATGACTTTAATGATGGTCAAATTTGCTTAAATTAAATGAAAACTTAAAATGAAATTATTAGTTGAGCTGTTTAATGGGAAATATTAGTATTTTGTGAGTCTGTTATATTTTTTATGATTAAAATTTTATGCAAATTTGCTATGGCTGATTTAATAAATTTGTAAAAATTATTTAGGCATTCCATTTGCGTAAGATTGCCGTTATATTTTAATTTAAATTTGATATTAGCATATTGTTGAAAGTATTAAAGTGATGGTCTCACGAAGATATTTTATTCAATTATTATTGACACTTTCTAATTTGATGGGACGATGTCCAACCGACTGTTGATGCAAGTAAATTTTTTAATCAAATAACAGCTTGCAATTTTAAATATAGTTTTGGCTTTATTTGTAAGAACTTCTTCTAACAATATCACATCTTGTTGTTATTTTAATTTATGTATTATTCTGCAACAATCTACAGTGTGCTCTGTGCAATATCACAAAATATTCCCACGACCCAAATTATAGCTCAACGCAAAATTACTTATTTCTAAAATCCAAATTCTATATAACTGACAATCATAATGAGCCCTCAAGATGCAAATGTTGGCTGGCTGCGCATGCATTCTACATGCTACAAGTATACAGTCCATGCAAATAACGAACGCATTTAACATTATCACTCAAATTAAGATGCTCGCAAAAAACCTAACCCCATAATAATAAAAATCAAATTGATTAGTTGCTGCAATGATTGGTAACACACTCATCTACCAGCAATTGAAAATAGCAGATCAGAATCTCTGCAAACTCTTACTCGTAGTTATAAATAAATTCTGATGAGAATATTCTACGAATTTCTTTGGTAACTCCATACGGAATGTGAATATTAAACATAAAATATAAGCCACAAAGTCAAAAAAGTCAATTCACTGATGCTTCTTAATATTAGAGTTTGGTGTAACGAAATTGGTTATGCTTCCAAAAAAAAAAAAAAAACAATTCGTACAACTATAATTTTGAAATCTGTTTTATTTTGCGTTGCCAGATTTGCAAAATGTTTGAATGTTTTGCTTGGAATTTCTTTATGAATGAACAATTGGTAACATTGTTGTTGTTATTGAAACAATAAGCTCAAAATCTGTAACAAACAGCGTTAAAGCCGTAGATCAATCCTTGGTTAAGTGAGTAACTCCCTTTTATTAATTGTAATTACTTAAATGAATGGCTTCTGGTCTTTCCACATTTGCGTACGATGAGAATTTTTACTTGTTTCAGTTTTTTTTGCTTTTGTTTTACATTTACTTCTTTGCGTTTTTTGTTAATGCTGGCTGCTTGAATTAATGCTGAGGTAGTGGTGGTTGATGGTGTTTGCGTTCTTGGTTTTTAAAAATTGATATTAGGATGACCGTTTGCTTTAAATAGTAGCTGTTGCTTGTTAGGATAAGTTAAATGAGGATCACTTACTTCTTTGATTCATAGTAAGCTTCGTTATCGTCAACAGCCTTCATGGCCATCAGTTCCTTTCAAAATAGTTTTTCCAACTTCATGTATTTGTCATGTCCTCTAGATATTGGAAAAATGGAACCAAAACATTTAAGTCGATTCCGTTATAGTACAGAGCATTACTAGATAGTAAATGTGGCTTGCCATTCACTCTACATCTACTCAGCTCACTATCTGCAAATACTATAGCCGCACATAGAATATTTAAGTCTTGTATATTAAGTTAATTGTAAAGGCATGTTTCTACAAGATTTGCTTTGGACCGTACTAATAATCCGAATTATTATTATGATTTTGTAGCTATCACAGTTAAATACATGTTGTTCATTAAGAACTTGCAATACTATACAACAATGGTTGACTACCCTCAATCTATTATTTATATTTTCAGAAAAAAACACTGCATGATTTTATCAGTCCTTGGACAGAAAAATCCACTATCCGAGCCAGTTTCATTATTTAAAACGTCAGTAAATTCTTCAAAATATATTTCTAATAATTATGTTTCAAGGGCTCACATTGATCTTTAGGAATCCCTTTGATGATCTTCTTGTGCCAGCGAACTTTACATGTTATGGACGATTCTCATATAATATTTTACTGTTTTTGAGCCTTATGGTGGATTTCATCTCAACAAGGATATATTTAAGAGTTTTTTTTTTGTATTCTAGTTATTCTGGAAAGTAAACTTTATATAGGAGCCATGGCCAATAATAGACAGACCTTCCAATAATCCAATAGTATAATTTTTATTTACATATAACTGATCGGTATAAAATGTATTTTTCATATTGATATTTATAAGATATTTACGTAGGCGAACACGTTTTTCGGAAGTGGACCCTATATGGAACAATTATGGATCACCAAGTTCAGTATGATGATATGACTATTTTAATTATTTGTGTCAAATTTAAACTTGATTGTGTTTTTAATAAGAGATTTATGAGCGTAGTGCTTTCCAATAGGCAATTATGTACAATAAAGCCAAATTCCGGGTATGTATGGGGTCTATAAAAATCGTGAACATTGCTAGATTCAGGGCTGGGCAGTATTTGAAATACATGTACTTGAAATACGTATTTTGTATTCTAAATACATGACGTGCAAGTATTTTGTATTTTAAATACATACAATAAATAGAAGTAGTTTGTATTTTAAATACATACATAAACAAGTAAGACTGCTATATTCGGCTATGCCGAATCTTATATACCCTTCACCTTTGTTGTGGATGCATAATTATATTATATACATACATACATATATATATATATATATATATATATATATATTATATTGTTACGTTTTTAACTTTTAAAAACGGTGGTTTATTTCCTTTAAATAAACCGGATTCTTTTTAATTGCAAAATAAAAGCGTCTAGTAGTTTGAAGAAAATATGTATAACCCCAGCATACCATTCTAGGAGCGCTCCGAATGAAGGTTTTCGGAGCAATAATGATTGTTTATTGGGCTCATAAAGAGCATGAACGCTCCGGAAAAGGTGTCAGAAAAGACTCTTTTCGGACTCATATGGCTTGCTGGGACGAGTCTTTATTTATTTAAATGTACACAAATAGAATTAAAAAGGAACATACTGTCTTTTTACACACTTATATTACGGTTTAAGAACACACTTAAAGTTTTCGAACACTTTGTTTGATCAACCCTTCTCCCTTTTGTATTTTAAAAACATAGTTTACAAAATATATTTTGTCAGTTTATTGATGGTTGTTTGCATTTTGATCTACCAGATGATGAAATTAGACAGCCACCCCTTATTCAAAAACGATTATTAAATTTAACAAACGTTTATTAAGCAATTTTTTATACGCAAATCTGTCTTAAAAAACGTTTGTTAAATTTAATAATCGTTTTTGAATAAGGGGGTAAGTCTTTTGGCCTCTACCGATATGAATATTCATATAAAAAACTCACACGTTAGTAGAATTCATTATTCGGCAGTTGGTAAGTGTACTTTATTATGGAATATGTCTAGAAGGCCCAAATCGGCAGAAATCATAAAAGATTGCCTTTGTCAGCAATTAATATATCCTTGCCCCACAAGATGGAACTCTCTGTATGATTCTGTAGCACAACTTATGAAAAGTAAATCCAATTTAAATGAATTCATTTTAGTTTTGAAACCAATTGCCACTGCTTTAGATTACCTTCAGGGTAACAACTGTTATTACAGAAAACTTTTGCCGACTTTAATGTCTGTTAGAACAAGATTAAATCGGTTGAATGGAAACAATTTAAGACATTTAAGTCCTATTATACCACTACTAAAAAGGAGCTTGGAAAAAAGATTCGATAAGTTTTTTAAACTATCACCGGAAATAAATAGAGCTATTTTGGCCTCCTGTTATCATCCTGGTTATAAAATGCATTGGCTGCTAGAAAACATCACGACAGAAAAAAGGCAAAGAATCCCAAACTTGCAATTTATACTCTGGAGGAAAATTACAAAAAAAACTTAAAATGACACCTGGAAATATCACAAGTAGAAGCACCGGTAAAGAAAACGATGATTGTGTTTTTGTTTCGTAGATAGGGATGATGGTAAATCTAGTACATCAAATTTGGAGTTGGAATTTGTCAGTTTCCTCAGTGACAAGAGCAAAGACATTATCACTCTTGACAGCTTTCCAAATATAAAAAGAATATTCATAGAATTTAAAACAAGTTTGTGCTCATCAGGACCTGTAGAAAGATTATTTTCTTCAGCAGGTTTTATTTATTCTCCAACAAGAAACTGTTTGTCTGATGCTACATTCAAAAGTCTGATATTTTTGAAAGGAAACAATTGTTTTGTTAGTTAGTTTTATGTAATGTATTTTTTGGTTTGAATAAAAATGGTGTATTTCGTATTTTAAATACATAACCTGAAAGTATTTTGTATTTTAAATACCCCAAACCATGTATTTTGCCCAACACTGGGCAAATTGTTCGAATTATTCGTTATTCGAAAATCGTCATTTATAAATTCTTCGAAGAATTCTTCGTTAGAAATTGTTTGAATAATCGAACGAACATTATTCGACTGGATACCCTACTATCTTCTCAATCTATTGAAACATAACGATGTTCTTTTTCAGTAATTTCATTTCAGCTTAACTGTGTCTAGAATTTACACCATTTCTTTAGCCATTCCATGCCGAACACAACTCTGATCCGTCACTTATGAACAGGTATCTAAGGTATCTATCTCTTTCTGGTGCTAGCTACATGAAAAACTTGGTATTTGTGAAGATGTTTTATTTTATACTTCTATTTTGATTGTCACACTCAGGTGTGAATATTTTATTATCTTTATTATAATTTTATTTTTGATAGTTTATAGTTGGAAGCAGTATCAATCTCTGCTATTGGAAAAGCCAGAATTATAGTTTTCCAGCCTAGAAGCACAGCATCAGAAGAAGTTGCTTCGTATGGCAAAGATATCTCAATATGATTTAATTTTAAACTACCATCCTTGGTCACTAACAAAATAAATGATCAACAACTTTTAAAAACCCTGGTCACCTCAAATCGCTGGATAAAAACTGCATGCAGCTTAACAAACGGTAAGTCGGCTGGTTGGCTGACTGGCTTTCAATAATACACTCACTGATGTAAGCAAAAAGAAAGCCTAACACAAATTGGTCATCAATGATGTCCAATCGTACAACAACCAAACCACACATACGAGACGTCAAACATTAAATCATTTCCATATTTCTATGGACATCATCAGAATCAGCATACTGAGAGTACATCAGAATGAAATCAAGAAAGCATACAAAAAAAAAAAAAAACATTATAAGAAAAGAAAATTTTCTCAGGCTTTAAGGTACAGAGGATACGAAACAGAAAAAATTAAAAAAAAAATTAAATTAACTGTGTGGCATATCATTAAGTAGCTGCTGCATGATTGGTTTTTTTCTCGCTTTGAACTTCTTACACTTGGCCACATGATAAGAAGATATTGGAAACTAAAGTAGTAAATATACAAGTTAGTACAAGTAAGGTGGATGGATGATGGTGGATGGCTGACTGGCTCAATGGATTGATGTTTGTGGATATAGTACAAGTGGCATGTTTAAGACCACATGAGATTTACAAATTATTATGACGTCTACTTTGCCATACGGACACTGTCCCGTACTGTAATCTATGTAGCAAATAGCAACACAAAAAAAGACATACCACAAGATCCCAAAAAAAAAAACAACAACTTCAATTGTCTAATGAATATTGTGTTTTTCTTAGTTCTGTTTAAAAACACAACAAATATAAAAAAACAATATCCCAAAGCATAAGGCTGTGATTTGGTTTGGGTGTTTGTGCAAAGTCCTAAACTCCCAGTACTAGTACAATATAACCAGAAACCGCATCCAAATTATTTTAATGTTTTGTTGCAGCTACTGTCAGGATGCTACTGTTTTAAAACTTTTAATTTCATGGCTTCCTTGTCTTCATCTTATTTGAATTTCAATCTTTTTTGTTTTTTTATTTATTTATTTTTTGTTTAATTTGATGACTGTAATTTACGCTTAGCATCTTTGAACACTTTTTTCTTCTGGTGCTGTTTAGTTTTTGGGAATACATAGTTATTTGTTCCTGTCGCCTTTAATGGTCGGACGCTTGATGGGGATTTGATTTGTGTTTTGCATGCAAGTGCCAGTAGTAGAAGTAGTAGTAGCCAACCAACATCATTTCTAACCACATTACCATATCCCGTGATTGATCTGTTAGTAGTGGTCGTATGTGAATCTCAAAATTACAATTCACTTAAGTTGTATGAATATATTTAATGAAAAATCTGCTTAAGGCTGTATTGGTTTTATTTTCTCAAAAAATAAGTGGCACTCATTTTTGGCAATATTAATGAAGTGTAAGTGGGATAAGAGCAGTTCTTCTAATAATCGTTATTTTACCACAAGGAAATTATTTTTATTACGCAGTATTCGGCTAATTTGTTGTAGAATTATTTTGTTTATACGTATATACATACTATATACTCGTATATGCACTATATATGTGCTGGTGTAAAATATGCAGAGTATCAAATTAGACATAGCCAGGGCTGCCAGATGATTTTCGGAAAAAATCGGCAAAATCCCGATAAAAAAGAAAAAAAAATCGTCATTTCGAATTTTAAAAATCGTCAAAAAAATCGGAAAAATTAAAAGTCACTATTTCTAATAGTATTTTGAAATTTTTATTTAAACGAAGACATAAAAATACATATATACAATACATATCAAAAAACATAAATTTTATATTTTTTAATAAGAAATCACCAAAAATATAATGTTAAACACAACTTGTGTAATATTTTTATAATATCTTAGTCCGTTTTCACTTCTTTAATTCAAGACAAGTATTTTTGGATGAGAAGGGAAACAAGAACAAAAGGGGTACAAACTTGATGGTACTGGTCAATTTTCTTATTTCCTTTTGTTCATTTTCATGCATGTTGATTTACATTAAAAAGTACGAAAATTTAATTGGCGTGTGTGAATGAAATGGCAAGTTCAAAAGAGAATTGAACAAAAACTGGTCAGCTAAAACTGAAGAGTGTGAAACAAGACTTACAGTATTTTATAAATAAATATTTGAATTTAGCATATTTTATTCACCCCTATCGTGAATAAAAGTTCCACATGAAATTTGTTCCCTTTTCACATTTTTCCTATTAAAATTCAATGTTAAAAAAATAAAAGGGAACAAATTTCATGTGGAATTTTTATTCAACCAATTTAGTTTATTAAGTCTTAAATAACATTTTGAGTATAGAATCCAATTCATCCATCATATACGAGAACAGGTACTTATTTTCAACGAATTCCGTATTTTTGTTATTTAAATTTATTTGGCTGAATATTCTTTCGACGTTTTGTTAAAATAGGAAAAGTGTTTGTAGAATTTCCCCGTTAAAATTCAGAAATTGTTTCCTCTTAAAATTTTAGTTCATGGAAGTCGGCATTAAAAATTGCTTTTTATGTTTACAGACTCAATTTCTGTTGCTACTATCCTGACTCAATGTTATTTGGAATTATTATGCTTAAACTAACCAATTGTCAATAATTAAGAAAACACTAGTTTTGTTTTTTTGAAATATGTCATGTTCTTCTTAATATTTTTAATTTAAATGATAAAAATAGTTGTTGTCCCAAAAAATGAGAGAATTTGGAAACAAAAGCATTAATAAAATAAACAAATGATAGACATTTTTAATAATTCAGAAAATCGTCGCTTTCAATGAAAAAATCGTCAAATCGTCACTTTGCTATTTTTGAAACCAAAAATCGTCAAAATGACGATCAAATATGGCAGCTATGACGCATAGCCAATGCAAAAATTACATTGATAGATCAGAGATTATTTCTTCTCGTCTGCACTAACGTTGAAGCCAAAAGTCTCATCTAAAAACCAAGCTAAGTTTGTGTAAAGGTGTTAGTCTGAGTATTAGTTTGAATGAAAAAGGATTGTCTGAGTATAAGACGGTAGTGTATGAGTATAAGAAGATAGTTTGAGTATGATACTATATTATGAGAATAATTAACCTTAGTATAATTCGGCAGTTTTAGATAGTTAGTCTGGGTAAAAAACAATAGTGTGAGTATGAGATAATAGTGTGATTATAAAACGATAGTCTGTGTATAAGACTGGATAGTCGGAGTGCTAGACGATAGTCTGAGAATAATTAGCCTCAGTATAAGTCAGTAGTCCCAGTATAAGATGGTATTCTGAGTATAAGACGGTTGTCTGAGTACAGTAGTCTGAGTATAAGATGACAGTTTGAGTACAATACTATGTATTCTATAAGACTTATTCTCTGAGAATAAGTGGGTAGTCTAAGTATAAGACGGTACTCTAAGTAAAATCAGAGTAATAGAAAAAAGTGAGAATAATATGGTAATCTGACTATAGGACTGTTTTCTAAGTTTAAAAAATCCGTCTGCATATAAGATTTTACTATGAGCATAAAACGGAAATTAACTATAAACTAGTATGACGCAGTAGTCTGACTATATGTATGTCGAAAGTGTGCCAAACATTTTTTATAATTTTTTTGAGTCTAAAGCATTTATTGTTTTCAACCATTTAATTTCTCGCAGTGCTCTAGCATATCTGTAAATTGTAATAAATTATTAATACTTCAACAAAATGTCAAAATTTAAATTATTAAATATCCCCACACATATTAACAACATACATGCAACTACAACAACAGCAATATAGAACCAACAGAAAAACAAATACAACAAAACATTTCAACCAATACAAAATAAAATTCAATACTTGTATAATGTAACGAACGGATAATTAATATTAGTAACTTCAGTATTTAAGTAACAACAAAACAAACTTGTCGTAATGACCAATAAATTGGCGACTACTTTATAGTTTGTATGTTTTTTTCCCTTTTTCTGATTATTGTGTTGAACAACTAAAAGAGGGTTTACAAAAAAAAAAATGCAAAAAAGCTAACAGTGTCACATGTAGTTATGTATACTGATCTTCTACTACGTTTAGAAATCAATTAGCGAGAATCGAAGAGCATTAGTTTGTATCGATCAAATTAGTCGAATATGTGGATAATGATTTGCTTCCATTTCTACCTTTTTCCGGACCATGTGATGACTTTATAAATATTGTTATACTGAGATCCTTCAGCTTTGGTTTTGTTCTTAGTCTGCCGGATAATAAAAGAATGGCATAATAGATGGTTTAAAGGCTGTCAAATTTGTTTATCTTCACTTAAATATTTATGACATTTTGGAACCTATGATAGGTATTTGGAGTATCATCTTGGAGTTTTAAATCTTGGAGCATTTGTTCGATCAGCACTCTCATATATCTACTGCTTACAAGAAGAACATTTGACATTGATAAGGTCAATGCATTTCCTCTACATTTTTTTCATTATCTGTAAGCCTACATACTAGTCAACCTGTAACAATACATTAACTGTTTTTTTTTTTTTTTTTAAAGAATCTACATTTGTATTCCGGATAAGTATTAACATGGGCATAATTTTGTAATGGTGATTGCGTGTTTGAGTATGTTAAGGATTGTCACCCATGCCATGCATCAAACAACACACAACCAGCCATTAAGAAGGACTCTCAACAGATTCAATACCACAAACAACGGAAACATATTCGTGTCATAACTACAACAACAATAATATAAAGAAGAATATTGTAAAGACGTAACGTAACGACTTTTAAGACATTGAAAAAGATGACGACATGTTTGAGACCACAAACAACTGAGAACAACATTCAACATGCATGTTTCCTTCGTTGTACTTTTAATGGGCCACACGAAAGGACACCCACTTTCAGCCTGTCAACCATGTCATTTGTTTCTTTGTTTTTGTTTTTGGGGCAATTTTGAAATGATGTTTCTGTAGTTTTTTTTTGTTTATATTTACTGGAGCATTTGTGGCGTCTTTGGTTATGTGAAATGGGTCTGTCATAAAATGCGAGACATTGTGTTTTAATATATTTTTTAATTCATACAATATTTAAACGACCGTAAATTTGTAAGCCTTGTTAAATAGTATTACTTAGTTAAGGTAAGAAGGGTGTTTTTTTTTTCTCATTTTGGTTAAACAATTTATACGCAACGTCACCAATCTAGTCGGGGCTATAAAACAAAATGTCAAACTTATGTTGGTAATAAACTCATATGTCCGCCTGTCTGTCTGTCTATACAACGGTTTGTGTGAGTGCATTTCTTAAATATGCTAGTTTACTTTTCGATAGAGAACTAGAAGTAAAAGGCTGTTTGTATTGTTAATGGAGTATGGGCGGAGCTTTATAATTTATGTATCCTTTTGTGTAAACTGTCAACCTTTGTAAGTCTTTCTAAACTATATTTGTGTATTTAGTTTTATAAAGGTATATATAGGTATATTAAAGTACGAGTATGTAAATATGTATGTATAAGACAACTAAATAAGTGAAAAATACTGGGATGTTAATTTATTAAAAAAAAACTATTCCGGAGACTAGTTAGCTTGTCTCTCTCAAGTTATAGTAGGTTCTCTGAGTAGAAGACGGCAGTCAGACTGTGTATAAAACTGTGCACTGAGTATAAGACTTTAGCTTGAATATAAGACGGTAAGCTGAGTATGAGAGGGAAGTCTGAGTATAAGACGGTAGGTAGTCTGAGTATAAGACGGTAGTCTGAGTATAAAAGGTAGTATGAGTAAAAGACGGTAGTCTGAGTATAAGACGGTAGTAGTCTTAGTAGTCTGAGTATAAGACGGTAGTAGACTGAGAATTAGATGGTAGTCTGAGTATAGTAGTGGCAATTATATATATAAGACATTGTTACTGCATGAGACTTTTTTGACAATTGTTAACTCTGTAAGTTTCCTATATTGTTTTACAATTATTCCAGAATATGTGTTTGCCATATAACAACTTTTTAGTATCACCCCTCTCTTGCAAGATTTCATAATGAACTTATTTTGAAACCCAAATTATAAAGAAAAGTGACCCTTTGAAATGCCTACGTACGTATTTGGTTTTCTCACATACGAACAACCAATATGAATTCATTATCCAAAAGTCCTTTGGTAAACTTTTGTTCAAATCTTGCATAATTTATGTGAAATAATTTTAATATTTCTAATCTCAGTTGTTTACACAAGTAGTTAAATACATAGTTTTCGTTGTGTAATTCCGTCATTGAGTCTTATTAAATATTTACATTCTCTTACATTCATGCATATATTTGTTTGTTTAACCAATTTATTGCTGTTTCAAATCAAATACTGAATATTCAATGTTATTTATGCTTTTCTATTTATTCTTTTACTATTGCTACCCATTTTGTTGCATCCCATCTTTGCCCTTTAATTATATAACAGGATATTTGTATATAAGTTTACTCTTTTTTTTTTTTGGTTTGTTTGATTTGTAGTTACATTTGTTGTTTCTTTGCGAAATCCTTAGAGACAAAACCAATATTGGCATTGATATGTGGAAATAAATCAATGAATATGTTTGGTATTGTTTTTGTTACCATTTATTGTTGAGGAGAAACTTTTGATGAAGACTTATTTTTTGTAGTGTTTGTAAAAATGACAGGATATAAATTTCTAGGTGTGTTTGTGTGTGCGCAAAAAGGGTGGTTAATTGCGAATTAGTTGGATTTTTAAAGTATCTTATATCAAAAAAAAAAAAAATTAAATTTGCTGCATTAGTATAATTAATAAATTTTATGGATACATTTTTTTGGAGAACATTTTATTTAATAAGTATGAACTTTTATTATTTTTCTATCAGCCATACCTCGAAATATGTTTTAGTTGTTAACAAATAAAATGAGTTTTTTAATTTAAAATAAAACCACATTTGACATCAGTTTCTTATTTTATTTTATTTTATTTATTAGTCTCTTAACAATCTTGCCACGTATTTTCTTATTCCTTTTAATTTCGTTTTATTTCTCCAGAAAATTTATCGCTGACCAAAAACTACTTTGTTCGCTTACGTTCCTAAACTATGATGTGGATGTATTTATTACCAACACTAAAACTTATTAAATTAGAGGAAATGCCAAAATTGACAAATTTCTTAAGAAATTAACGAAATGAGTTAAAACAAACAATAAATAAATCTTCAAATACTTGGAAATCTCTAAAAGGATATTTATGTTTCTTTGGAAACTTGAAACTTCCTTAAACGACCGCAAAGATAATCACCTTTTACTGATTTTGGAAATTGCTTATGACAAAACAAGATTTTGCGATCATGCTTAGTAGGTAGTTAATAATTGAAATCAATATGAAGGCTTTTGATCTCTACTGTCTATAATAACAATTATTTGGTTATATATTATCGAAATAGTTTTTAGTGTTTCTTGGCTGCTTCAACAGAAGATGTTATAGTCAGTCGAGTTACAACTGGATGAAACAAAAGATCTGTGATCACTTATATTTTCTACCAAAAATATTTATATGAAAGACCTGAAATCGGCTGTAGTTCATTTAAAAAAACTCCAATAGAGAAAAGGATAATAATATGTGATCACTTATATTTTCTATGAAAATCTAATTTTTTTTTGAAAACCCTAAAATCGGCTGCAGTTCCTTTGAAAGAATAGAGAAAATTTTTCATAATCTGTGATCATGCAGATTTGCTTAAAAAGGAGCTAATTGATGGCATGCAATAACTTCCATTATCATATTTGGAGGTTTCTATAAACATTTTTTTATTAACCTTTCTTGATACGTTCGCTATTAATGAACCAACCATGAACATGGAATGACTAATGAGTGAATCTTGGAGTTAAAAAGAAATGGTCTTCTATGAACCAAGTCAAAATAATGGTAAATACTTTCCTCTCTCAGATCGCAGTTTTTGTGATTTGAATAGAACAAAACTTAAAGAACGTTCACACTTGGCAAATATTTGCCGTAACCACTAAATAAAATATTTTTGAAATCGTTTATTTATTACAAAAAAAAAAAAAAGAACACTACGTTTATTTAGGACAAGACACAACAAATATTTATTCTGATTTTATGTTTGATCTTGCAAAACTCTTGTAAGAGTAAACAACGTCAAATAAATTTCTGCTAAAACTAGTGGTTACGTTTTTTTGAGTAAATATTTGCCAAATGTGACCATACCTTTAGTCACTTAGGCTAATCAATATATTAAGTGGATACACATAGCTAAGGTCATATCTGGCTCGTATGGGTAGTATTACAAACGACACGATCTATAAAATTGTAAAAAAGATGACGAAACGCTAGAACATTACCTGTGCCAATGTCCTGTTTTTAGTCCACTTAGAAATTTAGAGAAAATAAATATTTGAGATAAATCTCAGAGAAAGTATATCGAGGGACTAAGTCCTTAATCTAGTCGACATTATTTGTACATGTTTAAGAATGTGGAGAATAACACTTTTCCAAGAGCGCATAACATGGCGAAATGGCACATTCGTATACCTGAAGGGGCATGATCTTTGAAAAGGAAAATTTCATTAGTGAATGCATTAGACTATTTGTGAAATTAGTTTATCTAGGTCGAGACGATGTAATTTTATTCACATTGTTACTTTCATTGCAAAATTTCATTTCATTGGTAAATTTTTGGATCAATTCCAACGAGTTATAGGAACGATGAAATGCGGTGTGAAGGGAAATTAAGAAGAAATTTAAAACTGTCTAAGTGCACTGATTAAACTCTAATATATGAATTGCGTGTTGTAAGTGTTGTAAGCGTTGTAATCGTAACGTAGTATGTGCGAATTTTCCTATGATATCAAAGGTCTCCCTAATAATGTGCATTCCTTACATTTGTAATTTAACGTATCAATTTATTTATGCATACTTTAGCTAAAGGCAATAAAACCATTGCTTATACTATGTCACGTTATTTTCAAACAAATATTTCATCTTTAAATCAACTCCACACAAAATTAATCACTTGCATACACACCGACTAACTAACTGAGTGACTGCATACAACCAAAGATTATTATTTTATTTATTTCTCTACACAAGCTTTTCACATAACCTCTAAAATGTTTTAATATGTATTTAGATGACAACTCAATTAAGATGACGATGGATTACACGACTACATGCAATGAACAGCTAAATTTACATATGCTAAACAACAATAAGCAAACGTTAATAAAACAATAAACACAACCACAAAAAAAAAACGCTTAAACAGAAACTACTAGACCAAGCTCCACAGACTCTGCCACGTCTTCGACTAAAAGACCAACTAGGCTGTGTAAGGAAAAACTTACTCAGTGGTACGTTTGAAAGAAAACGATATGTATAAAAAAAATTCAGCAACTTGCATGTTACTACTATTGAAGTCAAATTCACAAAACCACCCAGAAAATATGAAAATGAACATTAAAACAACAACAGTAACAGTAACAACAACAAGAGGGAAAAAAGTGTGGTAATAATATTTACTTACACATTGTTGCACCAAATGCACAAATACTTAAACAAGTATAAAAAGAAGATATTTACAAAAATATATAAAAAAAAATTAACTTAAAATGGTGATGATACCCCACCTAAGTGAATCATGGTAAATGATGGTGATGATGGAGTTTATGTTTTCTTTTGTTTTTTTTTTTTTTTTTTTTTTTTTTTTTTTTTGTTGCAAGTTTCGGCTGATGAAAAAACGCAAGTGCGCGTATCATTGCCGCAGGGTAATATTAGCGCCTGCTTCGCAAATGCACAACACTTGTGCTTTTTTTGTGTGTGTTATTTTTCATTTGAAATAAAATCTTATGCTGGGAGTTGCCGGATAAGGGGAATATTTTAATTCAGAATAAAATTTTTAGTTTTTACTATATTTCGCATATCAATAAAGTAAATTGATCCCAAAGAAAAAAACCGGAAAAAGACCCTAATTTTGGGGTCACATTTCATTATGAAATTTAGTCTAAATTTTTATTATGAAAAATTACCCCAAGGTTAAAATAAAAGAAAGGTAGTCCCAAATGTTGTAGCCATTATTCATAGCGAAAAATTGCCCCAAATATACAAATGAATTTATAACCTAAATTTTGCAATTTTTATAAAATACTAGCTGACGCCCGGCTTTGCTCGGTTTTTACTTACTAATGATTTGATCTCCTGAAAAATTTTAATAGAATAAAAAGAATCAGCCCGAATTTTAAAATTTTTGTTTTTACAAACCATCTTCTGAGAATTTCGAAGCGAATAAAAAAAATTAGCCAAATCGCTCCAGCCGTTCTCACGTGATGCCATTACATACTACATGGACCATTTCATTTTTATATATATATAGATTTCTAATAATAATAATGAAAACCCCAAAATTTTGCATGGGATTTGTGGGGTAATTTTTCATTTTTATATTTTACAATATTAACGAATGCAGTTTAGCCCCAAAGAACAAAAACAAAATTTCTTGAGCTCTTTTTTAATTCTACGATTTTGTGCTCATTTTTATACGCTTCACCTTCATGAGAAGGGTATACTATATATAAGTTTGTCATTCCGTTTGTAATTTTCACAATATAATTTTCCGACCCTATAAAGTATATATATACTGGACCCTTATAGATAGCGGAGTCTATTAAGCCATGCCCGTCGGTATGTCTGTCTGTCTCTTGACATCAATTTTCTAAAGTCCCCAGATATCTTCGGGATCCAAATCTTCAATAATTCTGTCAGACATGCTTCCGAGAAGTTTGCTATTTAAATCCAGCAAAATTTGTCCACAAATAACGGAGATATGAGCAAAAATCCGAGACAACCTCTGAAAATTTCATCAAAAAAACTATGTATTAATATTGTTACGAATAATTTCATAAACAGATGGCGCTGATCAAACAAAGTATTTAAGTGTGTTCTTAAACCGTAGTGTAAGTGTGTAAAAAGACAGTGTGTTTATTTTTTCTAATTGTGTTTGTGTACATTTAAATAAATAATGACTCGTTATATATTCTTCAAACTACTTGACGCTTTTATTTTGGAATTAAAAAGAATCCGGTTTATTTAAAGAAAATAAACCACCGTTTTTCAAAGGTAAAAACGTAACAATATAATATATATATGCATGTATGTATGTATATAATATAATTTTGCATCCACAACAAAGGTGAAGGGTATATAAGATTCGGTATATAAAAATTTCGTGTTCAGTAGTCAGTGTAATATTATTTATTTTTCATTTTCTTAGGACCATTATTCGCAGCGCCCAAAAGTTAGCTAATGAATGTAGCCTTAAACTCGTCATATTTATTTTTTGAGAGCTCTATAGGTGTAAGAAAATAAAAGTTTAGGACAATTAAATGAAATTGATCATTACCCTTTAAAGATTGTATTTTTTGGTATTACATGATTTCTAACACTTATTGAACGAATAATGGAATTCGATGAGAACATGATTAAATTCAACCTTGACGTTCAGCGAAATTGTGTATACCCAACGTTTATGTTAAGGTGAAATCCTGTGAATAAACATCCTCGATTATGAGTTTTTCCTGAAAGCCATATATCAATTCTGTTGACAGAGTTTACATTGACTAGCAGCATTCCGCTGAAATTTTAACAAGATTTGAAGAAATTTAGAAAAGATTATTATCTTGACTTTGTAGCTTCTCTTTATAATCAGGTCCCTGAATAGCGATTGGTCTTGTCATTGTATTCGACCATTCAAAATTATTAATTAAACCATTCCGAAGCACAAAGAAGACATTTAGTCTCTTGACGTCTATTTCCAAACTAACCATCAGACCTCGAATCTTCAATCCGCCTGGAATAAGTATTGACAGAGAAGATTGTTATGCCAAAACGACATCAATATTCGCAGTTGAGCATATAGCCACAGTTATGCGGAGTACACATGGCTCTTGACTGCGAATGATAATAAATGTAGTTTCTGTTTACATGATAACAGCTTCGATCAATCGGATTGTCTCGCCTTCTCGTTTAGGGATACCCAACATTCAAATATAATTGTAGACACCCATGGGCTCGGTAGTTGGAAAGACACCCTCAGTCGTTTCATACACTATAAAAGGACTAAAGCGGATGAACTGTTACAGGATGGTCCATGCAGTAACCAATCAAGTATAACTGATCCTTTACCTGTAATAAACGAAATAATAACTCTTAGTTTCAAAAAGAGACATTGTTAGAATTATTTTTATACATCCACTCCGCAAGTATTTTAAAACCAATTTAAATTTTCCATAATTTTTGAGAATTTCGCGCAACACTTAAAACCTCTCCGGCAACACCGCATTAAGAAATTTTAAAAATCTCTTTTTCGCGCACTATTTTGTTTATTCGAACATGAGCTTTTAACCAAAATGAAAATACTTTTTTATGTTAAACAATAAACCATTGAACAGATGCTTCACAACTACAGTTGGTTTTTTTTGTGCATACAACAAATGCCGATGTTTTTGTTTTTTTTTCGTTTCTCCTCTTGCTACAGTACTTTTAAGATGCCACCATACTGCATGTGATCATGCGCACACGCTTAAGGCTATAATAGCAACAGCAACAGCAACAACTAAAGCTTAAAGAACAACAAGTAATTGAGCCGCATTTGCAACAAATAAACGACCAAAAAAGAGTCCCGATGCAGTGGCGGTTTTTTTTTAGGAAAACTGAAGATTCAGTCAACGTTAGTGCGGTGCACATTCAGTGTGCATTTACTTATAAAACATTAATTATTTATGAAGTATTAGTGTAATTATTCAATTTACAAACGGTTGGCGCTCTCATATTCAGTCACTCATTTTGATCATGTTTCAAACACGACTATAAAAGGCTGACCATTTTGTTTCAAGGAATTTTATGAATGTTTTTTCCACTTGTTATGGGAATAGAGAAATTATTTCATTGTGGGAAAAACTATAATTATTCTATTATGTAAACTTAATCTTTGAAAACGAATATATATTTTAAAATATACGAGTACATTTGTACATATAAGTTCATTAATTCGTGTTTTTAGTGTTTTTCAAATTAACAACTAACTTGCAATTTAAATTGTTTAAATGCAAACTATTCTAACAAAATATTGTTCAGGGTTATAGAAAAATTACTTTTTAATTCAGAAATAGTAATTTTAATTCAATATCAATACATTTTCGATTTCCGTTAATTATTAGAAAAGCTGGCCACCTTTCGTTTCTTTTACTCTTAGATTACATCAGAAGATTCTTTGATTTTTCTAGTGCGTGCAATTGCGTACCCAGGAAGACCAGAAGCTAACGTAACTTACTCATCATGTAAACCTGTTAACGCGTACTTGCGTACGAAATCTGCCTCCAGAAGTTGCTAAGTTTATGTTTCATCTCTAAATAAGTCATCATAATCATACTTACCTCTCGGTTTTTCTTTTCTTAATTTTTTTTTTGTTGTTTGGCCAGAGGTTCTTATTTTAATATTAAATAAATATGTGCCTATATAATGTGAACAGAGTGACAGGACATAGTCGCCTCTTTGCGCTCATTGGACAAATATTTTCTGAAATGAGTTTAGAGAATTTATTAACATATTGAAATCATTCATGTACATAGTTTTTTCATGAGACATTGCAGTAGACCATCTTCTATTAGATATTTTATATAGATTTATAATTCATCTCTGGATTTTTGTTTACATTTGTTTTCCTCAATTCTTAGTTTTATATAGTAATCATATGGAAGATAATGTGTTCTTAAGTAGATTCGTACTCTTCCTACACCAAATGTTATATTAGCGTAGATTTAAAGATAAATGCAGCGTGTTTATTCCTATGTACAATAGAAGAACTAGAATATTTAGTTCGTTTATTTGACCTGGATAGCTTCTTCCATTGTGATAGCGAAATATTGGAAATAAATTGTAAAAAGAAACTATTAAATAGAAGAACTTGTTTTATTCAAATTAGTCTTCTGATTTGTTTTAGAGCTTCCCCATGGTACAACCTTGATTTACGCAAAATAGCAATATCTTCATATATGAAACTAGTCTATGTTTAAAGTAAATGGCTCCTTTGAGACAAAATGATCTCCCACTTGTTCTTCAAAACAAGAATAAAATCGTTCCCAGAATAGTTGGATATACATACGCTTTGGAAAGTCCCGGTCAATTTAGTGCTTAAGTTCCATTGCGATACTTTGTGTTTATCGCCGTCATTCTCCTATCAGCCTGTATGTTTCTTACACAAATTGTTCCAAGATAGTCTAGTTTTGTCAATAAGTATTTCTTGACCAAACATTATACGTTTGAGGTCCTCAAATGCCAGACAGTAAAAATGAAAATGTTCAGTTGTAAGGAATTCATAAAGTCTAACCCCCCAGACTCTCTATTGCGATGCGATCTCTATTGCGATGCCATAAGCGTACAAATTGATACTCTTACGCATCGAATTTGCTTTCGCATCGCAATAGAGAGTAACCCCCCTGATCACTATACGGTTTATTATGATCTGGTCTTATGTTCTGCATATCCAAAATTGAACAGATTTTTCTGGTCTTCTTGCTACTGAATTTGTTCTCCTTTCATTTCTTTGAAAATGAAATGAAGTTCGTATGAAAATAGTTGCTTACACTATAAGAAAGGAATGCTAATAATACGACTGAGTGGAAATAATATCTTTTAGGCAAATATATAATCTATTCAGTTTTCTCCAATTTTCCCGTGTCCAGGAAATCTGGTCTTTCTAGTATTTTTAAACTCAGTAAAATTACAAATGCAGAAATTGTTAGTTGGCCAAAATTTCAGCTATTATTATACTCACATCTGACATTTTCATGAAACGTTCTCCTATAGATGGAAGCGCTACAACGTTTTAACTGGAAAAAACTAACAGAAACAATAACAGTGTTACAAGAATAACATTAATGAAAAGATGTGTATGTGGGTAAAGAAAATCGATGTTTTAATATCAACTTGGGCTATTGGTTTACTGCCGTATTCATAAAAAATAAAGTAGGTTTGAAGTGTGCTTTTAGACAAAATGTTCATACAAAATTTTTTTAAAGTACATTTGAAGTCTACATTAATTTTTTCTGACTAATTTTTTAAGACTGTTAATCATTAATGAATCAACAAACAACTGGTCTAATCGGCGCATACGATATCGAGCAAATGATATCGAAATTGTTTAAGAGTATGTTGGCATTATGACATTCGATATCGAATAAAAAGTATTGTCATTTAAGATGATGACATTCTATATCTAATTATCCACTAAATTACATCACTCGAGATGTCATTCGACACGTCAATGACTATCGTATGCACAATAATTTAATTTTTCTACTGTCATTTCATTTTTATTTGTTTCTGTATAGTGTTTCTCTTAGTGTTATTTTACAAATTGTTGTGATCGTAAAGCTCTTCTAGCAACCTTTTTTCCGCGGAATGCCTCCACACAAATGAATCATAAGCTGATCCACCATATTTTGAAATAATGCTTAAAATTTACTGTTCGTGATCATATAGATGAGGATAAATACAACAGCTCTGAAGGGTTCATATTTAACACACTTTGTTTTTTATTTAAAATTTAGTTTTGCCTGCCCGAAAAATCTTTCAATTCAATAATTTGTTGACATGCAAAAAACATATGTTCTTGTGTATGTTTATAAGTATATTACAATTTCTTAAAAATTACGATTCTATACATATCGAATGCAGTAATGGGCTGCTACAACTCGTATCGTAATTTTATTCGATAAGATAGTTTATACGCTATTTAATGTCGCGATTTGGCCCATGAATATTTGGCATATCTCAAAAGTAGTTTGGTTTCGTAATCATTGTAGATACAGAGATAAAATATGTGGTAGAAAGCGGGTTAATAATATTTATATTATACCAATGTATCAATGTATGTGTATACAGTAAAGTCAGCTTTTGATATGAAATAGGCGAATACTATGGACTCAATACTGTAAGAAGATGGGTACTTTCCATCTTACATATTTCCAAATTACATTTCATTGAGCTGGAAGTATTGTCATATATCCTGTATTGCAGAGATTACATTGATGACTGTGAAGCTGATTGGAGGTTTCCAGAGATTCTGATTTCCCTAAAATTGCTCAAAGAAGAGAAAAGAAATCTCGGATGCAGTATACGTTTATAATAGGTGTAATAGAAAATCGGTTAGTAATATTTAAATTTATTTGGTCTTCACTAGTAAGTAATTCTTGGTATCCTTAAGTCAGAGTACTGTAGATTCAACATGTATCAATATATGAACGTATGTTCTTGCCAAACATTATTTGTGAATACTATACCGTAAGATAAGAACATTTATTTTTAGATCATACTTAGATTTTCCAAAGTCGGTTAACGGCTACTGATATTAGTGTTTCAAAGTGGAGACAACTATATGCCATCCTGCTGTATTTGAGGATCTAAGGTGGCGAGTTCTCGATCAATTGTCATTGTACTCTCCTTGGAGACGAATGAACTCTTGCTTCAAAATGATTTTTTAATATATGAATCTGTTCTGATATGTGTTGTCCCCTACTTTTACAACTACCTTAATTATTAAATATTGTTAAAGAAATATGTAGTTGTTTGTTCCAACTATAACTCAATGTTCGCCATCAGAGCAATTGAGTCTCGGTTGGATAAGATTATCTTCGAAATTAGTACAAAGAGAATAAGCATTTTCCGCAAATAAATGTTTAAGAAATTTTGCAAACTACTTATCTAGATTTTATATGCATCTTAAAGATTATCTAGATATCTTATTTTTTCTTTCTTGAATATCCATATTGTATAAATCACTCTATTAAGTTATTGTTATAAATTTTAGAATTTTTTTTATTAAGCCTGCAACTAACAGCCTTCAAACTCTGTTTGAAATATTATCCATTACACTGTAAATGTCTAATACATGATATTAAAAAGTTGGTTGTTTTACATTAAATTTTCATTATACAGACGCTCCTACTAAATAATTGATTTGTATGATGCGTGTGAATTTCTCATTTCTTCAAATGTACGGGAATAAAATTGGTAGCAACAGCAGTACAAAAAAAAAAAAAACAACTTGTAACATTTATGTTGCAAACAGCAAACAAACTGAATAAAAATTAATATTCCAGCAAAAACAGAAAATAATTAAAATGGAAAAAAAAACGAAACACAGAACGACAAGCAAATCATCATCATAGACGTCAACTAAACGAAACAAACAAATGAATAAGGAAAATTATGAAACATGTTGCAAGTTCATTGAAATTGCAACAACAAACTCAATTGAGTTGGAATTTTTCTGTTGTTGGTTTTTATTTGTAAATGTTGCCTGTTAATGGTTTGTTGTTGTTGCTGCACATATTTTATTATTGTTGCTCGTGGTATGAGTGCTTGTTATTATTATTGTTGCAAGTAGTCATTCATACTTGTCTCGTAGGCAGTTTAGTTCAGTTCAGTTGGTTACTTGTTTCTTTGTAAAGTTTTTTCTTGTTGTTGTTCGTTCCTTAATTTATGCAAATTACTGCACATGCGTGTGAACATATGCTTCCTCTGCTGCATCTTCATATGCGTCTTTGATGCCAACAACGTTGCCGTTTATATTATATTCATTATTTTTTAAAAGTATTGTAATAATAATGTTGCCAGCAGTGTTGTTATTTTGTTTTGTTTTCGGTTTAGTTATTTGTTGTTGTTAATAAAATTTAATGATATACTGTATGAAATTACTTCAATTATCACAGTTTCAATTTCTAATAGTTTATTAACTGGCGGTGCAGATATCAGCGAAATATTTTTGGAATTTGTTTGATGTTATTTTTACGGCTTTAGTGGGGAAACCTGAAACTAATTTTTCTTTCTAAAAATTACATTTCGTTTAAAAAACTTGAAGGACATAAATCCTAGGAAGAAAATTTATTTCCTATTTAAAATTTATTTACATTCAACAAATTGTAATTTGTTTAGTAAGAAAAATAATCGCTTTTTGGTGGGAAATATAAGTTATCACGGATTATCCTTATTTTTAAAGATAGACCATTTATAAATCCATATAAATATCGATTCTTTTTGAGAAATAGAGTGATCACAGTTTATCCTTAATTTTCAATTTAGAACACTATTAAAGAATCTACAATTAATTACATATAAAAAGTAGATTTTTGACGGAAACTATGGCATTAAAGAGGAAACAATGAAAAACTATAACTAAAGGTAGGGTCACACTTGGCAAATATTTACTCAAAAAAGCGTAATCACTTGTTTTAGCACAAATTTGTTTGACGTTGTTTAGTCTTACAAGAGTTTTGCAAGATAAAACAGCATCAAATAAAATAAAACTAAATATTTGTTGTGTCTTGTCCGAAATAAGCGAAGTTTTTTTTAAATAAAAAATATTTTTTATTTGTTGGTTACGTCGTGTTCGGCAAGTATTTTCCAAGGGTGACCGTAAATTAAGAAACTAAATGGTTTTAAAAAAATGCAATAAAAATCTAAATTTACAAATGTATCTCACTTGAAAATGTTCTTTAGAATAGAATCTGAAATTGAAATTGGAATTGAAAAACATTGAAAATCTATAATCATACAGATTTCTCACAAATAATCAATTTTGTGTGAAGAAAATCATTTATCGCTGAAAAACTAGAAACTAAAGATTCTACAGCCATGTTTATGACCTCCACGATTATATTTTGGAAACACAGAAATGTTGCTTTATTTTCTCTTTAATTTTCACATGATTTACTGCTTCAGCAATAACAATTTAGTCCAACTGTTTGGATTTAAATGAAAAATGTTCACACCTCTTGCATTCTTAAGATCTCAAGAAAACCATTCAAAATATGAATGAATAATTTCATCTGTTTTGTAGCCTCATTTAAAGCACAGCGGTGGATTTTGATAATACTTAATATTGAAATAAAATTTATGTTTGTAAAATATTTTGTCGCATTGAACAACAAGCAAAAGACACAAATCAAAGACAAACCAAAAAAAAAAAAAAAATGCCAACAGTTATTGTGCAACATGTTTGTAAATAATAAACACACTTGCATCTTGCAACACAATACAATACTGGTTTGTATAAATGTTTCATATACATTTGGACAGTTTTTAAGAATAAGAAAATAAATTTAAGTTTTGTTGTTATTTTTAAGGGTTTTTTTTTTGTTTGTTTGTGACTCTTGTTGTGAGCTTAATTTATAATTGAGTCTCCATAAACAAATGTTGGGCATTGATCATTTGTGTACATCCTGTCGTCAGATTCATTTAAACTGGAAGATCAGTACCTACTTACACAAAACAAGCAACTTAAAGTGTTTTAGTTTGGAAATTCGGCAAAAAAAAAAAAGTACAAACAAAAAAACCAAAACTTAAAAAGGCACAAAAATGATTACATTTCACGCAGGGCTACAAACATATTTTGCTTCCACCACTACTACTACCACCACTGTCCTTAAGTTCTTTAGTTCTCCACAAAGCATTTAGTTAGTAATGCTTTAAACCAACAACTCCATGTGTTAAGTTTAAGACCATGAACCGTTGCCAATGGCCTGAGGCGCCAATGTCTTAAGCACCACAGGGGGTTTTAGTTTAATTCAGCTCTTTTTTGGTTTTTGTTCACCTCTTTAGGTTGTTATTTTTTTCGGGTTTTAGCTTTGGCAGATAATCTAAACTGTTGAGTGCATATGTCCATGTGTTAAAGAACTTGAAAATTGCATCTGCATCTTTTAAATGTCCACGAAACAAGAACTGAGTATATGTATTAGGGTGGCTTTTTCAGCAGTTTTTCTAATATCAAGGTGACATTTGCTTTAAAATTGCAATGCTAAAAAATTTACTTGAATAGGATAATGCGATACCGCTATGGGCAGGAAGCCTTTAGAATATACTATAACTACGACTGTGAGAGAGGCTCAATGTAAACCCGGATAAGGTGGAAATTTGTATGTACCCAAACGGAAAATGCTAATTTATGAGTGCCTAAACAATGCAAATACCTGGGAGTAGTATTCAATGGAAAATATCCTGGTAGCAGCACATTAATAACAGTGTGAAGAATGCAAACAGTATATGGACCTTATAGTGATCAATATACAGATTATTAATATTAAGCAGGTAGCTGCAATTAAATTGTTGGCCGAAGAAGAAAGTTTAAACAAATTACTTAAATACTGCCAACTGCATTGCCGTAATAGCGAAAGGCGAAGAATGGGATCAAGTATCAAAAGTTAAGAATGATCTAGGCACAAATCTATATACAAATGGTTTTAAAATTGGTGAACGAACTAATAAACTAAGCCGAAATAGTGGAAATGCGTTCGATGCCAAGATCACAATTCTGTTTTCCCGGTAGAACAAATGGAAATCATGGAGGGTGTTAACTACTTGCAGAGGGCAAATAACAAAACTACAACTCGTCAATCGGTTGTCAAAAACATAGGAAATATTTTATCAATACTACCGGCTGAAATATCCAGTAGCTCTAACTCCAACTAAATTATTAACTCTACGAGATAATAAACATCCTACCAGAAAGCAATATTACTACCGAAGGCTTCATATGTTCATATTAATTGCATTACTATAATATCGAAAGGGGAAGAGTAGTATGAAGCAACAGAATTGTTCAAGATTATAGAGGGTACCTGCTTTCCGGCCTAAGCTCTCGATGCAGTCAAACGCAGTGTGAACTCGGCTTACCACCGTATTGTATGTTCTGCAGGAATATACTAATGAATGTCTTGCAAAGAGTATTCTTGTATAATTTTGCTAGGAACATACAATTTGCAATTTCCCCTACATGACTGTGACGATTAATGTAACGAGCACATTTATTAGGAGCTCCGTGTCATACATAGCTTAGTCAATTACCATGACCCAATTACTAGAAAAACAGCAATCGCAATATCGCACTAATCGACTACTACTGCCAAGAAAAGGGATTAGAATTTACCACGGTTGCCATAGGCCACAGCCACCACGTGTACACCGAATGGACCTCAATCCATTATCAACCAATTATCCTTTGGTGCTAGATAATCAAACTCTAACCAGTTTCGAGAACGTGCAAGCTCATTGCACCGGTGCCGCCATATCTCCCAAGGATTGTAACAGCATCAAGGTGATGGACATACACTAGTATATATTACTCCTTGCGGTGATGAAGCAACAATATAAAAGAATGACCAAGGAACCGATTTATATGAAGTTTGGTTCAAAAATTGGTGAGCGAATGGAATTAATAACAATCGCGAAGGGAACGATGATAGATTACAAAACTACAACTGGTTTTTTTTACATATAGCCAAGCAGTTATCAAAACCTTAAGAAACAACAATGTTAAAGCTCTGAACGTTTTAGAATGAGATAAATTTTTACACAAATTGCTAATATATTCAGATAGGTCCCAGACCACCACTACAACTATCCAAGTTGGAATCATGCATGGAACTGGCGAATATCTACAGTCTGCAAAATGTCAGACAATAACTGGGGAAACCAAAACAAAGGAGATTCTGAGCCAAGATAAACTAAAACTCAGAAGACTTTTTAATGTAATAATGGAATATACATAGCTAAGGGTCATATGGGTATATTTAACGATACGATCTGTATACGTAATAAACAGCTTTTATACGAATCATCAACACTTATGCCAAACTTGGAATATTTTAAAAATTAAAAATTGGAAACCACTGAGAAACTATATCGAGGAGACAAAGTTTATAACACAGTCGTCTTTTATCTATGTAGGTTTATCGATTTGGATAAAAACACTTTCTTAACATTACCCGTCCCTCTGCTGAACCTGACCAGTAACAGGCACTGCTTAACAAGCCAGTTTCATTTTCGAAGAAGTAGAGGCTTCCAGTTGACAAAATGACACGTTGTGGATGCATTTAGTTTTCGACAATAACAATTGATATTATCAAGTTAAAAATGAGCTTTATCGCACAGGGTACTTTTGCTAAAACTATGACCGAAATGTTACATTAAATATCCCACAAAACTTATCGAAATTTCGTCAACAAAATTTCATACATACACCACCCTAATATTTGTATATTTGTAAGTAGGCATGTATTTGATCCTTGTCGTTTAAGGGATTTTGGTCAACCAAACAAAATTATGAATGTTAATAACCCGTGTTTTTAGTTTATTTTTTGTTTGGTTGTTGGTTGTTAGTTTTAAAGAACATGATACTTGTAATTATAATGTTGATATTTTATGTTAGAAACTTTTAATTTAGTCAACTGGCTGTATATTTTAATGAGCAGTTTTCTTTTAGCTGGCAGATAAACTCTAAAACATGACAGAAATAACATACAAATATAATTTAAATAAAAATGTTTGTTACTTTATCTTGCAGCTAAAATAGCCTTTGAATTTTGGCACAAACTTTCTTTGAATGCAATAAACACGAGTCTTATTTACTAACCTAAAATGTAATCTAAATATTTTTAAAATATTAACTTAAATACTTTTTTCTAACTAAAGATAAATTCTTCTACCAAAGAAAAAAACATAACTTCTTACATACATATTTATAAATATACTTTAATCAGTACAATAAAGTGATGTATTGTTAAACATTTCAACATTTATTACAAAGTAATTTATCAAATCAAGGATAAACCAATGTCCCCTTTGAATATTCTCAGGCAAACAATCAAATATAAAAAACAAAAATCTTTAAAAAGACCTAAACTGATAAGACAACTACAGAAAATATTATAAAAAAAAAGTAAAAGAAAACACCCTTTACAGGTTGTCCAACTATTTACTTTACAATAATAAATGGGTTTGCACCTTTTAACAAAAGCACCAGTAATCCATCTCAAATGTCCGTTTCAAATAAATATAAAATGAAGCAGAAAAGAAAATAAGAATCTATTTTGCATCACTTCAAACAGAGACAAATGTTGGGTAATACTTTTTCAATACAATGATTAGACAGGAAAAGGATACAAAATAAAAATCATCTATTGGAAAACCAGAAACTTGCAAGAAATTTGCTGAAGCATTAAAACCATAATGTCAAAAAGTTTTCCAACATCTTTAAAAGTCCAGGTTTTAGAGCATAAAAAAAACTTATAAAATCCTTTCATGGTCAAAGGATATTTAAATTGACAGGCGTAAAAAACTATGCATGCACGTTCTACCTTAATCGTTTTTACAACATGTATGTAAGCTGTTCTCAAAACGATATCTAATAGACCTTACCAATGTCAAAAGTATGAACATGAGCTTTTGTTGTTTTACGCACCACACACACACGTTTTGGGTACGCAATGTTGCATTAACAAAAAAGGGTTGTATTGTTTATACCCCTCTGTATGTTGTTTGACCTACCAACAGGGCGGACACTTACTTACGTGAACATTTCTCCACCCATTAAGTTTCTAACACAAATTTTTCCAACCAAACTACTTGAACACTGTTACCAAATCTTCTTATCAGTTTGTGTTGAAAATTATTCCTATAAGTGCATTGCTTCTGATGCTAGTTTTATAATAATGTGAAATAAAAGTAGTCAGTTAAGTTGTTTAATAACTTGGTAACATAATATTAAAATCAGAATGCTATGGAACTTAAGGAACTATTAAACTTAATGAAAAAATTCTAGTGAAACTTTGCTAAGTAATTGGATCTCGATACAATCAGCCCAAGCATGAATAAAAATTCCGCGGGAGTTTTTTCACTTTTTATTTTTTAACATTGAATTTGAGTAGGAAAAATGGTAAAAGGGAAAAAACTTCCACGGAATTTTTATTCATGATTGGGCTCAATATATGTAGCTGGAATCTCTATTGACCAAAAGTATTCAACTGTACAAAAGCTATATATCGACAGCTCAATTCCAAAACATGCTAAGTCGAAAAAGTGAATTTTGCAGGAAAAGCTCCTAAAGTTTACAGGCGATATCTAAAAAACCATATGAGGTAGAACTTTGTTGTTTATAACTATTGATTGGACTAGCCAATCACAACCAAAATTTGACAGAATTTAAGTTGAAAAAATCTAAATTCAAAAACACAAAAAAATTAAAAGTATGCTAAGTCGACATAGCATGGTTTGGAATTGAACTGTCGATATAACATATATAACAGCTGACTGGATTCAAATAGTTGACTTCAATGTTGTTATTGTTAAAACTGTGGACTAAGTATGAATTTTTCATAATGAAATTATGGCATTAATGGTGACTTTAATCACTCACAAAGAAGCCAGCAATATCAATCAGAAAGTTAATGCAATGATTATATAATACAAAATATATCAGCCTAAACAATTTGAGATGCTTTTAAATTGAGCTACCAAATAAATGTCATGAGCAGTTAAGAGAGTTAAGAGAGAGTACGTGATCTTGTTGGATTATCAAACTATATCAACATTGCACACTTTTTGACAGTGATTTTTTTTAAATTGGTTTCTGATCTTATATACAGTGGGAAGAAAAACTGTCCGGATGTTTTGCATTAAGGAAGTAAGGTAATGAAAATAATACAAATATTATCAGATATTTGTATATTTTTATTCTAAATCATAAAACAAAAAATTGCTTCAAAAAAAAAAAAAATTTTAAAAAACACAAAAAATTCACTTTTCAGACACTTTTGCACAGTACAAGAAATAAACGTTATCAGGATAGTGATCTATTAAAATATAAGGGTCAAGTTGGCTTTTTTGTTTGTTGCGATATCGCTATCAAGCTTATATTGTTCTATTTTTGACCTGTGAACTGATTAATTTAATTTTTAAATAAAAAAATTAAAAGATCTTTAAAATGGGGAAAAAATATAAAAAACAAAACAAGTAAATGCGGTATATTCGGCTATGCCGAATCCTATATACCCTTTACCTTTGTTGTGGATGCATAATTATATTATCCATAATTATGTCGATAAACACGCCATCTGTTGATGAATTTGTGCGTAACAATATTAATACACTTTGTGTGATCAACGCCATCTGTTGATGATTATTCGTACCAATATTAATACTTTTTTAGTTTTTTTGGTGAAATTTTCAGAGGTTGTCTCGGATTTTTGCTCATATCTCCGTTATTTATGGACGGATTTTGCTGATTTTAAATAGCAAACTTATCGAAAGCATGCCTGACAGAATTATTGAAGATTTGGATCCCGAAGACAGACAGATGGACATAGCTTAATAGACTCCGCTATCTATAAGGATCCAGAATATATACTTTATAGGGTCGGAAAATTATATTGTTGAAATTACAACCGGAATGACAAACTTATTTATACCCTTTTCATGAAAGTGAAGGGTATAAAAATAAATTTAAGTAAATCCACTGTAAATGATATAAAAAACGGTGTAATGTAGCTTTCAATAATGACCAAGACTACTATCTGATGGTGATGCCCGGCAGATTGAACGTTTGCTACATAATAAGAATATTAAGACCCCGAAAAATGCTGCAAAATGTATTGGTAACAATATCAGTTTCTGGACGGTTAGACGCGCATTATAGGGATTAGTAGCCACTGTGAAAACGGAAAAGTCAGCACTTTCCAATAGAAATGTAAAAAATGCCTTCATTTCTGTGAAACCTACAAAAATTGGACAGTCGATGACTGGAATCGGGTTATTTGGAGTGACGATATGAAATAACCGATACCAGTCTAATGGAAAAAATACCATTGCCGCATGAGCTCATCGAAAAGCACTATCCTTAATGGAAAACATCCGGACAGTTTTGCTTCCCACTGTATGTATACACCTTCAGTGATAAGTAATTAAATATATTCTGAGGTTGAAGAAATCTTGGAACATGTACTTGGTGCTTGGAGTTTCTCGGTAGTATCATACTGGCTTTAAAAGGCAATTTGAACAACTTCATTCGCAAAACTTGGCATATTCTGGTAAACTAAACGGACTATACAAAAGATCCGGTTCAAATTTCATACAATGAAAGAAATTATAATGAATGTACATTTTAAAATGTAACAGTATTTTATATTCGACCTTTATGATTTTAAGTTTTCATATTTGTGTTTCAGCTTTTCATTTATGGCTGACATATCGCCTGTATTGCTAGCTAGATACATATGTATGTATAAGTTTTAAACATTTTTAACCTTTACCTATTGGGATCTTTGTTTTGCTTGTTTCTCTAAGTCTAACTGACACATGACTATTGTGCACAAACGTAGCATTCATGTTTTGCTCCAGATTACCATGTCAATATGGTATATTGTGCGATTATTTTGTTTCAACAATTTTAGTTTAAGCAATTGAAATGTTGGAGTATTAGTTTTGCTTTAATGTGAACATAAAAATGGGAAGTACAAACAAATAAATAAAGGGAGTCTTTAAATAATAAATTCATAATTTTGAAATAATACATTTGAAATATATGTGATTTTTTTACGTTTTTAATTCCACATATATTTTAAGTCCTTTTGTAGTTTCTTTAAGTATAGACTTCATTCCTGTCCACAGGTACTCATTGAGCCACAAGTTTAATTTAATACAGCTTCCCTATTTCCTTTCTTTATCTTCTAATAGACCCAATACAATTGAATCCGCCACAACATTAGACTGTATTAAATTTCCTTTCAATACCAAACGTAAAGCCTAAAACACTAATCAATTAAGTAAAACATTACTTTTTAACACAACTAATCATGTTTCTTTCTCTCTGCAACTTATACACATATCGAGACGCTGATGACCTAGGCAAGCAATCAAGCGAACTTCTTCTTGCGTTTCAAACAATCCTTCACATAATGAATCCTCTGCAGTTTTAAATCAATTAATGTTAACAATTAAAAGATTTGTACAATTCGTTAGCTGCGTTTCCACCAAATGTATTCCACTATGTTGGTTGCACTCAGATGCGTAGATGCTATGCAACCAAATGTTCATTTTCCTCATCACAACATGCGGTAGGTCGTTTGGCGATTCAATAACACACTTTTCCCTGTAACTTTAAACAACTGCAGCATCAGCAACAACAACAACAACAACAGCGACTGAAAACAAACAAACTGAACAAAAGCTAGAGCTACAGCTACAGGATCTCTTTCTCTACTTCACCTGAATGTCCGCCTACTTGTGTGTAAAGCGAAATGTTCGCCTGTTTGAACGTTTATTTTGGTCAGTCATCAGTTGGGTTGTTGAAGTGAATTTTATTTAGTATCTTCTTCCTTTATTACTGTTACAGCCTGTTCAAAATAAAAGCGAGCAGGAAAAAAACTACATGAAACATGATCATAAAATATGTTGGTTAAAAATTTTCGACAACTTTCTGACACCCCAACACACCACCACCAGCAGCAACACTCAACAACCAAACAAACGAACGAACGCATTGCACTGAAATGCATTTTACAATGAACATAATTTTCTTTGAAAAGTTTTCGGTGTGTTTGGTTTTTTCCTTTTTCTGATTTTTCATTTTTTGTTTTGTTTTCATGAAATGTTATTTGATACGTTAATATATCATATCATAAATTGTTAAATACAAAATTAAAACTTTGTTAACTCGAATGTATTGATAACAGTTATAATTGAACAATTTACTTGAATGGAATATTATCTTGAAATAACGTTTTCACAATAGAGTTTTTGGTATTCTGAAAATCTGTTGTTTGTAAAGGAAGTCATGAAAGATTATTGTAAAATAAATAAAATATAGAGTAGCAGTACCTTCCCTATCATACTTACTTAGTATATCTACAACACAACTAATAATCACTTAAAATAATAAAATTAAAATATCGAAATCCGTTCATTACGGGGGTATTCCTCAATAAATGTCAAATGTCCATTTTCTCGCATACTCAACAAATCATATCAATAGAAAGTTTCAGGCAAGTTAGCTCAGCATGCCAATTAGTGTCCTAGTTCCGTTTGAGATTTTCCATAGGATACTAATCGTCCAACCGACAGATATTCTCTGCTAATATTCAACGAGTTTATACAATCCGTGTTCTTTCATATATTTCTTGGTCTCCTTAAATGGCCTAATGTTCTCAAGGATGATGGTATCCTAGGAGGAACAAAAACAGATTGCAATGCATCCACAACAAGTTACTGTTTGGTGAGGGTTTTCTGCAGACGGTATCATTCATCAGTGATTCGAGTTCAACGATTGGATTGCCATGCATCGAACAACAAATGGATATAACATTGCCTTTCGCTCAATTTTAGAAGGATTTTTTCATCGTAGTTATTACAAATTGGGACTGTGGGATCGATCCCTGATGTAATGCTAAATTTTAGTTTGTTTCTTGTTTCCGACCGAAAGTGCCCCAACAATTCTGTCGTATGCCATTATAATAAAATCGTAACAAATAAAAAGATCTTCCAGATCTTCCTTTAGGACAGCAATTCAGGTTTTCTAGACAATTGTGATAAGCACAATTTCACATTCAGATGAACATTATAAGGCAGGCACAAATCAATAACTGATAGTTATAACAAAGAGGAAATACTCCAAATCTAAATGAAACTTGAACTTTGAAGTTGTAATTAAGAAAATTAACTATAGATTGTATGCGAAGAATTTTAGGGACAAAGAATGATAGAAGAATAGACTGAGATCGCGCTTCGTTGGTATTGAGTGTCTGATCGTAATTGCACTAATAAGGTTTTTTTTAGTATCACAATATCTTGATGGAAAATTGAAAAGACATTAATGATTATCACGTTAGCGCAGAATCTCTTCTGTGGATACTATTAGACAGATGACCATGTATCACTGTTAGTTTGCCAGGAAACTAGGGACCATTAATCTGTTTTAAAGCAACGCTTATGGTTTTTTTTTTTTTTAAGAACACAGATAAACAAATTTTGTTGTAACTATTGAATTTATTAACAATCGAACGATTCAGTTGCATTTAAAAGTCAGTAAAATTCGATTAACAAACCTAATTATTGTATCGCCGCTTGCAAAAACTGTTGACAACACGAAACGGATATTTCTATCAATTAGTTTCAACCGAAAACTTTTAGTTGGTTCAGAATGGCACTTAATTTGCATGGCTAATAAGTTGAAAACGAGACAGAAGATGTAAAAAGGTCGAAAAGTACTCAGAATCTGAATAATATGTCGATATTTATATCCAAACCAAAAATAATTTAACATTTTTAATTGGTCAGTCGCTTAAAAATTCAATAAATTCTCAGTTTTAAGAATATTCGGGCATCAGGAATACTTAGGAAAATAGTAGTGGAATGTTGCAATATGCTAATAAGAGCTTTCGAATATTATTGAGAATAGCCAGGCAATTGTGACGAATTTTTGACACCAAACATGGTAGATCAATACTTGCAATGAACAATGAAAATCTATCTAAGTTCGTTTCTTAGATCAGAAGTGTAGTAATTCTAATTTGATTACGAAAATGTTTGTCCAAGTTGGGGTGATGAGAATGACATGACTAGCGAATTAATTGTTAAATGAGCCTCTGAAAATATGTACAAATTTAAAAATTCTATTTTCAATGATCAAAAGTAATGTTTATGTATCCATAATTATCCGACAGTTTTAAACTAAGAAGCAGCAAGGAATTGTGAAGAATGAAAATTAGCGTAGAAAACTTTTAGTTCTTTGTAGGACTGTTTGTGAATAGTTTTAAGAGTGTTCTCAGATTCGCTGACTAACGGCGATCGAGTCGAGTATGTATCAAGGCTAGAAACCCATGGCTGTAAGTGTTCGGATATAGTAACAGTAGGGTATAGCTCTCCTATTATTTAATGTAACAAACAAACATAAACTATTTAACCAAATATATATTACAAAGAAGGTAGAAGTATATTTCTTCAACCCACTTCAACTTTCATATTAAAAATTCAAAAATGTATGTTTTTATTAATATCAATCGATAAAAACTCACTCCTAAACAAATAACCAATAATTAATCATTCAAATATTTTACAATCTACAATATATTAAGTCAATTGTTCTCAATGTGACAAAAGAATACGAATAAAATTAATGACTTTACAACGAAAGAAAACACGTAATTTATTAAAAATCACCAAGTCGCAAACAATGTATCAAACTACAACAAGTTGCTAAAGGGAAAATCATCTGCTGAAGAGTATTTTATATATGATAAACCTAAAAAAAAAAACATAAAAACAAATCATCAATTGACAAAACGATGGTCATCACCCCGAAAACAAGAACTGAAAGAGAAAAACAAAATAATCAACATCATTATCCCCACAACAGGACATCACATTTGGCACACTCAAGCAGCAAACGGACAAAATTGTTACAAAATCAAACTGCAGGCCTCTAAATATCAATTGGACAGTGACAGAAAAATGAAAAAAATTTAGGTATTTCTGTTGGTTACACATGCGCATGCAGTGACAGTATGGAATTGAAAAGGAATTTCTATAATTGATTAATATTTATTTTGAAAATTTTACACACATTCTACAAGTTTCAAGATTTAAAGATAAATATGAACATATACATATTTCTTACTTACAAAGATCTGTGAGATAAAAAACAAATGTTGTAAATTTGTTTTAAATAAACAGGTGAATTTTCTAGTGCTGTTGCGTTTGCGTTTTTTTTTTAAATATAAATATAAATTTTTTTTGTTTAATGGAATATTACTTAATGCTGTGTTAATTTATTCACAAAAAATTCTAATTTGTGTTAATCTACTGCTTTAATTTGTATTTAATTTTATTAACTGTCTCATGTTATTATACAGTATTTCTAAAACACAAAAATTATCTAAAACACATGCCATGAATAACAGCGACTGTTGTTAGGAGTTTTCAAGCGTCATACTTGTGTGTGTGTTGTACATGATCGCATAAACTTCTAAACTTCTAATAACCTTTTGCTAAATGTACCATATAATTAGAAGAGACTTAAACAAAAACTGTATGTACGAGTATAAAACGAATATTTCTTGCTGTTAGTGAATCATTTTCTAAAACCCTGTCATTACCGCATTTATCTTTGTCTCGTAATGGAGGTAGAGTTTAAATATTGTTAGTTTTAGTTGATGACAGAGATGTGCAGAAAACGGCACCACACATTACCGAGAAGGCTTTAGTCAGATCAGTTAGATCAGTTGCTCCTAGTACCTTCTCAGATATTAATGTCATTAATAGATACAGTTTAATCAATCTTTCAGCTATCTTTATGTAGTTTACTAATGCCAAATGGCTGCATACACACAAAATGTCAAAATTTTCACAAGTTTTTCAACAATGTTATGGTCACTCTAATAATTTATATGATTGCGGTAACCATAATATGGTTAAGTTACGATTCAAATGCTTACTACAATCATATATACGATTGTAGTAACTATGTATATATTTGTGGCCAATCATAGTTATGATACATCTAGTTATCATACTTTGTTGTTCTTTTACTTGACCATATTATGGTTGCCGAAATCATAAAAATAGTTACAGTGATCATAATATTTAAAAAAAAAATGTTTTAAAATATTGAAATAGTTGTGGCAAACATGCACAACTATATTTTTTCTTTGCGTGTGCACTTCAAGTCTTCTAGAATCTGAAATATGAGAGCCCGGATCTTTTACTTATTGAGTTGATCGTTCTGTCATATTCTGAATTGAGTTCTCAAAGCACATTATATCATGTACATATGCAACGGATCTTATTCAAGTATGCATAAACTGTAGAGATCTTTGAACTATGTATATTGTTTTACAAACTTTTATTAAACTAAAGCCGTCAAATAAAATCTGTCAAGCTCATGTGAAATGTATTTGTTTTCATCATAGATCTTTTAAAGTTTATAACACATTTAATCTCTTAGATGTTATAAATAACATTTACCAACCAAGCACACAACTCTCCATCAATTTATGATGTTATTTTATCATTCCGAAATCATAAATCCTGATTATATGACAAAACTTATTAAACAAAAACATAAATTTAAATACCTGAATGTGTCATTAACAACCAAAAAAAAAAAGAGAAGACAATATCAGTTAAAGTCAAAGCCAATGATAATCCGCTTAAAAAACTACTAAACAGCTTCTGAATACAAAACACATCACAAACAAAACATTAAGAGAGAAAAAACATTCCACAGCAGATAAAGTAACGATCATAAACATCAAATCGAATTTAAATTCTAATCAATCAAAATTATTTGTCACTTATTTACCTTTTTTATTTTAGTTTAAACATCAAGCATGCACGACTATTTATGGCAGTCGTAAAGTGTTATGACAAAATGTTGGACGGTCCCAACAAAGAATATGGTTTCACAAAATCATCCAAAAATAACAAAGAAATTTGTAAAGAAAGATGAGTAAAGCAGGGCAGGGAGAGAGAAATAAATAGTCATTTATTATACAAAAAAAAAAAACTGAAAATGACAAAAATCTCCTCCGATTCGTTTAGGCTTTTTATGTCTCTGTAACTACTTGACAATTGAAAAAACCATGACAAAATTCATGAAAGAAAATACAATTAAAAGAATTTTGACACTGACATTTAAAATAAAAAGTCACAACGTAAATGTCAAAATTACTAAACAATTAACAACAAATATAGTAGTTGATGTTGATGTAATGAGAGTTGGCATATTGAAAAAAATGGTTATAAATATCATTAAATAAAATTTAAATCAACACATTGATATTCAATTGTCTTTTAGATCGGTTTTTTATTTCTAACATTATTGTATCTTAGCTATTGAAGTCTGTTTTTATAATTGTGAAGAGTTTGTGAATTATACTAATTACGAGGGTTGTTTGAACACTTTACTGTGTATAAGTTAAGAGTTTAATCAACCACTACATTAGATTTAGGTATGTTATTATTGGTAAGGACTATTGGGACAATTGATTCAAAAAAGGACCATTAAAACCTTTTTGCTGTATTCTTTATATAGTCATATTTTTTTTTTATCAATTATAGCTCTTTATGCAGTCATATTGTAGCTTCAATCATAGGAGTTTATACAGTCATATTTTAACTTAATTCATAGGGGTTAATAGAGTCATATTTTAGCTTCAATCGCAAGTCTTTATACAGTCAAATTATTGATTCGATCATAGGGGTCTATACGGTCATATTTTAGCATCAATCACAGGTCTTTATACAGTCATATCTTAACGTCAATCGTAGCTCTTTATACAGTCATATTGTAGCTTCAAATATAGGGATTTATACAGTCATATTTTAACTTCAATCATAGGAGTTTATACAGTCATATCTTAACGTCAATCGTAGCTCTTTATACAGTCATATTGTAGCTTCAAATATAGGGATTTATACAGCTAAATTCAATCGTAGGTATTTATACAGGCATATTGTAGCTTCAATCATAGGGATTTATACAGTCTTTTTACAATCATATTGTTGCTTAAATCATAGAAGTTTACACAGTAAACTTTTATCATAGGGGCTTATACAGTCATATTTTAAATTCAATCGTAGGGGTTTTACAGTCATATTTTAGCTTAAATTGCAGGTCCTTATACAGTCATATTGCAGCTTCAATCTTAAGTTTTAAATATTGATATTTTAGCCTTAGTCGTAGGTATTTATTATACACTTACTTAGCCTTCTACTTACAGTAATTTTTCTTTGTATTCATCATTTGTATCTAGTTTTTGTAGATCATACAGCATGATTTTTATGAAACATAGCCTTTGGATAAAATTTACACTACTTTTAGATGGAAATAGTTTTTTATTCTTTAGATACAATAAGACTTTATTGGATCTACTTTTCAGTTGACTATTTTTGAGAGTTTTTTATCTCATTTATGAGACAATCAACAACCAGTGGTTATAATTTGAAGCTAAAATTTTTACTGCTGGGTGGTAAATATCACTAAATAATCATTAACTGAATCCTAAGTTCTACATTTCTTTGATTCAACGCATATTTATTTAATAGTTTCATTAGTCGATCCTCGTAGAATTACTAAACAAATTTAATGGCCACCAAAGTAAAAAATCATTTGGTGGTCCAATACTCGATATATATGTATAGTATACATATGTATTGTTTTTCTATTACATTGAAATTTTCTATTATTTTTTTTTTATCAAAATCGTTCAATAAACCAGTATTCATATACATCCATGCTGCTTGATATTTCCATGACTTTGATTTATTATTTTGTCAAATCAAACTCCATTTCTTTGAGTGTATCTATTTTGTCTTTCGCTTTTTGTGTACACGCGCATTGTTTTGCAAAATTCTAGTTTTTAATCTCTTTATGATGTGTAAGTTTGCTAGAGTTTTCTTATTTTAGACGAATAGAGTGTGAAGAAAACATTAATCATTTATTGATACAGTAATGATTTATTTAGTATTTTTAGTTTTGTAGACACACTTCAAATTATACGAGTATGTGTGTTTGTTTCTGTTTTTTTTATTTTTTATTTTTGGCCAAAGATTGTCAATTTTCAATGGCCTTTTTATTAATAAAAAAAAAATAAATATTAAATGATGTATTTTTCGGAACAAAATGTGTCAAAATTTTTAACTCCTCAAAATTAATGATTTAAAAGAAAGGTGTTGAGATGCATTTTAAAAATAATTAAATATTGACACTTGAAAAAATACATCTCGTATTTTTGTAATTTTTTTTTATAATAAATAAATAGTAGTTTTTAAATATTTTCTAACAATATACTTTTATTTCTTCTCATGGATTCTATGACCTTTTTAAAGTTGTCAAAACGTTCCTGTATGTTTGGACATTTATATACAGTTGTGTTGCGACGATCGAATTCATGACCAAACTTTTCAGTTGTGGCAAATAAATGTTTGTGATTGTTGATATAAAATCGGGTCCCATAAATGCTTCAATAATAAAAGTTACTGAATATTTTAAATCCACAAGAAGAAACTAATCTAAAGAAACTTAATGTTATGAAGCTGCTGTAGCTTTCCTTATATAAATTCGAAATTAAATGGCCATAGAATTAGGAAAGTAAGAAAATAATACCTTGCAATATATGTATGTATTTATGTATGTGTAACAGGTTTATACAATACCAACATATTTACGTTTATAAAAATTAATATTTTTTAATACTCGTAATGGCCTTTGAATAAACAAACAAATAATTAAAGGCCAACAATAATAAAACATTCAAGCCTTAACAAACCCTAAGCATCTCCAAACATACAAACACGCCAGCTAAAAAAACTACATTGTTAAAGAAACGATCAGAAAAAAAAACATAAAAGAAAGACATTTATTAAAATGACGGCCACAAATCGAAACAAATCAAAAAATACCCTACAACTATTGAGAATCCGACACAGTCAGAGATAGATAGACAGACAGACAGACAGGCAGGCAGACAGACATGCAGTCTGTGAAATGATAAATTAGAAGACATTTTTTTAAATCAATTTAAATGTATTTGTTCGGTTGGCAATTGCTTACAGCCAAAATACTCTCATACAAACCAGTCAAGACAGTTAAACAGACAGACAGAAGGACGGAAACAAACATTAAGGAATCATAAAATCTGTATTTAAACAACAATACAACATAATTTCAAGACACTAACTTAAACAATTTAAATACGTTTTTATTTAACATTTATACAAATCAAAATAAATTATTAAAAATATTGTAAATTTTTAACATTTTCAATTGTAGTTGTTTCTTTTGCTGTTGACCTGGTTTGATAAATCTTTGTCAATAAACCTTAACAAAAGTACAAACAATGGCCATGTTTACACAGTAAAACTTTTCTCTGGAAAAATGAACCATGAAGTTGCTAAAATAACCACCTGACTGTTGTTTCCTTTAAACCGAAACCTCCGTAAAGTAACTCTTAAATCTTAAACTTGTTAATTTATTTTTTTCCTCATTTCGTTTCTTGCCAAAACTTAATGACACATTCAGCCATGGAACAGTAAAAATATGAAATTATTATTTAATAACTGTCTGTCTGGTTGCATGGCTGGCTGTCTGTCTCTCTGTCTGCCTGTTTGGTTTTGTTTTTGCCCTCTAAATCCTTGCTACATCAACGCATAATCCACAAATTTCATAATTTTTGTGTGGTCTCTGCAAATTATCTCACTAAGGAACTGTGATGGATTTCTCTTGAAGAACCAACCTGTCAGGCCATATAAAGAAGAAATGAGTGTAGTTCCTCTGATGCTGAAGCATGGAGAGTAAAAGCAACAGGAATAAATGAAATAAATCAGTGCAAAAAACTAGTTTGCTCAGCTTCTCTATTAACGAATATGACATTTAGGGGTTGCCATTCCTGATTATTTCTTTTGGTTACGGGATATTGTTTAAGGCTTATTTTAGTACCTTTTATACCTTTGGGATAAGATTGAGAAACAATGCAGTGGATTGAATTTGTACTGGATATTGTTCTGGCATATATACACTTACTTTTTTTTCTACTTACAGTACTTTTCCCTTGAGTTCGTCATTTGTATTTAATTTTTGTATATACAAGGTGGCGCAAAAGTAAACTTCCAATCAGGCGATCTTGCTGGCCAGTGCAAATTGCCAAAACGAGAGATTAAGCGCCCGGGAAATGCATCCTTCAGCATATCGGTTGTGGCACGTGCAATGTGTGCCGTTGCACCGTCCTGTTGGAACCACATGTTTTCCAATCCCAATTCATCAATTTGCGCAAAATTTATAGCATTTTCTGATAGGAGGATTACTTCTGCACCACCTTGTACTTTTGTAGATGATTTTGCACCTTTGGATTCAATTTACACTACTTGTAGATGGAAATAGTTTTTTATTCTTTAGATCCAATTAGACTATTTCTGAAAGTTTTTTTTTTATCGCAGTTGGGAAACAATCAATAACCCGTGGTTATTAATTAAAGCTAAAATTTCTACTGCCAGGTAATCAACGCTAAATAATCAATAGAGAATCATCACAACACCTGTTGTTTTATTTTCAGTAAACGTGAATGTTATCTTGCAAAAAGGTTCATGCTAGAATTTTCGTTCAATAATCACTAAATTTAAAACGTTTAAAGATCCACCAAAATATAAATTTTTACTTATGGAAAACTAGCTCCTGATAAACTCAGTTCCAACATCAAATGTTAAAAAAAAAGTTGTACAGATCTTTGCTAATAAATAGTAACAAAAAACTCAGGTTTTGAAACTACGTTGTTAAATAACTGATTTCGCTCTGTACTTCAGTTTCCCTGTGCACTCTTTGATTGCTCTTAACTTGCTTGATTAACTTGCGGGGAATTAGATCCGGGGACTTTGAATTCATATTAAGTTTAGAAAGTTTGTATAGATATGATGTATGTATTAAGCTAGTGAAAAGATAAAGTTTCACTTAATACGTGAAGCTATGAATCTGATGAACTACAAAGCTAACCAAGGTTTAAAGTCAATCGTATTGGAATTGTTTTCAGAATCTTTTAGATCTTTACCAAAACTGTACTTGAGTGAAAGAAAGACGTAATCATAATTTTTGTAAAATAAATAACTTTTGCGGTATTACGGAAATAATGATGTACCTATTGAACATCTCCAAAATAAAATTTAAACTGCATCTTACAGTATCAAAGTCGCACTGCACTTGCTGGGAACTCGGATACTGTAGCCTACCCTAAATATAAAGAAATGAGATACTAAAACAGAACATATGTAAAAGACCTGAATTCGATTGCATTAGAAACAAATATTAATTAACCTACATTACACCTGACCTGGTAAAAATCAAAAGCATAGAATGGAAGCTTTCAACAAACTAAACTTTTGTAACTGATTACACGGATATAACATCATATTTATAACATGTACGACGATCTTCAGAGATCTTTGGTAATATTCTACAGGATGTAAATCTGATAAGCATAGCGAAACATCAGCTGGACTGGAAGATATTTAATTTTGGTTAACATATAATCTCTGGCTTAGTAAAATTTAAGTTTTATCGGGATATTATTTCTTATGCTCATAGGATATATGAAACTTTTTATAAATCTCTGTGAACGTTACAACAATTAAGTTTATGTGTCACTGTTTAGTGAAGTTTTTTTTTTTTTTTTTTTGTTGAAAATAATGTAAAGTTAATTCTCAGGGTCCTTTGAATCTAACTATTTGGGTATATTGTATATTTTGGTGGTTTGTCTTAAAAAATTACCAATTGGCGTATAATATAAAAGATGGTAAGGAAGATGATTGCAGTTCATCTATGTGGCGGTCATTATACTGTTCTGGATACCAAAAGTTACTTGATATCGGATCATAACTTTCCTATCATTATATTTGAACATCTATATGCCAAGTGTTCTTGGCAGAAGTAAAAAAAATGATTAATCTTAAATGCAATGTCTTTTTGTTAAACGATCAAATGAACGAATAATCTAGGAACCCTTATTACAGAAATATTTTTCATTCAACTGGACAAAGGATCCTACTTTTCCTATAGTGATGTATGAACAATTATATACGAGGTATTCCTTGCAGAAGTTAATTTATAGTGATATGGTTTAAAGTTTACTGATCGTGTCTGTTATTGGATATATTGTAGAAATTTTAATAATTCGTTGCGCTTCGGCTTCGTTGTCTTGACGAGCTAGAGTTTTGTGCGCACAAGAACAAAACGTCGACTAAATTTAGAACATAAATTTGTTCATGTTCATTCAATTTGTGTGAAAATTACATTTGCTAGCAGACATAGTTTTACGAACAACATTGTTTGAACAATAACATGACATGATCAAGAGTTATCCAAACGAGAAGAATTCTTGTGCAGTTAAGTAATGGTTTAATGAGTAAAAAAAATTGATGGCTTGTGAAGACGCGGATTAAATGCCACGAATTGCATATCGCCACAAATTTGACTGACATTGAATTTGCTCTATACAAATGCCACGAATATATATTACGATCCTTTTGGTTTATCACAGAACTGAGCTGAGTTGATTTGGTGCCGGCGCAACGTCGAGCTTCTATGACTAGATTAGTATGGCCTTATTTGCCTATTATCTCCATACATTCGTTGCCTAGGAATAATATCTTATGCTGATTAATGTCTATCTTTTATTGCCATCGACAAGATGCGTATGATCGATAAAGGTTCGGCTGTCTTCAGTAAATTGACTGACTTATAACACGTTCAATTTAGAGAGCATTATGAGCTTTATAAGCTCCTCAAGTTTCTATGTTATTATTACTTCCCTTCTTCATATTAATCCTTAAATACCACAAATTAACTAAATAATGGCAACTCCAACGTTGTGTCAGCAAGAATATATGTACGTTGCATAAAAATGTTAAACGTTGCAAAATGACATTTTGAAAAATTAACACACATATTTAAAAGTTTTCTCATTTAACATTAGTCTGTCATTTCATAAACTAAGAAGTAAATTATGAAAAAAAAGAAGCGCACACTCATTCTCCTGCTAAAAACGAAAGTCATACTGACAGCCGAAGCTGTCATTTCTAAAATGAAAACGTATGTATAACATGTTTAAACATGACAATTTTAAGGTCTTATATTTATAAATTATTATACAAAGTTTTATAATTTGTTTGGTTTGGCTTTAAGCTAACTCTTGCTCACCTTTACACTAAACAAATTAAAAACAAAATTATTGGTTGAGGTTAATACAAATCTTGAAATCTAAATCTTTTTTTTTTTTTTGTGAATGACAGACATTTTCAAGTGCCGTTTATTGACTCGTGTGACTCCCCCTTTTATTGTAACTTGTATTTTTTTGGAAAGAAACCCTATAATTTTCGTCTACCATTTAATCGTGTTTTTTACCTTTAATATAATTATTGTCACAAAACTTTTATTTAACCCTTTTATACGTAATTTATTTATTTGGCTTTTTATGGCTGTTTGGTGGAGGACTTTGCTGTATGTTTTTTTTTTTGTAATTTTTCATAGGAAACACGCCATTTTTATGGAACTTATTCTTTGTTCAACTACCTGTAATTTTGGCAAATTGTTCTGCGGCATTTAAAGCAACTTTGTCATGATATTTTTCTGGTGTCACTGAAGTTTTGCTGTTTTTTGTTTGGTTTTAATTCGTATAAGTTTTTGCTTTGTTTTACAAAATGTCCTTTTCCAGGGGCAAAGTTTGAATTTAAGTTATTGTAATGTTATGACACGAAGAGTGTAGGATATATTTAAAGAGTAATTTCATTAGTAAAATTTTTATTTATTTGTAATAAGTGTTTTTATGTAAATATATAGATTTTAGAAAACTCAGCTTGACTTAGTTCTGAATTGTAAAGAAAAACGAGTAAATTACAATATTTTAAAGCTAATGTGAAAAAATTTATCAAATATTCCCGATCTCCCTGTAAACAGTAAAACACTTTTCAACAAAAGCAAGCAAAACAAATTTTACCAAATTAATTCCAAAGTGTTGAACTACACATAAATAAAAACAAAACAAACTCCTTAATACAAATCGCGTGATTTAAAATAATTTTTATACAATAAATTATAAAATAACAAAAATAAGAATCAAAGAAAAATCTACAACATTTGTCAAATTTCCACACAGCCCAAAGTGGCACAAACATACAAAACAATGACACACAACAATGTTTGCATTTGTTGTTGTGTTGTTTTGTTTTTTGTAATGCATTTATTCAGCCATAAAAAATAATTTTTGTTTTAAACAAAAGACCAGCAAAAAAAAAAAGGAAAATGGTAAAAAGCGTTAAAGTGAAATCGAGACCTAAGTCGGCATAAATAAAACACTTAAAAATATAATTTGAATATTACAACATTTTCAAACGAAAGGATTCGTTTCACAACTACTCGTACCAACAACAAAGAACCAAATAAATAAATATTATTGCCCACAAGACATGCTAAAAGAAGTCGTTACATTTGCTACAAATCAGTGTGTTTGTGTGAAGTGCATTCATCTGTGGGTTACAAAACATCATTGTACTGCAAACACTGGCAACAGTAACAGTTCAATAATAAGTAAAATCCATAATTTACATACACTCACATGTGCTGCAATGCTCAATGTATAATTGTACAAGTTGCATGTTCCTTTCTTTACTTTTTTTTTTTTTTTTTTATTTTTTTTTTGATGTTTTGAGCCCATAAGGAAATCAAACATTATCACCAGCCATACAACCAATAACCACTTCAGTAGACCCTTTTTCTTACTGTCTTGGTTATACAGTGTCTTGTTTTTGGTTGCCGTTTTTTTGGCTGTGAACGTTTCCGAAAACAGGGTCACATACATGTTTGTTGGTAATGTAGTTTTGCTCCCGATTAAAAGAGTTTGAATATGGTTGTTTGTTTGTTTTGTGTCATTTGAAACCTTTGGGTTTTGAGTTAGAGCTGCCACATGAGATTTAAGCGAATTGCGCACGTGTATCCATAACCATAAGGAATAATTCATTAGTTTCAGAATAAGAGTATTTTAGTACAACAGTATTTTCTATAGAAAATCTTAAGTATAATAGTATTTGATAAGCACGTCTTTTTTACTTTATACCGAAGATTTTCTAAATTATCACTAGTTTCATTAATAATTGTAAATTGTAAATAATTGTAAATAATTAAAATTTTAAATTTTAACACTGAACACTATTTGAATATTATTTTAATCCTAAACTAAAAAAGTAAAATAAAGTTCCCCCTTTGCAATAATGATGACTAGAAAATTCCTGTTTTCACGCATCATCATTCATCATCATTCTCTTATAGAGGCTTCATGCTTTTGTGGTCACTTTAAAACGCGATATACAATTAATTAATTTTCCGATGATACGAAACACTTTCTCTCACCAGAATTCTTTGCGTTCTACCACATGCACCACTGCGGTGCCGGTCCGCCAACAGACAAACATCAATTCAACAACCCAGGTTCGATCCCCAGTCAAGAAAAATTATCAACATTTTTAATAATAAAATTTTCAAGTTGTAATTCCTAACTTCAGTAAAAATAATTTAATGAAAATTAAATTTAATGAACTCTAGCCTAACTAAAATTATCAAGAAGTAAAAATTAACAGTTCGATTATGAAATAATAATTATTCTACAATTTAAAAAATTTTGTATTTTTTTTTTGGGCAAAAAAGTGACATATGTAACTTGTTTTTTATTTAATAAAAAAAAACTTTTTTTAAAGAACATTAAATGAATTTATATTTTTCTGAAAAGAATTCAGTAATATTTTTAGTATCAAAAAAATGTCAAATTTGCCACAAGTTGTTGGAAACAAATTGCATGATTTATGTTATTTCTGTTTATAAGACACCAAATTTTGCTGAATTTCATCTCGATAGCAACAGTTGTAAAGGTGAGGTAATTTTTTAACACAAATTTGCTTTACGTTGTTTACTCTTACATGTGTTTTGTAAAATCAAACAGCATCAAAGAAAATAAAACTAACAGTTTATTTTGACTTGTCCTAAATAATTATTTCTCGTCAAATATTTATAATGTGTGACCCTAACTTTACATACGAGTATATCGACATTTCAATTCCAAACCATGCTGTTTTTAATTTTTTGCGTTTTTGATTTTAGATTTTTTCAACTTAAAAATTCTGCCAAATTTTGGTTGTGATTGGCTAGTCCAATCAATAGTTATAAACAACAAAGTTCTACCTCATATGATTTTTTAGATATCGCCTGTAAACTTTAGGAGCTATTCCTGCAAAACTCACTTTTTCGACTTAGCATGTTTTGGAATTCAGCTGTCGATATATACTCACATGTATGTATAAACCGAGAATCTTACTCGTATATGAGATTTAACTCTTTAAGAACCTACAGGTAATTTTCTGAATGAATCTATGGTCAATTATTGAACGATTTTCACATAAAATGTACACGTTTCAAAGTTATCGTGAAAACTTCAAAATGTGTCCAATTGTATTCGGACCAAATGGAGGCTTCAGTATTTGCTGAGAGACAATGAACTTTTCATCACTCTCTCGTATAATAGAATGAGCATAAAATACAGGGTGGCCCAAAATTGCCGAAGGGGTTTGAATTGCTAATAACTTTTTTATTATACTTTTTTTCATTATTTTGTAAAGAAGACTTGGGGAATTTAAAATGGAGCAATACTTAATTGAATAACGTGCCCAAATTTTTGAGCTTTATTTTTTAAATCAACGATCCATTGTTTTGACTCAGCGTGCATATCGTCGTTATTTTAATGTGCGGGTTGGACCCTCAGAGACAACAATAAACCGTCTGGTTGCAAATTTTGGTCAACAAGGGGCAGTAAAGAAACTTCTTGGTGCTGGCAAAAGACGAACAGTGCACACGGATGACAATATTGAACTGGTACAGAGGAGTATTCGGGAAAATGGAGAAACATCAACCAGCAGACGTTCGATACAACTTGGCTTCTCACGAGCGTCACTGCAGAGAATTTTGCACACAATGGGAATGTTTCCATACAAGATTCAGCTTGTCCGATAATTGAAACCGACAGATTGCCAGCAAAGACTTATGTTTTTTTTCCGGCAAAAAGCAAAAGAAAATAATAAGTTTATTCACAATTTAATTATGAGCGACGAAGCCCATTTCCAATTAAGTGGGTTCGTTAATAAGCAAAACTTCAGGATGTGGGCTACGGAATTTCCGAGAGATACACCCACCTAAGTGTACGATTTGGTGCGGTGTTTCATCGGAAATGATAATTGGTCCTTATTTTTTTGATATCCGACAATCTTGAACATTTTTTTAAGGCCAGCCGTGGAAAACCATCACCAAGTATGGTTCCAACATTATGGAGCCACAGCGCACACTGCAAGGGACACAATGGCTCTTTTACGGGCCATCTTTGATGAACGAATTATTCCGCGTACAAGTGAATTTAATTGGCCTCCGCGTTCACCGGCTTTAACCGCCCAGAGTATTTTCTTTGGGGTTATTTGAAAGAAAAATTCTACATTAATAAGCCTAGAACCATCCAGCAATTAGAAAACAATATACGCGACGAAACAAACAACATAACAACTGAAGTTTTGCGAAAGGTTATGGAAAATTTGTTGAAAAGAGCATGAATTTGCGAAGCAGAAAATGCCACCACTTGCGAGATATTATTTTTCATAACCAAATTAAAAATATCCCCCATTTATATACTGTATTAAAAATAATTAGTAATTATTTCTTAAATAAAAAGTTATGACGAATTCAAACCCCTTTGTTAATTTTGGGCCACCCTGTACAACTAAAATAAAATACAACAAAATGATTGCGTTTTGCTACCACAAACTGCCACTCGTTTCGAACAAGTTGAAATTGAGCGTGTGTGACAAATGTTAGACAGCAATTTTTTTTAATCAAAATTTCAACTTTATACCATATGGCCTAAAATCCCTAAACTGGAATTGCAAAACGAAAAGCAGCTTTGGAAACTTTGACATAATTCTAAAATATCCTTGAAGTATTTTATTGGATTCGAAATAACTGCAGAATTTAACTATAATTTTTTGGGAATTGCGGGTTTCCCTTTTGTACTGTTGTAAAATTAGTTTAGAATTTATTATTTAGAAAAATTGTCTTTATGTTGGAAATTTAAATTGAATTGATAAGTGGAATATCATGCACAATTTGATCGATATTTTCCAGTTCTAAATTGTAAGATATTTTCGATCTTGCAAAAAAATATTCAGATCAATATCTCGATGATCGTAATTGACCATCCAGATTATGATAATAAAAGGCAAATTAGTTTAGCCACATTTCTGTAAAACGTCCAAGAAAAATGTCTTCAAATAAGCGAAAAAACTTAAAGCACTTGACAAATAAAAAGTCTGGCAATGTATTTATTGCATTTAAAAAAGTTTGTTGTAGATAAAAAAAAAATGCATTGATTTTACTTATTATTATTATTGCTTAGTACGATTATATTGCCATTGGTATCGTTTCCATTTGGCATCGCTAGCACAAACAAATATTTAGACATTTCCTTTTTTTACTACTTTCATCACATGTATGTAGTTGTTATTTTGTGTTGTTTGCAGAATATTGTATTTTATAGTTGTAGCATCTACCAACAACAGCTACAAGTACAAAGCAAATGACAAGAAATTATTAGTTTTTTTGCACAACAAATGTTGCTTGTTGCTGCTGATGCCGATGCTGCTGCTGCAAACCATAAAAACAAAAAACGAATGATAAAAACAAACAAATCGAGCAACAACCGACCGATCTCTCTCTTTCTCTTGGGGCTGTTGCTACAGAGACATTTTTAACAAACTCAATGTTGTTGTCATCATCAACATCATTTGGTCATTTGGTCGTATCAAATGTACTCAATGTCCAGCAATAAACATATTGAATGTTGCTTCTTTAACGGCTGCAGCAATCGGCTGCAAGTTGTTCATTTCGGTTCACTTCTGCTGAAGAGGGAAGGGCGCAGAGTTTTACCATAAACAAAGTACTTGTGACTTTGTAAAGTTGGCGACGAGTTTGCGCAACATGCTCTCACGTTGTGATGTTATTAACGCGAACTGTGTTGGAGACGCCACAAAGCCGCCGATTATGTTTATTCTTAATTCTTCGTCTACTTAAGCTTTGCAATACGTACTTGTGAAACTGTTTATATTATATCAATTTCAGCCCCTTCTGCAACATATTTACTGGGTCTTCTTATGTGTGTTTTTCTCCAAGTACCTAGTACATGATAATTCCGTTTCTTTTTTCCTGCTTCTTGCCATCTTTCTTGGTTTTGTATGTGATGATGATGATGATGATGATGATGATGTGGCTGTTGATGGTGGTACGTGTTCCGTTCATAAAGTTGTGTATTTTCTCATACATTTTGTGGCATTTTTTTTTTTTTTTTGTATCTTTGAAATACATAATATTATTTGCAGTTGTTGTGTCGTCCATGTTGCAATATACTGCTCAGCAATGAATTGCAATTGCATAAATGCCTTTCTGTATTGTCTTTATATTTGTATGTACATACATATGTAAGCTTTTTTCATTTTCGTTTCATTTATTTGTTGAAGTTCTTACTCGATGTCCAGCCGGGCTAAAATTGTTTTGACTTAAATTGCATGAAATCTCATTAAAGTGGGGTTTTCATGTGATCAAACATGGTCAATTGCTTTGATAATGAATGCCTTGCAATGGGGTGCAAAACTAAAAGGAAATTATTGTACGACTATGAAATTTGTTGGCAAAGAAAAAGAAGCTATAAATTGATTAGTAGCAATAATAAAACGCCCTGGGAATTTGTGGTTTTAAACCGATTAAATTACATGCAAAGAGTATTTGACATCTAAATTTGACAAAGATTCTAAATGTAACTGTCAGTATCTTACAAGAAACAATGGGCTTTGTAAAATTCTTTAAGTATGAATAAGGAATACTTGAAAGTCTATAATAAGTCTATAATAAATTGTAAATTTGAAGATTTTATAAAACGTAGATCAAATTTTGAAAAAAATAGGTTACATTTCTATGTGTGGTGTTTGTGAAATTAAATTATTCATTTCATTTATTCATTAAAAGTTTTGTAAATTGTTTTTGAAAAATATACACAATATTTTAAAATAATTTTATATTTGCTTTTTGACACTTAAAATCCAAAGCAAAATCAATAAAATTGTAAAACTAATAGATTTTGTTTACATATTGCAGCTTTGATTTTCTGGAAAAATTGTGCTTCAAAAAACTCTCAGTAAAAAAATTTTTTCTCCAGATATATTAGGAAAAATTGGGTGAATCCATCTTTAAATCGGACAGAAAATAAAAATTGGCATGCGATTAAAAATTTACATGTTAAAAGACCCTCGATCGGATGGCACAAGTATAAAGAATGAAATTATTAACGTCCGTCGAGCCTTTGCTCGGCGGAAATTTTCGGACCAAGTGAGGTCAATTAATAATTAAAACATAAACAACCACATGAACCGACAGCGAAGTCGGTAGTGTGACTGGAAATAGAGTCAATAATCAAAGAATATCTTCTAATACTACATCAAGCCCATTTGCAGAGATAGTAGATAGTTCTATCCGTGTGTTATCTATCGCCCGGGATGCACACAGTTTTAACCAGATGCCTCCATCCGCCCATGGAGCATCAAATTTCCATTCAGATTTTAATGCAAGGTGTGTTAGATGATAGGAATATAACTTAACAGGCAGTTACACAGAGTGCATTAGTAGAAGGAGGTAGCGGTCCAACTACTAATTCACATCCCTGTGTCGTTTGTGGACGCTCTTTGTCGATTAAGTCGGGTCTGGGTGTTCATTTAAGACGTGCACACCCTGATGTAGCTGATAAATTAAATGTTAGATCAGATAAAAGGGCTCGATAGAATGATGAAGAGATGTCGTTACTGGCTACCTTTTCAAAACACAGGCTCAACTATTCCTTAGCTACGCCCAAGTAAAATTGTATCCTGATAGAGCCAGACTTTTAGAAATGGCTGTTTTATTCCTGAAGGAATTGGTTTCTTTAAGTAGAGATTGATTTCTCTTAAACCTTTAAAACTTTTCATTTTGAAGTTTTGGGAAATCTAGATAAGAAGCCAAAGTTGCTTATTTCATTTTGTGTCTATGTACCAGCACATAGGCAATTAAGTAGAGTTTATATGAGTCTGTTAAATTTAATTAATTTAATTTGTGGTAGAAATGGTGGATTTAATAACATTTTTCAAAAAGGAAAAAAACTAAGTTTGCTCGTTCATAAATGCACTGAAATGCCACTTGATTATTTGACAAAGGAGTTTTGCCATAAAGTATTGGTTTGCCTTTAAAATAAATTTCTTTGCAGTGTGTTGCATTTAAAACTGCTAAAAATTTTTAATAGAAGAGGAATTTAGACCAATAATAAATATAATAACTTTAAGAAATGAATCCTCAGTGGCCGATAGTGACAAATTTGAAGAAACTTCAAAAGGCATTAAAAATTAAATTAGCACAAACTCTGCAATAATCTTAGGGCTTTCATTGTTCCACTATGAACTACTTTCATTTTGCGTTGTAACCATTAAAAACAAATGCGTAAGATCTAAAATTTGTTACGCCTTTGTAATAATTAGCTGACAACAGTTAAATTAACAATATTGCTAGACGAAAGCTTTAAATTTAACCTAAATTTAAAACAATCTAATTTTCGCACCGTTGTAAATCTGCATTATATTTTAATTAAACTAAAAAGTCTTTCATAAAAATGCTTTCTATAAATATTTATCAATAAAACAATTTAGTTTTACAAAAACAAAAAATAATAAATCAATTTAAAAGCTAAGAGAAAAACCAATCTCTACCAATCACACGCACTCTACAAATGCGTAGCGAAAGTAAGAAAAAAAAAACTCAACTAGTGACGAGTCATTCGAAAATAATTATCCATCAAATAAAAAAGCGAACTCTGGGACAGCAAACACAAAAAAGATGAACTAAAAAAACTGATTCCAAAAAATAGGCTTATGAAAGATTATGAAAGTAATTTATCAAACAGAGCGCCTGCTGTTCATCATCATCGTCGTCATCGTCTTCAACAGCAAACAAGAACAACATTTACGAGTATTGTATTATTTTTTTTTTTCTTAATCAACATCATGTTGTTGTATTGATTCGTGATCGTCGCCAACTTAAAGAGGTTGGCAAAGACACCAAAATCAAACAAAGCCAAAAAAAAAAAAATATGTACAAAGTCGATAACAAAACTTAATCAAAGATCAGGGACAAGATCATCATCGTCATCTTCATGTGGGGTGGTAGAAAAGGGCCATGGGTATGCAGGGCGGGAGGGGTTTAACTAAAATAAGTGTTCAACATAAATGACGAACCGCCATGTAAACTGATTGACGATGTTTCATAATGACCAAATGTTTGTGTACTCCATACATGTGGAGGCATGCTAACATTCCATTTTCTAAGGTTTTTTTTTTATCTCTTTCATTTTGTTTGCTTCACGTAATGGAACGTTTGTCAAAAAGCCAATCAAAGTAACATACTGGGAATTGTGTGAGTGTGCGTTGTATGGAAGACAAGAAACCAAACAAAAACAAAAAAAACTTGAAAATGTATTGAAAAAGAAAAAAATTTAAATAAAAGAAACTTGAAGCTGTGACGAATTACATTGTGATGGTCCAACACCACAAGGTGGCAATCTCTCTTCAAATAATGTTTGGCATGCATATTCCTGTTATTGGTTGGTCGATTTAGGCCTACTTTCAGTGGAAATAAAAATAACACACGTTTGTTTTTACCCCTTAAATGTTACTAAGGCTTATTTAACATTTACTTGAAATTAAACATTAAATATTTTTCAAAATTAGGTGTAAAACTTTACAATGCGGGATTCATAACATATGAGCGCAATTCACAATATTGTGCAATGGTATATCTTTGTCTTTAGTCTTAATTTACACGAAGCAAGTCTTACTGAAAATATTGATACATTTTTTCCTTGTAATTCTTAAATCGCTCGAATTTGATTGGAGACTATACACACATTTGTATACATGAATTGTTTCGTATTTGTAATTCGAATTGCTAATACAATCAAGTGTGTACTCGTCTTATCTTCCCCTCACTCCGATATATAAAATGTAATACGCTTAGCTCAAAGAATTGCTTCGTGTAAATTGGGACTTAGCAGCTTAATTTTTATTCTCACTTAGTTATTAATTATTATAGTGTAAACAAAAAAGTTTTATTTTGCTTCGTAAATGTAGAATTTTTTACCACCAAAGTTTTGCTTTTTTACATCTTTAATTTGAAAAAATAAGTGCCACAGAAGCACATCGTTTGCTCACCGAAGCTTATGGTGAATGTCTTGGGCCAGCCAATAAAGATTAAAGACCAAGAATTGGAGGCATTACTCCATGAAGATTGTTGTATATCGGTACAAGAGCTTGCGAAATCATTGGGAGCTATGCAAGCAACAATTTCCAGCAGTAGCATTCATCCAAAAGCAAGAAAATTGGTTGTCACATGAACTGAAGCCAAGGGACCTTGAAAGTTGTTTTTATAAGTCCGATATCCGAAGCGTTAAAGCTATGAAAGTAAATAGCTTTTGCATCGATTTATTACCGGCAGTGAAAAATGGATCCATTACGATAACCTGAAGCATAAGAGATCGTATGTGAAGACCGGTAAACCAGCCGAATTGACATTGAAACCAAATGGCGCTAAGGTAATGCTTTGTATTAGTTGCGACCAAATGGCTCCTATCTATTATGAGCTGATGAAATCTGGCCAGACCATCGCGGAAAACCTGTACCGAATATAAATGAGTCGTTCGAACGAGAATTGACCAAAAAACTCCCAGAGTATGCGACCAGACATGAAAGCGTAATATTACATCATGATAACGCTCGACCAATACCTGCAATACCTGCTAAAAACTACATAGAAAGAAGTGGTTGGCAAGTTTTATCTCAGTGCAGACTATAATTTGTTCCAATTGATGCAGAGCGGTTTCTCTAGGATACGTTTATACTTCAGAACAAGGTATCTGAAATTGGCTTGAGTCGTACTTAACCTCAATAGATGAGTATAAGCCTATTGATTTTCCTAAATCGTATATCACTTTATAACCAAAATCGATTTTTTAAAGAAATTTGCATCAAACAACGATTTAAGGTTGTGTTTTTGTGAAAACTTAACAGAATTTAATTTAACATTATTGAATTTCTTTTTATGGACTTTAAGCATAAATGTTTCCCTTTGCAATTTTAACTAAAAACCCACATTCTAAATGTTTCCCTTTTATGGGTTAAATACGTAGAAATAAAAAAAAACACGAGCTCAACAAAAAGTCTTCAATATCTGTGATCACTGTATTGCACACAGTCGGAGTGCAAATGAAGTTTGTAGCAACAAGAATAATATGATAGAAATATAATGATTATTATCACTCACTCTGTTATTGAGACAAAATATATTTCAAAGCTGCAATCAATAGCTGGTCAGCAAAATACCAAATTACAAATAAATGATGATTACAAGTTCATCGGTTTTCTCTACTTTTTCTTTTTGAATTGTTTATTACGCAGGAATTGTTTATTTAATAGAGAAAAAGAAGTAACAAACGAATCTTGATCGAATATTTGTTTGTTTTTCATATCCCGCTAAGATTTCAAATCTAACTAATTTTCTACGTTTTTTAACAACAAATTGCTTTGCCACAAATAATAGTTCTTTTTTATGTTTAGTTCTCATCAATATGTGGAGTTAGGAAATTAATCTTTTGCTGTCCATTATGAACACACCACAAAAGGACACCTTTACTGTGGCATGAAGTCTGGCATTCGTTTTGCTGTAAATACTTGAACACTTGTAGTTCTTCAATAAATTTCATTGTAATTGGAAGTTCGTTCGGTTTCACACAGCTATAATTTGTGCAGTGTTTTTAATGAACTTGTTTCTCATTGTTTAAAACTCAAAAACTAAATACAATGTTGTTTTGGATTATTGATTGTGAGCGCCCTGTTTGAGCCTCTTTTTATTAAAGTTTCGTTTGTAATGTTGCCTGTTTCTTTAATCCATCATTATGCCATCAATTGTGATGTTTTTTTTCTGGTTTTGTTTTATGATGTCTTGATTTATTTTCCATAATCATTTGTGGCTGCAATCACCTGAATTGTCGAAAATCGTGCGTAAATTTTTAAAAACCAAAACATTTATTATTTTGTCTGATAATAATACTCGTATGTACAATTGTCATTTGAAATCAATTGTGATGTTTTTTTTTTCTGGTTTTGTTTTACGATGTCTTGATTTATTTTCCATAATCATTTGTGGCTGCAATCACCTGAATTGTCGAAAATCGTGCGTAAATTTTTAAAAACCAAAACATTTATTATTTTGTCTGATAATAATACTCGTATGTACAATTGTCATTTACATTTCATTTTGTGTTAAACGTATTTAAATATTGGAATCCTGAACGCGTGAAGAAAGATTTTTTAAAGTGTCTTTGAGTAAATGTTAACGACGATGTCATAATCTTAGAATGTCTACAATCTAGTCTGGAAATTTCTATAGAATTTAAAAGGGGCTAAATTATAACAACTTAACTTTGGAATAATCTATTATTGTCTTCTTAACCCAATTCTTTTAAAACTCTGTCAGCTATTAAAGTGTCTTTTAAACGAATTATGAAATGTATTTATAGCACAAATTGTGTTTAACTTTCTAAACTTAAAACAAAAGCTAAAACAAGACGCTAAATTTTATTCCTAGCTAATTAGCATAAAAATTGAACAAATGCACTCTTAGCATTTGCATTAAACCCGGCAAAGATTCAAGTTCTTGCCTCTGTGAGTTAAAGCATGAATGAGATACAAAATCTGGTGTGGGTTTCAAAAGGTGCGTCTTGAGTAAATTTACTACGAGACGAAGACTACTACTTCTACTACCAGAAAACCAACCAACCAACTACTGAAGAAGGAAGGCCACAAAAACAAACTACTCACATTATTCCCAAAACATATACACCAGCCGACTCGGTAACAAAATGGTTTAAAGAAAACAAAAACTTAATACTAAACCTGGCCTAAACTGCAAGTACGAACGAGCATTATTTGTTTTAATGCGGCAACATAATCGTAAAAACACAATTACGCCTACACTCAACAGTTATACTAGTATTCTCATACCACGGCTGCTGATGCTGCTGCTGCAACAGCTTTTAGTGTTTTTGTTGCAGCATGTTGCCAACCCAAACTATTTGTGTTTTTGTTTTCCAGTTTTGCAGAAATTAAATGAGTATGTGAACTTATTGGTCGGATGAATGTTTGGAACGGAGGCTTAACATACGTATACATATATTTCCAGCAGTTGGCAAAACAGATTCTCTGTCGGAAGCTGTAATGGGAGTCATTGTTGGTAGACAGCGGAACATAATATTCATTAACCTTTTGCTCATGAATGTTGCAAAAAATTATTGTTATTATTACTCTTTTTGTTGTTGTTGTTGTTGTTGTTCTGTAGCAGTTATTTGCTTTTATTGAACATGTTGTAGTGATTGAAAGGAAGAAAGTTTGAAATGCTTTTTTCAATATTAATTTTAGAGTTTGACATTTGATATGTACGATTATCAAGACCATGGTGTAATTGTACAAGGTGAGTGCAAATCGGCAACAAATACATAACAATACAGAAACAACAGGCATTTTGTTTGTGTAAAATAATGTACTACTCTCGAAAACACTTGAAAAAGTATTACTTTTGACACAAGTAAATTGTGAACAAACTCAGTCAGCTGTGCTACTGCACTCACCTTGTATAGTTACAATATGATCTAGACAACAACGTTTCACTTTCATATATTTTCCACAACCATTTTATAGAAAGTACAAAAAAATAAGATCAAAATTTACTAAAAATACTTAATTGCCCTGACATGTATCCTGCAACAGTGTTTTATGTGAAAAAAAAACTCAATAAATATTCTTAAAATCAGGAAAACTTGTTCGATCTATGATTACTGATATTTCCACTTAAATTTCGATTATATGAAAAATCTTAATTTATCATATAACGTATTTTTTCTTCTGTTTATTTATTGTATCTTTATTAAAACGAGTTACCAATAAGTATTTTAAATCTTATATCTAATAAACTTTTAATTATTTGGTCCAGCCAATGCCGGACGAACATTTTTTGATCATTGCTGATTTTATTCATTAAGTTGGCATTCTTCCTTATTGTCTTCGGTTGAGATTCACTGCATCCCTCCTTCTTAGTCAAATATAACTACTATTATTTAATATGTTGCGGGCTAATGGGTTTAGGTGTACTTCAAGTTGTTTTTAAGTAACAGGTGATTCAAGTAGAGATAGTTTTTCAATAGCCTTTCTTTGACAGATCACGTGTGAGTCGTGTCATGCTTATGGTCAACATAATCGGCCTACTGAGCGTACAATTCGCAACACCATTTTGAGAAACAGCATTCATTATTGGATAATATTCAACCGAATAGAGCACGTGGTCTGGTTTGTGGACCGGTGTAATCATCGATCCATATTTCTTTAAAAATGATGCCGGTACGAACGTAATCGTCAATGGCGACCGTTATCGTGCCATGTTAACCGACTATTTGATGCCTGAAATAGAAGCTCGTGATCTCGGCGACATTTGGTTGCAGCAAGACGGCGCCACCTCCCACATATCGCATTTTGGGCCAGTCGATTGGCCACCAAGATCGTGTGATAGCACACCGTTAGAAATTTTCCTGTGGGGATATGTAAAGTCTAAAATTTATGCGGACAAACCCGCTTCGATTTTGGCCTTGGAGGAAAACATGAAGCGTGTCATTCGCCAGTTACCAGTTAAATTAAAACATTTAATAGACTCTTCAAAAAATAAATGGCAAAGAATGTTCTTTCAAATGATAATAAAATTAATGGAGAATTAAATTTTAATTTTCTGTGTTTTTTTTTAAGTAGGGAACCTGGAAATGGGTCACGCTTTATTTTTCTGCACTTTTTGGATCTCAATTTTTACCAAAGGCGCGTTTAGGTTTTTATGTATGTATATGCGAATTTTTGATATACCGGGGGGCAATTGTGCTCATTCGTATCAATTTGTTTTGCCGTCTTTGATTCTGTCTACATTTGAAGCTGAGGCTGTATTCCATAACACCTTATAGGTTTTATGATTGAGTTATAAAGTAGGAGTTTACAATCTAAACTAAACTTAGAGTTTCTACCATGTGTACCGAGATATTTAACTTTAGATGTTTGTGTTATTGCTTGATTATTCAGACATATATATAAAAGAGTGATTCTCTACGTGAGTGTTTTCATGAATGCTTAGAATGGCACTATCATCAGCAAATGTAGATGTGTAAGTACGATTATTTTTTGGCATATCAGATATAAGAGGTGTCCCAGGATACTTCCTTAAGGTACTCCTGCTTCAATAGGTTGTGCGGAGCTTAAGAAATCTCCTTCTTTAAGCTTAAATGTTCGACCAGTTAAGTAGCTTTCCAATAGCGTTTGTGTAGTTATGGCTAAGTTTAGTTTCAACTTGTATATTAGACCATATACGCTTGAGAAATGTCTATAAAAATAGCAGAACAATAGTTTTTTTCTTAAAATGTTTTTTTTTTTTACGATATCGACAAGTCTATTGGTTTGTTCGATAGTACTGTGTTTTCTTCTAAATCCAAATTGATGATACGGAATACAATTGTTTGCAAATAAAATCGGGTATAACTTGTTCATGAGTATCTTCTACTATAACGCATAAAATCGATTTTTTTATGTGAAAATTTTAAAGTATTAAATAAATGTCAGTTCACAACTCAGTAAATTTGTGTGAAATAATGAAAACAATATCAGTAATTAATCCACTCCAAATATTGATCCAAATTAAATGCATTGAACAACTTGATTATCCTTCTTTTTCAATTTCGACCACAATTAAAGGATCTAGAGCCTAATTTTTAATTCCCTAAAAATAAATGTTTTTGAGAAATAGTGTGATCATAGATTATCCTTTCTGAGGTTAAGGAATTTACAGTCTATTTTCTAATTCCATTAAAAAACGATTTTTTTGCGAAATATAGAAGACCACAAATTATCCTTCGTTTCCAATTTATACCAACATTAAAGGATCTATAGCCAATTGTAAAATTACATTTAAAATATTGAAGAATTTAAGCAAACTTAAATCATCAGTTATATAGTGCAATTTTATGGTGATTATTGAGAAGCACAGAAATTGATCCAAAACCATTCCCTTAATGTTAACTATCGCGCATACCCTTCCTAAATCTGCATGATTTGGAGCCGTTACTGTGGTGTCGAGTTGTAGTGGGTTGGTGTTTAATTTTTTTTTTTTGTTTAGTAGTTGCATGGTATAAATTACTTGAACACTTGATTTCTGTTGCACTTTCTCAAATTGCATTAATCTCCAACACGAATTATGTCTAATTTTCTAAATCTTTTCTATTTTGCTTTTAAGCACTATGAAAGTGGTAATACTTAAACAAGGCTTTTCCGTTTAACTTCATTGTTTTAACAACAAAGGGGGCAAAAGAGGGAATTACAAACAATAACAAAAAGTTTTGAGGTAACTAAACATGATTACGACAAATTTTTAAGTGTTTTAAGTACTTGTAGTCTTAAAATACAATACAAATACAACAGCACTTTAACAACTTTGCTAAATAAAGCAAAACTAATTTAACAAACACTATTGGCAAATAGCGATTATGATGAGCAGCAAAAAGAGCCCTGCTGCTGGCACAACAAAAATCGCAACCGTAAGTTTACAGTTTTGTTTAGACAATATAATGTTTTACGGCAATTTGCCTTAAATAATAATTAATTTCAATAGTGAGGGAGGAGGAGGTAGTCAGTAGGAAGCAAATAAATTTGGCAAAATAATCAACAACATTGGATAAATGATTTATGTGATTTCAAACATGAGATATTGTCATTTACTACAAACAATATCAAGTTTGAAATTAAATTTAAAAACGCCAAAAACAAAACTTTATTTTATTTAGTACATATTTTGCAATAATTGCTAGAGGAAACGGAAAAGTGTTTTGTTTTTGTTTTTGATTTTTTTTTTCATCTTAAAAATGCATTAGCACGTGTATTTTTTCTTAATTTGTTTGTATGTTTTAAATTAAGAGAGAAATTTTTTCGTTTCTTTTAGAAACTCATCACAAAATCATTTCTTAATACCTCGAGCCATAATGTCATTTTAATTATTTGTCGTTTTTCTTTCTGTTTTGTCGAAGACAAACTCACTTAGACTATTAATCTGTATTGAGTCGACATGTAGGTATATTACATTTTGGTAAGAGAAAAATCTAGTATACCCATTTTTAAAGGAATGCATTTAAATTACATGTTTAGGTTTAGTTGAGTTCTAGTTCAGTTCTAGTTCAATTCTAGTTCAGTTCTAGTTTACTTCGAGTTCAGTTCTAGTTCAGCTCCAGTTCAGTTCTAGTTAAGTTCTAGTTCTGTTCTAGTTTACTTCGAGTTCAGCTCTAGTTCAGTTCTAGTTAAGTTCTAGTTCAGTTCTAGTTCAATTCTAGTTCAGTTCTAGTTTACTTCGAGTTCAGTTCTAGTTTACTTCGAGTTCAGTTCTAGTTCAGCTCTAGTTCAGTTCTAGTTAAGTTCTAGTTCAGTTCTAGTTCAATTCTAGTTCAGCTCTAGTTCAGTTCTAGTTAAGTTCTAGTTTAATTCTAGTTCAGTTCTAGTTCAGCTCTAGTTCAGTTCTAGTTCAGTTCTAGTTCAGTTCTAGTTCAGTTCTAGTTCAGTTCTAGTTTACTTCGAGTTCAGTTCTAGTTCAGTTCTAGTTCAGCTCTAGTTCAGTTCTAGTTAAGTTCTAGTTCAGTTCTAGTTCAATTCTAGTTCAGCTCTAGTTCAGTTCTAGTTAAGTTCTAGTTTAATTCTAGTTCAGTTCTAGTTCAGCTCTAGTTCAGTTCTAGTTCAGTTCTAGTTCAGTTCTAGTTCAGTTCTAGTTCAGTTCTAGTTCAGTTCTAGTTCAGTTCTAGTTCAGTTCTAGTTTAGTTCTAGTTCAGTTCTAGTTCAGTTCTAGTTCAGTTCTAGTTCAGTTCTAGTTCAGTTCTAGTTCAGCTCTAGTTCAGTTCTAGTTAAGTTCTAGTTTAGTTCTAGTTCAGTTCTAGTTCAGCTCTAGTTCAGTTCTAGTTCAGTTCTAGTTCAGTTCTAGTTCAGTTCTAGTTCAGTTCTAGTTCAGTTCTAGTTCAGTTCTAGTTCAGTTCTAGTTCAGTTCTAGTTCAGTTCTAGTTCAGTTCTAGTTCAGTTCTAGTTCAGTTCTAGTTCAGTTCTAGTTCAGTTCTAGTTCAGTTCTAGTTCAGTTCTAGTTCAGTTCTAGTTCAGTTCTAGTTCAGTTCTAGTTCAGTTCTAGTTCAGTTCTAGTTCAGTTCTAGTTCAGTTCTAGTTCAGTTCTAGTTCAGTTCTAGTTCAGTTCTAGTTCAGTTCTAGTTCAGTTCTAGTTCAGTTCTAGTTCAGTTCTAGTTCAGTTCTAGTTCAGTTCTAGTTCAGTTCTAGTTCAGTTCTAGTTCAGTTCTAGTTCAGTTCTAGTTCAGTTCTAGTTCAGTTCTAGTTCAGTTCTAGTTCAGTTCTAGTTCAGTTCTAGTTCAGTTCTAGTTCAGTTCTAGTTCACTTCGAGTTCAGTTCTAGTTCAGTTCTAGTTCACTTCGAGTTCAGTTCTAGTTCACTTCGAGTTCAATTCTAGTTCAGTTCCAACACCGTGAATTACGTTTTAAAAATCTTTTTTTTAATCAGAACCATGGCAAAATTTGAAAATCCAGCAATATAACAAAATGTTTACAATTCATGTGCAAATTTGTCGTAAAGTTTTTCATAGCCAAACTTAAAACAAAACAAAATTCTAATTGCTAATATGTAGGGTATTTAAAATAAATTAACTTTATTGTTTTAACTCAATTATTAAGTCAACATAGTTAAAGAAAAATATGTATTTATGAAAAACGAATGAAATCAACAACGACGACAGAGAAAAAACTACAAAATATTTTGTTTGCCTTAAGCACACGCAACTCCCAAAACAAAAATTTCGGCGACACGTTAATTAAGCTTCAAACATTTCAGACACACTAATTCACTCACTCATTTTTAAGAGTATTTTTTTTTTGTTGTGTTTTTTTTAACTGTAATGCAGTTAAATAAAAAGAAAATATCCCCCCTTTACACGTAAATCGTTGTGTTTTAACCATAAATAAGATCAAGTCTCTGCGCGGCGCATGACAAACGATCATAATTTAACTTGAGGCCAACTTAAGTACATGTAGATCTATGGATCTCTTTTATATATGTATATGTGTATATATAAATAAATACACATGTATCAACAAAGCTCCACTACTCATACAGTTTTTAAATTGTATCTAAACTATCATGTATGCCACATATTTTCATCAACAGCTATTATTTTGATGTTTAGTGTTTAAACCATATTGTCTTTGGCTGTTTTGGCTCGTCTCTTTATGATGCTTTGATCATCATTGATGTTGTTATATTTTGAGTGTGTGTGTCTTCTTGATGTTTGGAATCATATTTTTTGTTTAGTTCACAACGTCATCATCATGGGCGATGATATTGAGCAATGGTGGTAATATTTAAAATATCATTAGTTTTTTAAGTTTTTGTTGGGCCAACATAGTTTTGGCTGACTTGTGTTTAAAAGAGAGAATAGTTATATTTGACAACGAATTTTGAGTTCCCTGTAACACTATGGTAGATTTTTTATGAAGTTTAAAACACAATTACTTAGGAAATTTGTAAATTACTAGGTGAACAAAATCATCAAATAAGCACTCAGAGGAGAAATACTATTGCAAAATATTCATACATATTTGGAAAAATATTTATCAGGCAGACAAAAATAGGGTTGTGATATGAGCACAGCCATTATGAGTTATTTAATAATATAATGGCTACTGTAATAATTTATATGATTGTCGCAAATATAGAAAGTGTTTTTCAACAAAAACTTTGTTTTCCAACAGGTGCATATTGAAATATGTAACATGGAAATTTCGATATTTTTCTGATTGACATATCAGAAGTAGCAGCTTTGATAATTTTTCGATTAAAAATTCGATTGAAAAATTTGCTACTTTTCGTAAAATTCGTGATATTTTCGGTGTGAAACCACCACATTTGGGATTCTGAAAATCCAAGATCAATTGTTGAGAAGTCTTTTCGTGCTGTATGTGTCCCTGTATGGTGCGCTATGGGCCATTTGGGGATCACATGTCACACAGCCACTGAAACGGGAATATTTTTCCCCCTAAATGTTTTCCCTTTTCCCCAAATTACAATAGTAAATAATATTTCCCATGAAATGTTTTCCCCTTTTTTAACAATACACTGGGAAATGATGTTTGTGAAAAATTTCACATTCAAACAAAATTTCCCTTATCGTGAAAATATCTTTCCCTCGAAATATTTCCTTCATTTTGTTCACTTTATTTTTGCTGGGGAGTTGAATTCATTATGTTGGTATTTATTTGTTTTAATAAGTGACATACATTAAAGTTTTGAAAATTTACTTAACATCTAGTATATATAAAAACGTTGCTTTATTTACCTTGTAATGTTGTATAAATCTAATAAAAATATCAATTTAAAATAATTCCGTTTAATTAAATTAGTCACAAGACAAGGTAGCTCACAAAGTAGCTTCAAGGGGCAGATGAATCGCGCAAACGTCGGCAAACAGTTCGTTGATGCCTATTTTCGTGCCCCTGTAATAAAATTATTGCTCCAATTTTAAAAATTTTTTATGTGATTTAGTTATTTTAAACTTCTTTTTCTTATTAACATTCACTGTGCGTTGATAGTTTACTTTATTTTAATCGAACATGCAATGAAGGGAACAAAATGTTCACGGGAAATTAACGATAGCAATTTCACTTCGAGGGAAATATAAATTTCATGGGAACAAAAATTCCACTTGTTATTCAGTACAGCTGCTAATTACACTTCCGATCATGCGATTTTGTAGAGTTATGTATGTTAAAGATAAATGGCCTTATTCATAAAACTTACAACAGGTTTATAAGAGGTTTATAAAGCAAATTTTGTATGGATATATCTAAAGTAGGGAAATCGAGATTTGTAATAACCCTGATTATTTGCAAATCGAAGCTGGTATTGGACATATTGTAGGGTGATATTTGATGTTAAATGTATATAAAAATATTTAATCACAAAAAAATAATAATTTATATGCGGGAGATAATTATATGCCGCCAAAAAAAAAAATCCATCATAAAATATGCGTGCCTCAAAGATGTCTCTTGAGAAGCACACACTGAAACAGAAATAAAAAACTAACAGACTTTTTGCCGATTTCTTTTTAATTTTTTTGCTAAAAGACAAAAATCATTATAAGAGTTGATCTTTTGGTTGTTGTGATTCGTTAAGTTTTAAGGTGACGTTCAAACAAAAAGCTTAAGAAAATTAACAATAAATGTTTTTGTTTTTTTTTTCTACAAACTTGTGTTATTTTGTACTTTACCACATGATTGTTAAGATCATTATAAAGGAATGTTGGCTGATTAGTTTACTGGTTGTTACTTTGTGTTGAAAAGAGTTTTGCTCATAACATACGGCAATATAGGTATTTATTTGCAACAGATTACTTAAATCTTATGTTTGTATATGAGTTTAAGTTTTAGTAGCAGATTACAAATTAAATTCAATTGTTAAATTCTAAGTTTCACCTTTTAGTCTTAACTAGTTTGTTAAGTTAATCACTAGATTACAACAAATCCAACTTACAACTCAACTATTTCGCTCTCTAAGGCAAGTTGGTGTTCTTGAAAATTTCTTAAAGTCTATGATTAAATATTAATCATGTGATTATGTGAACTAGAAATTTTCTGTTCTAGATTAAGAATATTTTATCCGCTCGTCAAGTGATTAATAATTCCAAATTGTTTGAGGCTGATGTGCGAGCGACAGTTTTTGTGTGTGTATAAATTGGATCTAAAGAATCCATGGAAACTATAGTGATTATTTGTAGGTTAGGGAAAATCCCAAGAATTGTTGGTTTTTACTTATATTAATACAAGTAATAATGAGTGCAACTCACAATGCAGGTAAATTTTAGAAAAACAGTCATTTATTACCTGTACGAACGAGTGTGTATTGTATACAAAATATTCGGTAGTTTACAGAAAATTTTTTTTTTTTTGTAAGAGCAAGTAACTCTTGCTTTTTTGAGAAGAAAGAATTTTGTCAAACTGTTTTAGTTTTTATCCCTTGAGGACGGTAGTAAAAAATTATGCAAATATGACCACGAAAGTTGTACATACATATACATACATATACACACGAGTATGTTCACGTTTTTTTGAATTACCCTTTGAATTGTTAAAATTTACATACATAAAAATGGTTGCATGTTTTTTTTTTGTAATGCGGAAAAATAATTTCAATGAAAAAAGATTTACACAGAGAATTTTTGTACGTTGAATTTTATCAAATAGGCTCTTATTAGAATTGATAATTTAATGCAGGGACAAATTAGGACGGGAAGTATTATTTAATAGAATATATACATATGTATATGTATATAAATATATACTTACGTATATTCAACGAAATGATTTAAATTATACGACACTTAAATCGCATAAGAAAATAGAAAAAAACACAAAAGCACAAAATTGCTAAAACGTAGTTATAATTTAGTCTGAAATAGCACCAAACCAGCTTTAATTACACTGTGCTAATTGAAAAAAACCGACAAGCTCTAGTTTGCAAGATATAGCGTTATTTACAAAATGAAGGTGGTTGTGCAATAAATATTCATGTAACTCGAAAACTGTTTAGTTTAGTGAATTAAATAAAAAAATCGAAATTCGGTGACAAACTGGGCTAAAGTCGTTTTGGAAATAATTTGTTTTCTGGTCTGGTTTCTGGTAAACTATCAATGATACATACTTTTTTAAATAAAAAACGACTGCTTGGATTAAAAAAGATTTAGTCCTACTTAAAGTTGCCGAATTCCGATTTTTTTTAATTCAATAAACTAAACAGTTTTCGAGTTACGCAAACATTTATTCTTCAACCTTCTCCATTATTTCAATATCTCGAAAACTAGAGCTAACCTAAAAAAAAAACGGTTAGTAGCACTAGATTCACGTACCCGATTTAGCTTTCCACACTAGATGCCTCGTTTGTCGGTAAAAAAGTGTCAAAATCGTGCATAGTGTTATTAGTTTACTCATATAATTTTAACAAAAATGATTTATGACGTCATAATTGTTTCAGAAAATATTAATATCAAACACGTATGTAGCTCCATTTTCTTTTGACAGCAACTTCAATGGCAATATAGACTGAAAAAAATGTTATAAACAAAATAAGTAATATAAATTATTAACTATGTGTACTAGTAATTAAAATGCCTCAGTAGCGAAAGATTCCCTGGTATTATTCCTTGAAATTTGTAAGAGCTTTAGCAAGATAATATTTAGATTAAACTTATTTTACATTGGAGATAAAATGTTGATAAATTGTTTTGACGAATATTTATTTTTATTGTTTGAGAAGATTATTTAAAGCTGCCCACAAATAGCTGCATCTCCTACAAATTGCGAATATGGCGATAATTTTGCAGTTCAATTTTGTAGTTGTCTTGTACAGTCAGGCTTGACGGTGAACAGACATTCAGCTGCTGTTTTCCAGTGGCAGTATGCAAATACAATATGGCAATTGTATTTAGTAAGTCTACCCAGCAAGCCATCTGACACCTTTTTCGGAGCGTTAACGCTCTTTATGAGCCCAAAAAACAATCATAATTGCTCCAAAAATATTCAGAAAAGTGGGTCATTACATTCGAAAATGGTCCGTCAGAAAGAGCTCTTAGATAATGTCAGAAAATAATCTTTTATGAGGATTTTTTTTGGGCTCTGTGTAATCTTGTTTTTATCATTCTTGTGTGGTACAGCTATGTTTTTTTTGTCCAAAGCACAAATAACAGGACAACAACACTTTTGTATACACATAATTAAGTGGAATATCTGAGTCATACTGCTTGCCGACTCAGGACAGTAACAAGCAAATTTTTCTTTCGCTCCGAAAATGCTCTTTAGTTGGATTCTTTTCTGACTCCTTTTTTCGGAGTGATCCGAAAATGCTCTTTTGTTGGACTCTTTTCTGACTCCTTTTTCGGAGCGCTCTTTTGTTGGACTCTTTTCTGACTCCTTTGTTCGGAGCGCTCCGAAAATGCTCTTTTGTTGGACACTTTTCTGACTGCTTTTTCGGAGCGCTCCTAGAATGGTATGCTGGCTAGTAATTAAACATTATTGTTGGAGTTTGTAGTATTTTAGTATTTTATTGTTGCTTAATATTGTGTACGGTACATGACGTTAACAGTGTTCTACAGAATAACAAACATTTTAATGAACAATATGAATATATATTTTTGTTCATGTTGGGCAAGGTTCATACGATGAAATTTATGACGACTATTTTTATTAATTCTCTTTTGAAGTTGCTACAAAAATTTGTTTGCATTTATACAAAGTTGTTTTTTGGACGCCATTTTTGTCAAATTTTAATTTTTGTTGTAGTCAGGGTTGATTTTCTTGTTGAATCTTCTTTAGTTTATTGTTCGTATTAAAAAATTTTCTTTGTCTTTTAATAAATAATTTTAAATTTATGGACACAATGTACGCACTAAAAAAAATCACACATATAAATAAATAATTACAGAAATCAAAACAAAATAATTATTTTTCTTGATTACAAAAATATCCACCTTATTTATTTATTTTATTTTCACTTAGTGAATTTCTCTAAACGAACATTTCAATTCAAAATAAGAACAAGTATAAAACGGAACAACAGAAATGAGTGTAAAGAGAAATATAAAAAAAACATGAAAACAGAAATCGTGTCTATTTTGCTACCCCGCTTGCTTCTCTACACCGTTCGCCCGCAAACCAAAATTAACGTCTAAAATTAGACGTAATAAAATTCATCGTGTAAACCTACCCTTAATATTATCATTCCTAGTCTTATATTAAAATGATGTTCCAAGGAAAAAAAAAAGAAAATTCGAATGAAAAATTAACTTTCGAACGTTATAAACTTGAGCTTCTGAAAATAAAACAGCAATTGTTGGGAACCCTTTGGTCTGGATATAGTGGTGAGGTCTGGGCCTAGGGCGGCATAATTTAAAGGGCGACAAAATTTTAAGGTTAAAGAATGTAAGGCAATTCAATTTCGAAAATTGATTTGGCTAAGTTTTGTTTTAAATTACAGCATCTAGAAACAGCTATTCTAATCATTGTTTGGAATGTAATTTTAGACCGTTTTAATGCTGCTAGTAAGAAACTACATTGATCACATGCTGATTTATCATCTGTTATCCAAATTTACGATTCTCTAGCCTCATTTCTTCAGGATATGAGAAATAAACAATTTGAAGAATTTGAAGAAAAAGCCAAAGCGCTATCTGGAGTTTAGGATTATTATCATTATGATACTCGTCGCAGAAAAACCAGAAAACTTCAGTCAGATGAATCACGGGTCAATGAAAGAGCACAATTTTCTGGACAAGAAAATTTTTGGTTACTCTGAGTTTACAGTTATCCGAACGTAAAAACGCATATGAAAAGCTTATTGTAATCTTCAGCTTTTTTTAATAATTTATATAAAATAGATACAACTGAGTTAAAAAGTCAGGCAAATAAACTCGCCAAAAAGTATCCTAGTGATCTAGAAAAGACATTAGCAAATGAATGCATTCATTTACATTATCAACTCGAAGATTCATTGGCAAATACTGAAGATGTACATTCTACAAAAATTATTTGTTTGAAAATTATAAACAAATTTTTATGTATGCAGAAAAAATTTAAATATCTATGAAAACTAAGACTGATATGGCATATGTATATAATTACATGTGAATTGAAACAGTTATGTGTATCTACATAAATTAATAAAAATTAATACACAGTAATTTAAGTATTTAAAAATTATATGGTTTTTTATTATAACTTCTGTATACTCAAAAAGGGCGGCATGTCAACGAAGGGAAGGGAGCAGGCCTAAACCCGCCACTGTCTGGATAAGTGTTTGAGAATTTGTTTTTTTTCCCAAAAATTCGACTGAATCGAGAGATGTAAACAACTAAAATTTGGACATGTCGCACAGTCGCAAAACCGATCATATAATTTCATGAAATTCGGCTGTTAAATGCTCACCACTGGGTTAGTTTTTGTGGTGTTATTGTTAAGATAATATCCATACAGAGCCAATTGAATTGGTTACTGCCTTAAAACTCTAAACCGTGTCGTGCTTAACGAAATAGACTCAACATTTTTCTATAAATGTGTTTGACCATTTTCATAAAAGATTAAGTATTTGTATGTATGGTCGTAGTGGATCTGTCTCATATAATCTTTCATATGAAATTGGCTAATCTGCACCTTTTCAGTATCATAAACATTTGGATGATTTTCATATAAATTTTGTTATATTTTGTTTTGAAGAAGACAGATTGAAAATCCCTGTATTAGTGTTTGAGAATTTAAACTCCTTAATACTCAAATTTATATTTGCTGAAACAAAAGGTTTTCTGCGGTTTCTTCTTCAAGCGGCAACATTTTTTCCAGACGTCATCGAATTAACGAAAATATCACGAAATGTAGCTTTTACACATTTTTATAGCGAATTTTCGTACGATATTGAGTTCATTATAAAAACTGCCAAAAGCTTCTACTACTGATATGACAAAAAATATAATGTGAAAACTTTTATAGGTATGTTCTTTCAACATGCCCATATGCCAAAATGAAAATAAATTTCTTGTTAACATATTTGCTCCTGTAAATAATAATTTGTTTTAAATCTTTGATTTCTCCCTAAACATCAGTCAGGGAGACTGGGACAGCTTCATCTTTGGGGTACCTTCAGCAATGACGTTTTCGATATAAAGCAAAAAGTGTACAACACTAACTACTGAAGTAAATCTTTCGAATATCAAAATAAATAATTGCCACCGACTTAAGCTAGATATACACGATTGAAATTTTCTTCAAAATGTTTCAAAATCGTGTAAAAGGCGAAAATTCTTCAAAATTTATTTATTTAATAACTATTAAAAACTATAAAATAAATAAATTTTGAAGAAATTTTGCTGTTTTTGTTTGAAATATTTCAATATTTAAAATAGAATTTATAAAAAACTACTAAGAGTTACATATGTTATTTTCCTAAAAAGTAAGTGAAATCCAAAACTGTTTTGACGATTTAAAACTATATAAATAAAAAGGTGTAGACAGTGCTTTCAGGGTAGATTCAGCGTTTTGATTTGGGGCACAATCGGCAATTGCTGAATGTAAAATATAAATTGACTGAAAATACTGAACTTAAGGTAGGAGAATAGGTTGTAGTTAAACTGGGCCAAAACCGCAAGCAGCAAATTTATTATGTCGTCGAAATCATTGAAACTCTTGGCGACTGTACCTTCACTGTAAGTTTCTTTCTGAAACTTGAACTCTTTACATCTCTATTTGTTAAGCCTGAAAAAGAAGATACCTTACAAGTTTTAAGAAGCGAAATAGAACTTAAGCTACCAAATCCTTCGAACCGATCTTTAACTTCTCGCAGTCGCACTAAATATCTATTTGAAGTCGATTTAAGCTTTTATTATATTAAATAATTATTTAATATCCAATATTTTTCGTTAATTTTGTGCAGCTAATAAATAAATACTTAATTGGCTCATAACAAATACCTAATTTTTCCATAAAAGGGATTTTTACTAACCAATTAACTTAATGTATATGGGCGACGAATGTGCCCCGTCAAATTCCGCAGTTATACCGGGGTACATTTTCTACCAATACTTTATTATTCACTATCCAAGGAACGCAAGGAGTGAAACATTTTTTTAATCTATTATAAATAATTTCTTCGAATCAGAGCTCTAAAAAAGTGCCCCAGTCACCCCAACAAATGCATATTATTAAATATTAAATATTTGGAACACATGGAAAATAATTTTTCAATAATTAACAAATAACTAATATTTGTATGAATTATTATTGGTCACCTACTACAAGGTTTAACTTTGTTGGTTGAGAAAAAAAAAAATAGCGTAATTAATTCATTTTTAAAGAAGATCTGCTCTTGCAATGTATCATCTTTATCAGTTATTATTATTTTTCTAGATACTTCCATTTTAACATTTTGGAGAAAGTCCATTCTAAAATGGATAGAGTGGCGGTTTTTCTTCTTCAGTATCTAAAACTAACTGAAATCAGAGCCCAATCGGATAACGGGAATATGAGCCGTGTGAGTTGTAAAGTAGGGAAATTACTAGATAAAGGTAATTTAATTTCCCCTTAGCAACTTACTCTAAGTCTCTGTTTTCAAACCATATACATAACTATGTACATGCATATGTATATATATTTACTAATTCTTTCATAATAATTTTTATAACATTTTTTATTCTTGCTATTTTTTTAAACACTGCCATGTTTTTTTTCTTTATTAACAGCTTTGCAATAGCAATTAATAATCGAAATGTCATCTTTGACCTTTACAACTGTCAATTGTCCGCCATTTATGTACATACATAGGTATAAGTTGTTGTCGTTGCCATTGTGTTGCATTTTGTTTGCAACCACAACGTCAACAGGGGAGTTGATTTCAATATGCCGTCATACAATGCAACATAGACAACAACAACAACCATGAGTTTTAGTTGTTGCTTTAAATAACGCTGCTATTGTCTCCATTTTATTACAAACTCTGTGTTAGAGTGAAGATGGTGGCAGTGTTGGCAACTTTATTGCCATTGAGTATTAGTTTCCCATATTTAAATCACGATTTCATTGCATGAAGAAATTAAAAATTTAAACAACTTTAAGGAAAACTTGTCATAACTGTCAAGGCATTTTTTGCTGGAGTTTTGATGCCACACGCGTGATGTTGCCTGTTCAAAAAATTGACAAAGGCTTTTAGGGCAATATGAAAAAGAAATCAATAAATAGAATTTTCTATTCAGCAAATTTTGAACAATTATATCATATTGTGAGAGACAGTCAGGAATTTATTGAAACAACTGAATTTGTTGTAAAGCACAATATTATTCAGAAAATAACCATCATACAATTCAGCTTTTCGTAGAAAACGATCTTATTGGAATTGAATTTTAACCCGATAAAAAATATTGTTGGTGTCATGAAAACCATGCTATTGGTTTTGTGTTCGAACTTGAATTTTTATCGGTTTTTAGGTGTCACAGAAACCAATGTTATCGGTTTTTTTTTTTTTTTTTGAAAATAATCCAAGCATCAAACATCTGTCGGTTTATGTTATTATAAACCAATTAAAATTTTTATTTTATATTTAACAAAAATGTAAGTAAAATAGGCATTTATTTTATAAATTATTAATCCTTAACAGGGGAAAGCAAACAGAAAGCATACGTTTTAACCTATGCATACATGGAATAAATGAAAAAGTGATGTCAAAAGAAAACTCGCCCAAAATAAGACATGGTTCAGTGCAACCGGTGGAGGACCGTTTTCTAAGCATCAAATTAGAACAGTGATGAAGCAATTATTCGCATTTGTAGCATTGTGCAATCGGTGGAAGGTGTTTTTGGCATTGATATTTTTTTGAATGAGAGCATCGGCACTGAGAATGAGGAAGAAATGCAGTCAATGTCATCAAAACGCCCACTGTCTCCACTTTTGACAAGAAGCACCCAAAAAAGGCTCAAAACAGAAACCGCGTGTGACCGAATAAAAGGAGATTGCTATAGCCACGTAAAATTCTTCTTTTCATCGTTTCTGAACGCTCTTTCTCTAATAATAAAAATCCAAGAACAGCAGCGGCTATTTTATTTATTCAATTATAAATTTATTTATTTCATCAATTAAATTAATGAAACACCAACTTTTCGCTGGCCAGTTTGCCAGATTTTTTGCACGGATGGTGTTTTAAATACCTTAGATGATGTACTTTCATAACCTATATAGGTAGTTCCTTGACGTCGCCTGTATTCCATGAAATACGAAATCTTAAATTTGTCTGACAATTTTGAACCAACTTTTCTTATAAAATATTTTTTATTTTTATAAATTTAAATTTAAAATCTGTTCTGAATTCATAATGCTATTGTTTGTGCTTTTATGATTTTTCCATTGAAATACTTTGCGTATTTTTAAATTCCCATTTTTCTGAATTCCCAAAATCGCTACTATATTTTGGCATTTTCGACGCTATTAATCGCCGCTATCTTTGCGTTAGTTTTTATCCCTTGAGGACGGTAGTAAAAAATTATGCAAATATGACCACGAAAGTTGTACATACATATACATACATATACACACGAGTATGTTCACGTTTTTTTGAATTACCCTTTGAATTGTTAAAATTTACATACATAAAAATGGTTGCATGTTTTTTTTTTGTAATGCGGAAAAATAATTTCAATGAAAAAAGATTTACACAGAGAATTTTTGTACGTTGAATTTTATCAAATAGGCTCTTATTAGAATTGATAATTTAATGCAGGGACAAATTAGGACGGGAAGTATTATTTAATAGAATATATACATATGTATATGTATATAAATATATACTTACGTATATTCAACGAAATGATTTAAATTATACGACACTTAAATCGCATAAGAAAATAGAAAAAAACACAAAAGCACAAAATTGCTAAAACGTAGTTATAATTTAGTCTGAAATAGCACCAAACCAGCTTTAATTACACTGTGCTAATTGAAAAAAACCGACAAGCTCTAGTTTGCAAGATATAGCGTTATTTACAAAATGAAGGTGGTTGTGCAATAAATATTCATGTAACTCGAAAACTGTTTAGTTTAGTGAATTAAATAAAAAAATCGAAATTCGGTGACAAACTGGGCTAAAGTCGTTTTGGAAATAATTTGTTTTCTGGTCTGGTTTCTGGTAAACTATCAATGATACATACTTTTTTAAATAAAAAACGACTGCTTGGATTAAAAAAGATTTAGTCCTACTTAAAGTTGCCGAATTCCGATTTTTTTTAATTCAATAAACTAAACAGTTTTCGAGTTACGCAAACATTTATTCTTCAACCTTCTCCATTATTTCAATATCTCGAAAACTAGAGCTAACCTAAAAAAAAAACGGTTAGTAGCACTAGATTCACGTACCCGATTTAGCTTTCCACACTAGATGCCTCGTTTGTCGGTAAAAAAGTGTCAAAATCGTGCATAGTGTTATTAGTTTACTCATATAATTTTAACAAAAATGATTTATGACGTCATAATTGTTTCAGAAAATATTAATATCAAACACGTATGTAGCTCCATTTTCTTTTGACAGCAACTTCAATGGCAATATAGACTGAAAAAAATGTTATAAACAAAATAAGTAATATAAATTATTAACTATGTGTACTAGTAATTAAAATGCCTCAGTAGCGAAAGATTCCCTGGTATTATTCCTTGAAATTTGTAAGAGCTTTAGCAAGATAATATTTAGATTAAACTTATTTTACATTGGAGATAAAATGTTGATAAATTGTTTTGACGAATATTTATTTTTATTGTTTGAGAAGATTATTTAAAGCTGCCCACAAATAGCTGCATCTCCTACAAATTGCGAATATGGCGATAATTTTGCAGTTCAATTTTGTAGTTGTCTTGTACAGTCAGGCTTGACGGTGAACAGACATTCAGCTGCTGTTTTCCAGTGGCAGTATGCAAATACAATATGGCAATTGTATTTAGTAAGTCTACCCAGCAAGCCATCTGACACCTTTTTCGGAGCGTTAACGCTCTTTATGAGCCCAAAAAACAATCATAATTGCTCCAAAAATATTCAGAAAAGTGGGTCATTACATTCGAAAATGGTCCGTCAGAAAGAGCTCTTAGATAATGTCAGAAAATAATCTTTTATGAGGATTTTTTTTGGGCTCTGTGTAATCTTGTTTTTATCATTCTTGTGTGGTACAGCTATGTTTTTTTTGTCCAAAGCACAAATAACAGGACAACAACACTTTTGTATACACATAATTAAGTGGAATATCTGAGTCATACTGCTTGCCGACTCAGGACAGTAACAAGCAAATTTTTCTTTCGCTCCGAAAATGCTCTTTAGTTGGATTCTTTTCTGACTCCTTTTTTCGGAGTGATCCGAAAATGCTCTTTTGTTGGACTCTTTTCTGACTCCTTTTTCGGAGCGCTCTTTTGTTGGACTCTTTTCTGACTCCTTTGTTCGGAGCGCTCCGAAAATGCTCTTTTGTTGGACACTTTTCTGACTGCTTTTTCGGAGCGCTCCTAGAATGGTATGCTGGCTAGTAATTAAACATTATTGTTGGAGTTTGTAGTATTTTAGTATTTTATTGTTGCTTAATATTGTGTACGGTACATGACGTTAACAGTGTTCTACAGAATAACAAACATTTTAATGAACAATATGAATATATATTTTTGTTCATGTTGGGCAAGGTTCATACGATGAAATTTATGACGACTATTTTTATTAATTCTCTTTTGAAGTTGCTACAAAAATTTGTTTGCATTTATACAAAGTTGTTTTTTGGACGCCATTTTTGTCAAATTTTAATTTTTGTTGTAGTCAGGGTTGATTTTCTTGTTGAATCTTCTTTAGTTTATTGTTCGTATTAAAAAATTTTCTTTGTCTTTTAATAAATAATTTTAAATTTATGGACACAATGTACGCACTAAAAAAAATCACACATATAAATAAATAATTACAGAAATCAAAACAAAATAATTATTTTTCTTGATTACAAAAATATCCACCTTATTTATTTATTTTATTTTCACTTAGTGAATTTCTCTAAACGAACATTTCAATTCAAAATAAGAACAAGTATAAAACGGAACAACAGAAATGAGTGTAAAGAGAAATATAAAAAAAACATGAAAACAGAAATCGTGTCTATTTTGCTACCCCGCTTGCTTCTCTACACCGTTCGCCCGCAAACCAAAATTAACGTCTAAAATTAGACGTAATAAAATTCATCGTGTAAACCTACCCTTAATATTATCATTCCTAGTCTTATATTAAAATGATGTTCCAAGGAAAAAAAAAAGAAAATTCGAATGAAAAATTAACTTTCGAACGTTATAAACTTGAGCTTCTGAAAATAAAACAGCAATTGTTGGGAACCCTTTGGTCTGGATATAGTGGTGAGGTCTGGGCCTAGGGCGGCATAATTTAAAGGGCGACAAAATTTTAAGGTTAAAGAATGTAAGGCAATTCAATTTCGAAAATTGATTTGGCTAAGTTTTGTTTTAAATTACAGCATCTAGAAACAGCTATTCTAATCATTGTTTGGAATGTAATTTTAGACCGTTTTAATGCTGCTAGTAAGAAACTACATTGATCACATGCTGATTTATCATCTGTTATCCAAATTTACGATTCTCTAGCCTCATTTCTTCAGGATATGAGAAATAAACAATTTGAAGAATTTGAAGAAAAAGCCAAAGCGCTATCTGGAGTTTAGGATTATTATCATTATGATACTCGTCGCAGAAAAACCAGAAAACTTCAGTCAGATGAATCACGGGTCAATGAAAGAGCACAATTTTCTGGACAAGAAAATTTTTGGTTACTCTGAGTTTACAGTTATCCGAACGTAAAAACGCATATGAAAAGCTTATTGTAATCTTCAGCTTTTTTTAATAATTTATATAAAATAGATACAACTGAGTTAAAAAGTCAGGCAAATAAACTCGCCAAAAAGTATCCTAGTGATCTAGAAAAGACATTAGCAAATGAATGCATTCATTTACATTATCAACTCGAAGATTCATTGGCAAATACTGAAGATGTACATTCTACAAAAATTATTTGTTTGAAAATTATAAACAAATTTTTATGTATGCAGAAAAAATTTAAATATCTATGAAAACTAAGACTGATATGGCATATGTATATAATTACATGTGAATTGAAACAGTTATGTGTATCTACATAAATTAATAAAAATTAATACACAGTAATTTAAGTATTTAAAAATTATATGGTTTTTTATTATAACTTCTGTATACTCAAAAAGGGCGGCATGTCAACGAAGGGAAGGGAGCAGGCCTAAACCCGCCACTGTCTGGATAAGTGTTTGAGAATTTGTTTTTTTTCCCAAAAATTCGACTGAATCGAGAGATGTAAACAACTAAAATTTGGACATGTCGCACAGTCGCAAAACCGATCATATAATTTCATGAAATTCGGCTGTTAAATGCTCACCACTGGGTTAGTTTTTGTGGTGTTATTGTTAAGATAATATCCATACAGAGCCAATTGAATTGGTTACTGCCTTAAAACTCTAAACCGTGTCGTGCTTAACGAAATAGACTCAACATTTTTCTATAAATGTGTTTGACCATTTTCATAAAAGATTAAGTATTTGTATGTATGGTCGTAGTGGATCTGTCTCATATAATCTTTCATATGAAATTGGCTAATCTGCACCTTTTCAGTATCATAAACATTTGGATGATTTTCATATAAATTTTGTTATATTTTGTTTTGAAGAAGACAGATTGAAAATCCCTGTATTAGTGTTTGAGAATTTAAACTCCTTAATACTCAAATTTATATTTGCTGAAACAAAAGGTTTTCTGCGGTTTCTTCTTCAAGCGGCAACATTTTTTCCAGACGTCATCGAATTAACGAAAATATCACGAAATGTAGCTTTTACACATTTTTATAGCGAATTTTCGTACGATATTGAGTTCATTATAAAAACTGCCAAAAGCTTCTACTACTGATATGACAAAAAATATAATGTGAAAACTTTTATAGGTATGTTCTTTCAACATGCCCATATGCCAAAATGAAAATAAATTTCTTGTTAACATATTTGCTCCTGTAAATAATAATTTGTTTTAAATCTTTGATTTCTCCCTAAACATCAGTCAGGGAGACTGGGACAGCTTCATCTTTGGGGTACCTTCAGCAATGACGTTTTCGATATAAAGCAAAAAGTGTACAACACTAACTACTGAAGTAAATCTTTCGAATATCAAAATAAATAATTGCCACCGACTTAAGCTAGATATACACGATTGAAATTTTCTTCAAAATGTTTCAAAATCGTGTAAAAGGCGAAAATTCTTCAAAATTTATTTATTTAATAACTATTAAAAACTATAAAATAAATAAATTTTGAAGAAATTTTGCTGTTTTTGTTTGAAATATTTCAATATTTAAAATAGAATTTATAAAAAACTACTAAGAGTTACATATGTTATTTTCCTAAAAAGTAAGTGAAATCCAAAACTGTTTTGACGATTTAAAACTATATAAATAAAAAGGTGTAGACAGTGCTTTCAGGGTAGATTCAGCGTTTTGATTTGGGGCACAATCGGCAATTGCTGAATGTAAAATATAAATTGACTGAAAATACTGAACTTAAGGTAGGAGAATAGGTTGTAGTTAAACTGGGCCAAAACCGCAAGCAGCAAATTTATTATGTCGTCGAAATCATTGAAACTCTTGGCGACTGTACCTTCACTGTAAGTTTCTTTCTGAAACTTGAACTCTTTACATCTCTATTTGTTAAGCCTGAAAAAGAAGATACCTTACAAGTTTTAAGAAGCGAAATAGAACTTAAGCTACCAAATCCTTCGAACCGATCTTTAACTTCTCGCAGTCGCACTAAATATCTATTTGAAGTCGATTTAAGCTTTTATTATATTAAATAATTATTTAATATCCAATATTTTTCGTTAATTTTGTGCAGCTAATAAATAAATACTTAATTGGCTCATAACAAATACCTAATTTTTCCATAAAAGGGATTTTTACTAACCAATTAACTTAATGTATATGGGCGACGAATGTGCCCCGTCAAATTCCGCAGTTATACCGGGGTACATTTTCTACCAATACTTTATTATTCACTATCCAAGGAACGCAAGGAGTGAAACATTTTTTTAATCTATTATAAATAATTTCTTCGAATCAGAGCTCTAAAAAAGTGCCCCAGTCACCCCAACAAATGCATATTATTAAATATTAAATATTTGGAACACATGGAAAATAATTTTTCAATAATTAACAAATAACTAATATTTGTATGAATTATTATTGGTCACCTACTACAAGGTTTAACTTTGTTGGTTGAGAAAAAAAAAAATAGCGTAATTAATTCATTTTTAAAGAAGATCTGCTCTTGCAATGTATCATCTTTATCAGTTATTATTATTTTTCTAGATACTTCCATTTTAACATTTTGGAGAAAGTCCATTCTAAAATGGATAGAGTGGCGGTTTTTCTTCTTCAGTATCTAAAACTAACTGAAATCAGAGCCCAATCGGATAACGGGAATATGAGCCGTGTGAGTTGTAAAGTAGGGAAATTACTAGATAAAGGTAATTTAATTTCCCCTTAGCAACTTACTCTAAGTCTCTGTTTTCAAACCATATACATAACTATGTACATGCATATGTATATATATTTACTAATTCTTTCATAATAATTTTTATAACATTTTTTATTCTTGCTATTTTTTTAAACACTGCCATGTTTTTTTTCTTTATTAACAGCTTTGCAATAGCAATTAATAATCGAAATGTCATCTTTGACCTTTACAACTGTCAATTGTCCGCCATTTATGTACATACATAGGTATAAGTTGTTGTCGTTGCCATTGTGTTGCATTTTGTTTGCAACCACAACGTCAACAGGGGAGTTGATTTCAATATGCCGTCATACAATGCAACATAGACAACAACAACAACCATGAGTTTTAGTTGTTGCTTTAAATAACGCTGCTATTGTCTCCATTTTATTACAAACTCTGTGTTAGAGTGAAGATGGTGGCAGTGTTGGCAACTTTATTGCCATTGAGTATTAGTTTCCCATATTTAAATCACGATTTCATTGCATGAAGAAATTAAAAATTTAAACAACTTTAAGGAAAACTTGTCATAACTGTCAAGGCATTTTTTGCTGGAGTTTTGATGCCACACGCGTGATGTTGCCTGTTCAAAAAATTGACAAAGGCTTTTAGGGCAATATGAAAAAGAAATCAATAAATAGAATTTTCTATTCAGCAAATTTTGAACAATTATATCATATTGTGAGAGACAGTCAGGAATTTATTGAAACAACTGAATTTGTTGTAAAGCACAATATTATTCAGAAAATAACCATCATACAATTCAGCTTTTCGTAGAAAACGATCTTATTGGAATTGAATTTTAACCCGATAAAAAATATTGTTGGTGTCATGAAAACCATGCTATTGGTTTTGTGTTCGAACTTGAATTTTTATCGGTTTTTAGGTGTCACAGAAACCAATGTTATCGGTTTTTTTTTTTTTTTTTGAAAATAATCCAAGCATCAAACATCTGTCGGTTTATGTTATTATAAACCAATTAAAATTTTTATTTTATATTTAACAAAAATGTAAGTAAAATAGGCATTTATTTTATAAATTATTAATCCTTAACAGGGGAAAGCAAACAGAAAGCATACGTTTTAACCTATGCATACATGGAATAAATGAAAAAGTGATGTCAAAAGAAAACTCGCCCAAAATAAGACATGGTTCAGTGCAACCGGTGGAGGACCGTTTTCTAAGCATCAAATTAGAACAGTGATGAAGCAATTATTCGCATTTGTAGCATTGTGCAATCGGTGGAAGGTGTTTTTGGCATTGATATTTTTTTGAATGAGAGCATCGGCACTGAGAATGAGGAAGAAATGCAGTCAATGTCATCAAAACGCCCACTGTCTCCACTTTTGACAAGAAGCACCCAAAAAAGGCTCAAAACAGAAACCGCGTGTGACCGAATAAAAGGAGATTGCTATAGCCACGTAAAATTCTTCTTTTCATCGTTTCTGAACGCTCTTTCTCTAATAATAAAAATCCAAGAACAGCAGCGGCTATTTTATTTATTCAATTATAAATTTATTTATTTCATCAATTAAATTAATGAAACACCAACTTTTCGCTGGCCAGTTTGCCAGATTTTTTGCACGGATGGTGTTTTAAATACCTTAGATGATGTACTTTCATAACCTATATAGGTAGTTCCTTGACGTCGCCTGTATTCCATGAAATACGAAATCTTAAATTTGTCTGACAATTTTGAACCAACTTTTCTTATAAAATATTTTTTATTTTTATAAATTTAAATTTAAAATCTGTTCTGAATTCATAATGCTATTGTTTGTGCTTTTATGATTTTTCCATTGAAATACTTTGCGTATTTTTAAATTCCCATTTTTCTGAATTCCCAAAATCGCTACTATATTTTGGCATTTTCGACGCTATTAATCGCCGCTATCTTTGCGCACGTAAGCATTTATACAAACAGAAACAACAGCTGATTCGAGCATCGGTTTTATTTGCATTCGAAAAAAACAAAACCGACTTGATTTCATGACACCAAATGAAACCAATATTGGTTTGCAAAACCGACAATCAGTAAAACCTTGGATTCTATGACACCCCTGTATATTTATTAATTCTTAGTTATTTTTATAAAAATTTATTAAAAAACAAGTAAGAAAGTATAGTCGGTCAGGCCCGACCATATAATACCCTACACACAGTATATGTATAAAACAGTTTTTCAGAAATGGGCGTTATATGGGAGCTACGACTAATTATGGACCAATCACAATAAAATTGCACCTTATTGTTTGTATGCAGATGAGATATATTTATATTAAATATTATTTGGATACCGATATTTTTGAGTGAGTGCTCTTTAAAGTGATTTTCGGAAGTGGGCCTTATATGGGAGCTACGACTAATTATGGACCGATCTGCACAAAATTTGTAGATGTATTTGGCTTCATTTACCACTCATTTGTGGTGAAATTTGTTTGCATACTTGCATATTTCAAAGATTTATGATCGGTAAACCCCAATTTCGGGAGGACATTTGTATGGGGGCCAGGTGAAATAATGGACCGATTTCTACGAGTTTCAAACTCATCCGTCGTTGGGCCGAAAAAGTATTATGTACCAAATTGTATCGAAATATCTTCAAAATTGCGACCTGTACTCTGCGCACAAGCTTTACATGGACAGCCAGCCAGACGCACGGACGAACGGACATCGTTAAATCTACTCAGGAAGTGATTTTGAGTCTATCGGTATACTTTAAGGTGGGTGTTGGACAAATATTTCTGGGCGTTACAAACATCAGCACCATCCCATGATGGTGGTGTAGTGTATAATGAATAAGTGTTCTATCAGCTGGAAAACACAAACTACGTTTTCTGGAATAGAGCTGATTGTTTGACGTCCTTTAGTAGTTTTAAAACTATCTGAATTTTTGAAGAATTTTATTTATTAAATATATTTCCCCGTATACATATGTATATCTTATGATCACTTGATTTTTATCTGGCAGGTAGGCGTTTTACTTCATTTGGATTATAAATTGATAGAAATTTAAAATAATGTAGTTTCCATAAATTTAATGGTAGATCCCTTTACATTAAACTTGTGGCCAGATAAAGAACAAATAAACACATTCTAAATTATAGCTCTGCGACAATTGACGACGATGAGGACGTTTTTTTCTGCACCACATAAAATTGGTTCTTAAAGCTAAAACATTTAAACGTGGCCGGTCGACATGTCCATGTACACACATTCGTATACATACACATATACAATATTTGTTTATACATCAGGTACAATTTATAAACCAATTTAAATTGCTGAAGATGATCTAGATGATGCGATTGGTGGTGGTTGACTTGTTGTTCAACATTTCAACATGTACTACAATATATGTATATACGAGTATGCATGTGTATTTTACACTTATTTTACCTTAAGCTCCACTTTCAAGCCTGGCATCAACGTCACCCCAACCCAGGCAGAAAGATTTCATTCGAAAAAAAAACGTATATCAACGCATTCATATGAACGAGAACAACTTTAGTTGGTTAAAAGCTAAACAAAAAACTACAAAATTTGTTCTAAACAACGACAGTTTAAATTTTAAATTGTTATTTGTGTCTGTATCTTAGTTTTTTGTGTGCCCCTTAAACGTTGTTTGCCACAGCAACTAAATAAAATCTCCACATTTCTAGTGATACTTATGTGTCTCAAAAAGTTGACTGTTGTGTTTGTTGGCATTATAATAATTTAACTATAGACTTGCTGTAGTCTGGCCAACAACAAATTACCAGGCAGCATGATTTGATTTGTTGACGTTACCTTTAGGTAATTTTAATGTCTCAGTAGATGCGTCAAGTCAAAGGATCAACAGAGTTGATTTGCTGTGTTGTGTGGTGATCTTGTCGTATGAAAGCCACTTATTAGTGTGTTAGAATTTGACAATCTTAGAGATCATAGTGGATCATTTAAAGTACATACATACAGATGTTTATATGTGTTTTTAAAGATTATCAAGTTGACTTACAGCGTTAGTATCAAGATGTTGGTATCATATGTTGGTAGATTAAACGGTTGCAATAAGATTACTTTAAAAATTGTGATCGTAAGTCGCCCATATTATACTTAATTTTATTCTGCAAGCACTCTTCGGCTATGATTTATACTCGTATCTAAGTTATGCTCCTTCTAAGACCATAACAGTTTTTAAATAAGAAAACATTACCTTATATCTGCTAATAATTAATTTACTGCAAATGAAAGATTATTGTTTTAATAAATCCGAAAATTGAATTTTTAATCTGACAACATTTAAAATTTGATTTCAAACAAAATTTTCGGTTAATTGCTTAGAACAATCGGGAATTCTAATAACAAAGGTACAAGAACGCGACATTATGACATGAACAACATAAAATTAAATATTTACTGTAATCGAGTTTTACAAAAGAATTCTTCTTTTATTGTTTAAATTTGAATAGTACTCTTATTAAGCTTGAATTTATTTTATTTATTATGATTGTCAATATTTCGCTACGCCATTTTGTAATATCTTCAGGGAAAAATCAAATTACATACTAGGAAATTTTTGAATTTACACAAAAAATATGTTTTACATGTATGTACCTATATGATGTATATTTTTGTAATTATTCTTCCAAGAAATGTACAATAAATTATAACATACTTATATTTGGAATCATTTTATTGTGAGTTAATTTTATTCTACTGAGAACTGTTCTTAAATAAATCCACTTAGGACAAATCAAAATGTATAAATGTTATTATTATTATTACACTTGTTATTTAAAACCCAATTTCCTTAATTCAAAATCTCTTACAATACTTCTCTTCCCTACAAACATTCTTTAATACTAAACAAACTGGTAATTCTGTTCTTCTAAACATCAAATTCAGTTTTCTTGTCACAATTACTAAAATCGGTCGTTTAATTAATTAATTCGTCTATAAATGTAAATTAGTTAAAGCTAAAGTGTAGTATAGTATTTTTCATATAATATTGTGTGAACATAGCTGCCAGATTTGACGATTTATCGTCATTTTGACGATTTTTTGTTTCAAAAATAGCAAAGTGACGATTTTTTGAATTATTAAAATTTTCTTTCATTTGTTTGTTTTATTTAATGTTTTTGTTACCAAATTCTCTCTTTTTTGAGACAAAAACTATTTTGCTCATTTAATAACATGAAATATTTCAAAAACAAACCTAAATGATAGTGATGCTTTCATAATTAAAGTCAATTATTGAGTTTAAGTATAGGTAATAATTCCATATAATATTATGAGTCAGGATAGTAGAAATTACTTATTCTATTGGTAAATGTAAAAGGCAATTTTAAATGCTGAATTCCATGAACAAAAATTTTAAGAGGAAACAATTTCTGAATTTTAACGGGGAAATTCTACAAAAACTTTTCCTATTTTAACAAAACATCTAATGACAATGCACCCAAATAAATTTTAATTACAAAAATGCGGATTTCTTTGAAAATATGTAAATAACTGTATACCTATGATTGATGAATTGGATTCTTTACTCAAAATGTTATTTAAAGCTTAATAAACTAAATTGTTTTGATATTGTAATTTAACCAATATTAATAAAATATGTTAAATTCAGACATTTATTTATAAAATACTGAAAAATATTATAAAAAATTTACACAAGTTTGGTTCAAATTTATGTATTTTGATATGTATTGTACATGATACTATATAAACTTGAATTTTTATGTTTTTGTTTAAATAAAAATTTCAAAATATTATTAGAAATAGTGACTTTTTATTTTTTAAATTTTTTTATTTTTTTTTATCGGGATTTTGACGATTTTTTCGGAAATTCATCTGGCAGCCCTGTGTGTGCAGGAGGATACAAGAAGAGATGTTTTTCTCTTGATCATAAAAGCAATAGCAAAAAGAGCATTGTGTGTTTGTGTTTTTTTTTTGCATTTAGTTCAGTGTTGCCACCACCAAAATTACACCTAACATGAAGAAAAATTACCCGGTTTAAATAAAATTACACCTGATAGCAAATTACGGTACATTTTACTGAAAACACAAAATATTTACATATATAGTAACTTAAAACAAATTAACAAAAATAACATTAACAACTTAAAAAAAATAATATAGAAAGAAAAATACACAGAATTCATATAAACTTATGGCGTTTTTTTTCTGGCAAAAATGTTACACTTTTTTCCTTTTTTATATGGGAAATGGGTAAAAAGTGTAACATATATGTAACATTTTTGCCAGAAAAGAAAACGCCATTAGTCATACTATTAGATGTATATAGTAACTAAAAATAACATTTTAAAAATTTAAAATAAATTAACTTAAAAAATATATAAAAAGCTTTCCACATTTGGTTGCATATATTAAGGTTCAAATGTTCATTGCCGTTCTTTTGTATACCTTCTTTAGTAAATAAAATTCCTGAAATGGTTTCAGACGGCAGTCTGTTTCTCAAATCAGTTTTACAAATGTCAAGGGTATTAATATACTTTCAGCTGAAGCATTTGAAAATGCAAAATAAAAATAAAATTTACTAATTTTTCTAACATTGGAAACATATCTACCCCCCAGATTATGTTTTAGTTTAAATACATTTGCCCAATAAACTTCAGGTTCTAAATTACTATGAAGGTCATATATATTTATTGAAATCTAAGAGCCCATACTGTACATTGCAATTGTAATGTGACATATATGTAAGTAAAAGAAACCCGCTTGCTGTTGTTACATACGGTGTAGTATTTCATATACAGTAGACTCGCGGTAACGTGAACTATTAAAAACCGAGCATGTTCACGTTTTCGAAGTTGTTCATGTTTACGAAGGTGTAATTCTTTAAATTTTCCAAATGAATTAGACAAGTGTTTCAATCAAATTCATATATTTTTTTATTAATTTGTGTGTTTTGTTAAGAAAAAATTTACATAAAAATTATTGAAAAAAGTAGGTTATCTTTTTCTGGATTTTTTTTTGCAAATTGCTGAACACGGCCTTTTCTCGGAGACGTTTAAGTAGGCTCACATCTGCTTGACTGATGTTTTCATCTTCCGCCCATTCCAAAGCTTTATTGAAAATGTTGATTGCTGCCCTAGGCTCTATTCTGGGCCGTGCTATTTCCAGAATAGTATCATCGCTTACACTTTCATTACTGGTCAAAACGTCATTCGTTTCGATTGCGTTTTGAAGATCTATAGTCTATGCACGGATATCAGCAAATGAAAAACTACCTAGCAAACACACAAATTGCATCAAATGACTTACTAGGCAGGTGAAAATTTTCACACCTCTGGATTAATTGAATGAAGAAGTTCTATTGTGCATTCTTGTTGGGTATTAATTGGTGACCAAATTTTTTCTCTTAAACCAACTAATGGGATATCCTCTTCACAGTCTTCTTCATCTCCTATAGAGATTAAAATATTCGTCCAGCATTTCTGGATTGTTTCCTTTTGCAGACGTTGCCAAGCTGAATCTAAATAGCCAACAGAGTCCATTAACGTCAATTTCTTCAGAGCTTCAATAACATCAGCTCATGTAGCTACAATTGATGCCAAAAGACTGTTTTTGTAGAAAAGTTTTGTAAGTCTTACGGCATTTTGATCCATGAGCGGCGTGACGTTTGGTGGCATAAATATTTCAGTTATTAACTCGTCGTCTGATCTCAATTATATTTCGGGAGGATGTGATGCAGCGTTATTATCACCAGCAAAGCCTATGAAAATCCGGTTCCACGGCAATCTTGTTTTGGGCCAATACACGCGTAGGATTTTGTAAACACGCAAACCACGATTTTTTCGCGAAATCTTCCATGAACTGGATGGACACATATCCAATTCATGTGCACGATGGCGGATAGACTGATTCGTATCTTCCTCTACGATATATTCTACAGCCTGGCGTTGTTTAGGCGTCAGTTTATTCATGTTGACATGCTAAAATACACTATACATAAATCACATGAAAGCTGACAAAATTGCCGCCACTTAAAAAAATGTTGCCAACTTTAAGTTCTATACATCTAAAAAAAACACCCTTCACAACTTATTTGTGGCGAAATTTGTTTAGATACAATCAGAGATAAATCAAACATTTATGACCGATAAAGCCCTATTTCGGGAGGACATTTGTATTGGGCTATAGATGGAATAATGGACGGATACCAATCAATTGGTCCGAAAAATTTTCATGTACCAAATATCTTTAAAATTGCGAGCTGTACTTTGCGTACAAATTTTACATTTACAGCCAGCCAGACGGACGTACGTTTTTAAATCCCCTTAGGAAGTGATTCTGAGTCAATCGGTATATCTTAATTTGGGTGTTGGAGTAATATTTATGGGCGTAACAAACGGACCAGTTGTGTGCAGGCAACTGGATTTTGTGACGATCATTTCATAATTGGCCATTGCTTTCATATAAGCAATGTTCATTCTGAACTGACAAATACTTTTGAGGGAACATTTTTTCAGTACAGTATACTTAAAGATTCTGTTAGTTACATTAAAAACTTGTAACTCATTCAGTTTCGGCAGTCGGCCAAATTTCTACCAAATAAAGAATACTGGTATTACGCTGATTTTGAATTTGTTTGAATCTGACATCGAATACTCTGTCGGACTCTAGTAAAACACATAATTTTTTTTTTCTTAATAAATATTATATGTAATTACAATTTTAAGTTGACATAGAAATAAAAATCGATATTTTATACATAAGTCTTATGTTGAAATTCAAATAATAAAAATGAAATAATAAATATAATATACATACTTAACAATTTTATATTATCAAAAAAAAAATAATTTACTTTCACTAACTTCCTCAACAATCTATTAATTCATATTTCAATAAACTGAGCATTTGAGTTTCATGTTTCTCTTTGTCTCTTGATCACAGTAATGATAAATTTTCGATGGTAGAAAGACCCAATCAATACTTAAATTGCATTTAAGATTTTAATCTTAAGCTTATCTTGAGCTAGGAGAAGAAATTCCTTTCAAGGCTATTATAGCATTAAATACTAATCATATGTATGGCATGAATATTTTCATTTTGGTTGTTTTGTCTTAAACCACAACAAATTTAACGAAATCAGCATGTACTCGGCATAGAGGCAAGCTAAACCCACAATAATGGCAATAACAAAAACTACAGCAACAGCAACAATTTCAAAAACCACCAAATAGTCAGCCGAGTCAGTCACAATGTCCGCGTCAGCCACATCTACTTTAAACATCCACCTTCTGGGAAACAAATGACTTTCAGTAAACACCCAAAGAGATTTACCATGGAAAATCACTACTTATAACACAACACACTCCTTTTACTCAAATACACAACAATCCATTCGAAGTTAGACACATAGACAAACAGATGGACAGACCTACTGACAAATAAACAGACAGACAGAATTTTTTCCTAGGCCTCGCTCGCGCTAATGCCATAGCTTCTGATGTTTAAATCGCAAAAATAAGAAATAAGAAACATTTGGGTCGTTGTGTTGCTGGTGTTGCAAATACTGCTGCAAGCAAATTAAGTTTCTATGTATCTTAAAACAACACAATATTCATACAGCCAGCCAGTCAACAGTCAGACAGCCAGTCGACCCAGCCATATTCAGTAATACACAAATTATTTGAGATTTTGTTTTTAGAATATGCCACTTTGTGGTGGAGAGTACAAAGGCTTACAAAGAAATCTTTGTTTTTGACAATGCGTTTCAACGTCAACATCATCGTCAAAGATTTGTTGAGAGTTTGGCGGAGTTTTTGTGCATTTTGATTTTTAAGTTGTCGCTCATTTTAATGCCACCGATAATCATCTGTGGGTGAATAACTGCAATTAGGATATTCACTGGAAGTTGTATAATTATTAGCAGGCTTCAAAACTGTTTAGGAATGCTTTGGCTTGCTCCCATTTTGCAGTAATTTAGAAGACATTTAACATGTTATTCACCATTTGCTTCATTTCACCAAAACTTCGGAATACCCCTATTATTAACAAATCATATTTAGTTCAATATTATATAAAATGTTTCCATTAACTAGCACATCGTGGGTGTCTATTACCAACAAATTTATATTATGTGCATTTAAAACAAGTGGCAATCATAATTGTAAATTTTCAACAAAAAATCTACATGATCACCAAAAATGTCTTTCTTATTTCTTAATCGCCATAAATTAAACTGAAATGAAACATGAATTTTACTAGAATATTTGTGGCCAGTAAAGATTGTAAAATGTTAAGTAGTTAAAAGTAACGTTATCACCTGCATATAATTGTATTTTATGCAACAACAACAACAAAAATTTTAACATAAAATTATCCTAAAAAAAGGAAATCAACTATAATTGGAATTAGTTTTTTTTTCGTGCAAAAAAAAACTTACAAACCATCACCATTTAAATAACTGACATGTGTAACATTATTTTCTCCAAATTCTACTTTTTTCTCATCTTCAACTTAATGTTTAATGTGTAACCAATAAATTCCATACACAAAACCAAAAAAAAAAGCAAGGGTCTTTTTTATTGTCTTATACGCTTTAATACGGGGAAATCTTTAGATCTTAAGCGAAATTATTGAACGTTGCATTAATTTTCATGTAAAGTTGGTAATTGTTTCTTAACGCTACTTTACTCTTGCCTAACTCTTCCCGCCAATGAATCTTCCTGTCCACTCTTTATTTCATACTCGCAGCCAACTATTGTGAGTGAATGCGGCGGGTATGTTGCAAATGCAACATGTTTTTTAAAGTTTACTGCGATTATTTACTCGTAATGTAAAAGTAAAAACGGCTTAAGAATTTGTTTACTAGTACAAACGAATAATGTATGACTTTCTATACTGTCTATTATTCGAGTAAGGTGAGGCTTATGGTTAAAATGTAAAACTGCCAAGTGTTTTACTTGTTAACTAAAGATTATTCATTGGGCAATGCATTTGTTCGTCAGATTGTTCTGTATATATGTAGTTCTGTAACCTGCTCTGGAGAAAAATACCCATGTAGCTGGGAATGCTACAAAAGGTGAAGATCGTAATCTGAATATTTATTACCAGTTCTTTTCGTTTAAAATTAGTTCTATACATTTAAAATTAGTAGTTTGTCTATTTTGCATTACGAAATTCTGTGAAAATACTTGTTGTTATTTTAAGGTTCTGGTTACTGAAAGTTGCTGATGGATTGCAAATTTCTCTACTGTCTTGGTTGATGCAAGTTGCTTCAAGTTGCACGATTTTGTGGATTATAAGGAGTATTCGATGATCGCAATATCCGTTTAAGGTGGTTCACTGCTGTGTTTTTTAAACTGAGATTTTAGGAACTAATGAATGTTCTGGCAGGTATCGAATGCGATCTTCATAATTGTCACGAATTACTATTCTGATAATTGAACACTGAAATACTTTTTCATGAGAATGAACAGAATAACTTACTAGCGTTCATCTATCGAGTTAACTGAGCACACTAACTTGAGATTTGTAGAATTGAAGAATTAAATAATAGAGGCATAAATGTCAGTGTTTACCGGTTCCGGACGTGGCTATAAATATACCTCCTTGCTACCTTTGACTTCGGTTTAGTATTGTTTGGAAAGACTTACGCCTGAACAACGTTTACAAATCATTTTTTAGTTTAAACAAGACGACGCCACTTCCCACACATCGCATTAATCAAGGGATTTTTGAGAGAACACTTCGGTGAGCACATAATTTCACGTTTTGGGCCGGTCGTTTGGCCACCCAGATCGTGTGATATCACACCGTTAGACTTTTTCGTGTGTGGATATGTAAAGTCTAAAGTTTATGCGGACAATCCCGCTTCGATTGAGGCCTTGGAGTAAAACATCACAAGTGTCATTCGCCAGTTACCAGTCGAAATGCTCGAACGAGTCATCGAAAATTGTACTTAACGGATAGACCATCTGCGACGTAGCAATGGTCAACATTTGATAGACATAATCTTCAAAAAATAAATGCCAAAGAATGTTCTTTCAAATAATAATAAACATTTCCCATTAAATGTTTCTTTAAAAAAAGTAGGGAACCACGAAATAGATCAGGCTTTATGTCATAGCTTTTTTAATTGTTTTAATTGAATATTATTATATACTCGTATTATTGATACTTTAACTTTTCTAAAACAATTCCTCAATATTGTTCAATTGGCCAAAGCTGTAGGCGACTAGGGCTGTTCATATTTTTCACAGCTACAATCCATTGGTATCCATTTCGATACCAATCCATTGCACTTTTTGAATAACGACAAAGAACTAACTTGAGCCAATATTTTACTGAAGTTTGGTGACGCCTAATAAAAGGTATAATAATAAATGAAGACATTATTTTATATAAATATCCGAAGTCGTAGTTGAAGTGGTGACAGAAAGGGTACCATTACCATGGCACCATACGTTTTGGATATTTAAATGCATGCTCGATTTGAATACCAGCCCACACGTGTTCTTCTTGCAGTACTTCTTTTGTTTCATCTTCTTTTGCTTTATTAAATGTGGTACATATTTTCTTTGCAAGTTCCTGGATTCTTTTAATAAAATTTGTATTATATACACAAGTCTCTTGTAAATAAAGATATGGTAACAAAATCACCCCTATCGTGAATAAAAATTCGACATGAAATTTGTTCCCTTTTCAAATTTTTCCTATTAAAATTCAATGTTAAAAAAATAAAAGGGAACAAATTTCATTATTCACGATAGGAGTGATTTTGTTGCCATATCTTTATTTACAAGAGACTTGTGTATATAATATAATAGGGGTGAATAGATTTTGCAATTCAGGTGGAGGGTATTTAAGATTCTGCACAGACGAATATAGTACTATTGTTCTGTTTACGACTTGTGCCTAATGTAGCTTGTATAGTTTTATAACATAATTTACAGTACTTTACAGTACTTTTTTCTATTTTACATGTACAAATATATTCCGACTGATTCCATTTTTTGACAGACAAACAATTCTCGGTTTGGAAAAATGCTTCTGAAATGTCATCTGATTGCATTTTAAACTAAATTGTGTATATAAAAAATTGTGTGCATAAGAGTTCATTTTATTTAAGTTTCTTATAGGTGGTATTGCTAATTTATTAAAATAGTTATACTTGTTGTACTCAGAGACATAAAGAACTAGTTTAATATTATTTTGATACTGAAAAATAATTTTCCCATCCTGACACAGACCCGCATTCAGCTCAACATTCAATTTGAATTAACAGTTAATTTTTTAACAATGAATTTATGGCAAAGAACTCATATTGATCATATTCTTTTAATCTTTAGTATAAACAACAGGGATGGAAAATTATTTTATTTTTTCGTCAACAGAAAAAGACTCAAATTAATATGGAGGAGGATCGAAATGCAGTTAATGCGTTCTCTCAAAACAAAAATATGTATATTTATTTAGAAAAGCAAAATAATTTTAGTTTCTTTTTTATCGTTTTTATAAATATGCAAAAATGAGTATTAGTTTGTAGTTGAAAATTATTATATAAAATTAGAATTATCGTTTGTATTGTTTCATTTATGCCACCAGATTTTATTTGAACAGTTATTAAGCTTAAAAAAGTTTAGCATAAGTTTCAAAATCAATCAATTACACATATAATTTTTATTAAGCGAAACATGTAAATTGCTTGCATTTAAATAAATTTTGTGATTATTATTTTCAATATTATGCTGTAAGTTTTTAATTTATATAAGTTTAGTTCCAAATCAACATAGATGTTGAACAGCAAATATTGAGGTAGGCACTATTAAAGACCGGAGATTATAAAACTCTGCTTTTGTAAGACTATTATTTAAAAGTACGAAATTGGGAAAGCAAACATGTTTTAATAATCGAGTGATTAAACTCCCTAAGAATTGATTAACTGGACACATGAGTTGATATGACAAGAATAACAAGCAAGTTAATCTAAAGGTACGGTCACACTTGCCAAATATTTACTCACAAAAGCGTAAACACTATTTGTAAGCACGTATTTGTAAGACGACGTTTAATCTTACATGTGTTTTGTAAAAGCAAACAGCATTAAATAAAATTAAACTAAATTTATATGGTCATTTGTCCTTAGTAAAAGAATTTTCCCAAATAATCACAAGAATTAAAAAACATTGTATTTAGAGGTAACATCTTTTTCGTCAAATATTAGCCAGGTGTGACCGTACCTTAAGTCTGTCTATAAATTAATAAAAATTCTGGAAGTATTAAATGTATCATATGACCAAAGTACTTCTGAACGCCAAATTGAAACTAACAACTTCCCCATGCCTGTATATGTACATGTGTATCCATGAGTATATTCATATGTATGTATGTGTATGATTTGGTTATTAGCCGTATTGATGATCCTGTCTTGTTTCTACCAGCACACATCGATTTATTTAGTTGATCTCCATCAACTCATCCACTCGTCCATACAAACTTCCAAACATTCATACTTTCTGTTTTTGTTTTTGTTTTTTTTTGTCATTATTCTTTTGATGTTGTTTGTTGTTGTTTATATTAATATTGCGCTGCATTATACATTAAATTAAAACTACTACAGCAACAACAAAAAACGTACCAAAGAAATTGTTTTGCTTTGGTAAATTAAATGTTTTTGTTGTTTTGTTTTTGCTCTAAACAGCAACATGTTATATTTGCAACACTTAAAGAAATATATAAAACAAAACATGTTTACGAGTCTTTCTTGCTTCATAACTGTTCAACAAAATTTGGAAAATTATTGGTTATTTCGCACTTGCAGATTATCCATTCATTCAACCATCCATCGATGGCTTTAAATGCAATGCCATACATTGCCTTTTTCCAATTTTATTACGCCAAATATTTATGAAAACGAAAAAAAAAACTTTTAAAAATAATAATACAGTAATCATACGGTTATCATGAGTTTAAAGACTTGAGTTCAAATGATTTACAAAAATATTCTAACAAATGTAATGAAATGAGGAAGTATGTATGTATGTGTGTATAATTAAATTATTTGTTCAGTTTTTGTGGGGTATTAATTATTTAGGTTTTTTATATTCCAATCAATCTAAAGGTAGTTTTAGACGGTATGTATTTTGCAGTGTGCTTGTCAAAATTTCCACTGCAAAATGCATACACATCGTATAAAAGCAAAAAATAATGTTTCTGCAAATGTCAGCCTGTAAAATTTTCAATTAGAACATGTTCTATTTTCATCTGCCACCAGCGGTTTTGCAAGCCAATTGTTTATGGCGCCAAAAATATAGTATTTGTGAATTAGTAAACTTATATAAGAAAAAATGTATTAAACAAAAAAATCAATTTGTATTGAAAGAAAAAAACGTATATAAACATACATATTCGGCCCTATTCCCGTTGGCGTTGTCGTTTTTATTGTCGTTTCTATGTCGTTGTCGTTTTAATCGTCGCTTCGTTTCTATTCTGGCATTCTTGAAACATATTGAAACGAAGACGAGAAGTTATCGAAAAGAACCAAAAAGATTTGGCAGCACTATTACAGTGATGCCAAATTTTACCTTGTTTTTCTTACATTTTCACAAATTTTTGCTTTTTTTATTTAAAATTTTTAAACGAAAAATAAAACTGCCAAATTCAAGTCCCCAGACGATAAAATTTCATTTGCCGTCAGATTTCTTTGATGGTCTACGGTCGGCTAAACAAAAAGTAAATAAAAGTAAACTAATTACTCTCTTGTCCAATACTAATTAGCTGATTTTCCAATAATTCTAACTTTTTCTTTTTTATGGAGGCATCAAGAGACAGGAGCTTTTCTTCTTTTTCTGTTTTCCTTTTGTAAATTTAAAGACGTTTCTCTTCTATTAGCAGTCTCCTTTTCTGGTAATTAGATATATCTTTCAAATATCCATTTATGGATTTGGAATAACTGCATCGCTCTTGTAGCACTTCGGTTTGCGTTCTTAATAATGTGATTCTTTCCTTTTCAGAAGCTTTGGAATTAGCTGTGGACCTCACCCTTGTCGAAACAGTAGGTAAATCGTCATTAACGTCTGGTTCTGTGGCGTAAGCTGTAGAACCCATCCTTGTCGAAGCAGTAGGTAAACCGTCATTAACGTTTGATTCTGTGGTGGAAGTTAAAATTAAATTTTCCGAGGTAGCATTGTGTGTTCCTTGTTCAACTGGGTACGCCGGAACTTGCAATTCTTCTCCGAATCCTAATTCATCACCTGTCGTGTTTACCTGCTTTTCAAATTCTAATAAATTAGCTACAGCTTCTTCCAATGGTGACAACGGAACCTGTTTATAAACTCCTCCTCCTGTTGCTCTACATTCTGCTTTATTGTTCACCAGTTTCTTTTTTACTTTGAACTTCAAGTCCTTCCACACCTTTAAGTTGTATTAAATAAATTTTTTAATAAAATTTTAATTATTTGTTATCGCTGTTTTATTCTTACTTACTTTGTGCCAACCATCACCGTCACGAACTGGAGCACCAAGCGGATTTAATTTTTCTGCAGTTTCTCTCCAAAAGCTGTTGAAATTTAAATGTTTTATGCCCTTACGAAAATCCTTAGTTTCAAACTGTTGCATTGTTGTTATTTTCATTTTTAATTTATTTAAATTAGAGTCGTTTTACTCTCGTCACTTAAAATGGCGACGACAAAAAATAAATGTTCCTTTGTCGTTTTTATTATCGTTTCAAATTAGGTAATAACGTTTCAATTTCGATAATTGTCGATAACGCCAACGATGATGGCAAATTGTCGTTTTTTTGTCGTTTTAAAACTTAGCCAACGATAATAGGACCGATTAATTTTTATTTAACTTAAATACAAAAATTTTTGGCTCCATATTGTACATTTTCTCTTTAACTCTTGTTTAATATTTTTATTTTTATATTTTATAGAAGCTGTTATTACAATAATGCTGCACGTAACAATTATTTAATTTTTTAATTCATCTTTTCAAACTATATTTGCGGAAAACTCCCGTGAAAATAATCAAAACGAAAACAGCTTCAATTGTAGATTATGTCACATGAAACTAAAAACCGACGTGTGAAAGCAAAAATTATAAACTGCCTGTAGATTGTCAATTTTAACAGACATGCACAATTACATATGTTTTGTACAACTGACAAGTACAGTGCAAAATACATACCGTCTAAAACCAGCATAATTAAGAACTAAGGATTGTTTAAAGATGATTATGTTTTTCTGGTAATGGTCCAAAGTTGACACAATAAAACTTACGAGTTACAAATGTTCTTTAAATTCATAAATGGTCTGTTAACATTTATTTAGTTTATTTAATTTAATTTATTAGCTATTTGAACGTCTTAAGCATTTTTCATATAAAATACGGCTACTCTACAAAATCTTAATCCAAAAATTTGCAAGTATTCTTAGCCAGAAAACATCAATATAATTTAATTTGGTTAATTTATTAGTTATTTTAGCATTGTTCACATAAAATTCGACCACACTATAAAAGCTTAAACCAAAAATTTGCAAGTATACTTAGCCAGAAGACAGCAATATATATTTAAGAAATGGAATAGGTCTCTTTTTGGAAGAATGTTATAACATTTATTAAATTCTTTTGATTTTGGACATCCTTGGACAAACTTTTCTTATTCACTTTTGCGGAATTATTATTTAGTTGGAGATAATATTCTCATATTTATGCATTCATTTACAAGTCGCAGTTTCTTCATTACAGCCGTTTAATGATTTTGTATTTACAATTTTACAAAATCTATTCTATGCTAATTCACTGTGATACAAACCAATAATTCTTGTAACTAGATTTCAATATACTCTTTGAAAATCTAAAACTACAAGTCTTATTCACTCCTAACTATTCAAAAGCTTACCATCCATCTAAGCCAACTATGTATGAGTATTTTGTTTTCAAATTACTAACGATTATCACAACATTTGCAATAGATTCTTCTTTATTATACCTTTCACCTTCATAAGAAGGTTTGTTCCGTTTGTATTTTCCACAATATAATTTTCCGACCCTATAAAGTATATATATTCTGGATCCTTATAGATTGCGGAGTCTATTAAGCCATCTCGGTCTGTCTGTCTGCATGTTGAAATCAATTTTCTAAAGTCCCCAGATATCTCCGGGATCCAAATCTTCAATAATTCTGTCAGATATGCTTTCGAGAAGTTTGCTATTTAAAATCAGTAAAATCCGTCCATAAATAACGGAGATATGAGCAAAAATCCGAGACAACCTCTGAAAATTTCATAAAAAAAACTAAGTGTATTAATATTGCTACGAATAATTTCATCAACAGATGTCGTTGATCAAACAAAGTGTATTAATATTGTTACGAACAAATTCATCAACAGATGGCGTGTTTATCGACATAATTATGCATAATATAATTATGCATCCACAACAAAGGTGAAGGGTATATAAGATTCGGCATAGCCGAATATAGCACTCTTACTTGTTTTTATTTAATAAAACTAAAATACAGCATTTGTTTAACCGCTTTAAAGTGTCTTTAAGATTGTCATGATCCCCTTACTCTACAAACAATGAACTAGGAATAACTTCGCCAGAATTCTTTTGTTGTGCTAAAGCATTTCTAAACAAACCAAAATAATATTCAAGCAAAACTCTTAAATTAGCAGACAGCTAATGTCTCAACAAAATATTCAACTATTGTTTGAACAAAATCACCAGGGGATTTGTGCAAAGTATGCAAATGAAACAAAAATTCCATTATAAAATCGTTTAAACTCTTTCGTTTTGAAAATACTGTTCACGCGTTTAACCCTTTCGAAAAATTATGCGAATTGAAACGGGGATAAAGCGCAGCTAAGAACATTTCCTAGTAACTGATCAAAACAGGATAAATTTAGATAGATAGATACACATACACACATATTTCTTAGCCAGTAGAAAGAAAAATTGTTTGGAAAAGATTAAAACGGAAAAAGACGCTAAAGTACAATTAAAGGAACCGGATTTAATAATTTTGCAAATTAAAATTAAAACAACAAAACAACAGTATTAGAAGTGTAGGTAGGTATGCGCAGCGGACTAATTTTGACATAAGCACGGGATCAATGAATGAATCCACCGGCTTTCATTGATCTTGGTGATCAAAGGCTAAAGAAATCCCCTTAGGTAGGTTATAATAAGGCGGATAGTAGGCCGCATTTGTGGATTTGATAAAGCAACCCTTTACATACTGCACAATTTGTGTGTGTGCGTGTGTTCTTCTTAAGCTGAACTTAGCTTAGTTGGGAAGATCAGGATTTAACAGTGGCTTCAGTAATCCACTACCAGCGTTAATGTGCGCGCACGCACATAGAGCAGGAGATTTGGAAAGAGTTTAACAAATCGCAGATTTAAAATCTATGTATATCCGTTGATTAAAAACATTTGTAAATTTTAAGGATTTGTTCAAGGGCTTTTCTCAGCCACAGCCAAGCACAGCCGATTTACTATTTAAACCAAAGTGTCGCCGAGAAATGTCATCAGTCTCAACTCAGCAATCACAGAGAACACACACATCAGTCATTAAGACACGCAAAAAGAAAATTTAAACTGTAATAATAAAATTTAAAGAAAACAAATTTAAAGTAATGGCACCTGTTTTCCAATCAAACTTCTCCATACGCTCTTTGCTATCGGATACTAAAGTATGCTTAGAAAATACAAATGAAAACTCATATACACCAAGTGCTCCTATCAGCCCATCAGTATCACAGACATCGGAGGAACTATCTAGTGATAATTCATCGACTAGCGGCAGTAAATCACCGGACGCAAAACCAGCCTACACCTACAGTGCCCTAATCGTTATGGCCATTAGAAGCAGTCCTGAGAAACGTTTAACCCTCAGCGGTATTTGCGAATGGATTGCCAAGAACTTTGCCTACTATCAAAAGAACAAGAGTGTATGGCAAAACTCCATACGCCATAATCTTAGCTTGAATCCTTGCTTCATCAGAATTCCTCGCGCTTTGGATGATCCTGGCCGTGGACACTACTGGGCCTTGGATCCCTCTGCCGAAGATTTAACAATTGGTGAAACCACTGGCCGTCTTAGACGTAGCAATAATACCATGATCAATCGTTCTCTCGGTACTGGGGCCATGCGCTCAAAGGCTGCATTGCATTATGGTGCATCCTACGCTCATCATCCCTATCACCAAACCATCCCATCAAATACCATGGCCTATGCCCATCACTACACCCCAAATGCTGTCTATTTTCCCACACCTGAAGAAATCAGAATGTCCCAACAAGCAGCTCTACTACAAAGTCAAAGGGAACAACAAGCAGCCTGGTCCAATTATCATCATCAACAACAAAGACAACAATTGCAGAATTTACACTATCACCAACAATATATTATGAAACAAGGCGGTATGAAATTCTAATAGTGGGCTCATTTCATCTGTTCTGCCAGATCTCACTCGAAGTTCCTCACCGAATATCACAAAGTGATCTTTAAAATGTTTGACATAGAATTTCAGTGAGAGAAAGAAAGCTTTACTATTTACTCCAAAGACTTTGACTGCGTAGAACGTGCTAATTTAAATTACTGTGAAAAATAAACAAATATTGTACGTAATTTTTTAGATTTAAGTATATAAATAAATACATACATAATATATAAACACATAAATATATAATAACTACATACATAAATATACATATAAATAAATACATAACATATTAAACATAAAAACTAAAACGCTTGTTCTCCTTGTATAAATGTTTAGCTTCTTTATAGAAATTAAAAACATCGTCGTTGGCATATTTAATTTTTCTATTACTTACTCGTATGTTTTATAAGTTCTATTCACAATCTTGTGTATTTGAGATTGCAAATATATGCTACCAACCAATCTTTTTAATTTATTTTGCACTACTTATTGCAAGCTGACTTTATCAATCAAAAAAATTCTCAAAAATAATTAAAAATTCGGCTATGCCGAATCTTATATACCCTTCACCTTTGTTGTGGATGCAATTCTTACCATAACTTACAGAGTTTGTATGATGATCATAATAATATGGACCGATCTTCTTAAATTTTGGAACAGTGATTTTCATGCATATGAGGATATTTCACGTCGAATTTCAACATAATAAGTGGAAGTGGACCTTATATGGGAGACATAGTCAAATATGGACCGATATTCTCAAAATTCTGCAGTTTGAATAAGGCATGTGTGTAAATGATCCGTATAAAATTTTGGATTGGTACCATTATTTATAAGAGATTTATGAGCATTAAAGTGATTTTCGGAAGAGGGCTTTATATGGGGCATACGGTTAAAAATGGACCGAAATTCACAAAATTTTGTGGGATGATTTTTGTATATACGTAAATGATCTGTGCAAAGTTTTGAGTCGATACCGATATTTATACAATATATATAGGGATAAATGTCTTTTTCAGATATGGTCCTTGTATGGGAGCAATGAGCAATTCTGGGCCGACCACCATAAAATGTAGTACAATAATTTATTTGCCTATAAACGATGAATATAATATTTGGAAAGCTACATAATATCTTAAAAAACCGAGAAAAAGAAGTGTTCCTTTTAAAACTGCTTGTGGGGCCTGGTGCCAATCTGATGTGTCTAAAGCTACTGCTTTTAAGGAAGATTTGAGAAACGTGTTTTAACCAATAAGCTTGAATACCCAATTACAGAAGGCAGAAATCGAACAATTCTTAGATGTTGCTTGTCAAATGCGTCTTCCGATAAAAAATATTACTCCCCGCGAGGTTCAACAAATCATCACAAACCTTAATAATAAAAAAAAGTCCTGGCTACGATAAAATTTGTTCAAAAATGATAAAATCTTTACCAAAAAAGGGGTTATTTTCATAACAACATTGTTTAATACCATCTTACAGTTAAGTCGTTTTCCTAGCCAGTGGAAATATGCAGAAATTATTTCGATTCCTAAGCTAAACAAATCGGAACATTTAATTGACTCTTGCAGATCAATCAGCTTATTGTCAATATTTTCAAAAATGTTTGAAAAATTGCTGCTGGAAAGAATGCTACCTTTATTAGAAGCACAAAATATAATTCCAGAACATCAGTTTGGGTTCAGACATAAACACGGTACATTAGAACAGTGTCACCGAGTTGTAAACGTTATATCTAATGCCTTGGAACGAAAACACTATTTCTGTGCAGTATTTATGGATATACAACAAGCTTTTAATAAAGTGTGGCATTCTGGACTACTATATAAAATAAAAAATATACTTCCAGCTCCTTTTTATGTTATATTAAGGTCCTATTTAGATAAAAGAAAGTTTTATGTTAGGGTCAATAATGAAGTATCTGGTTTTGGATGGATTCAATCTGGAGTTCCTCTTAGGTCCAGTACTATACACACTTTTTACATCCGATTTGCTAACAACAAATGATACAACTATAGCAACATATGCCGATGACACAGCGATTATGGCGTTGAAAGATTCTCCCCCCGAAGCTTCTAATGCACTGCAAATTTGTTTAAACCTCGATGAAGAATGGTTAAATAAGTGGAATATTAAAGTCAATACGGAAAAATCGGTTCAAGTAACATTCACTCTAAGCAAGTTTGATTGTCCTCCAGTATCCTTAAACGGAGCGACCTTACCACAGTCAAACAAAGTAAAGTACCTTGGACTTCACTTAGATAGAAGATTAACTTGGACAGAGCATATAAAAACAAAACGTCAACAATTAAACATTAAATCAAAAAAAGTGTTTTGGCTTTTAGGACCCAAATCAACTTTAACATTGGGCAACAAAATACTATTATACAAAACTATAATCAAACCAGTCTGGACCTACGGTATACAACTTTGGGGAACAGCTAGTAATTCAAACATAGAAATTCTCCAAAGATATCAGTCCAAAATATTAAGAATAATTACTGGCGCTCCATGGTTTATGAGCAATAAAAATATTCACCGTGATCTTAACATACCTACGGCTAAAGAAGAAATTACCAAAATCTATGATAGATATTTACAAAGACTTAGCAATCACTCAAACCTACTTGCCATTAATATTTTTAATGATAGCGACGAAATAAAAAGACTGCAAACATATGACGTACTTGATCTTCCTTTTAGAAAGTAAGCTTTATATTTTACTGAACAATACTAAACTAATTTATACAAACAAATTTTGTTCTTTTTAATTGGGCTGGAGCTCAGAGACCTGCGCCGACCAAATTTGATGGCGGCGGTGGCTGCCACTAAAACAAGACGGCGGCGGTCCAAATTCGGCTGTCAGCGGCCTGAAAATTTGCATGTACCATGAAATTTCAATAAGTACTAATATTGTTATAAATTCCTATTTACATCAACATTGCTGTAAGAGTATTGACCAATTTGATATTTTGATACGAATTGGGCCACATAAGAAGGACCAGGGCAATATTTGTTGGGCAATAGGTGTTCAAAAAATTTAATATTATTGTTTTGTATGTCGCCTGAAGTTGTTGGTAATATCTGTGATTTGTCATTAATTGGGTTTAATTGTTTTCATATAATCTATAAATGACATGAGCATTGCCGCAAATAATAGCTGAGGTTCGACGTCAAAATAGAAACGCCAAATCTGAAATTTTTTTACTTTTTATTTCCATAAACTTAAGTAATGTTATCTAAAGACTTATAACAAAGTAAAAAAATAATAATACACTGTTGGGAGAATCATTTCCAAAATATCATTTCAATACAATTTGCCACAGATATATTGAATGTGTCCATGAAATTATTGACTTTTTGACTGAAAACCTTTTCCTGTTCAGAATTGTGATGACTTGAAAAATGAACTTTAAAACTGTACATCTTTAATTTGTAATTTGTATATAAAACAATAAACAATATTAAAATTTATTCATTGTAAAAAGTTCTGGGCAATTATTTACATATTTATTTATACATTTAAGCATATTTATTAAACTCATCTTTATTTGTTTTAACAATGAACGCAGACTTTATTGAGTAAGTGTATGTATACACTTTTGTGAATTTTTACTTTTTTCAATTTTAAAGAATTCATATATTTGGACCGAAGTTGCAATATTTAACCACTATAGTAAATATCATTGCGATCGCATAAGTCAAATACAACTGCTTTCCGTTTTCAGATGGAATTCATACTATAGGTTGAAATTTTGTATAATTATAATTTAAAATTTATATTGATAACAAATTCATTACCCCTTTAGACGCATAGGAGTCTCCTTAAAACGAACTTAACATACTCGTATAACCTAAACAGTTTTCTTTGTGCAGAAGAAGAAGATTTCTTATTAAGGATAATTTTGGTTTTTCCTTTATTTGGCTTTTTTCGTATTCACGAATGTCACCATCAAACAGGCATGTTCTAAAATCACGGTGATTTTAAATCACGAACGATTTTAAAATCACGGAAGGAATATTTTGGTGTTCTGAAAATCACGAGATTTTTAATTTTTAGTAGTGATATTGATTCTTCTAAATCACGAGCTAACAGCTGATTTTCTTTGTGTTGACTACTAAAAAGTAAAAGTAAATCACGAAAAATGTGAACAAATCCTTTTCAGTGATTTCAAATCACTTTACGAAAAAGTGATTTTCAGAACATGCCTGAAAATCATTTATCTCTGCCAGGTCGGTGTCGGAGTCAGATTCTGGGTTAAATTTATTCCCATTGCCTAAATATTGGTAGAAATCTGTAATTTTTTGATTTTCAATTTTTTTAACTTTTTTGTATTCTTCTATAAAAAAATATGTATGTACGTCTTTTTTTTATTTGAAAAAGCTACAATATTCACAAAAACAAACAAGTACAATGGCACAATTATTAACATATTGCAAAATAAAAATTGTACTCAAATATTTAAAACGGCGGCTTGTTTTAAGCCGACTTAAGCCGAAAAATGTTTTGTCGGCGGCGGCTACTACATTTTATCGGCGGCGCGGCTCAGCCGGCTGTCAGCCGATCGGCGCAGGTCTCTGCTGGAGCTCAATAAGCTAAGTTATTTGTAAAATTTAAACGATTTGCTTAATGTTTCTTTAGAAAATAGATGGCAAATGAAAAGGAAATAAATAAAAAAAAATTTTAGCCGTTTAACATTATTTATATCTGTTTTATACGTATTTAAGTGAATTTTGGAAGTCGACTTTATATGGGGGCTATGGTCAAACATGGACCGAACTAAAAAAAATTTCTATTAACTAGAGAAGGAATTGAACTAATATTTATCTTTTTAAGAGAAAAGTTTTTTATTCAGGCTAATAGTTCGAATAATCAAGAATACTATCGTAAAGTGCTGGAACAATTGGCAGTTTGGAATGCATTTTCTACCCTGCCAAAGGCGGCATCAGCAATCTTCATTGTCCATGATCAATCTGTAAATATCATCTATTTAATCACCGTTTTTTTAAGAAATAGAATATGAGAATTATCATATTCCTTTTTTCTATACGTGTTGTGAATTAGAACGAAATTTAGGTACGTTTACAATGTGTGTGTATTCTTTATTATTATTTATGAATCTTGTATTACTACAGATTTGTTTTTGCTTTTCTTGCTGCGTCTACCCCTTTTGTAGATCAATAACAGCAATGTATGTATGTTTTTTTGTTGTCATTTCCCCTTTTTTCCTACTAAACTAAACACCGGAGATGGGATGATGACTACATACTTTGATACACCGCGCCATGGTGTTTTGTTTTTTTATTAACTAGAGAAGGAATTGAACCAATATTTACTTTTTAAGAGAAACGTTTTTTATTCAGGCTAATAGTTCGAATAATCAAGAATACTATTGTAAAGTACTGGAACAATTGGCAAATTGGAATGCATTTTCTACCCTGCCAAATTTCGTTTTGCGATTTATTTTTGCATAAAACTTATTTTTGCTGAATTTTGTCTTGATATTCCAATTTTATAGGCACTTATGTATAATTGAGCAATATTTCGGGAAGATTGTTGTATGGGGGCTATGAGAAATCATGGACCGATTCATACTATTTTCCGCACACTTTCTTCTTTTATCATAAAAACAACATATACAAAATTTCATGGTACATATTATCTTCAATATATTTCAAAATATTGCAATAAAATGGACAAAAAATATCAAATTTTTATGGAGGTTGTCTCACATATTGGTCCATAACTCCGGTTGGCCTAAACCGATTTGCTGATTTTAAATAGCAAACTTCTCGAAAGCATTATTGAAGATTTGGATCCCGAAGATATCTGGGGACGTCCAAAAACTGATTTCAACAGACAGACAGACAGACGGAGATGGCTTAATCGACTCCGCTATCTATAAGGATCCAGAATATATATACTTTATAGGGTCGGAAAATTATATTGTGGAAATTACAAACGGAATGACAAACTTATATATACCCTTCTCATTAAGGTGAAGGGTATAATAAAAGAAAATGCTGCATTTAATACATACAAACATATGTACCTATCTTTTTCATTTTTTTCCATTTTCGTCGACGGCTTCAGCTGAAAAGCGGCTGTTTACGCCGGCTGAGTCTTACACCAAAATTAAGTCATCGTTGGCTAGTGCATTGGAAAATATAAGCAGCGGCAAGTATGAGGCGATTACTAACCGATTATTCTTAGTCAGCTGTTTATTTGCAATTAAGTGTTGCATACTTAGAGCAAATAAAAACTATTGATTTTAAATATTGCATATAAATTAAAGTTAAGTGTAGAGCAAAAATATGCTTAAACTTTTTGCAAATGCAATGATACAATACCATTATCAAAACATTGTGAATAGAACTATAGATTCTGACACAAATTTACAACCACCGATTGAGTAGTATTCATAATAAAAAATAAAAACATTTTGTATTTTAATTTATGTATTTCCAATCCATTTACTAAACGATTTTCCATATACTATATATGTATGTACAGTGGGAAGCAAAACTGTCTGGATGGTTTGCATTAAGGAAGTAAGGTAATGAAAATATTATCAGATATTTGTATTTTTTAATTTAAATAAACCTTATTCTAAATTATAAAACACAAAAACTCACATAAATTGCTTCAAAAAAAATTTTTAAAAAAACACAAAAAATTCACTTTTCAGACACTTTTGCACAGTAAAAGAAATAAACATTATCACGATAGTGTTCTGTTAAAATATAAGGGTCAAGTTGGCTTTTTTGTTTGTTGCATTCACGTTATCAAGCTCTTATTGCTCTATTTGTGCATTATTGTTTGGCCTGTGAAGTTAGTAACTTGATTTTTAAATAAAAAATTAAAATATCTTTTAAAATGATAAAAACGCCAACTGATATTAAAAACAATGTGATAAATTTGTTGCAAAATAATTATTCATGCCGTGAAATTGCTTAATCATTTAATTTAAGTAAATCAACGGTAAATGATATAAAAAAACGACTTGCAATAATAACCAAGGGGGTCGACCAAGACTGCTTTCTGATGGTGATGCCCGGCAGATTGAACGTTTGCTCAATAATAAGGGCATCAATCAAGACCCTGAAAAATGCTGCAAAAATTAATGGTAAGGATGTCAGTGCCTGGACGGTTAGACGCACATTAAATAGAATTGGTTTAGTAACCAGTGTGAAAAAGGAAAAGAAGAAATGTGAAGAAACGCTTTTATTTCTGTAAAATCCACAAAAATTGGACTGTGTAAACGGGTTATTTGGAGCGACGAAACGAAAGTCAACCGATACCAGTCTGATGGAAAAGAATACTATTGGCATAGGCTTAATTGAAAACATCCGGATAATTTTGCTTCCCACTTTATGTATGTAATGTAATTTTTTTGTTTGTAAATTATATAAATATTTGTTACAAATGAAATTTTTAATAAATTTTACATGCAAATAATTTGCTTGTTTATGTAGAAATTTAAAGTTTTTACACAAACTTTTTGTATTCACCATGAGATTTTTTAAATAGAAAATTATAAATATATCAATATAAATACATACATACATACATTCATGCGTTTTCGTTTTAAAGGGTAATAAACATAAGAATTTATTAAGTTTTTGTATAAGTTCTCCCGTTTTTATTATAGAAGTTACGTGGTTACATTTCTGCTCATTAACTTTAATCCTCCATTGCTTTAACCAGTTTTCTAATTCAGATATATGGTTTTGTAGATAGCGAGATGCTTCTTGAAGGTTTTCATGAATGCTTAGAATTGCAGTATCATCAACAAATGTAGACATGTAAGTACGATTGTTTGTTGGCAAATCAGATGTGTATATCAAATATAAGAAGTGTCCCGGATAATTCCTTGAGGTACTCCTGCTTCAATCGGTTGTGCAGAGCTTAAGAAATGGGAACAAATTTTCTTATTATTGATAAAAATTATTCTTTACAAAGTGAATAAATTAAGGAAAAGAAATAGCAAAAACTATTTTTAAAAAAATTAAGGTTAGCTCTAGTTTTCGAGATATAGCATTATTTAAAAAAAGGAGGTTGCGCAATAAATATTTGCGTAACTTATTTATTATTTAATTAATAAAATAAATTTGAGGAAAATCAGTCAAATATTCTGCCCGATATTTATACAAATTTAAATTTTCAAATGCGTATAATTCGGAATCCATAATTCCATGTTCACGTGTTTTTTTAAAGGTGACCTATTTTGAGTCTCCACCTCTGCGAGAGTTTGTGGGGTTTATCTTTAATATTTAAACTCGATATTCCTTGTATACCCACATGTAATTTAATCTCGATTAAAACAACTGTTTCGAAATGCTAGATTTATTTCTAACAAATTTGAATTTAGCTCCAACATCAAACAAGCAGGATAAAAATATTAAAAATTAAACAATTAGAAGAGGCCTCTTAAATATTTTATAGAAAACTTTAGCACGTCCAGCTCACGAAGATTACTGTTGGACTCCATACGAAGTGATATAATGCTTCTTTACATATTTTTACAATTATCCTTTTATAGTTAGACTACATGCTGTAACATTTGTATTAATATAAATTGTTTCGAAATTTGGGAAAAAATAAAGATTATGAATAAATTTGAAATTTAAAATCTTTTATCTAAAATTAAAATTATTTTCTCAATTTTGAATTTGTTGAAAAGTTTTCAATTCCCATAAGACTCTCTATATAACACAAATATTGTTAATGTTGGCCATTCCACATAATAAATAAAATCTTCCTTATTGAACGCCAGCTGCAATCTTGTATACTCTTTTAACATTGTCATTGTGCATAACTCTAAATAAATGGACCTATAAATAAGACCTAGATAAGACTGTATGACTACGTGGAATAGTAAACAATTGATTTATATTAGACATTTTGATATGTTTGCGAAAAAATTGGTTTTGAATTTATTGCTCCTTAAATAACGTTTTACTAAACCGAAAGTTTAGAAATAAATAATAAAAGTTATGACCTTAATATCGAAAATGATCGAAAGTGTGACATCTAAAGTGATATCTAAACATATTTATTTAATTTCCCTAAGTCAAAAGCACCATACAGTGACGCCGTTAGCATGGAATATCCCTGTAAAAAATGTCAATAGTAAAATTATACTGATTACCTATTGACGATGTCGCCATTACTACTGACGAATTATACCTTTACTAATGCACTAATGGCTGATTGCACAGTCTTTAGTTAGCTAATGACAAAGGCTTAACTAATGGTTCTTTATTCGCAATGCTCAGTTTGCCATAAGATTAACAAGTAATAGTTAAACAATAGTTAATATTTTAGTTTACCAATGGTTAACTAATGACTGAGAATTAGGCCATTAGTCATTAGTGGGACCACATTTTAGTAATTCTGGTCTACACTATTGGTACTTCTCTGAAACAGTAACTGCAAACCTGGCCCACGATGTTGAACGATAACGTTCGCTTAGATAAGACTTAAGACACAAACTTGATTGTGGAATAAACAAACTTGATTGAGTAAAAAAAATAGATACGATAAAAAGTTTGTATCTTAAGTCTTATCTAAGCGATCGTTATCGTTCGACATCGTGGGCCAGGCGGCACATTTTTTTGCTAACTTTTGAAGTTTTATTAAAAAAAAATACTAAAAGACTTTCCCTAATTAAAAATAAATTCTAAAACAAACAGAGTCTTTGGCGGGAATAGTATCCGCAACCCTCTGAATGAATTGAAAAAATTGTTTAGTAATAACCATTGTGCCGCCGACACATTATCAGTTATCTGCCGCCGCCATATTTGTTTTTTATTATCAATGACCATGAAATATAAATATGTTAACGCTTTGTTACTTGGAGACACTTGTACCCAGGTTTCCAGCAGGGATGTAAATTTAACTTGAAACAAAAAAAAATAGAGATTCAACAAAAAAAATATTTTCTTAGAAGAAACAGCGGGTCCTTCTCAGTTGAATTAATAATATTTTAATGCGATTTTGGCGCTTTTACTATTGATATATCAAAAAGGAAAATGACAGTAAAAAGCCTCGATTGAACTAGAATTGGCTCCTACAGCTAAAGTACATAATTAGTTTTGTATCAATTCCGCATCCAGAGACATTGCGATATACATATATATGTATGAATCAATATTTGGAATTTTCTAACAACTTTTTTGTCAAAAAACGTATATATCCAATTAAAGCTCATTTTAAATACAACAACTATTTTTTTAAAGCAGTTAACAAACAAGCAATAATCCTTAAATCAACAAATTTTGCACATAAACAAATTAAATTTTTAACAAAAAATGTTAAACATTGCAAAAAACAAAAACTGTAAACTGCATTTAAATTAACAAATTTTCTACACAATGCAATTTGCAAAAGTTATACACACATGCACAAAAAACATTGCAAATATTCACCCTGAATATGAAACTATAAAAATAAATTGCCAAACTTCCTTAGAATATCGAATCAGATAATTAGTTGATAAATTGTTTTCAAAATACAAAACAACGAATATATACATACATACAAACTTAAATAAGTAAAGCAGACAAAAAGGAAAGACAGACAGACAGACAGAAAGACTAGATTTGCAATAGATTTTACTTGTACTTGTATTGTATTATGTCTGTACAAGAACACTGAGAATTGTAGCATGTATTGCAAGGTATTGTCGTAGTGTGGTGTGGTATGGTGTGGTGTAGTACGACTACGTTCATTGTCTACATGTACGCGAATAAAATAATGGCAACAAATAATTACAGCTGTTTATTTCTTGTTAACAAGTTGCATGGTAATTATATGCAACTACAACAACTAGAACTGAAATCAACTACATACGAGTACATACGTGTACAAATTGTTAACAACAAGCAAGGACTTTATTTGCTTTCAGGCCAATTGTTTTAGACGATTTTGTTGTTTTATTGTTATTATTGTTGTATCGCATTTCGAAATAAATAGATTCACTATTTGACTGTTCCAATCTAAGTACAAGGATTTTGTAATATAAGGAAACAATATTTTCATATAAAAGACACGTTGTTTTCTTGCTATTTTTCGGAATAAATGTGCCTTAAACATGGCCAACTTCCGTTGGTGGTAGCAACATTTTGTTTTTTTCCTTTTTTTTTTTGGTATTTTTAATGCAACTGTGAAACGACAACACAAGAATATGGTAAAATAACTGTATTTGAAATTTGTTAAATTGCATTACATCCCTATTAGTTAGAGATATCAACTAATATTTTTTTTTTTTTTTGTTTGTTTGAGGGGGGAGAGTGGCTAAATTGAAAATGGTTTTAAAATAAAAGGAATAACCTACAATTGAACAATATTGGGCTATTTTCAAAGAAAAGTTGAAGTGAAGTCGTGCTGTGGTTCTTGACAATAAACAAATATTAGCGATTCACAGTATAATTCATAAAAACTTATCAAGAGTTTATAACAGGCTTATAAAGCAAATATCCATATAAAATTAGCTTTATAAGCCTGTTATAAACCTTTGACAAGTTTTATTAATAAGGGGGTTAGTATATAGCGCTGGTAATCGAATTGTTGTTAATGTGATCAATCATAATGAAAATGTGAATTTTTATAGGAGAAAATTAACATTTGTTTGGTCTTTTAGTTTACTGAAATATGAATAAATTAAGCTAGATTTACACGATTGAAATTTTCTTTAAAATGCTTCAAACTCCTCTAAAAGACAAAAATTCTTGAAAATTTATCTTTTTTTTTTTTTTTTTTTTTTAACAAACACAAACTGCGAAGCTTTTTGGCTTGTCTGCAGAAAACACCCAGAGTCTTTGGCGGGAATCGAACCCGCAACCCTCTGACTGATAGTCCGGCACACTATCGCCTAGTATATCGGGGCACCCTATCTATTTAATAGTTATTAATAGTAATTAAATAAATAAATGTTGAAGAAATTTTGCTGTTTATACGAGTTTGAAGCATTTTGAAGAGCAATTTTGAAGAAAATTTCAATCGTGTAAATCTAGCTTAAGTATAAATTTCTGGTTCAAAAGTATTCAATCGATTTTTTGTTACAGAAATATTAAAACATTTATGGCTCTGGTTTTTATGTGAACAGTGCTTTATTATATTTAATGCAAATATTCTTCTCCTTGTAATCACATTTAACAGTTCACAGTTGAAGCACCACAGCGTGGTCGTTAAAAACAGTGATGTTCAGCCCAAGAATGATTAAAATAAAGATTAAGCAATGCGCATGTATAATCTACAAGCATTGATTATTGGATTATCTTATGTTTTGGATTCCCAAAACATTGACACTTAACTCACTTTACTGACTTAATAATCCGTTAAAACACACATGCTTACTTCAAATGAATCACAATGATCTCCCCAAGATTATCCTATCTTAACAGACTAATAAGAGATTTGCATACGACAAGATCACCACATAACGCAGCAGATCATCTGTTGATCCTCTGAAAAATGGCTCATCCACTGAAAAATTCAAATTACCTTTGTTGTTGTCCTCAGTCCTCAAAATCGAATCGAATGCATCAAATATTTAGCAATATTTTCAAATAAAAGTTTAATATATGTCCATAGATATTTAAATATAATTTATTTACTTTCACCTGGGGTCTACATTTGTAAAATAAAGTAGAAGTGAAATTCCCATTAAGTTTGTGTTCTAAATTTTGTGAAAATTTGAATTTGATTTGAAAAGTAAAACACAATTTCCAGTTTGTTTCATCGTAGAATAAAAATTTCACTTGTTTATAAAAACGATTTCAGTTTCACTTTGTAATGGCGATTATTATAAAATCATAAAATTTCATGTTTTTTATAATCCCCAATTTTAAGGATTAAACAAATTGTAAGGATTAGCTTGGCTAGTTTTATGTAACAAATTTCTTCAAAAAACATATCATTGCATATTTTATAATATAATCTGAGCGTCAAAATAAAGTTAACATCACATATTATTAAGAAAAAAGTTTAATTATATTAATATATATAATATTATATTAGAAAATTATATTCCATTTTTATATTTTATATTATTAATTAGAATTGAATTCATAAAAAAGAAAGAAACAAAAGCGTATTTTTAAAATAAGTCAATATTTACGTGTCAAAGTAATATAAACAGTGGCATCATCCTTATGTACGAAAATTCCTTTCGTTCTAAAAGTAGTGGCAATTCTTTTAATTTTTCTTTTTTTGAAGGTAAAACGGTAAACTGCCGTTCAAAATAATTTCAGGTTTTATTATTTATCATTAAGAGAGATTAAGTTTTGACGTTAAGTAGTGAAAAATTTACAATGGGAAGACAAACATCAATCGGGACTCGGCAAATCATAAAAGACTTACATAGAAAGAAATCCGTGCGTGAAATAAATAAAAACGTTGGAGGAATCACTGCACAATAGAAAAATTTATAGACAAGTATACCAAACACAATACCGTAGAAAATTTGCCTGGTACAGAACGACCAAAGCGTCAAAACTGCAGTAAGAGTTGTAGTTAAATTAGCTGCAAATATTACGAAATCTTCTGAAAAACCTGGACGCGTCAATATGGCGTACATGGTGTAGTACCACTAAACATATGAATTTTGCAAAAAAAATATATAAAAGAGCATAAAAATCTGTAGATTATTATTCTTTTTACCGATCAAAGTATATTTGAGATATTTTGAGTCACAAAACCCCCCTAATAATAGGCCGAATCAAGGACGAAGCCTTTATTAATAAATATGTTACCAAGATTGTAAAACATGGCGGCAGCTCAGTAATGGTATTGGGTTGTATGGCGGCGTCAGGGGTCGGTAATCTTATACTATAGGATCTACAATGAAAAAGGAAGATTATCCCGACATTCAAAAAAAAACAATGTAGTTCCTATTGTAGAGAAATTAGAACCAGCGCAGAACTGGATTTTCCAACATCATAATGATCCAAAGTGTACCTCCAAAATTGTAAAAGAGTGGTTGCTCAATCAGTATCCAAAAACTTTAGATCATCCTCTGCAGTCCCAGACCCCAAAATAAATAAGAAAAAATTAGGCAAATAAATATTTATTGCAAGGATAACCAAATTCAATTATATAGGATGAATGGAACAAAATTTCACCTGAAAAATATTCGATTATTCTATGTCTAGTAGATTGTCGGGTGTGATAAACGCAAAGGACTACAAACAAAATATGTCCTACAAAGTTTTAGTAAAATTATATAATAATAATAAAGTACACAGGCGTACTTTATTCTGAAGCAAAAAATCTGATATTTTTCCTATATAATTGAATTATTTTTCTGTTCCTTAGTTCATAGTTTTTGTTAATGAGTTGTATTATGCTTAAGTTACTTATGAATTATGCAATATAATTTGTTTTAAATTTTTACTTGTTTTTGGTGTATAATTTATATTGACGCTCATAGTATTTTGCATGCATAATTGCGTTTCAGATGGTTTCTTAACCCAACGACAGAATTACGAACAGAAATTTCTTCATGTTCTTTTGTGTGGGGTAAATGTGTTGAAGTTTATGTTTTATTGTTCTTTGTAATTTTTCTAAAATACACGCTGTTTGAATAAGAACATAATATCGACAAGAATTTTAACAAAAATTCACGTGCGTTCAAAAAATTGTTTAATTTTAAGTTATTTTGTGCCATTTACATCCGGGTCAAAGTTAGGCCTCTTCTTAATTAAATTACTTTGTTAAGAGCAATTTCTGTATTCTATTGAATCTGGACGTATGAAAACTATAGTTCATTTATACCCAACTGATTAACAATCTTGTATTCTGTATTGTATTTAGTTATGACTAGGGATGCCAATCTCGAAATCCCGATCGTGAAAATCCCGCGAAAGTCCCGCAAACTTGTATTTGTTTACAAAGTCATCAACAAAAATTAAAATTTTAAAACGTTTGTCGAAGAAATAAAGGTGAATGAATTAAAATTAATTTTGTATTGCTAAACTCGATGTGTCTACAGTTTTTCGAATTTGGAAATTTCTATATAAAACGCTTTAATTGATTTAACCCTTCTTTGCATGATTTTTTCTTTATCGGTGAAACAAATCAAGGTGAAAATAAAAAAAATCTGAGTATATATTAATAGTATATATATTAGCAAGAAACAATATTATGGAAATTTCCATCATCATGCAATGTTAGATCATTAGCTTAATACCAAATAGAAATAAAAGATGATGGAAATTTCCACTATTATGCAAAGGAGGGTTAAAACCTCAAGAGATGAAGAATTTAATTTCTTTTACTTAAATAAATAGCTGTCATTTTAAATCCGGTTAAAGCAACAGACAAATACCTTTGCCGCAGTGATATGGATCTCTGTTGATGTTGCCCTTTCATTTATGCTCAAAGAGATATCAAAAAGTGATCTGGCGAAAGCTCTTCTTAAAAGAAACCAAAAACAGACGGATGATTTCCTCAACACTTTTAAATCCAAAATTGAAAAGTGAATTTTATAATGAAATAGATGATGTTTGTTATTAGAAATGAATTAAAAACGTTATTAGAAAAATATTAAGAACTATTTCTTTTATAGGGTGAGAAAGAATTGTTTGAGCAATCAGAATACAAGAATTTGCTAACAATTTGGCATACAAACGATGTTACCAATATATACAGCTGACAAAAGCATCGCCAGCTTCATAATCAAGATTCTCTTTACTATAGATGCCTTAATATTTTTAAGAAGCTTTATCGATCGATAATATTCTGCTGCTTTTAAATTTGGAGAGCAATTAAACGCGCAATGGCATATTATTTTTGTCAATCTAACATTTCAATATAATGTTATTAAATTTTTTATTTATTAATGATTTATAAACTTTTAATCAATTTAAAATTTTTGTTTTCAAACATACTTATTTACATAAGTAACTTTTTGGAATAAATTGTTTTAATACGAAAAAAAATTCCAAATATCCCTATTCCGGGATCCCGGGACTCATTTATGAAATCCTGGGATTTGAAAAACCAGTACCGTTGGCATCCCTAGTCATGACGAATCATCAATTTGTTCAGTCAGGTAACAATTTCTTATTTTTTCTTATGAATTTATATACTTTTTTTTTTTATTTGAAAATTTATATACTCGTAGTGTGGACGACTCCTGAAAATGTTATGTTCTTGTTTGAATAATGTTGTCAACATCAAAACGTTTTGCCCACACAGAAGAATATGCAGAAATATGTGATTGTGTTTCTGCCGAGGATTTAGAAAAAATACCGGAAACTAGATAGCAAATATAGGAATCACATTCTTCATTACAGAATATATGTTTTTAGTATGGGAGGTTCTTAATTGAAACGATGATTGTAAGAATTTGTTTGCTCTCTTAAAAATTGATCGTTTCTTTCCTTACACTTATTGTGAACACAAGTTTAGTGGAGTAATTGTGATTATAACTAGATCCCTATCAATCAATGCCGTTCTAGAATTAGTTGTAGCTATATTTCGTACTGGACAGTTGTATGTATATAGGCTAAAAGGAGCAGTTTTTGTTTAACTATAAAAAATAATAACAAATTATTTTTTGTTTACAGCAAACATATGAATTCAACCACCGCACAGGTAGTTACAAATATACACAGTTTAAAATGTAAAAGGGTTAAACTGAAAATATGCGACTTTTGCACTTTAAACGCCATTTACCAAGTGTACAAAGTTTCTAGTTCCGTTACAGCCATTTTCACCAAGTATCTCTTGTTTTTTGGTTACTGGTCTTTTGTAACAAGAACTACATAAAATATTATAATAGTTTGTTTGGCAAAAATATTGCCAAGAAGCCTGTAAATGTTTTTTTTCTTCTTTATGCTGGTGTACAAAAACCAATTGCAATATGGCGTTGTTTTAACTGCCGTTTTTTTTTAGATTTAATTTTTGTTTGACATGACCTCACACAACTCGTTAGTTGTTAGAAGGGCTGGTATTTTAAATAGTTTTTTTTTTAGTTTGCATTAATTTAGGGGGCTAAATGATATTAAAGTTATTTACAAGTTTCGTCATCCAATAATTGCATTTCACAAGTTTAGCTTTGATACTTTCTGCACACAAAGAAGATTGAAGAGATAGTGAAAATAGCAATAAATGCATTTTAGAAACAGTTTGCTTTTTTTTCAAGAGTCTCTAGTTTAGGCTGCCTTCATTAAAACTTTTTTTTATTATTTACAAAATATTAAAATTTCCAATGTTTGATTTCTACTTTTAAAATTCTTGACATTTTGTACTTAAAAATTAAACAAATCTGTTAAATATTTTGTGCAAAAATAAATGATAAATTATTCATTAATCACTGGAGGCAAATATTTAGCTAAAATGTCAGTTATCCTTTTGGTATCAAGTCAATTATTTAACGAATTTGTAATCACATCAGTCTTGGCCAAACTACACAACCAAAATACACTACCAAACATACAAAACAAAAGCTGGCCACAACAGTCTTACAATAACAGCAATAAATCTATGGAATACGAAATCAATTTGCTACTGAAACTTGTAAAATGGATGGCTAAAAAAAAAAATCATCAAATCAAAAGGCAAAGGATTGCCAACAGAAAATTAAGTTAAATCCTTTAACTTAATGAAACAGTTTTTGGTAAAAGACCTCACTACTCTTAAAACCTTTATAAAAAAGTTCAGTATATATTTTGATTGAAATGTCAATCTGTATCTCACCTGCACCAAAATTAAGAATGGCAACTCTGTTACTACCATTTCTATATATTTTTTGGACAGAAACTGAAGCTGGTCCACCAGTGATTTGTTTTGTTTTCTTTACAATGTAATGCTGTTATTGTTGCTGTTGGTTTTATTGCCACAATGATTTTATACGATAAAAGTAAAGTGCAATTGAATGTTATTATTTCAGTTAATACTTATTCTTGCTATTGTTATTGTTGTTGTTTTCTGTAATCCAATATATTTTGTCTGTCTTTGTTGTAATACAAGGCTTTGTCCGTAAGTGTGTGTTGGAATGAGTCTTTTATATCGAGAATTGCCATCAATAATAAAAAAAAAATTAAACCACAATTCACCTAAAGCCACCAGAAACCGAAAATCTAAAAAAAACTACCCAACAACAACCTCAAACAACAACAAAACATACGTAATAAAGCAACCAATGATCTGAAATAAAAAAAAAATAGAATAACAACATCCATACAAGACTCATAGACTGACTCTTATTTTAGACACACTCAATAAACAAACAGAGAAAAACAACATAACAAATATTTAGAATGGACAGCATGAAAGATTGAAAATGAAATCAAAGCCAGTCAAAATTTAACATGAACCACCAACAAACCACCTGCTCCGCCTTTTAAACAATGAGCTTTACTTTTGTTATAGTTCTCCTCATAGATACAAAAACGCTTACACATACATACGTACATACATTTGATTACTATGGTAGTTTTTGTTGTTATTGTACCTGCTTAAGTTGGCTTTAATGGCACGACAAACTCGGTTCAGTTCAATGCAGTGCAGCACAACAGTTCAGTTTTATTTACACACCCACTGAACCTGTTTTTTAATTTTTGAATTTTTTGGCAGGAGTTTTTTTTTTGCTCCGTTTTCTTTGTCACTTAAAAATTGTTTGGGTTGTAATCATGGTGCAACTATACAAGGTGATTGCAGTAGTCCAGCTGACTGCCTTTGTTTACAATTTACTTATGTCAAAAGTAATAATTTTTCAAGTATTTTTGACAGTAGTACATTATTTTACACAAACAAAATGCCTGTTGTTTCTGTTTTGTGTTGTATTTGTTGTCGATTTGCACTCACCTTGTATAGTTGCACCATGATTGTAATTTGAACTCTTGATATTTGAAAATGAAAACAATTTTAATAATGAAATTCTTTTGAAAAGAATTCGTTAGAATAGTTTAACCAAAATTTGCCTTTTTTACATATTAATTATGCTACACGTCCTTGTAATGTAAATGTAAATCAATGCCCCTACTACAATTTTTGGTGTCTTATAAGTACGGTTGTCATGTGAAAAATAAATTAATCGCAGCTTTTTTATATAAATAAAAGAGTGTATTTTTTTCAAGGTATATTTTTTTTAATATAATTAACAAACACAAACTGAGAAGCGTTTTGGCTTATCTCCAGAAAACACTCAGAGTTTTTGGCGGGATTCGAAGCCGCAACACTCTGACTGATAGTTCCGCACACTATCGTCTAGTCTATCAAATAAGCAAATCTTTTGATCCTTATTAATGTACAAAGTTTTTTTTATAATATATATTTTAAAGATAATTACATTATTTCGAACCAAGGACAAGCCTGTTGAAACTGGTTGAAATATGTTTTAACTTCACAAGTACCCCTCTAAATGTCTTCAAATAAAATGTTTTTTTTTTTATAAGTGTCTTATTTATATTTACAAACAATAATTGCAAGCAAATACATACCTTCAAACGGAGCAGGACCCAATGTTTGAATCAACATCAAATTGGTACAGAAATATCAATCGGAACAGGTTAAATGTCTACAACCTTATGAAGGACAACACGTCTATTGTCAGTAGATTAGACTGCACAAAATTTGTACGTATTCGGCTAGGACACACCACAGTCACACAGAGTTATCTACTACTGTATTTAATGCAAACACCATACTTTTCTGCAGCTGCAACATTTCATATCCCACAAATCCTTCCCATTTCCTTTGTGATTGTCCAAAAACTAAAAACAGCCGTACATTAACATTTAATAATTCAGATCTACTATATCCACTGTAGCACAATATGACACAATCACTTTAACCTTTTAAAAATGTTGGTCACTTTTTGAAGTGAAGCCAAATTCAATCCTAGCAATTCCTTTCTCCTGAAACTATATTATTTATTTCAATAATTTTCTTTAAAGATATTGTAATCAACTGCATTATTTTATTGGATAAAAACAGACCTAAAAAGTAGTATTAAAATCTTACAACAAAAAATGAATGCTTTCTAAGGCCGCGTTTTCACTATGTAATTTTTTTGTAAAATTGTCCAAATTGTTGGCAATTGTATGAAAACGGGTTGTTATATGGCGTCATCTATGCAAACATATATCTATGCAAACATAGATGACGCCATATGACAAACAGTTTTTATACAATTGCCAACAATTTGGACAATTTGACAACAAAAATGACGTAGTGAAAACCAAGCCTAAGAATTGAAAATAATTAATGGGGTGCTGGATCTACGCTCTACGAAGTTTTGATCGAGTTTGTCGTACGGCAGGAAGCCTTGCTTTGCAATATATATATTTCTTTCTAGACCTTGTGTTTTACTAATGACACTTCGAATTCTCATTGCATGTTTTCATTACTTATGGCCATTCTCAATAATTTCATACGTCCAAATCTAAACCCTATTTATTTAAATATGAAGTCGCTTGGTTTTTAGACTTTTTAACTTAAAGACTTTACAAATACGTTTTTTAAAGATTTTATTTTATATGCTAGACCTTTGTCAGAAGCCTGACCAACATCAAATTATGCAGCTGAACAATATTTCTTTAATTTATAAGATTTTCTTTTCTCTACCAAATCCCAACAATTGACCTGTTAAATATGTGTATGTAGGTAGTTCCGTGGTACTAACAGAAACCATATTGGTGAATATTCTTGCCATCATTCCGAAATGGTTCACTAGATAATAAGAGAAGTAACACTCAGGCAATTAATATACCTATATATTAATTAATTAATTTCGTTACTTTTTTTTGGAAAGGCGATAGGTAGGAGAAGCATAGGCGGTGAAAGGAGAGAATAGCTTTTCATATGACAACACTGTAATTGCGCGTTATGTTTATTAGTAGTACAGTATAGCAGCGCCTCTGGTGGTGAGTAGGCGCATTGATCAAAGCTTGATTTATAGCCATTATTTAATTATTTTCCTTCGGTGGCGTTTCAATGCTATACTGAAGAAGAGCGCTGTGATAAATATTAGTTATGATAGGATAGAAAACTAATAATTATCAGGAACTGATAATTGTTTGGGTGGCAGCAGCTGGGAATCGAACCCAGGTCATGAATACAAATTCCTGCTTGTCAATCAATTAAGCTACAGGAAACTCTACGAATATAATAGAGTCAAATCTTTTCTCGTATTTGGTATCCTTATTATTTGAGAAGTTATTTTAAATAAACTCCTAGTTAAAAAATCGCATTAAACAATTAAAGCCTGATTATTGGCATGTTTGAGGTTTATAATCTTGGGTGGTGACTTTTTCAAGTTCAACTTATTTTTAATGACTGTATTAACTCTGGACTAATAACTCCAAACTCAAACTTGTTTGTCGGTAAACTTGAAATAAACTAAAATAACTTAGTTAAATGATCAGTAAATACTGTGGTATTTTCAAAAGCACCACGTTTCATTAGAGCTATCATCAGTTGCTTAATAATCTTTGTAGCCTTCCAAAGAGAAAGAGACTTTCAATATAATGGGTCGAATTATTCATCCCGTTCCGCGATTGCGGAAAGTATTTTTTGTGCGGAAGCATAATAATTTTTTGCGGTATTTTTCTTTTTTATGGTATCATCTCTACACAGAGTATTGCGGCATTAAATTTAACATATCAATCGATATTTCTTTCCGCTTAGTTTTCCTTTCCGTGCGGAATCAATAACACCTCCCAATATTCGTTTATGCGATCCTCTTCTAAGTTATTCTTAGTTTCCATACTGCAGTCGACAGCCTCTGTCAATCTTTTGTCGATTAGAAATCTTTGAATATCTTTCAATTTGGCACATAAAATATTTCAGAACCGAAACTATGAATCACGTGAAGTCACTGAAATATTAAACTAAATCTACATCACACTCTATATAAAGATAAGGCTGTTAATTTCTTAAAGTGTCTTAAAGTACAAACAGGCCTTATGAAGTCTTTGGCATGTTCATATATAAATATTGCAGAAAAATGGTCAGAAGATAGATCATAAGAGATTTCAGTCTAAAGTAGGAATGTGTCTAAGATCAGTTGTCTTAACATCTGGATGGTGTGGTACCCACTTGTCCACATTAACAATATCCAATGTCCATCGTTCGGGAATAGAATCTCTTGGTTTCCCTTTTTACTGCAATGGAGACATAGATGCATTTAAAACTTGTAACCAAACTACAGTTCGAAACATTTAAGATAATTTAATTCAATTCAATTTAAAAATGATAATCAGTGATATATTTTCACGGAGCACTCATATACACAACATATACATACTAGGTACAACTCAATAACCTACTGAGATATCTCACAGTTACAGGTTGGGTCTAGCAAGCACGACTTTTTGTACACATTTTAGTTACATTATGATGTATATGACATTAAATCTGACGAGTGATGTGGTCTTATTAAAACGGGGTCCCTTCGACTCTACTTAAGTGTTCGCACGTAGTGAACTACCACGTAAACCAACCAATCAACCAACCAAGGTACAACTTTACTTTATCTAATGTATACCACATAAATATCAAACCGATCTACAATGGAATAATATTGGTTCTTAGCCCAGTAAATGCTGTTTTGTTTAAATAAGGAATCTTGTTCCCACGATTGTCCCGTTTAATAAAATCTATTAGAATTCTACAAAATATAAATGTTTCACACAGAAAGACTGTATTTATTGGTATTTTAGAAATTGTTTGAAATCAAAATTTTAAGATGAAAATGTAAATTAAAAAAATAATAAAATAAATTTAGCAACTATTACAAATAGTTTGACAAACCCATTGTGTTGTCGTGTGCTTAGTTTAAGATGCATTCTTATGATTTGTAATTTTTGGGGGCATTTAGTATGATCTGGTAACAATAATCACTGGTATGTCGCATGTCCTCTGCAAACATTCATCGTCTTCATACTCGGCATGGTCATTATAATCTTCGTCAGCATCATTGGCAGCACCATGAGCAACAACATGAGTAATTTTTTCTCTTTAATGCCACATCATACACCACCACCAACAACCTCACTACATTTAAGTCAATTTCGTTTTCTGCTGTTAAAGCCACAAAAGTCGTGTCGTAAACGCCCCTTTCGATCCATTGTTATCAGATTAAAATGTTGCTCATTTTTTCAGTTCAGTTCAGCTTAGTTTAGTTCTTTTCTTATTTGGTCTTTTTTTTCTGTTGCTTAAGAATGTTGGTTGGCTGTTTGGTTCGATGCATTCTTAAATTCAATTGATTGCAATGTATATCGTCAATTGACCGCCAGCAAGTAAATTATATTTGTTTCTTCTTTATTTTTCCTTGTATTTTGGAGACTTTACAGCCTTTACAGATACATAGTTAGAAACGCAGACTCTGTTGACGAACAAAACCACAAAAGATGAGGGCGACGATGATTATAAAATATATTTTGTTATGATTGTGTACTTAGTTGCTGTTGTGTTGTTCTTTGGTGACTTTGAACAAAAATGTAAAAAATTTTAACTAAAGCTCTTGGGTAAGGCGTTTATAGAGTAGATTTAAAAAAAATTAACTACAAGTGTTCAAGTACACTGAAAGAAAATAATATCGAAACAAATATACGTTTGGACATTTTAAGACATAACGAGCTCATGTCGAAAAAAATCTACATTAAAAATGAATTCTGTTGAAAAGATGCACTGCTATTATACACTTTAAAAAGGACGATTGTTTGCACAGATTATTTACTTTTTACCCACAGGAAGTCAGTTGAGAAAGTTGAAGTGTTATTGACCAAACTGGATGAATTATTCATTTCCCACTGGCATTTCTGTTTATTTTTGATATGATCTACTTATATCATCTTAGTAGTCATCTTTTCGTTTTCACAAACTTTTCTATTTAATTATACATACCTTGTGTGACATCAAATTTCTTCAATACGTTTAAAATTTTTGAATTGAATTGAGGTAAAGAAATTTCTTTTAGTGTTCTTGTGATTCTATACACACATTCTTCATGATTGAAGGACAAATTTATCCAATTCTCATATCATCATTTTTCAATCTTATTTATGGATTTTTTGTCTTTACTTTATTTTTCTCATTCGTTTTCTTGCATTCTGCTTCTTGCTCACCAACGATAATGTGGCAGATGAAAAAATCACCAAGAACAGTAACAACAACAACCACAGCTAAACTAGTAAATTTCTTCCCATGGGCAACCAAATTATAGTCTTGTTGCAGTTGCTGTCTTGCAAAACACTCCGTGTATGATCGTTGCAATTGGATATATGATCTATCAAATAGACGAAAAAAATGTCTTTCAATGAAAGCTGAAATATAATAGTGATACTGCTTATGATATTTCTTCCCTTTTTGTTAAATTTTTCAAATTACAATTGAAAATCATGCAAACAAGTCGTAAACTTAAAGAAAAAATCCAAAAAAAGTGAGATCTTTAAAATAAATGACAGAACAAAAAAATCTCATTTTGTATACGATTTTTGTAATAAAAAGTGCTGATTGCAAAAACACTTGTTGAGGTTGCAAGAAGCTTTTTGAAAAATGTATAAATTTACTGAAGCGATATTTTAAGTACAAGAACGAAAACTAAATAATTGTTTATATTTGTAGGTATGTTTAAAAGTGGCGTTACTGGCTGACTGATTCATTATCGCTCGACCCAAAGATATATACGTGAAATTTCGAGTGTAGGTTCGTCTCTCCCAAATAGGTTCACTAACAAGGAGAACAAATTCTTAGTGTCGTAACCTTACATTTTCTAAACTAATTTACACAAAAAAAAAAAGCATCTATATTCCTTCTGTAAATTAGCAGACACACTTTTTTAAACCTTAACCCAATAAAAATAAAAATAAAAGTTAAAATTTATTATTCACTCAAATATGTATTAGGTTCTGTTTCTTTCACACCAAAGCTTATGGTTAATGTATTCCATCGGTTGCAACGCGCGAGAGATAGTTTGTGCGTTTCAGAGGAGGTGATTGTAACAAAATTATTGAAGACCAATAATTGGAGTCATAAGATTGCTGTCAAACTCAACTAGAGGTTGCAAATTCATTGATAGCTACACAAGAAGCAATTTCAACACGTTTGTGTGCAGCAACATTCATCCAAAAGCAGGGAAATTGGGTATCATATGAGGTCAAGAAACCTTGAAAGAGGATTTTGCATGTCCCAAATTTTGCTTAAACGCTATAAAACTGAATTAGTTTTGCACCGAATTATTACTTGCGATTAAAACTGAACCCATTACAAATCGATACCAAAGCCTAATATCCATAGCGATAATGTAATGCTCTTTATTTGGTGGGACAAAAGGATATATTATGAGCTGCTGAAATATGGCCAGACCATCACAAGGAATCTCATGCAACTGATTCGTTTGAAGTGAGCATGTGAGCATAATACTCCATCATGACACTCGGTTGCAAAAACTATTTAGAAAAAAATTGTGGGAAAGTTTTGCTTCAACCGCCTTATTGTCTAGACCTGGCCCCGTTTGACTACAATTTTTTTCGATTCATGCAAAACACTTTTTGTTGGATACGCTTCACTTCGGAACAGCATATCCGAAATTGGCTTGATTCGTTCATGGGTATAGTACTTTTTGGGTTTGGTACTTTTTTAAACCATAACAAAACAGTGGTAATTCGCGAGATTATGTTAGCAATGCTCCAGATCGAAAATTAGACCTTCCAAAAAGACAACAGACAACAGCGTAGTCGCAGTCAACATTTAATTGAAACTTATTTTAAAGAAATCGTGAATTTTCATTTGACTGCTCGACCAATCTATTATTCGATTTTGATCTATCTATTATTCGATTTCCTCCCTATTACTCAAAAACCATTTTGCATCCTGAAATGTCTTCGCCCTAGAACATATACGAATCTAATATGGTATCCAGGAGAATCTTACATTAAATATATGTACATATGTGAGTATAAATCATGCCTGCCCTCCGTTTTGGCAGTGTTTGACATTGTTTCAGGAATTATTCTAAAAATACTAGTCTTTCTGTCCTGCTCAAATTTAACATTTTATGACTTTCATTTAAACACAATTCTAGTGTAATTTCTTTTATATTTGGAAATACATTTTGAATGAAACTCAAGGTTTCGAACGTCTTATACGATTTCATTTCATGTAGTTTTGCTTTGCTTACTTTTGCCTTCAATTTGGGTAATTCCCCTGGCATAAAACACTATACTTATCGATGGAAGCCACCTACAATTAGTTTCTTTATTGTATGATTATGGGAGGTGCGATTGCAAAAAAAGCTTCAAATTTCAAACATGCACATAACAGTTGTAATGGAATCTACAACGAATTGTTTTTAATGTTTTTCCAAACAAGGATTTCTTCAAACAAAAGTGATAATATGGTTGCATTCTATTAAATTTTATATATTTTAAAGAAAAGGATTCTTAAATGGGACTTAGTAAAAATTAAGCCTTACATGGAGGAATATTACGTTTTCCTTGTTAAAAAATAATCAAGTTTTAAGTTTCAAGCACTAAAGCGTATTTCAGCCTTGATTGCTTTATTATTAGCCAACATAGCTGCTCAAACGTTAAGAAAACCAGCATGGGATTGTCGAAAAACAAATGCATTCTTCAGCTATTTACTGTTTGGTGCGGATTTTGGATTGAAGAACCACATTTCCTTGGAAGTATGGGTGTTCAAGCAGTGAATTTTAATACTGCTTGTTAACAGAGTTCTGTCTGCCAAAATTGGATGATATTGAAAGATATGTGGTTTCAACAAGACAGTTACACATGATATACAATCTGTGACTGTTTGCCATTTCGGAGATCAAAATTGGCTCCTTACATCGGTGGATTAAACACCGTGTTATTAATATTATGTATGTTTTTATTTTTAATCAACGGACTATACTGACAAATCCGCATTATTGAAGGAAATTCAATGCACCATCTTCAAAATTCGAAGATCATTTGTGGACAAAACAGCGCTTCTGTGTCAACAAAGCCCTGGAGTCTTTTTTCCGAAGTGTTATTTCATACTTAAATTTATCTTGTATTTTTATTGAATCTGAAAATAACAATCTAAAAAAAGAATAAGTTTTTCTATTTAATTCAAATCTTGCGACACCCTTACGAATTATAGTGCAAATGTTATATTACATATATGGTTAATAATTACTGATGAGAAAGAACGGGAAAGTGTTTGAATAAAAAACTTTTAAAATTATAAATGAAACCAAAACGACAGTGAACAAAACAAACATACTAAACAAAATGTATTCAGGTTTTCAAGATAGAAAGAATACGAACTGAAGAAAAGGAGACAACATGTGAATAAATTGAAAAATTACAATTACAGCAAATTTCGAACCACCAGTACCACTGGTTAAAAGATTGATGTTTGACTGTTGGCTAGCAGGCACCGCAGTGGTGCAGAGGTTAGAATTTAAAGAATTCTGATGAAAGAATGTGGTGATTAGAATAATTATTAATTTCATAATCGAACTGTTAATTTTTACTTCTTGATAAATTTTTAGTTAGGCTCGAGTTCATTAAAGTTAATTTTCATTAAATTATTTTTACTGAAGTTAGGAATTACAACTTGAAAAATTTATTATTAAAAATTTTTTGATAATTTTTCTTGACTGGCGATCGAACCTGGTGATTCTTAAAACATGTAAATTCAAACAAGGTTCGATTCCCAGCTCAGCCAAGAAAATTATCAAGAAAAATTTTAATAAAATTTCATGTTGTAAAAAACAATTCCCACCTGCAGTAAAAATAATTTAATGAAAATTAAATTTAATGAACTCATGCCTACCTTAAATAAATATATCAAAACCAAAACTTTTAAATTTAGCCACCAACATTTAGTTTCGAACTTGAGATAAAACAAATATGTAATTATGTACTACCAATAATAAGTATAAGAAAATAAATACTAGGGGGGGGGGGGGGGGGGTGGTAGCAGGAGTATGCGTATGTATGAATTCACATACAAAATGCAATCGACCATCAACAATTACGAAACACACTATAATACCAAATTGAAAATAAGTTAGCAAAACATACAAAAACACTAATACTAGCAACTGCAGTAAAAATTCTAATAACATCAAGAAGAAAGTAGAAGGAAGTCCAAGTAAAAATAGCGTAATTTATTTGCTTAGTGGCAAGTTTGCTAAAACAGAATGTGGTTTGACGTTGCACTCTGTTGTTTAGTTTTTTTTTATTCAAGTTTCTTTAGTTTCCAATATAAAGTCAAAGTGATATTCAAGCAAAAAGTAAAAAAAAAAAAAAATGTAGAGAAATAATCACTTACCAGTAGAGCAGGAGTGAGAGTTCGAATGAAAAGCACATATCACACAATATTCATTTCAAACTTCCAAAACGTTTATATAAGTAGAATGTATCCTATACTAGGGTATCCATGTCAATATTGTTCATTCGAATTTTTGAAAATATGTGTTCGAATTATTTGAACAATTTAATGTGTCTTATGCCATCTGTTCGTTTTATTCCAACTAAAGAAAAAACTAATAATTTGGATACCCTGGCAGTTACATGTATATATTACATATATTACATGGAATGTGTGATAGTTGGTCAGTCTTACAGATACGACTATAAAGCACGTATGTTATATTTTTTTAAAATTTTTATTCACTGCTGATAGTAGGGTTTTCATATTAGTCTTGTTGTTGCTATTGTTATTGTTGGTTTTGGTATTATTACAAGTATTATTTTTGTGTGGTAATATGTAATTGCAATGCTAAACAAAAACAAAAAACAATAACGACAACAGCAAAAGTAAAAGCAACAACACAAGTGTAGGTACTGTTAAAAACCAATATAGTCAAACCACACATGCATTTATACTGTGACTTAAGCAAAGTACAGTGAGGAGCCAAATTGTTAAAAAAAAATTTTGTTTTTCTTTTTTTTCTATATAAAATTTTGGTTTATCGGAAGTTTCTTGCAGGTCATCTAATGACTTTCCATGGAAACCAAATAACTCACAGCTGATTTTAATCACTTGTATGCACTTAAAACCCCATATGATAACTTTTTAAATACTTATAAAAATGGCAAAGACAAATGTAGTAGTCCAGAAAAAAATCTGAAAAAGTGTTAAGATACGTTGACACATGGCAAATATTTACTCAAAAAAGCGTAACCACTATTTTAAGAACAAATTTGTTGGAAGATGTATAATCTTACAAGTGTTTTGGGAGATCAAAAATCATCACATAAAATATAACTAAACTTCTATTTTTATTTCTGCTTAATAAATAAAGTTTTTCAAATAAACACAAAAATTAAAACAAATTTTATTCAGTGGTTACGTCTTTTTCGACAAATATTTGCCATGTGTGACCGTACCTTTAGAGTTAGAATAAGTAGTTTAATTGCACCTTTTTAGTCGCCACAGTAAATGTTGGTAGAAAAGTTCTTTCTGTTACTTATTTTATTTATATTTTTTTTTGCTTGATGTATCCACATGGATACGTCCGTAAATAAATATGTATGTACTAACCGAATATAAAGTATATAACAACAATTATTCTATGTAGAGTTTACATAAACGTGAGTGTAAGAGTCAGTGTCAGTGTGTGTTTATAGAAAAACAATGTGTCCCGGACGCCAAATAAAAGACCATAAATTCAAAACATAAGACAATGAGTTCCGTTTCTGACGTTTAATTTTATGTATGGCAACAATAAAGCATGTTTATGTGTATTAGTGTTTGTGTGTGTTATCTTTGAATTTAAAACAGAGATGAGCAAACCAGCGTCTTTTTATATCCTTTACCAATAATAGAACGAATGAATACAAGTATATACATATATTTTCTTGGTCCTTAAGAAATTCTAAGACGATTTAGCTAAATCCGTCCCTGCCTGCCCATGTGTGTTAAACACTCTCACATGTTATATACACAACCAAAATTAACCATGTTAACATAGAAATGTTTGTTATTGTCATAGATATTTTGGTATTGAAAATCAGCAAAATAGGTCCAGTAGAACTAGAGTTATGGAACAAAAGTCTTTCTCTAAGTCCCCATATGAATTTCTTCCCGAAATATGGCTCTATTTTCAATAAATGCCTATAGTAAGCAGTATCCATCCAGTTTCTTGTGAAAATATCCATATTTTTTTTAATCGCTTCATATTTAATATGGGGGTATAATAAACTCCACTTTCGAAATCACTTAAATACGCACAAATCTCTTATAAACATCGTTGTCAGCTTGATATTAGAACATAATAAATCGCAGTAGCTAATTTTATGAAATATCGGCCCATAATTAATTATAGTTCCCATATAAGGAATAGCTCCACTAAATGCATTCTTATAAATATCGATTTTAATCCAAAATTATACACAGATCAGTTATATGTATGAAAACCCATACCAATGGATTTTATAGATCTAGAATGGATGTTAACTATCATTTAAATGCAACTGAAAGCAGCTTCAAATACATCATGGTACAATATTTTATGATGATCAGTCCATAATTGCAAATCCGAAAAATGTATTAACTCGCATCTATAACTTTTAAAAATATACAAATATCCTATCCTACTATACCATTTTTATTTAACAACCATGATATTGATATGATAATTATCCAAACTAAATTGAAAATGTTCAGTTGAAATTGAGAATATTTCAAATTAATATGAAAATTTTAATTGCAACAGAAAAATTTCAATTGAATTATGAAAATTTTAAATAAAATTGAAAATTTTAAATAAAATTGAAAATTTCAATATGAAATTGAAAAAAACCAAACAAAATGGCGAATTTTTATTTTGAATCAGATCATGTTTCTGCTGTTTCCAATAGACTTTACGGAGTTTTACTTGATAGCTTATTAAAAATTCGTATGCTTGTATTCTTGCACAAAATAATAAATACTTAAACTCCCAAATATATATTTGAAAAAAATACGTTTCTTCCAATCATCTCGAAATCGAAATATTATAATACCTCGACATTAATGCCTTGTGTCTGAATGGCAGTTTTATGTACATGCCGCTCGGTTTTGGAACAATCTTCCACGAAATCAACAAATAAATAGTAATGCTAATAGTTTCATTTTTATTGTTTATAACGTAATGCGTTCCTGTACTTCGTGCTGTTGTACAGGAAATGAAAAAATTCAATAAATATATAAATAAAAAATGACAAAATTCCAATTGAAATTAAAATTTCAATTTGTTTTTGAGAATTTTAAATTGAAATACATATTTATCAATATTGTATGTTATTGGATTCCTATTTTAAAAATGCAGCATTTTATTTTGAAAATCTGCGCCAAAAGAACTGCTAATTTGTTTAAGGCCAAGAACGAATCAAGTATCCCAGAGAGAGAGAGAGAGAGAGTTCTGCATCGATTGAAGCAAATATCAATTGTATGGGACAAAGTCTGGACTATAAGGAGGGTGAGGAAAAACCACACAATCATTTCATTGTAATATGGCCGAACGTTGTCTTGATGGAATATTACGCTTTCATATCTAGCCGCATAACCTGGGTGTTTTTTGGTCAATGCTCGTTAAAATTAATTAGTTGCATTTGTTACAGGTTCCCGTGATGATCTGGCCAGATTTCAGCAGGAAATAATAGACAGGTCGCACCAAATACAGAGCATGGATTTGGTATCGGTTCCGTAGGTTTACCGGGCTTCACATAAGATCTCTTACGCTTTATTTAATAGTAATGAATTAATTTTTCTTCGGAAGTAATGATCCGGTGCACAATCGACTTTCAAGGCCTCTCTGCTTCAATTTACATGAATGATTCTGAAATTGTTGCTTAAGTAGGTCACAATGATGTTGCTAGCTCTTATTGAGTTCGACAACAACCCTCATGGAGTATTGGCTCCTATTCTTGGCTTTAAAACTTGTTTCGCCGTAAGCTTCGGTGAGCAATGCGTGTGCTTCAGCGTCATTTTTTTATGCGTTGTTGGCATACAACTTCACATTTTTGAAGCAAAAACAAAAGCTTTGTTATTTACACTATAGTGCGCAATAACAAAGTGAGAATTGATGTTAAGCTACGGTCACACTTGGCAAATATTTACTCAAATAAGCGTAACCACTTCTTTTAGCACAAATTTGTTTGACGTTGTTTACTCTTTCAAGAGTTTTGCAAGATCAAACAGCATCAAATAAATTAAAACTAAATATTTGTTGTGATTTGGCCAAAATAAACGAAGTTTTTTTTTAATAAATAAACGAGTTCAAATATATTTTATTTAGTGGGTACGTACGTAGTGCTGCGAATATTTGCCAAGTGTGACCGTACCCTTAGATATAAATATACCCTTCAAAACAACTAAAGACAAAAACCGCGTTCAAAATATACGTTACATGGTATGAATCCCACATTTTGAAATTATACACCCAATAAAATAGACCAACCATTATTTTCAGGGAAGTGGTAGTTACATTTCATCATGAATTGAACTGATATAAATATGTACGTATGATTAACATGAAATTAGTAACTGCAAAGCAAGTATACGTACGAAAGTTTGCAATGATAACTCATATGTAACAAAATATTGAAAATCCTTTTAAATGGTTTCATTTCTCAAATTTCTGGTTTGTTTTCACAAAAGTATTTATCGTGCCTTTGGTCTGCCGTTACAGCTAACAGTTCCTGTAGTTGCATCTATGCGCCTTATTGTATGCAACATACATTTGTAACCCTCGGGGGCCACATCCGTTTTTGTAATTCTAAACTAAAACAAAGCAAAAATGGAGAAAAATAAAACAACCGCAAACAGACACTTTTCTATACATACACAAAAACACCCATACTCATATGTGTATCCTAACTTAAATAATGTTACAATATTGTTATTGTTAGATGCATGTTATTTATACACTGGTTGTTGCTGGTTGTATTTTAATGCAAGGATGATGTTGCCCTTGTTGTTGTGACTAACGCCATAGGTGTCTATTGATCCTGCATAAGTGAAAAAAATAAAACAAAATACTATACTCAGTAGCATATAGCAGCAAAAGCAACAACGAGACAATACCACAATTTATTTATGCAAGTGTATCAACCCATCGTCAGCAGCCAGCACAGCATGGAGAGAGAAAAGAAAGAGTTGCTTTTGTCTATTATTGCTGGTGTTGTTGTTATTGTTATATCTACTGCTTGTGCATTGTGGCAACATAATTTGTGGCATTCTTTTGCCAATATTGTAGACTTTTATTTTATTTTGTTTATACACATACTTACCTATATATCCATATATAGTATTTTTCTATCTATTACCACATAAAAGTAATTTTGTTTCATTCGATCTACGGTCCACATACATACATACATATGTATTTTCTAAAACTGGTTTTCTTTTGTTTCTTTGCAGTCGCTTTTCCTGGTTGCAGGAAGGACATTCAAATGAAAACCAACCGGAAGAAAACACTAAAATGGTATGTGTTTTGTTTGTTTTTTTAAAATAAATGTGCATATGTATTTCAAATGTTGGCTTTCCTCATTTTATTTGAAAAGAGTTGCAGTTGAGGGTGATGTCTATAATTAGTGGTTTAGAGAATAATGGTTGAATAATTAAATAAATTAAGTATTTTAAGAAAAATTAAAAGAGGAATTTGAAAAATCTTAGATTAAATATGAGTAAATTAAAATAACATTTAAAATTTGACAATTATGTTTTGAAAACTGTAAATTTTTAGAAAGTTTTCAAAACAGAATATATATTAATTTCAGTTAGGAACATCGAAAACTTTTTACCGCACTCATATATAGAAAACATATTTTTCTAAAAGAAAGATAAAGCAAATAAACAAACTGTTTTTAGCAATAACTTTTTCTTTCAAAAACAAATAAAACATATGAATATCATTTAAATGTTAAAAAATGGAGAGTGTATTTCGTTAAACACTTAATGGGTGGCCATTTAACAGCTGAATTTCGGAAATTTTACAATCTAGGAATTTGGTTTGCAATAAAAACATTGTTGCTGTGGCTGTGTGAAATGTGACACCGTACTGTTGAAATCGCATGTCATTGATATCCATATAACCAATAATAAGAAAAAATTTTGTAGTAAACATCTTTCGATAGCGTGATCCAGAAAAACTGGACCGATCACGCCTCAAGACCACATAGATCATCATATTATGACACGTTCATTATGCAAAGGCTTCTTTCTCAACGACTGCTCTTTGATTTAGGCAATTTTGCTTAATATCTAATGAAAATGTACTTCTTCTAAATAATGATTTCGCCAAAAAACCCAGAGGGATATTCTTGAAGGAATTTTTTATATTTTAATGCGATTTTTTTATCAAAATTACCCGCTATTCCTTTTTATAGTATTTCGCACGGTGGTAGTTTATTAAGTAATAATAAAAAGAAATAGAAAAATGTTAACAACTTTGTTGGAAGAGATATTATCATAAGATCTCCCAAATTTAAGAGATATTCTGTCTTATAAATTCATGTTTCTATATAAATTGATGTAGACATGTATTTCTTGAGCTCTTATTACAATACAAAATATTAGAATGTCCATAGAGTCGGCTTATTTGTGCTTATGTTATAGTATTGCACGTTAAAGTGTGAAATAATAAAAAATATTTTATTATGTACAATTTGTCCAAAAAGTTTTGCCAAATTTCGAAATGGGTCTTAATAATTTCATAATTTATTTTTTTTTCATGTTCTATTTTACAAACACAAACTGCGAAGCTTTTTGGCTGGGAATCGCACCCACAACCATCTGGCTGATAGTCCAGCACAATATCTATTAGTCTATCGAGGCACCCTAGATCTTTAAGTAACAAATATTTTTTTTTTTTGCAAAAGTTTCGCAAAATTTAAAGTTAGTATTTTGCCTTCAAGTATCATTCACGAAGAGCCAGTACATTCACTAAAAGCATGGTGCTGCATTAATTTCGTATGAGGCAGTAAGTAGGACGGTTACTGTGAGTGGTGGGTACTACTGAAGGTTATTCAAGAAGTATTATTTGTTAAAATGTATGAATAGGGACAGAACAAGAGCTTCAATTGGACAATGTAATGTTTTCAATAACTGACAGGTCTATGTGATAAAGGCAGAGACTCTGGCGGCTCTGAAAGAGAATACAAGAAAAGAGTTCCAGACCCTTTTGCCCGAAGTTCTCTACATAGCGATTGAAAACTCAGTGCAAAGAACTCAACTTGTCATCAACAATCCCAGCAGCCACTTGACCGATATTAGCTTAAACAAGTTAGCTATATTCGCCTGTGCCGAATCTTTAATACCCTCCACCTAAACGTAATAAGAAATACAAAAGCTACACTGGTTATAAGACTAGAATTCTGTGTTTTCTATTCAGTTTTACTGCAAATTTTATTATTATTTTATGGCGTTTTCATTTCTGGCAAAAATGTTACACTTTTTTCCTTTTTTATATGGGAAATAGGTAAAAAGTGTACCATATATGTAACATTTTTGCCAGAAACGAAAACGCCATTATATATTGTTTGAAAGACAATTTTAGGACCAACATAATTTATTTTAAATATTTTGAAATTTGATTTAATTTTGACCATTTATAATTGATATAATTACCGATTCTTACTGTAATTTACAGAGTTTGTCTGATTTTCATAATAATCTTGAGTGTAATTTAACAATTTATAAAATTAAAAAAACATTTTTCCATATTCACAACAAGTTAAGAACAGAGTATAAAGAAGTATAAGATATAAGGTGAGGCTTTTTTGTTTGAATTTGATCTCAATAATATTGTTTACAAATGATTTATGGTTGGCATAGTAGAAGTGGACCAGTTATGGACTGATAGCTTCTAAATCCAGTATCCACTAATGTGGTTTCTACGTATTTGCGACTTATTTTGGTTGAATTTCATCTCAATAGCGTTATTTACAAGAGTTGTATGGTTGGTTGGTGTGCTCGCAAGTGGACTTAATTCGGGAGCTATTGCCAATTATTGACAGACAGCTACAAAATCCAGTAGCATTATTGCCGTATAACCGATATTAGTATGATTTCTGGATTAAAATTACTATATAAAAGTTGGTTCGATATCGATATTTATTAGACATTTTTGTGGGTTTATTTGTTTTTCGAAAATACGGTTAAAAATTAACCGAAATTCACAAAATTTGATCTGTGCAAAGTTTTGAATCCTTACCGATATTTGCACGATATATATAAAGATAAATGGCTTTTTCGAATGGGGTCCTTATATGTGAGCTATGACCAATTATGGGCCGACCAGCATAAAATTTAGTACAACAATTTATTTGCGTATAAAGATTATTCATGTCAAATTTTAGCCTTTTAACATTATTTATATTAGTTTTATACGTATTTAAGTGAATTTTGGAAGTGGACTTTGTATGAGGTCTATGGTCAAGCATGGACCGAACTAAAAAAAATTTATTTTTGCGATTTATTTTTGCATAAAACCTATTTTTGCTGACTTTTGTCTTGATATTCCAATTTTGTAGGCATTTATGTATAATTGAGCAATATTTCGGGAAGATTTTTGTATGGGGGCTATGAAAAATCATGGATCTATTCTTACTACTTTCCTCACACTTTCTTCTTTTATCATAAAAACAACGTATACAAAATTTTTGGAATATATTTAAAAATAAAGCAAGAAAAATTTTTAATAATATCAATTTTTTATGGAGGTTGTCTTACATTTTGTTCCATAACTCTTTTATCTGCTATACCGATTTTGCTGATTTTCAATACCAAACTGCTTAGGAGAACTATAAGCGGTTTTTTGTTAACTTTGTTGATTTCGGTTGTGTCCTTTTAGCTGGAGGTCCACAACTCGCGTTTTGGAGTCAACGCGTTTTAAGCTTTCAAAACGTATTAAGCGTCAGGCATTTCAAGTTACAGGCGAAGATTTTTCGCGTCAATATTTTTTTTTTATATGTATGTACTTTTGAAGGTGATGCCGTACGCCCAGCTGATTTTTTTTTATATGTAGTTTTTTATCGGTTTGTTTGTCAAACTCATATAAAAAATGTTATTTCAACTGTCACTTTTTCTTTAAAATAAATTTGTTTGGCATTTGTCAAAGTCAGCGCGTTCAAAAGTAGAAAGTAAGCGAACTTTTCGCGTTTCATGCGTCAGCGCGTCCTACGCTTTTGAGTGTGTAAGTTAACTCATACAACTACATTGATTCTACTTTTTTGACAGTTGCTTAGAACGCTTGGTGTGGACCTCCAGCTTTTGGACGTGAGAGTGTTGTACATAGACAGACAGACAGACGGACAGCTCAATCGACTTAGAATTTCGTAATGACGAAGAATATATATACTTTGTTGGGTCTCAGATGAGTATTTCTCAGTGTTACACACGGAATGGCAAACTTATACATATATACCCTCATTCACCACTTGTGGTGGTGGTGGGTATAAAAATAGTAGATATAGAAACGAAACACGAAATGATGGCATTTGATTTAGCCAACCTTATACTCACACTATCAAGTGGTGAGTAAACAAATTATGAATAAGAAGATAAAGCTTGATTCTGCATTATTAACTAAAAACTTTTTGTGGATTTATGACAATCTTGAATGAATTAATGTTTATGGTAGCAATAACCCAGCAAACACGATAATAATTTGTAATCAAATCCTATCTGGAATTTTAAAAATAATTTCAGTATAATAGTTTCTCAACAATTAGGGTAATTTATTCTTTACAACTTACTTATAAACCTTATTCTGAAATGTACTTCAAATTTGAATTGCAACTAAGTTTATGTAATTTACATGCTTCATTTTTAATACTATTTACATACATACTTAAATAAATAAAAAAAATTTAACTTCAAATAACAATTACTTTAAAAATCCTCTCTTTTTAAGCATTATATGTATAATATTTCATTTCAACAACATCATTAAACTAAAATCCTCCAATAGTCATTAGTAGCTTGAAAAAGCAGATCAGACTGCACTGCAACAACAAAAAAATATACTATACATACTGCAAAAAACATCCATAAAATCAACCAATAAATGAAATTAAATTCAAAATCAAATTGTATTTGTTGAAACAATAAAAAACGCTCAACTAAATTAAATTTTGTGGTGGTAACGCCTTGTTATGCCTTGCGGTAGGTTGCAGCTCTTTATAATTTCCACTCTCATACGCTACACATTTGTAATTTGTAACAAATTTTTTAATAATAAAAAAACAAAACGACAGACGGACAAATAAATAAATGAAATGATATTATATTATTGTGTGTGTGTGTGTGTGTGTGTGTACAAATGCCACACCTGAACATCAACTAAAATAACCACATCATAGACCACAATCCAAACATAAAGTGGATTACAGGCAACAACTACAAACAAATCAAACATAAAAGCAACGTTATCCGTCCGTATACGTATTTAAACCGCTAATGCGAATACAAACACTAACAACAACAACAATGTGATGTTACCATTATTATGCAATATTTGATTACAAGTAGTTTTTTCTATAGTTTTGTTTTTTTATTTATTTACTTTTTTTTTAGCTCGTTTGGCTTCGATTGCCAATTTGTTTCACTTTTTTTCTGTTGTGTATTAACAATTTTATGACTTTTATAGGAGGAAAAAAAAGCACAAACTCAACTGGTGATTTGTTGATATTCGAATATATCGAACTAAGGTGACCAAGTGGAAAGCTTTTGGAAAACTGCAGCTAATTTCACACGAAATTTCACACCTTCGAAACTATAGTTTCAGAAGACTATGGACGAGATTATAGGTTGTGGACAAGATTATAGACTTTTCATAGATTATATGTCATTTGTAAGAAACTATTCAAGAGAATAGCGATGAGACGATACTATACATGAAACAACTAGCCTATAGACACACTTTTCAAGAGACTATGACTGATTTTATAAACAAGACAATAGGCGAGATTATAGACAATAATATAGACGACACTATTCAGGCAACTATTTACGAGATTATATTCTCATCTATATATAGGGTATATATAACACTCCGGCTTTATAAAAAAATATCGTATCTTTTAAACACGGTTTTAATACCCACCACCAAAAAAATTGGGGGGGGGGGGGGGGTATATTGCGTTTGTCATTCTTTTGTAACACATCAAAATATTGGTCGTAGAACCAAAAAGTCTATATATTCTGGGTCCCTCTAAGATTCTGAGCCAATTTAGCCATGTTCGTCCGTCTGTCCATCTGTTGTTGGCACGATAGAGTTTCGAAAAAAGACATAAACAATGGAATTTTTACCAAACATTGTTTGGTCCACCTAAATGTTTGGTATTGCAAATAAATAAAATCGGTCCAGTAAGATCTGAGTTATAGATCAAAGTTTCAGACTACCTCAATATTTTTCAGATATTTTTTGCTGTTTTTTTTTTCAAATATAATGCAGATAATATCTTGCAATTTTGCACACTTTATTTTTATTATAAAAGGGCAAGTCATGTTGAAAATGGTTGGAATCGTTCCACGATTTCTTATAGCCGCCATATCCGAAATATGGCTTTATGGTACATAAATGTCTAAACAAAATTCTGCAAAAGTTTCATGCAAGGCGAAATCTCAAAACTATATTTTGTTTTTATCGGCCCATAATTTTGTTATAGCCCCATACAAAGACCACTACCGAAATTCACTTAAATGAATATAAATCTTTTGTAAAAATAACTATCAAGTTTAAATACGACAAGCATAATCCAAATATACATTCAAATCGTCGTACCAAATTTCATGATCGGCACATATTTGACCGTAGTCCCCATATAAATTCCAGTTCCGAAAATCACTTAAATATCCACAAAACGCTCACAAAAACCGCTTTTAAGTTTAAATTCAACACATACAGTTCATATATATATAAATATCATCACACTCAATATGATGATGATTGGTCCATACTTGACCGTAGCCCCCATATAAAGTCCACTTCTAGAAATCACTTAAATGCGCATAAATCTCTTATAACTCTCCATATTAGGTGATTTGGTGGTGGGTATATATGATTTGGCACAGCCGCATATAATCTTTTACTTGTTGTCTTTAGCAACTTAGTCCCAATTTACACGAAGCAATTCTTATTGAAAATATTGATACAATTTTTTTTTTCTTTTTCACAATTTTTATTGCTTAAATCGCTTGCATTTTTATTTCAGTGTATACACACTTTTCTATACTCATATGTAATACGAAAAAGAAGTAACACGAATTGCTAGTACAATCAAGTGTGTACCCGATGTCCAAAAAGCTTAGCTAAAAGAATTGTTTCGTGTAAACAACAATTTTTTATTATTAACTAGGTTGGCGGAGAATTAACCCCTCAAATTTCCAGGTCATCACACTTTGATTTAAGTAAGTCCCAAGTCGACCTATACCTTGATATAGGAAGCTGGAATGCTAAAAACTCGTATTAAAAAACTTATAGGTTATAAAAACAAAACGAAAGCATGTAACCAAAGCACAACTTTGCAAATCCGTAACGCGGTACAGTCAAACGACGCCAAGCATTAACCAATGCAAGAGTTATCCGCAAATCTCTCGAAGGACGCCCTGATTGTCTTACGCGATAATGACAATGATGAGCGGATTCTTCTTTCACCCAGAGCTGAATTGCAACTGAAGTTTTTTTTTTTTTGTTTCGAAAATGTCGCATTTTGTGTCAAAAAGAGTCATATGCAGGTAGTTTTGCTTTACTTCTTCAATTTGAAAAAATGTGACGCCGATGTATATGAATGTGATTGTGTTTTAATGGACTCAACATGCGAGAGATAATTTGTGCGATTCCAAAGTGGTGATTTTGACACGGAAGATAAAGATCTCCCACACCAGCCAAACAAGTTTAAAGACCAGTACTGCGATTCACTAACTTTTTTAACGATAATCGTATCGTTAAAATAAATATAACGAAAATTTATCGAATTTGGAATTCAGTAACACTTTTAACGATATTCGCTGTTGGCTGAAGTCAGCTGTTACTCTAACAAGCTTTTCTATCGTTATATTAGCGACAAAAACTTGAGTTGTGTTTATTTTATCGATAAAGTGTATTTATTATATAAAGTGTATATATAAGTTTATTTTGTGTTTAAAATGGCTTTTGAGTATTTGGCCTACGAATTAGCAAGGGATGACCCAATTTTTTACGTTCCATCAGTTAATCATCGTGTTCTTCGGAATTTTGACAAACCTTTTGAGTTGACAGCGAACGAATTTCAAAAATTATACTAACTAACTCCGGACTTGGCTGAAAATTTAATTTTTGAGCTAGATGATCAACTAAGAGGATCTAAAAAAACATCTAGATACATATATCGACAGAAAAGCAGGTAAGACATGCCAGCTTCAAGTTAAAATGACATTTTCTGCCATGTAATCAACTAAATGGCTGAGTTGTTCTGCTGAAGCCCGACTCCTTTTAGAATTAGAATTGGTCGCCATTCTGTTAAATGCACTTAAAATGTATGTATGTACATATATAAATGTAAATAAAATAACAAAATAAAAACATAATTAAATCACACATTTTTTTACTTTTTACAAAAATAAATAAAAACCCCAAATTATGCACAATTATATTTGTTTTTTTATTTTTCATTCTCTTTTGTGCTTTTCGCTTATTTTGGCACTTTGTACACAGAGGTGCCACATTTTATTAAATTATGTAAATGAATACAAAAATCAGCTGTATGCTATCGTTAAAAAAAAGTTACAGAATCACACAATCGTTACTGCAAACGAATATTTATGTCGACAAATGTTACGATTGTCGGATCGTTAAAAGTTATTGAATCGCAGTACTGGTCACCTTTAAAATGTTAGTATTATTTCTATATTATTGATGTACGATTGATTAGTGAAAAATATACACTAAACAAAGGAAACAACATTAAAATCCAAAAAACGAAACGAAAATCTAACAAACAAAGGTCACTTTAAATGAAATATAGATACAATTTTTGCAAAATCAAAAAAAAAAATCACAACATTTAAACAATCAGCAAAAACTTTTACATACATTTAATAATCATACTCATGCAAAACCAAAAAAAGAAAAAACTTCATGTTAAAAACGTAGCACAAAAAACACTCCAATTTAGCCTTTGATCTGTTAAAATTTACCATTAAAATGTATAAAACTTCAATTTGAAATCTTTAAATATGTATGTATGTATGTATGTATGTATGTATGTATGTATGTATGTATGTATGTATGTTGTCGACGATATGTTTTTAGAGAAACATTAAATACAGAAAGCGAATAAAAAACAAACTAAAAGCAGGCACCAGTGCAACTTATTGAATTGATTTTTTTTTTTTTTTCATTTTTGACAAATGTGTTGAAAGTTATAAATTTGATTGTATTAAATACTATTGATGTTGTTGTTTTCATAGTTTAATTTGTTGTTGTGAGCGGTCGGTTCTTTTGATTGCATGCACCTACTTTTTTGTTTTGTTGATTTGTTGTTAAATTGTTTTTATATTTCTTGGCTGATTTCAGCGCTTAAAATCCAAAGAGGTCACAGGGTCAATACAGCGAATATGCAGATAATCAGTAATTTGCTGTTAATGTTTTTATTATATTACATGCAATATTTTTTTGTTACCATTTTTTGTAATTTATTACGTTTTTTGTTTGTTTGTTTGTTTGTTTGTTGTTGCTTGAACGGCGGGAATATTTGTGTTTGTTTAAGTAATAAAGTTGTTTAATTAAAAATTAACACCATGTGTTTATAATACACAGTTCGAAAATTTACATAGACGACTGAAAACAGGCCTTTTTGCTTTTGCAATTAATTATTACTTATTTCTCTACAGAAATGATATGATAATTAGTGCAAAGAAATAATTATCCATCAATATTTCGATATCTTTGATAAAAATATGTATGATCTGTCAAACTCAAATAGCATTAATATATAGTTTGTTTTTTGAAATATGTAGTTTGTTAAAAACTTATTTGCTTCTGCCTGACATTGAACTGATTTTCATAAACTTGTGTCTCTAATATCTTTTTGGCTTTACTGAACATTCTGAACATTTTTGATAATATACTCGTACACTTATAGTCAATAAATATTATTGCCTTTAGCCATTCTGGTCACTTAAATTAAGCATTGTCACGAAATGTTTGTGCAAAATTTCACTTTTCTATGCCTTTCGCGTTATAATAGTTTTTGGAAGACAATCGGACGATCAAATTGTTCAAATTATTTTTCTAGGCCCTATCGAGCCAACAACATTCAGACAGATGAATTTAGCAAGTAACAAGAAAATCCTAAATCCGTCTATAGAGTAAAGTAGCATTCGATGACTTAACCAAGCATTTCAAGCATATAAAATATTATTCAAGCTACCCCACAAACACAAAGTCAAATATTTAATTTGTAAAGTTTGGATTTGTCATTTGATTGATTGATTTTAAAATAATAAGCAGGGGTGTCATAGAAACCAATATTGTCAGAATTGGTTTTAAAACCGACAAGAAAAAATACTTTGGTGTCATATGGCACTGATACACGTTCAATAAATATCATGGTACTAGAAATATCTCGATATTTATTGAACGTGTAGCAGTAGTAGCATTTTTTCTAGTCGGTTTTAAAACCAATTCTGACAATATTAGTTTCTATGACACCCCTGAATATCTTATCAAATTGTTACTATATCAGTTTGAAATCCAAAGTAATAAAATAACAATAACAAATAATTATAAAATGGTGTTTTATTTAAAATATTCTTTAATAAAAAAGAATTAAGTAAATGTTTGACTTAATTTGAAATCATCCGGATTTGATATAAGTTCGCCGAATTAAAGTTTATATACCCACCACATATGTATATACCAATACTGTGATCTATGCAAATTTGTGTCAATTTTTGTATCGGTAACGATATTTATACGAATTATTTTATATCTTGGATTCCTTATATGGGAGCTATCACTTTTTATGGGGCGATCGTCATAAAATATACAATGGGCCAATTATGGGCCCATCATCATAAAATTCAGTACGCCGAATTACATGTGGCTTATTTGTGTCGAATTTAAAGTTGACAGTGAATTTGATAAGACTTATTTTTGGAAGTGGACTTTATATGGCTATGGTCAAAAATAGACCGATCGGCCTAAAATTCGACACGTTGATATATATATATATATGGATTATATTTTTCGAAATTATATGGGGGCTTTGGTCAAATATGAACTAATGCAGACAAAACATCGTTGTGTGTGAATAATATTTTTCTATAGGCATTTATTTATCATAGAGCCTTATTCCCGGAAGGCATTTGTATGGCGGCAATCAGAAACCATGGACCGATTCCTATTATTTTCCACAGGACTTGTTCTTCTAATATAAAAATAAAGTGTACAAAATTCATAATCGGCTCCATCGTGAATAAATAATCCGCGGGAGTTTTTTCCCTTTTTATTTTTTTAACATTGACTTCATTCATGATTGGGCTCAATATTACTAGCATTATATTTGAAGAAAATAGCAAAAAATAGCTACAACTTTGGACTACAACTCGGATCCTACTGGACCGATGTTGCCCCTTTTCAATACTTGGGTGAAACCAAATATTTTCACACCAATATTTCGGTGTGTTAATGGGTATAAAAACTGGGGAAACATTATCTGCCGTATTCATAAAAAATTAAAGTAGACTTCAAATGTACTTTAAGAAAATTTTGTATGAAAATTTTGTCAAAAAGCACACTTCATTTATTTTTGATGAATACGGCAGTATAACATTAATAATTTTAAATGTTTTATATTAAATGATGTAGATTCCACTTGAAAAAATGTCGAAAACCACTAACAGAAAAACGCTAAGTTCCAACTTTAAACAATGATTTGTTCTTGGCACTAATATTTCTATACAAAGTTTAACAAAACAGTTTTCTTATAAAAAGAATGGAACTATTATAATTCTATAATTATAATTGAAAACTAGAAATTGTATTTTTGTATTTATGTCAATATAATTTTTGCTAAAACCATAAAAAAAAAACGTTTTTAAAACTAGAAAAACCATTTACCTAACTGACTATTTAACCATAATGAACGAAAGGTAAATTAAACCAAGATTTTACTGAATAGTAGTGAAGTCTAATAACAGGCAGCAAACGTTTCTGCAGGCATTTTTTAAAAAAATAAAAATATTCGAAGTCATTTCAATGCAAGTCAATAGCAACACCATTCTGCTTTGCAGTACGATTTGGTTATTTAATTGCATGATCGTTTTTAAAAATACGTATTCTTCTTTCGGTCATTGTCGGAGAGACCGGATTACCAATTTACACGAAGCAATTCTTATTGAAAAGATTGATACAATATTTCCTTAAAATTTCTTCGGTGTTCACACATCACAATTCTTATTACTTAAATCGCTTGTATTTTTGTATACACATATGTAATACGAATAAGAAAGTAACACGAATTGCTAGTACAGTCAAGTGTGTACTCGTCTTATCTTACACTCACCCCGATGTCTAAAAGATAATCAGTTTAGCTTAAGAAATTGCTTCCTATAACTTGGGAAAATTTGTTGCTTTCTTTTTGTTTACGAACTGTGCTTAAAGTTGACTTCAATCGTTTTATGATATAAATTAGTCCCGGGTCACACAATGCAACTTTTGCTGCTCAACTTTGGAGTTTGTTGGTGAGAAAGGAAAGAAGAGTGGTCCCCTCTCTCTCTCTCTATTTTTTCCCCTCTCACCCAAAAACTCAAAAGTTGAGCAGCAAAAGTTGCATTCTGTGATCCGGGACTTACAGATCTTTTTGGAAACTTTACCAATTTTGCAATCGTTGAACCCTACAATTCCAGTTTAGTTGCCATTACACAGCTTTGGAGAAATATATTCCGATTGATTAAGTTTTTTGACAGTGGTGTTAAAGAAATATTTAAATATTTAAAAATAAACGGGTTGTCACCAGGTTTTTTAAAAAAAGCTTCCTTAGTGTGGCACGGATTTTATGTGAAGCTATTAACCTGTTTATTTATTTAGTATTAATAATTAACATACTTACGCAGAAATTATTTAATGTTTTCATTCCAAATTTAAACTTCATATTTGAATATTTTTTAATTATTATATCAGTTTTATTGTTTTTTTTTTGTATTCATTTATTTGATAAACATTTTAAAACTATTTTTTATGATGTTTTTTTTTATTTTTTTGTTTGTGTTCGTGTTTATATACTTTTTTTTTAAATAATTAATAATATTTACTAAATATTTAAATTTATTACACTTAAAAACTACTACATGCTAAGACAATCATAAGTATTAATTATATATTTAATAATAATTTTATAAATAATAATAATAATGATAAAATGTATAATTAATATTTTAACTAATTGTTTTCATTATTTATTTATTTATTTATTTATTTATTTGTTGATTTATTTATAAACTACATACCTATACTTAATTAATTTATTTAGTTTTCAAATATTTGATTTGAAAATTTATGGAAATTCATAAAAGAATCAAATTTATTTATTTATTGTTTTCTGTAGATTTATTATTTTTGTTTTCTTAGATCTTAAATTTATGTTTTAATGATTTCACTAATTTAAAGAAAATGAAACAGCAAATGTTGTACTAAAATCATTAATTTATTGCAAACATTAAAAACAAAATATGCTTTACTTTTTGTTTCCATGTGGAGAACGGGCCATAATTTTAGCAAACTGAATGAAAAGTTTTTATTTATTTGTTTGCGTATGTATTTCAAACACAAATAAATACCTGTGATTTCAAATTCTTTTAAACACTTTTCATTGAGGTCAATTTTAAATAATAGTTTTTGTTTGTTTGTAGTTCTTTTATTTAAAATTTAACATATATATTTGTTTGGAAAAAAAGACCTAAGGATCTGCTAAAAATTCAATTTGATTGATACGAGTACGTTTTTTTTCCATTAATTAATTATTATTTTTTTGTAACAATAATTTTATTTTTTTGAGTATTTTTTTTTTGTTTTTCTAACATTTTTTTATGAATATGATTTATTTACTTTTTGTTATGTTTTATTATATTTTTAATAATTTTATGAATTAAATCCATAAGTTTTTATTTGTTTAATTTTAAAATGTTTTTATAATACTATTTTGATGTAATAGAATTTACGTGAGCTGGTTGTTTTTTATTATTTTATTTATATTTTTATAATACACAGAAATCAATTAAATTTAAGCAAAATCAATAAAATTGGTTTTTCATGGAGAAATTTATATTTTTGAAATGTTTTGTCATCTTCTTTAAAAATATCTTATTGAAGCTATCGATCGATTTTATTTTGTTGCTTGAGATGGGAGACCATGAAAAAAGGACATATTTTAGGACTCCAAGAAGAACTGAGTTCAATATGATCCTACAAATAATCGAAGAGGGTACTTTTCTTAAGATCTTGATAAGACGATGAAATTTTAAGTAGGATCATTTAAAAGCTTAAAGAAGAAGTTATTTACCTTGATGGAATTCAGAACTATCCAGATTAAGTAAAAGTGTACATTTTAGCCTCTAATGTTGCCTATATCAAAAAAGTGAGGCGACCTTACCAGGTTACGTTGTGAATAATTTTTTCAACAAAAACAGTCCTTCTAGGATAATTAAAGACTGATGCAATTTGTTCCTTGAAATTTCTTCGGTGTTTACAATTTATTTCTTATTGCTTAAATCGTTCGTATTTTTACTTAAAAGTGTGTATACACACATTTGTATACACATATGTATGTAATACAAATGAGAGAGTAACAAGAATTGCTATTACAATAAAGTGTGTATTCGTCTTATCTTCCCCTCACTACCATGTCTAAAAGGTATTCAGCTGAGCTTAAAGCATTACTTCGTGTAAATTGGCACTAAGCATTATTTTACCAAATTTTCATAGATCACTCCTTGTTAGACAGCGTTCTGAAATCACCAACTTTAAAGGCGTATAAAAAAAAGTTTTGAAAGTTCGATTCTGTGTAAGAATTCATTATTATTTCATTATATCTCTCTCAATTACCTTTCGTTTTTTTTTATTCCCAATACTTGGAAAGAAGTTATTAGAAAGCAAAATACTTCCGATTACTAAGACAATCATTTTTGCTGCTGAAAACCTTGAAAAAAACAAATACTCGTAAATAATCCGGTCGCTCACCGTAGAAAGTTCTAGCTGAAGCTGATGGAACCAATGATAAATCTCTATAATTCAAACAATGCACGATGTACAAGCTTTCCAAAATATAAAAGATCGATGCAAAAGTGCGATTGTGCATGTCTTAAAAACAGAGCAAATCGAAACAAGTTGGACGTGGAACACCTTAAGGTGGAATCTCTCCTCTACTTTTTCTATTGTGGTTTATTGTTGTTAATTCGATACTTGTCGAATTGGAAAATAAGGGAATGAAAGCTATTGAATCTATAAAGGATGTGTTATTGTTGATTTCTGGCATGTTTCTGGATGGATATCATGTCCAAATGCTCTGAAAGAGGGCTCGTAGTAAAAACGTTTACCCAATTTCACCAAAAACTTGGTCTTGTCAAATATTGTCCGATATTGTTGATTTAGTTTAAATCCAATTCTATATAACTTCTGTGTAATATTTATTGCACCTTACTTGTGTATGATAAATAATTTATAATTTTAATGTTTGTTCATTCTTTGATTCTTACTGTCTATATGCCATTAATTCGGAATAATGCATATGGGGTGGATAATGAGAAGCTGACAAAGGGGGTCATGAAATACGATCTGGGGTATGAGATGGATGATGCTGTTGTTGGTTTTGTTGACGCTGATGAAGTTGATGTTGATGTTGAGAGGAACTACTGCTATTATTACCACCACCACAGGCACTCGCATTACCCGCAGCAGCATATAAATTCTGAGGCTGATGATGCGAATGCTGCTGATGATGCTGCTGGGTATGATGTTGGGAAGAAGTATCATTTACAGTTACAGGCGATGTAGAATTATTTCTTAACTCTAGTTCATTCGATGAAAACATTGTGGAAGTTTTTTGATTACCTATTAAAGGGGAACGGGGAGTTGCTACTGGCGGTGTGACCGAGTGTGGTGAATGGGACTCCGATGAGGGTCTTCTGCAGAATGGATTGAGCCCATTAAACGAAGATGCAGCCAGTAGGTGGGGAGATAGGTGCGGAAATCCAGGGAGACCAGGTAAACCGGGGAATAACAAAGGATTACCGCCATGTTGCATTAAGAATCTGGGATCACTCATAAAGGCTGCTGTTGCTGCATCAGGAAATCCTGGTAGTGTGGTGGGTGTGCTAGGAAAATGTTGTTTAAGCGCCTCGAAATTAATAGGTGGCAAACCGTGGGCGCCTGCGTACAATCTAGCCAGAAATTCCGCTTGCAATGTAGTTGATATATTGCTAGTCGGAGATGAAGAAAAGTTTTTATTATTATTCAAATTCATGGATTCTGGCAAGGGGTCTAAATTGTGATTATCGCTGGTAGATAGTAATTTGCGATGTAAATTCAAATTCGAGCTATGTCTATCACGACTTCTCTTCGAGGGAAAGGCGGCATTGCAACCATCAATGTTACACTTGTGATGCAATTTCAAATGTTCATTTTGATAGTGGGTTTTGAGGTGGAAATGGTTTTGGAAAACCTCCCCGCAAGCTGTACATTTCAAAGGATTGTCTTTATCGATGGGCACTTCAGCTTCTTCCACTACACACTCCGAACCATTGTGTTCCTCCGTGATGGTTGCAAGTGATTTTGGTTGTTCTGATTGGTTACAGCTTTTGGTGGTTAAATTTTCTGGCAGATTATTGTTGTCTTCCGCTGATATGTTTATTTTAAAATTATCCTCCATTAGCTCTTTTTTGATTCTCAAATAACGATTTTCTTCCTCGGGTTCTTCAGGGGAATTGTTAAAGTTGAGTGTGGGAGATGAACATAAATCTTCTTTGGGCTCTTCCTTGATAACAGGCATTAACAAACCAGTAGGCATGCCATTTTCTTTGTATTGTGAAGCTTCCTTTAAATTGTGCTTTTGTGTGGAGGATAAGTCTAAGGAGTGTTCTTGTTGTGCTTCATCATATAGTGGACTAGTTGGCTTTGGACTAGCCAAATTCTTCTGGCCCTCTTCTTTTAATTCTCGAGGCTCCAGTTTGACTGGGGTACTGGCCAGTAAAGTATGCCTAGCTGTTTCAATAGTACCAGTGCTGGGAGTCAAAGGCGGTGATGGCAGCACTTTAGCTCCTTCGTTTGAATGTTCCTCAGTTTTTCTAGTTCTTTTGGTTAAATCCAAAGACATAGTCTCTTCACTAGTCTCCTCTTTTATTGAGTCCTGTTCTCTTGCTTTACACTTAACCGACAAATCATTAGCCATATCGTAATCATTGGAATTATCACAGGAGTTTTCATTTGATTGTATAGCGCAACGTACCGGATTTTGATTTTTACGTTTGCGTTTGCTCGATGAACTCATCGGATGACCACTGCCATTAGCCGAGTTTTGCAGTGATAAAGCATTGGAAGAACTTTCATAATCCTCTCTCAAACTACAAGAATCTGTTACACTAAGGGTATCGTCATTGCTCTCTGTGCTATGTCGTTCTGCTGTACTACGACCATCATCTTCCACATCCTCTTTTCTAAGCGAGTCTAAAGGTTTCTCTTTGGTTTTATAGTAATCAATAGGAGTTTTGGTATCGGTAGTTCTATCAAAATGATCTCGGCTATTATCTCCTATGGTGGAAGTGGTTTCTTCAGCTCCATTATCTTCAATACTGAAATCTTCCGAATTTGTCTTATCAAGCATACTGTCACCCTCATCACCTACCACCACAATGCCTTCTCCGTCGTCGTCATCATCATCGTCATCCATATCGCCTATATGTATACCACCATCCATGCCATCATCATCATCCTCGTCGTCACCCATAACTTCTGCGCCAGACATTTGTCTGCCCTCGTAGCGATGCATTAAGGCATTGTCCATGTAAGCTCTCTGCATATATTCGTTATGTTTGTGATCTCCTATAGAACCCATGGAATGGTGTCTCATATCTGGAGGTGGAGTAAGCATGGGAAAACTACCGAAGGGATTCAAACCAGCCATTAAGCCATTGGGTGGCTGCAGCAACAGAGGATGTGGCTGAGCGCTACGGCCATCGTGTGGTGATATTTTGCGTCGTAAGTGGGGAGAATGCAATTTAGGATTGGGATTTGCACTGTGGCGATTGCGAGATCTCCTAGAACTAAACATCATATTGCAACCATCCACCGTACATTTGTGCATTTCTCTTAGATGTACTGCGGAGAAATGTATCTTCAAGGCTCCCTTATCACAAAATGTTTTCAAACAAACATTACACTGCACTCTTTTCTTACCCGTTACAGGATTTATAAACTGCGTACCTAAATTGGCTGGCAGTGAACCCCATTGCCTCTTGCCAGGAGAGTGAGTCTTCCGACTTGATCTTAAACCCGAAGTAGAAGATATCCGTGAAAGTCTTTGACTGTGCGTAGAGGAAGAATCGTGTTGCATGGAGTTTCTTTGACTACTAGTCGAATCTCTAAGATCTCGTTGACTTTGGTAATTGCTCGATGAGTTTGTAACTGAGGAAGATGACTGCGTGACTGAAGATTGTGATGCATTACGGACTGGTGGTGTGCGTCTGGAGGCAGATGATTCACGTAAATGATTGATGTCGGAGTTTTTTGGTTTATCCATTTCTGGTGATTTTGAACGTAGTAGAGTTTTACCCAATCCCAATGAGGAGTTTAGACCAGGAAAATGCGATGAGAGAAGACTGTGGGGCATAGGATTACCGGAAGCAGCGGCTGCTGCCGCTATAGCTGCCACTTGATTGCTGGTCAAGCCAGCTGGCAAACCTGAGCCAGTTGAGCTATTACCAGAGGAACTGGGAGAAGGTGGGTGTAAGTGAGGCATTGGTGGTGGAGGCGGCAAGTGGAAGGGCAAAGGGTGGCCCGACATAGCCATAGCATTGAAGAACTGATTGCTTTGAGCAGCAGCTGCTGCTGCGGCGGCCACAGCAGCATTCTTTTCCGAAGGAGTCGTAGCCTCATTAATGCGCCTCCTGGCTTGAGCCAACATAGCGGCTTGTTGAGCTGCTTGCTGTTGCAAATGTTGATGATGCACCAATTCACTGGGACTCAGGCGAGCTGGTGGTGGAAGACCCGGAAATGCACCCAAGGCAGCTGAATTTATCTTGCGAAAATCAAACGGCTGCATATTCTGTAAATGACTTAAGGGATTGTGAGCTACCGTGGCGGGTGATGTTTGGGTATTCGATGATGATGATAAGTTATTGGAAGCACTAGAACTAAGAGTTGTATGTGAACCCGTCAGGCCAGACGAAGTCGAACTCACACCGCCGCCACCAGCCGGCGAGGCAGGATTACGAAAATAATTACTTAAGTGGCCGGGTGGCGCAAGACCTGCATGTGCAGCATGACCTGTTGTTCCGGCAGCTGCTGCAGCGGCTGAAAGTTTCTGTTGCAACTGAAATTGCATTTGAGCATGAGCCATAGCACTAAGATGCATATTCATGGGATGTGCTGCAGCTCGGGGTGGCGATGGCCGCCTACTTGGTGACATTACCATAGATGCAACTGAGGTATTGGTAACGACGGGTAGATTGTGTATATTGTAGGCGTTGCTACACTTGCCAATATATTCGTGTTCCAAGTTCGTGCGTCTGGCTAATTGTTGTTGCTGCTGCTGTTGCTGCTGTTGTTGTTGACGTTCGTAGCTGTAGGCAAAAGTTGCTTGTGCATGCGCATGGGCCTTTTTCAAATACTCCAAGTCCAAGTCGGGCAATGAGGGCAAGGGTGGTGGTAACGGTAGACTTGCGGCAGCTGTAGGATTTTGTGGCGATGATAAATGTTGAACTGTATTGGTTGCGTTAGTGTGTCGCTGCTGGAATCCGTTGGTGTGTTGTTGTTGTTGCTGCTGCTGGTGGTGGTGGTGTTGGTGATGTTGATGCTGTTGATGATTTTGCTTCTCCTGATTAATATTCATTAATATGCTGTTTGCTGTTAGCAATTTTATTTAAGACTAGAAATATTCGTTGTTTTAAATTTTCTTGTTGCGGTTTCTCCTTCTCTTGCAGATATTGAGCTGGATTTAGTTGTGACATGAGTTGTTGTTGTTGTTTTGATCTATTGTTTTGTTCAATATTCAGCATTTTGTTCGTTGTAGAAGAGTATTTTGAAATGTTGCTCAAAACGATTTTAGTCGTTTTACTATGAGTTTTCTTTCTTTCTGGTTTGGTAGTAAATTCTTGATGTGTAATGAAGTAGTTCTGCAATGAAAAGAATGTGAAAGAATTGTTAGTGAAAGTTGTATATAAATTAATCTAAAACAAATTAAAAAGAAATAAATTTAGAAGTTAAATGCGATTTATACAATTTTTAAAAGCCTAAGTCGGAATATAGAACTTTTTTTTATCATTTTATCATTATGATTCTCAGATTCGATCATTTTCTTAATAATTATAGTTGCATAATAACTCTATATTTATTTAACTTTGCTATAATGTATAAAACAGTTGTTCAATTGTCCCATGTTATTTAAAACTTTACACCAAATGACAATATAATTATTTACAAGAACCCGTTTTATTCCCAATTCGCAAAAAAAAACTATTTTTAATTTTGCACAATTACAAAAGACAACAACAAAGAGACAAATATATAATCTGACCATATAATTTTATTTAAAGCTTTACGAGTCTAAATGTCACTTTTCTAAATAACAAAAACGTACTTACGTCTATCTACGTATTGTACTCTGTAGTAATTTTGTCTGACTGTTTAGAGCAAAGTCATGACATTTTTCTCTTATTTGTAGTAGTTGTTTTTTTTTTTTTTGCTCAATATTGTTTAAATTGCCATTTGCATTTACAAAATTATAATGTGTTGAATTACAAAAAAAAAAAAAAGTAAATTGTCTGAGTTTCAGGTATTTGTACGAATAATATCTTTAATCGCATTAAGCTTGTTTGGGCTGAAATAAACTTGACTTAAAAATTATTTTTAATTTATGTAATACCCTTCACCATGAGTTGTAAGTTTATCATTAAATTTTTCATTTCTTCAATATATACTGGAGACCCTTACTATATTCTGGATCCTAATATATAAGAAAATCCACATTACAATTTAAGTGTGTTTATTGTTTTTTTTCTATTTATTGGTGTGTTAGTGGAAATACGTTTTCCAAAACTCTCAGATATTTGACAGACACACAAATAACAAAAATATATCATGTGTATTCATAGAAATGTTGCTATTGAAAATCAGCAAAATCGGTCCATAAATGGTAGAGCTATAAGCAAACAAATACGACTATTTCGATTGTATAACATATTTTTGCCTTCGTCTCGGAAACTAATGTATGGCTAATAAAAGATATTGAATTATAAATTTTAATCAACAATCGCCCAACTTAAGGGAAAATTAGTTACAAAAAATCTGGTAAACTAGAACAGAAGGGGATATAAGTTTCGTCTTTGACGAACATAGCACTCTAACTTGTTTTCATACAAAAATTTATTTTGAAGTACAAAGTGAGATTTAAATGAGTGTCGAGATATGATGACTGAGATACTCTGTCAATATTTATGACAATCAATATAAATGTACTCGTATTTGTAAAAATAACAGCAATAATTTTTACAAGATTGTATGTGTATGTATTAGTATACATATGTATATGATTGTCATTTTTTTTATAATAAAAAGCTACGTATAAATAACTTGACCGCTCTCTGTCATGACGCAAATGCATATTTTTTGAGATTTTAGTTTTTTTTTTTTTTGTATTTATAGTATTTCATTTGAATATGACTGACAATTAAATTGCTGTCACTATTTATGGCATGTCAAAAGTGTCAAAATGACATTTTTTATTACGTCGTATAAAGTGGTTTCAGATGATGCAAAATTATAAAGAAAACTTTATCTTTAAACACATTTCTGAGCGGTATTGTTTGATTCAATTTGATTGGATTTTATTTTTCTGTACAATTCAAGGCATACAATTTAACATGCTCTTAAGCAGCAACATACTCACAGATTTTGTATTATTAAGAGAGGATTAAAGAATTTGTGTGTGAATGTTTTTTGGATTTGTGAGTGTTTACTTTTTTTTTATTATTACTTTGTGATTTAAATTCAATGGAATCACTATGACTCTTTATTATTTGGTTTTTCTTTTGTGTCACTTATTTAAAAGGACATTTAGAAATTGTTGTTAAACGATCGGAGGTGCACGTAGCAAGTCTGCACAGTGGGCCGATTAAATGATATGAAGTAAATTGTTTATCTGTTAAATAGCTTTTTAGATTACTAAATATGAACCTCATCAACCAATTCAAACAAAAACTAATTTTCTTCAAACGAAAATCTAAGTAATCACAAAACTGACAACTATTAAAACAGTTTTTTATTCCAATAGAAAAAACTTATAAAAAATTTCGAATCTAAAAAGAATTTTTAATACAAAACTATTAAATTTTATGTTAAATTTTGTATTTTTTTTTTGTTGGTTTTTATTAGATTTAAGTTTATTTTAAGAGTTTTCCTCTTCAAATATGTTAGCCCCGGGAGCAAGGGCAGATTTACATTTCTGTTAAATTTATACGTTATTTTTTATACACAAATATTAATGTTAATGCTTGGTGCTTTAAACAAATTATTGTAAATTAAGATAATACATTATAGTCTTAAGTTATTTTTAATTTTTGTTTCAAATACTTTTATTCTTTTAAAAAAAGGCTCAATAAAATTTATAGAAATTATAGAAATACAAAACTATTAAAGCTGTTTAAATCCAACTTTCCAATCTCGATTAGAAAAAGCGTTAAATATCTTTAACAGTACATAGAACATTTTCTAAATTTACCCTGAAACATACCTATTTCCAACACGTAATCAATGTTGTATGTAATTTTCTCACATAAATAACTCACACCTTTTACAGCATCAATAAAATTCGATCTACAACATTAATTTTTACACAAGTTTGGACATGACTGTTTTAATGTCATTTTGGTTGTATTTTTAATTTTTTGGACTTTTTTATAACAGTCAAGAGCCAAACACAAACGAAAAACAAAGACAAGACCAACTGGGAAAAAAAACCCTTGTCATTAGAATAAACATCAACACATTCAAAAGGAAGACAAGACCAACAAATCATATTTTAAATATTAAAACACTTCTTTGACTGTTTGTCGTTGTTGTGTTTCCCAGAATTCTTCACAAACAAAATATTTGTTGTTGTTATTATTATTATTGTTGTTGTAGTTGTTTTATTACTTTATTTTATTCTTTTAGCAATAACGTGACAGTTTAGTGTCCATTGTCTGCTTTTCCTTTAGAGCAGCACTTTTCTCATAGGGACAGACACATGCAGGGACAGAATGGCCCCATACACTAAAGTGTACTCAAGCTGAAATCGTAGTAAGACGGTTAATGGTTCAAATGGTTCTTCTAAACGTTGTTGACTCTTTGCAGTTGAGTATACGTAGCACATGGTGTAGCATGTATGGAGCGGCTACCAGTGCATGTACATATGTATGTGTGTGTGTGTTTGTATATATTTTTGGTGTTAGCGTGTGGTGTTGCGGATAATATGGCATGACATTGACCAGCAATATTTGAAGCGTGTAAACATAAATGTTGGCACCATCACTACTTCATTCTGCCAACAAACATCTCGTAATACGTTTTATACGTTTAAACTATTCAGTCAGCCATCCCATTTCATTCATGTGTACTATATGGCATGTTTGTATAGTAGGTTCCATAAAAGGCTACTTGATGTGAATTTATGACTACGGAATATATCGCATAGAGTTGATCTGTGTTGACAAAGTTGCGTTTTTAGGCATTATTTTTGCAATGGGCTTCGATTTGAATTGTGTGTCACCAATATTGTTTAATCGTTTAAATCTCTTCAAACGAATTCTGCTCATGTTAAACTATTTGGACAATTTTTTATCGCTTGGCTTTATGTCCTCGAAATGACTTTTCTTTACAATTAAAAATGTGCGATTTTTAAGTTTGGGATTTTTACATGATTTTTGACAGATTAGGATTACATAACTACGATAACCATGATAAATTAGTAACCGATTACAAATTGAACGACAGTGGCGCTAACAAAGCACTAAGAATAATATAACTATTGGGAAAGATTTTTGGAAGAATGTTTTATTCAAAGATGAGAGTTAATGTCATCTTGTGGGGTCCATTGGCAGAGATGAACCTGTATTTACGTCCGACAGTTAAATATGGTGGCGTGTGATGGTTTAGAGTGCTTGTTTGGCTGCTGGAGTTTCTAAATAGCACTTTATTTAAAGAAATATGGAAATGTATCCAATATTTAAAATAATAATCTCCAACAAAGCACCGAAAAACTCGGCATAAAAGATATCTTTCATTTCTATTAGGATAATGAGCCAAAGTAAACGACTGGAATTGTTAAAGAATGGTAGTTGTATTATTGTCACCTGGGGCCAAATTACCGCATTCGATATCGAGTAAAATTGATCGTAATTTTCTTATTTGAGATTATGGCTAGATATCGAGCAAGAATGGCTTTAGATATTTTATCATAATTTCGATATCGAAATCATTTTTCGATACGATAGCTCATTCGATCTCAAATGCGGTAATTTGGCCCCTGATTTAATTAAGCCTGAACATAATTGAAAATTTGTGGCAAAAATTATAAAATAAATGAAAAAAGTTGAATATCATAAGTCCGAAATATACAAAAAATCTAGTGGAATATACGAGGTGTGATAAAAAAAATAACCGTTATTTTGAAATTTCGTGAGTTCGATATTTGTTGGTAATATCAGCCATTTTGGATTGTCAGTTTGTTTTTGACAGATAAAATGGTAAGTCGTTTTTTGGTGTGCTCCTCGATTTTTTACTAACTATTGGAAAATTTGTTCGTCCTGGTCTCCCGAGCAGTTCAACAACCGATGAAAACATTGAAGTAGTGAAGAAAATGATTTTGAATAATCTTTGAATTACTATCAGAGAGGTTGCTGATGATGTTGGCATATCTATCGTTCGGCTCATGCCAAGCTATTTTTACAGATGTTTTAGGCATGGAACGTGTTCCAAAATTGCTAAATTTTGAGCAAAAATAACGCCGCATAGACATCGCTCAGGAGCTGTTGAGGATCCTGATTTCCTCAAAAAGGTCATAACTGGTGACGAATCATGAGTGTATGGCTATGACATTGAAACCAAAGCCCAAACATCCCAATGGAAACGTCCAGAAGAGCCAAGACCGAAAAAAGCACGTCAAGTTCAGTCAAATATATAGGTTTTGCTCACTGTTTTCTTCGACTACAATGGCGTGGTGCATCATTAATTCTTGCCACAAGGTCGTACGGTCAATAAGGAATACTACCTTGAAGTTATGCGCCGTTTTCGCGAAGCAATTCGTTAGAAATGCACAGAATTGTGGAAAACCCAATCATGGATTTTGCACCATGATAACGCACCAGCTCACACATCGATGCAAAACTGTTATCATGCCTCAACCACCGTATTCACCGGACATGGCCCCCGCTGACTTTTTCCTCTTCCCAAAACTGAAAACACCGATGAAAGGAAAGCGTTTTGCTACGATTGAGGAGACAAAAAGAAAAATCGAAACGATAGCAAAAAGCGCAGAAGTGTTTCGAGGATTGGAAAAAACGCTGGCATACGTGTATTATATTTTAGGGGGAATACTTTGAAGGAGAGACAATAGTTATTGATGAGTAAATAAATACTTTTTGAAAAAATTTAAAATAACGCTTGTTTTTTGATCGGACCTCGTATTCCAAATCACCTTAAATTAGTTCTACGTCAGGATATGCACTTTTTCTTTGTATTAATTTCTTGGACTTTAAAGTGTATATTTCAGTTTAAAGTGGCATTTCGCAGGTGGACCATTTTCACTCAAAAATAAAACGGTTCAACTCGAATAATGAATTTGTCAATTTACAACATGCCCATTTATTAAACTGGCATTTGCCTGTACACATTTTATGTAACTTTATGGAATAAACAAATAGTTTTGAAATGACAGCAATTAAGAGATCTAAAGATCTCTAAACTCTAAACTTTTCATAGCGATACTTTAAGCGTTTTATCACATAAATATTTAAACGCTTTCTCTAATCAATTGGCAACACTTATTCAAACACTACATCAGTGGAATTTATTTAGCCATTGAACGTTTTACAAATAATAACATCGAAAACATTATAATATTGTCAAGTAGAAGTAGTAGACAGACGACACATACACCAGAGTGTGTGTTGTACCATTATTATATTCTATTGTTGCTGTATGCTCATGAATGCTCTGAATACTGTCAAGTGGCCTTAAGTCGGGCACTAGTCAAGATGTCTGTATAATCATGTCACTTTTCTGCTGCATCTTCAGTTTGGTTTCAATTTTTTTTCTACTATTTTGTCTCCGTAAAATTCTTCTCCAGGTACGACTGTAGAGTATATGAGGTGTGTATGTGTATTTATTTGGGATCTTAAACATGGCATTAAAAACACACAAACATATATCCATACGATGGCTATAACATGACCAAGATGTTTAAGTGCCTCAAAAAGTATCTATTTGTATGTTTTTAATAGTTTGGAAAAAAAAATACCCATATGATTTTATTTATCTCTACTACAAACCTTTAAAATAAAAATTTGTCACATCATGTTTATTATTTTTAAAGACGACCACTTGTAAATGGTCACTAGTTTTTATTTCGTTGGCACGATTTTATACTTTTGTGGCTCCAATTTACGTGCTGTGAGGTCTTTCGTATGGTTCTGTAATGTTTTTCTTTGTAAACCTTCTTTTGGAAAAACACTAATGTTGACAATCGTTTTGTCCTGTTAACAATATCTTTGGCAATCATGACTACTACTAGGCACAGACAATGACGCACGGAAAATTAAACGAAAGCCCTTAAGATCTAAACAGTCTTTGTAATGTTGAGGTAGGCAGGTTTATTTCATTCTTACTCTTTCCAGTGCATTGTAGATTTTGTGTAGTTTTTATTGTGTTACACGTAAAATTTCAATTAGATTAGGATTTTTTGTTGCTGCATTTAGATATAGAAAGATATTTATTATTTTGCTTGGACAAATTTCAACATTTAAATTGTAGTAAAAAATTCTATGTCACAGATTTTATTTACAATTATTGAGTAATTATAATTCAAATTATACATGTTACACACATAAACTAGTTTATATGTATGTAGGTATTATTGAGCAAGTAAAATCTAATAATGCATTTCGCAAATTTTCATCATCGAACCTCCGAGACCGCTAATATCATTTGAAACCACAATTGGTCTACTAACTCGTGTGATAACGAACCTCTGGAGTTATTGGGGTTATGTCAAAAATCTTCATCGTTATAGCGCACAGTGGTGGAATTTGAAAAAAAAAGGAAAATAAGGCTGTAATTTCTAAATGGTAAATCCGACCCCTCGGGTATGTGAGAAATTAAAAACGATCCCAATCCTTTGTTTGTGATCCAATTTAAAGCTTATACTATGTTATATATGTGTTCAGATATGCAACTTTATTGCGATAATCGCAATAAACGCCATTATTGAGCTCAATATTCCATATCTCAATTAATTATTGCGCAATAAGTACGAAATTGTTATAATAATGAGTAAGATTTCGAATGCAACACTGTTCACAACTGTGTTTAGTGAACAAAATGGTATAAAATGGCAAATGTCAACAAAAGAAAACAAAAGAAATCATTAAAAAATCAATGTAAAGGTAATTTTGTTTACATAGAAACACAACAACCATTTAGAGTATTTTTTGTATTGTTTTCCAGCTGTCAAATGATTACTGAGTAAGCTGAAAATTGCGTATGCCTGAACACTTAAAATGATATTGTCAATTAACCGAATATTGACTCAATAAAGTGTACGAGATATTCGAATATGAAAATTAAATTTTTAATCCTAGTCTGGTGTTTTAATAATAGCGGCTCAAATATTTACCGATTTTTTTTTAATATTTTTTTGTGAACTAGTTTTATAACAGTTTTATAAAACTAATGAAAAATAATTATTTTAAAACCATCATAGCGTCAAAAGTTAGACCAATTTAAACTTGAAAAAAAAAATAAAAAAAATGTAACTTTTTTCTATTTTATGGCATAAAAATTTCCTTTTTAAATTATTTAAGAAATTTCCAAGAAGACTTATAACATATTTATATTTTTCGAAAAGCTATCTTTAAGTTATATGTGTTATACAAATAAGAAATAAAAAAAAACTTTGTTATCTAGGGAACCAGACTCATTAAAAATATAGCTTTTGGTATGCAAAATTCAATTTTAGGGCAAATGTGCTCTAAACGCATATTTAATATACAAAAACAATAAACGATTTTATATGTCCCAAAATGTTCGTAACTATTCTGCAAAGGGTTTCGATTACCTCGCCCCCGGCATAGGCAATATGGCTAAAAATTAAAAAAAATTAAATTTTAGAGATTTTTCGAAACTTTTTTGGGAATTGTGGGGTACTTTACCGCCAAATTTCACTAAAAACTATTATTAAATTTAATTTTTATTTTATTTTAGGCATTTTTTGTTTCAGCAAAAAACACAAAATCAGCCCAATCATGAATAAAAATGCCGCTGGATGTTAAAAAGGGAAAAAACTGCCGCAGATTTTTTATTCCTGATTGGGCTGAATAAGAAATTTTGCCTTGTTTTTCAAAAAAGTTTTTCTTAAATTTATAATTCATCAAAAGTTTTTATATTTAAAAAAAACACAATTTCCTATCAAATGATATATAATATGCCTATATTGTTAACAATTCATAGTTGTACATGTTGTAATATGTCCGGCTCACATTGTAAGAGTACCAGCTTGTTGTGGATAAGAACAATGTTCTGCGGTTTTATTTCTTTATTTTTCCAAGGAATTCTCAAAAAAAAAAATTTTTTTCCAAAACATGTTTGGAAAACCTGTCATGTCTAACTTGTTCGCTTTAACATGGCGAATTGATAATTAATCCGCCATATAATCGTACCAATGACTTTATCTTATTACCGGTGATAAAAAATAAATTGAGAGGTCAACTTTTTCACAGGTGACTTATATCTTTCAGTTTGCAAAAGTGATTCGATTCGGGTTCCAAGAGCTTTAGTTATACAGATATAGATTTAGATATACATAGATTCTGAGCCTTATAGCCTGAACAACAGTGATTATCTCACTTTTTCCTAAAATGATGATGATCATCATAATCATAGCAAAATTAAAAAAAAAATTTTACACAAATATTTTTCCTTCATTTTATTTTTCAGCACTACATACAGAAATTATTCTCCTAAATCATCCATAGACCATCAAAATTTAATTTAATTTGGTTGGTGGTTGGTTTACGCGGTTGCCCGCTACACGCAAGCATTTAAGTAGTAGAATCTTTTGATTCCGTTAAAAAACAAATTAATTTGTTTGACTTCATTTCCAATCGAATAAAAACTTTTTTTTTTTTGTTATTTATTTGTAATTTTCTCCATTCACAGAGATGTCTTATGGTTTTAAATGATAAATTTATGTGGCTACCGAAAAATGACTTTAATCTTTTTAATCGCAACAAATTAAAACACCCAAATGATTACTCGCACACAATCACCAAATAAAAATCCCAAACATAATAGTGATCATAAGTTTAGATAAAAAACTACATATACAAAGTTTCAATTTATTAATTTTGTGTCTTTTCTTTTGTTAGTTCGTGAGTATTTAAATTTTTAGGCTTTAATTTCCCATCCATTCACACAAAGAAACTAAAATAGACATTGCAACAAATAAAAGTCGTATTCTCATAACACTAAAACAAGAAGCCACCAGCCACCTTAAAAGTGGTCTTGATTTGTAATTCGGTAATTTGGTTTATAATAAGAATTCAGTGGAACTAATGAAAGTGTCCATCTAACATGGTTTGTGTTGTATCTTTTAGATGGTTAAATAACAAATAAAATTGAACATAAACTTGGCTTTAATGGTCTGCGCTTTTATTTTTTATTAGAGATTAAAAAGAAGCAAATACCGGCCTACCTCTAAAAACAGTCCAATCTTACTCTCTGTCTGTCTGTCTGTCCTTACTTATTAACATAACAAATGCTTAAGAGAAGTCGTTCTGTTCTTTTTTTTTTTTATTAGGCTGTTTGTGGTGCTGTGTGTGATCCCATAGATTTTATTTTAAATTAAATTTAAAACTTTTTCTACTTTGTAACATTTGTTTTTTAATCACAAATTGATTGTGTGTGAGTGTTAAATCTCTCCATTAGAGTTGACACTTTTTATGGCTTGTTGTTTCTTTTTGTGTTTATTTTAATGTCGTTCAAGATTGACCTTTTTTCTGAATTAAAATTTGAAATTATTCCAAACATTTTGTATGTGTTTTTGAGCTTAGGCTGGCCACCATTAAAGTGTTTATATTTAGTTTATATTTGATCGTAACAAATTAGACATTTTTAATCATTTCTGTCTTAGATTGTTGCTTTTGGACATTGTATGAAATTATTATTATTAATAATTTTTAATCGTTTTCATGTTGCTGACTTTGTTGTTGGTTTCTTTATTGAACACAACATTTTATGCGATTACTGACTGTTTTATATGCGTTTAAAAAAGAAACGAAATAAAAAAAAATAAAGTTTAATTCCTGGAATATATAGATTTTTTAATGTTGCTTTTTTCTACTCGTGTTTGGTTATAAATTGCCATAAAAACGTTTGATCTTTAGGCGATTCGTTTTACAGAAATGCGTGTATGTGTGCTTATAATAATATCATCACCTTTCATATTTAAATTAAATTACTTTAATTCGAAATGGATTCAAAGAATAGCAATATAAAGTTGAAAACAAGGCCTAATTTTTTTTAAAAGTTTAAAAAATAGCTGAAAAAGCGTCATGTATATGAAGAACGTGTGCTCCATAAAGTCTCTCCGTACATGTGTAATGAAAACATTATCGAAATTATTTAATTAAATTAAAACCTCGAAGTGAGTTTCTAAGCAAATCTGAATATAAATTTTTCAACTCTTTTTTTCGCACTTAAAAATCCCTGAAAATAATAACAACTTGGCCTTATTTTTTATTTGTAATACCACATTCATGTTTTGTCAAATCTCTAGTTCTCTGTTCAATACTAAGTAACCATTATCATCCTGATTCCCACCTTTAACATATTTTTTAATTCTGTTTTATAGGGAATTTTTAATTTAACGTAGTTGATGAAATTGCTTACACAATTTTATTTCTCCATAAACTTCTGACAAAACAAATCCTGGTTATTCTGCGTTTCTGTAATAATTAAGAGTTATGCAGCATAAAATACATTCTTTACTTATGTTTTCGATATACAATATCAAAATTTTCCCTGTACATCTTATTAAAATTATCTACAGCTTCCTTTCATCTAGAACGTTCAAAGTTTATATGGGTAATACTTGTTCGGAAATATTTTCTATTACAGCAGGGTGCCCCCGAGGCTAGTGCTTGTCGTCTATTTCATATAATTTGTATACAGCCGATTTCCCACAATTGGACTATTGCACAATGTCTATTTTTGATGATGACACTGCGATACTTAGCTCGGATATGTTGGCAGTTAATGTTGTATCTAATCTTCATACAGCATTAGATGAGTCACATAAATATTTTAACAAATGGCGAATCATGTTAAATTATGATAAAACACAATATATTTTCCTAGAAAATGTAAATTATGCTTTCTACCACAGCATAACATTAACTTTAATAATAATTAAATTGAATGGAAGAAGGAAGTCAAATATCTAGGAATAGCCCTCGATCCTGAAATTAAATTTCCAAGCTACATTACTTATGTAACAAATAAAGTCAAAAAACTTATTTCAATTTTATATCCATTTATTAATCGAAATTTTATGTTTAGCATTGAAAATAAGAAATTAATTTTGAAAACAATTTTTCTTTTTTTTTTGCCTTCGAAAAGAGTTTTTTCTGACACCTTTTTCGGAGCGTTAACGCACTTTATGAGCCCAAAAAACAATCATAATTGCTCCGAAAACCTTCAGAAAAGAGGGTCATTACATTCGAAAATGGTCCGTCAGAAAGAGCTCTTAGATAATTTCAGAAAAGAGTCTTCTATGAGGGTTTTTTTGGGCTCTTAAAGAGCTCTTATATAATGTCAGAAAAAGAGTCTTTTATGAGGTTTTTTTTGGCTCTGTGTAATCTTGTTTTTATCATTCTTGTGTGGTACAGCTATGTTTTTTTTGTTCAAAGCACAAATAACAGGACAACAACGCTTTGGTACACACATAATTAAGTGGAATTTCTGAGTCATACTGCGTGCCGACTCAGGACAGTAACAAGCAAATTTTTCTTTCGCTACGAAAATGCTCTTTTGTTGGACTCTTTTCTGACTCCTTTTCCGGAGCGCTTCGATAATGCTCTTTTGTTGGACTCTTTTCTTACTCCTTTTCCGGAGCGCTCCTAGAATGGTATGCTGGGATGTATGTAAATTAATCTTGAACTTTTTAGTATGTAAATTATACTTAAAATGAAATGTAATATGACAGTGTGAATAAATAAAAGAAAAAAAGAAAATATCAAATGTTTTTCTCTCTTGATAATTATAACGAGTTTCGCTCACAAATATGTGTTGTTTGCAGTGTGCTCATGGAACTATAAGTGCCGGCCACTACACCTTTCGCATTTTCCGGAGAAATAGAAAAACGACCTTTTGCGTTAAATCCCCATTTTGGAGTAATGAGTTATGATTTGTTGTCTGTCACGATCTTAAGGCGGTTTTTGAAACAAAGAATCCTTGATTCCGAACGAAAGACAAAGAAAATAAAAATTAGTCACTGGAAGTCAGTTGAAAGTGGATTACTCTATATGGAAAACTTTCGTTAGACTGAGTTGATAATACAGAAACCGAATATAATACATAAACATTTACATTTTAAATAGACCTATCGTTCAAGATATGGAGAAACAGACAGTCTCTTTCAAGGCTAATTATTCATGCCGTATTAAGTTCATGATTTCATTTCACAATATGCCATATTACGATCTTGTAATATTAATTTCCGCAAATAATCGATTACTGATACAAACGCTCTTCTCGAAATTTGTCTCATAAATTTAGATTTGTGAAACACCAACGAAATTCAGTTTCTAAGTTAGTTTCATTGTCAAAAGCCGAATAACTTTGAAAATATCAAAAAGTGTTTTGGAATGCTACTACAGTTTAAATTGTCGAATAACTTCTGTGATAGAATTGGATTAACAAATGTAAACATCAAAGTTTATGATTCTGGTTTATCTGAGATTTCATTTCAGATTGCATGAAGGGCAATTCCAAAAATTTTACTACTTTAACTAGATGATTTCAATAATCCAGTCTAAGTTGATGCAGTCTAAGTACGCAAAAGGCATTAAGACTGTCGCTTGATCTTACTTATATTAGAACTATACTTCTTTGCCGCGGCAGAATCTTTAGGTGCGACTTTCACATAAAGCTGTCAAGAAGGAACTGCGATTAATTGGCTCTATTTCTACATAAATACTAATGTAATTCTTCGATGATATGTTCTGGGAAAGCATCTATCCTAAAATCTTACCAGTAGGAAGTTTAGTGTATAATAATATTGTATGTATATCTTGACCTATAGATCTTTATTTTTGACAACTTTGAATATTTCTTAATTGGGTATCATTCAGCGTATCTTAACATACTTAAGCTTCTTAATTGCCTTTAAGTTTTCATTGTCCAGTTTCACTATGTCAGCTTGCACTATGAGGTCCTAGGTATTATTTTGCAGTTTTTACGTTAACCGTAACCATTAGTGAAGCGAATTGTTACTGATGCACGTAAAGTTGAGGCTGTCGAGAACGGCAAACGTTAAGTTACCGCACCCTTGTGGAATATTCTTTTTGATAGTGGTAAATGCCATCAATGAGCCACGAATCTAAAAGAAACAAGTCTGGTTTGGTAAAATTGGCCAATCATTCTGTACAATACAAATCACCGAAAGTTGCACAGGTTTTACATGTCCTCGAGTCCTAATTCATGATCATGGTTTTGTATCACTCATTGTCCCCAACTCATTGTGTTGTGACTTTGAGTTGATGCAGTGGATCTTTGTAAAATTCTCATTGCTCTAAAAGCGCACATTTTGTTTATCTACGTATCCGTTCAGATGATAAATTTGGTACAAAAATCGGTTAGTGCGATTTTGAAGAAATAGTATTTTTTGCGCTTTTGAAAAGGTTTGTGTTATATTTAGAACACAATTACTACTGCTATGCAAAAATTAGTTCTAAAATATTCTTTCAGATCTATTATCTTTACAGTACCGTCACCGAAAAAAACTGCAAAGATATCATTACCGTCACCAATATGCCAGTTTGTAAATAATTTTTAATAATGAAAATACAAATTTTTATTAATATATTGTTACCGATATAACGGAAAATACCGTCGCTGCTCAATTACAGTTACTGAAATTATCAAATTAACCTTTAACTGAGAATAGGAGAATAATTTTCTGATTTAAAAAATTTATGGTTGTTTTTAAACATTGATGACAGAATTTTACAATTTAATATTGGCCACAGTCGCATTGCATTTTTACTTGTTTGTTTTTATAAACTTTTCCCCTTATTCTAATTAGTCGAAGGTCAATTAAAGTATATTTTTTAATTTCTATAATTAACAATCGTTAAATTATTAATGTTGTGTAAAAGTGACACTTGTCATACGTTTATTTGTATTTTATTTAATTTGTTTTTTTTTCATTTTTGTTGTTGTTGTTTTTGTATTCTCGGCAATTATTGTAACTAACAATTGTCTAACAAATTACATGACTGCACACACAAAATCACACACATGTTTGTGTGAGATAACAAAGCAATTAGTTGTTAGTTTGTTTGTAACTAACTGCATTGTTAATAGAGAATTATAAAAATACTATTTACTATACATATGTACTATATATGTATTTGTGTATATATATGAAGTGGAGTTGTACAATAATGAGTCATATATACATACATATTTGTACAATTATTTTACTAATTACTTAAAAATATTTACAAACAAAAAAATATTTTATAATGAGATTTCATGTAATAAAAATATAAAAAAAAGAAACACATATCAAAGTTTTATTACATTTGTTTAATACAAATATTTCAAATTTACCTTTTTATTTAATAATTATAGAATTGTTTGAAGGATACATGCACTAATAGTTTGCATTTTTTTATTTTTTTGTTCAAGAAATCTTTAATAAATTTGCTACACATTCGAATTATAACATAATAAATCAAAAAAAAAAATATTTTAAATGAATTAAATATCCATAATTAAATGACTAATGGATTTATAAGACAATAAGCCACAAAACATATTCATTCAATTCATTCATTAAAATATTCACTCACAAAATATTGTATCTTTCCAAACTTGTACCTTTTTGGTTTGCCCAAACAGCAAAAACAATTTAAATCATAGTTAAAATTTCCTGTTGTTAATCATTAATATTTAAAACTACGAAATGTAGAAAACTTTAACCCAAACTTTTAAGTTTATACCCTGTGGTATTTGCAATACAAAGGAAAAGACACCAAAATGTAAAACGGAAACAACAGATTAAAAGTCACACAAAACGCACTAAAAACTAAACTACAGACACACAAAAACGTATTTTTGTTACTTTAAAACTGATTTATTAAATGACAGCTCGAGGCTAAAAACAAAAAAAAAACAGCTAAGCTAAAAACAACAATAAAATCTAGTGACTAATTATTAATTTGTGTCTGTTTGGCAGAGAATTTATACAAAGAAGACTTAATTAAAATACCGTCGATTTATTTTTAATTTGAATTCTTTTCTAAGTTCTTTTAATAATTGAAAAAAAACGGTTTTTATATTTAAGCGTATTGATAGAAATTTATTTATTTACATTTTATTTATTTACTATTAATAAGTTATGTATTTCATTGATATATTCAGAATATTTGCTACCCTACACCGCCATAGTATAAAAAGTTATGTTGGATTTCTGCTAATGTTTGTACCGCCCAAAAATATTAGTCCAACAACCATCTTAAAGTATACCGATCGACATTAGAATCAAACAGCCAGTTGGGTCCATAATTAGTCATAGCTACCATATAAGATCCCCTTCGAAAATCACTTTACCATTTATATACATTAGGGTGGCCCCAAAAAAAATTGCGGATGTTCCCGACTAATATGAAAATTTGATTCATTTTAAGACTACGTTTCCCCATTTTTTTGTCCTGGGGTCAATATTTGGTGAGCTAGATCAAAGGATAAAAAGGTCCTTTTTAGAGGTTTTTTGATCTTTTTTCACATTTTCCCCAAGGGAACTATATGTAAATTTGGTATCATATGAAAGGTTTTTGAGAGGCGCATTCAATGGATTATCAAAAATTAAAAAAAGAAATTTTTTAAATTCAACGTTTTTTATGTTTTCATAGAATTTACTTAACTAAATAGTTGAAATTTCTTGATTATAAACATCATGCAATTTAACCCAAAGATTTTTCCCGTTTAACCATCTTTTGACTGTGAACTTAACTTTTTTGTCTTCAAACGTTGTAAGAAAAAGCATTAAAAATTTACCTTTTGCTAACAATTTTCCAATATCAGTACATTGCTAGCACATTGCTAGATCTGACACAGCTTAAGTCTTGCATATTTTAGATTAGACTCAATATTAGGAGAACACAGACAACAAAGATACAGCGGGGATGTATTCCTTAGTAGGGCTTCTCTGACTATTTCAATTCTAGAAAAATGTTTTTTAAGAAAATTTTTTTCCGATAGCGGGCGCCTGAAATGTAAACTAATTTTATATTAAAACCATATTAGTCTTTTACAAGCCCCAGTTCAAATGTGGACTTTTTTTTAGCAGAATTCCACAAAAACTAAATTTTCCATTTCTTGCCAATTTTTGTGGAAAATTTCGGAATCGTTTTTTATTTTAAAATTTCTTTTAAACGTTATATTCTTTTATTAAAATCCCTATGTTAACATGCCTTCTATTCAATGTTATATATTTGGTTTTTCAACAAGAATCTTGTTTTCCAACAGCAATTTTCCTTTTTTTTAATTTTACTTTTGACCTTTTTTTGTCTATTACTCGAAAAAAATATTAAAAAATTTTTAGTGTTTCATAACTATAATTACATTTTATGATAAACAAAGAAGAATACTAAAAAAAAAAATATAACTGTTCTTTATTATTTTTATGCCATTTTCAACAATTTGCAGCGTGGTTCGTACCTCAGTGATTTTGTAAAACAAATTTTAGTTTACATAAAAATTGGATTAAGTTCTCGAGCAATTCCCAAAAAAAATAAACTAGTCACATGTAATAGTAAAAAAAAACTTTCTAAACTGGACAATCGCAGAATTTTAAGCTGTGCCAGCAACACAACGAAAAGTCTGGGCCAGACTATTAATAAATATCAGGTAAATGTGTCCAAATCAACCAAATTGATGCTTGGTTGGTTTCAGCAAGACGACGCCACTTCCCACACATCGCATCAATCAATGGATTTATTGAGAAAACACTTCGGTGAACACATAATTTCACGTTTTTTGGGACGGTCGATAGGCCACCAAGATTGTGTGATATCACACCGTTAGACTTTTTCCTGTGGGGATATGTAAAGTCTAAAGTTTATGCGGACAAGCCCGCTTCGATTGAGGCCCTGGAGGAAAACATCACGCGTGTCATTCGCCAGTTATCAGTCGAAATTCTCGAACGAGTCATCGAAAATTGAACTCCATGGATAGACCATCTGCGACGTAGCAACGGCCAACATTTGATAGATATAATCTCCAAAAAAATATAAATGCCAAAGAATGTTCTTTCATATGATAATAAAATTAATGGGTAATTAAACTTGAATTTTGTGTGTTTTGATTCAAAAATCTTTGAATTGATTCAAAAAAAGTTGTTATTTTTTTATTAAACCTTGGTATTTTACGTCACTTATATTCCAGTGCATTTATAGTTATGAAACACCAATTAATTTCTTTATACATTTTTAAGAGGTAAAATAAAAACTAATGATTTTCTTTCGTTTTATAAGTTTTTTCGTTCAAATACATACATGTCGATTAAACTGTATTATGTTTTAAAATTAAGATAATTTGTATGTATTTATGATTTAAATTATTTTCATATAAATTCTCTGTTATATTATGCTTTGAAAAATAAAGTTCTCGTTGAAAAGTCCTTAATTGTGATTGATTCAATTTTCAAATTTTATTTCTAAATATGCTGCATTTTCCACCGATCTTTATTCGATATGTTTACTAACAAACATTCCATTTTTTTGGAAAAATTAATAAATGAAATAATTTGTGGTTTACTCACAGTGTCTTTCATTTTTGATAAAATGTTTAAGAAAGTTCCATATATTTACCTGAAAATAAAAAAAAAGAAAACCAGAATATGTAAAATACAGCAACACTGTAAAAACTAAAAATACATATAATTTTCCACGATTATTTTATGATCTAATAAACACACATTTCGAATTGTAAAGCCGTCACTAATTGCACAACTAACTCGTGTAAATAACTGCTTCACATCGCAGAGAACAAATTCAAAACAAATCTTATAACATTTTTAATTTTTATTATTGAATACATCATAATTTATTATTATTATTATTATTATTATTATTATTATTATTATTATTATTATTATTATTATTATTATTATTATTATTATTATTATTATTATTATTATTATTATTATTATTATTATTATTATTATTATTATTATTATTATTATTATTATTATTATTATTATTATTATTATTATTATTATTATTATTATTATTATTATTATTATTATTATTATTATTATTATTATTATTATTATTATTATTATTATTATTATTATTATTATTATTATTATTATTATTATTATTATTATTATTATTATTATTATTATTATTATTATTATTATTATTATTATTATTATTATTATTATTATTATTATTATTATTATTATTATAAGTTTGTGTGTTTTATTTCTATTTTAGCTGGTTTTAATGACTTCTTCAGAGACTTAAGACCAACAAAATGGTAAGTTGATAAACTAAATTGTTTTTATTACATATACATACATACATACATACATACATACATACATACATACATACATACATACATACATACACACATACATGCATACATACATACATACATACATACATACACACATACATGCATACATATATTTTACATCACAAAGTTGTTATTCAAAACTGATACGAATAGTTGTCAACTGAATTGAGGAACATTAACAATTTTTATAACATCTAATAAATTTATAGTTAGTCGTATACAAAACATAACTTAACATGAGATGGGCCTTTTGGATTTAAGATGATATCAATACTCGTGGTAGTAAAGTGGTGTAAAGTGTAATGGTTGTTGCCTGTCTTTAACACAAATCTCTTGATTTGGTTGTCTTTCATGTCAGACATTCAAAACCGAAAAAGCCGCTTTTGGTTTATTTTCTTTTTTTTTTCTTTCTGTTTATACCCTACACCACCATAGTGGGGAGGGTATATTATTTGTAACGCCCAGAAATAATGGTCCAACACCCACCTTAAAGTATACCGATCGACTCAGAATCACTTCCTGTGTCCATTTAACGATGTCCGTCCGTCCGTCTGGCTTGTGCGCAGAGTACAGGTCGCAATTTTGAAGATATTTCGATAAACTTTGGTACGTGAAATTTTTTCGGGCCAAGAACGAATGGGATTGAAACTCGTGGAAATCGGTCCATTATTTCACCTGGCCCCCATACAAATGTTCTCCCGAAATTTGGGTTTAAAGATCATAAATGTTTAAATAATGCAAGTATCCAAACAAATTTCACCCCAAGTTAGTGGTAAATGAAGACAAATCAGATCTACCAATTTTGTACAGATCAGTCAATAATTTGTTATAGCTCCCATATAAGGCCCACTTTCGAAAATCACTTTAAAGAGCATAAATGTTGGCATCCAATTAATATTGAACACAAATATATTTCATATACATAATACAAATAATACGGTACAATTTTTTATGATGGGTCCATAATTAGTCGTAGCTCCCATATAAGCCCTACTTTCGAAAATCACTGTAACGATCATAAATTTCTTAAAAATGTTGTTATTCAAATAAAATTCAACACAAATAAGTTTCATGTATACAGAAATGATGACACCTAGTTTTATAATGGTCGGTCCATAATTATTCGAAACTCCCATATAAAACCCTCTCCATAATTCAATTTAAGCTCCATAAATCGTTTATATCGAGATAAAGTTTAACACGTATAATATTTATATTCATAGAAATCATGGCACTTAATTTTAGGATGATCGGTCCGTAATAGGTTATATCTCCCATATAGCGCCCATTTCTGAAAAACTGTTTTATAAATATACTGTGTGTAGGGTATTATATGGTCGGGCTTGATCGACTATGCTTTTTTAATTGTTTTTTTTTTGCTTTTGCTGTAGAGAAACCATTAAAAAGAAACTAAAACTATTTAGAACCTTAAATGATTATAAACATTAGTTTTTTATTTTATTATTTATCAATGTGGTTGTTGTTGTTGCTGCTGCTGTTGGTGAGACGAAAAAGACAAAGACATGGAAAACAGACTAACGCTGATGAAATCGCATGTATGTTGGTTATTACAAGAAATCATAGACAACAACTACAACAAACTACATTTATATGCTGCCGGCTAAAAAAAAAATTGACAAAAGCAACAACAAATCTCAAGAAAAGACAAAAAAAAATATATAAAAAACATTTAAGACAAAAACTAGGCTTTTGATCTTAAGCCGGCTTAATTGAATGACCTCACAATGTCATAAAAATTGACAAACATATTGAGATTTTTTGATGGTTTCTTACTAAAAGCGATAAATTCCCACCACAGCACTCACCACCACTTACATAACAGTGAAGGCAACAAGAAGGGACAGCGGGTTAGTTAATTTTATATGTTTGTATGTCTGTAGTTTTAATTGTAATATATTAAATACAAACTTTTTAATTCTTAATTAATGTTTCTCTTTTTTTATAAGATAATTTAATTTTTTTTTGATTTATTGTTGTTAAAAGCTGTATTTAAGGCGTCACAGTTTTTTCGTTTTTGTTTTAAAATTTCAATAAACATTTCTTTATTTTATTGACAACCTTCAATTTGGTTTATTCGAAGAATAATTTCATTTGCAAAATGTATTTTTTTAATATTGACAATTTCAAGGTTAATTTACTGAATATAAAGAGGAGAAGAAAATGTTACTTGAGATTTATTAACGAAAAAGAAATATAGAACTTTTTAAAATAAATTGTTTTTATGCCAATTTTTTATTTTGTTTGCATGCTGTCTAGGAGGATAAACAGATGTGTTTGTTGAAATGTGAACTTCCAAAATTGGCAAACATTTTTATCAAAAATAGGTTCTGTTCGGAAACCATGTCTTTGTGGAAATTTTCTATGTTCATGAAGCATGTTTTTTTTTTTGTCACAAAGATAAGCTGTTTGCATGTACTATGCTTAATTTGTTTCAGGATAATTTCTTAAGTTTTATTTGTATAAAATACTGAAATTTACAAGTAAAATGTAATAGATTAATATCGCTAAAAATACAAAAAAAAAATATAATGAATTGTAAACACTATTTAGTACCCACTCGCAACAAATTCCCAATAAGTTAAGTTATATGAAAAAACGAAGATACTAACTTAAATTAAATTTTATATACCTCACTTATCCTACAACCATCCTGAAGACCACTTGAATTCAATAAAATTGCAATCAAACCAAATTCAAATTACTTGTAATTTTATCTTCAATTTAATTAATACCGATAGTTAAGAATCCCAAACATCTCTGTCTCTTTTACAATATTTGGATAAAAATATATCAATTACACAAAAAAAATTATTGCCCGACAAATTTTAATTAAACTTTTAATTGAGTCTTAATTGATTTTTAATTAAACTTTCAATCATATCAGTGAAATTTTTAATTGAAAAACAATTTTCAATTAAATAATATAATATTATTTTTAATTAAAACTACTTTTAATTAATTTTTTACAAAATATTTTAATTGATACTTAATTGATACAAATTTCTTCATCGGTCCACTTTCAATTAAATGTTTAATTAAATATACGAATATTTTAATTGAAAATCAATTTTAATTTTTTCTGTGTATATTCAATTTGCAAATGACTCTAATACACAAATCAGCAGTAACTTGAAATTTTAAACTGGCAAATCTAATATGATTTTCAACAACGGTCGTCACATTTCTGAACAGAACTGTATGTGTACATTCAGCAAAATACTTAATGTCAAAGATTTGTATAAGAATTTTATATTAAAATTTATTTTCAAAAATTGTTGACCAACCAAATCTTAAAGAATCCAAAAATAAATAAAAATATTAACAACCAATCACTCATCACACAATTTATCTTCAAAATATTATTCTTTTCTTTATAACCGCCCCCTACCCCCTTCCATTAATAAATAATTCATATAATTTATTTTAAATGTGGAGGTCAACACAGTATAACGCTACATAACAACTTAGAATCGAAATAGTTGTCGTTCCACAAGCCAAAGTATCCAAGTACTGGTAGAACGTTTGTACATACATACATATGTACATAAAATATATATTTTATTAAACAATTTAATCAAAAGATTAATAATTTTTTCCCAGCTATACCCAACGAAATGTATAAATCAAATTGTTGCGGTTGTTTTAAATAACAACATAAATAACAAATTTCTGTTCTTTTTTTACTTGTTTTTTTCTATAAATATATTTTTGATTAGTTAAATAGATGTTATTTTTTGCATAATTAGTGTTCTCTTACTTCGGAGTTGTTTTTGGTTTTGGTTTCCGTGTTGTCTGTCTTATTAATGTTTTCAATCAAAAATTTTTGAACAGCAAAATTTAATTACACTTGTATGAATTAAACAAAACAATTTCTTAATAAAAATTGAAAGTGAAGAGATTCAAGTTCAATGTCGTCAATTTGGTTTTATTATTGGAATGGACAAATAGTCAACACATAATAATGAATACGCCAACACAAAATTTGCTTTGAATAAATTTAAAAAAAATAAAATCCACTTAATTTAAATTGCTTTAAAATAACAAGTCAATCAAATTAGAGAACATTTCTTAAAATTTAAAGTAAATGGAATAGAAATTTGTTTGCAAAGGAATATGAAACTTAAAATTAATACAGTTTCCCTCACTATTGCTTTGTAACTCACTATTGGTCTCACGGAACAACAATTTCAGAGAAGGACTTTTACAAAATTTAACTTGTAGAACTTAAAATACAGGCACAGCTAAATGGTGCCAGCCAATGTTTGCCATAGCGTCACATTACACAGCGCCTAGCATTTACTTTTGAATCAATTTGATTCAAACATTTACTGATACAATTGGCAGTAATAAAAATAAATTGAAGTTAAAATTTTAACAGTTTTATTTTTGACCTTGAAATTATTTGTTGAAATTACAAGAAAATTGCAGAGCAACGGTTACAGAATAAAGGGGTGTGTTTCTGAAACAATCAATACCAAACAATGGTGATCAATATGTTTCTTCCGAAAATATATAAAAATTATTTAGAAGCACTTAAGCTTTTAGTTAATAAAACTTTTAAACACCTTGTTAAATATAGACGTAATATACAAGGTGCCAAAGTTGACTTCCTCGAGTATCCAAAAGTCATTACATAAGTGTAATACTATCTAGGACATGAATTATATTTTCAAAACGACAAAAAATTAACTTCCTACAAACTCTTTGTACCTCCTTCAGAACCCAATTGTAATTTCTTAGAAAACAACTTATTATTACTTGAGTACACTTACGACTCTACAATTTAGCTTTAAATATTCACATCAATTTCATGATATAAACTTAACTAAAATATACAGGAACAAATAAAAAAATAAGGTTTTTTTTAACTAAAACATACTCGTCAGCAGAACAACGACAACATTTGACATCAAAATGTTATATGACCATGATTTCAAAAACGAAAAATGCAACAAGAAACTAATTTAATACAAATACATACTCGTATACTCTGGTGCTATAATCGAGACGATATGGATGTTTATTTAAAATAAAACTGACATGAAAAATAAATTTTCTCCAACACGACAACAATTTTGTTAAAGAGTTGACTTTTCACAACTCTTAACTACAGTAACAGCCGCAACAACAACAACGAGAATAGCAACAATAATAAATTCATTTTACTGATGAACATGAACAACGACACAATCCATAAAGTTGGCTATAAACACATACATACATAGATACATATGTATATAAAGTTAGAAGAAAAACTTAAATCAAACTTTATAATGAAATAAACGGCATAATGTTGGGAGAAAAACTGAAACTATAAGAGTCAACCTCGACATCTTTGTCATATGGAACAAAAAACAGCAACAACAACAACTAAAGAAACAAATAAAATGACTGAATGCCATCAAGTTGTTAAAGAAAATTAACAACAATAACTACAAAAAACAATATGTAATGAAAATTATACAATTGCAACTAACGACAGTAAATTGTATATGAGCAATATTGTACAGCAACACACATACACATACTCCCCTCTCCTCACACTCCTCACCTAACACCACACTCCAAATACTAACACTCAACAAATTGCAATTACAGCAACAACTGCAGCTACATACAATACATACAACAAAATGACGACAAAACAACACGACATCATTTTGCACGTCAGTCAATTTGAAATACAAAACAAAAAAAATAATAAAAAATTTTTAAATGCAAAAAAATGGCAACTAAAACTAAATTTTTCTTAACGAAATAAAAGATTTCATACTTTATTATAATTGTTGTGTATTGGAGACAGACGGTTTGGCATGAGTTTGTGTGTAAGTTTGGCGTTACACAGGATAACAAAAATTATTTAAAAAAAAAAAACATTCAAGTATGAAAGTATTGCTTCATTATTTGTTGTTTAAAGGCGAATTATTTGAATCACATAATCGAAAGTTACTTGCAACTTCCTGTCGAAAGCTTCTAGATAAAAAATGAAGACTCATATACGACATTAATTTTTGCGACATTAAAATTTACCACTTATTTTCTGTTGCAATAACTCATAATTGTAAACTAAGTTTTTCTTGATTTAGTTGCCTATTCCATTTTATTTCGTTGAACTTTCGAGTATGTGCTAACCGGTCACAATCTTGACAGTACTAAAAGAGAACATTAATTTGATGAATTACTAAAGAAAAATATACGCAAACATCAATTCTGGCGTCGCCTAATCTGCTTTAATAGCTGATAAAGTCAAAAGATAAAAGTTTTCAATTTCAGTAATATTACATTAAACAAGTAAAAAAGTATAGTCGGTCAAGCCCGACCATATAATACCCTACACCCAGCAGTTTTTACACTAAACAGTTTTTCAGAAATGGGCGTTATAGATATAACTTATTATGGACCGATCATCCAAAAATTCAGTGTCATGATTTCTGTGAATATAAATAGTATGCTAAACTTTATCTCGATATAAATACTCTTAAAAGATTTATGAAGGTTAAAGTAAATTACGGTCTCTTATATGCATGGGAGTTTCGACTAATTATGGACCGACCATTATAAAATTGTGTTGAATTTTATTTAGATACCAACATTTTTAAGAAATTTATGGTCGTTTAAGTGATTTTCGGAAGTGGGTCTTTATGAGAGCTATATACTAATTATGGACCGATCACAAAAAAATTGTACCATATTATTTGTATACAGTACGGTCTCGATTTGCGCAACCGAAAGTATATCGGAGTTGTTGCGATATTCGAAATGTTGCAATAAGCGACCACTATATATTATTATTATATATTATATTATTTTTTATTCTTTTTTTAACAAAAACATGCAATTTAATTAACAAAAAGAAATTAATTCATTTATTAAACAAAAAATAAAAGGTGTAAATAAATATAATACTCGTAAAAATAAAAAAATATTTTAATATTTTATATCATAAATTTGGTATTCACTATTTAAACTCTCTGTGACTAACTCATATTTGCCAAATACTGTTTCGTAAAATTTTTAAAACTATTTTTGTTTCTTACTCATGAATGTAAGTTTTTATTAATATAATACTTTTCCTAATTAAAAACGGACAGTTCGTATTAAATGCAGTTTTTTGACATAGCATTAATTTGCAAATGACACAGAAGGTTAAACAAAAAAATTTGAGATTTTAGTTTCACTACTCTCATATTTAACTTATAAAATGAAAAAGGATTTTTTAGTTGCCTATGATTTGGCAAATAGTTTTAAATTACGCTTCTGATTAAAAAAAACAACCAGAATAAATAGAGAAGAGAATAGAATAACTTCTAATCAATATTACATCTGAAAAAAAAAATAAAGTTGCAGTTACCGCGTCTGTTTTTTTTAAAACTTGCAGTTATAAAGACTATAATGTTAAAAAATAGGCTGTTGTGCTAATCGGTCAGTTGCAATAATGTAGTGTTCTGTCGTTTGTTAAATACACACGCGTTTTTTCTAGTTTGTCCGAAATGTCGTGTTCCGTCTTTTTTTTAAATATGTTTTAATTGTCTTATGTGCGAATGTCCGGGAAAAAAAAATTTTTACCTACAATAATAAATAATAAAATTAAATTCAACAAATAAATATATAACAGAAATTTAAATCATAATAATCAAATATATGAAACATATTTGTGTTCAATATTATTTGGATACCAACATTTTTGAGATAGTTATGCTTTTTAAAGTGATTTTCGGAAGTGTGCTTTATATGGGAGCTATAATAAATTATTGACCGATCTGCAAAAAATTTGTAGATCTGATTTCTCTTCATTTACCACTCATTTGTGGTGAAATTTGTTTGGATACTTGCATTATTCAAACATTTATGATCTACTTTGCGCACAAACATTTCATGGACAGCCAACCAGCCGGACGGACTCAGGAAGTGATTCTGAGTCGATCGGTATACTTTAAGGTGTTGGACCAATATTTCTGGGCGTTACAAACATCAGCACAAATCCAATATACCCTCCCCACTATGATGGTGTAGGGTATAAAAAAAAACTTCAAAGTGACAATCTGTGGGACAATCTGGCAATGCTGATATTAATTCTCTCTTACAGCTGCGTTTCGCTCAATCACTTATCAACAAAAATCTCTCATAATGGGTTCTTCCAGTAATTTACTTATTTTGGAAAGTAAGTGGACCCATTATTGCTAATGTTTTCTCATATATGTAGTAAATGTAGGGTTTTTTAATAAAAACACATTTTTAATTTTCTTATTTAATTATAAGTTTATTCATTTAAAAATCATTCGGATTACGTGCTAGCTTAAAATACAAAGTGTTGTCTGTTCGAACTCTAAAAAAGAGTTGCTACTCCTGTCCAATGTAACTGATATCTGTTTCTACACTGATAAAATCAAGTGCAAGCTGTTGGATCTGATAGAGATCCACTGACTCAATGGATAATGTCACATTAAACAATGTTGGATATCTGGTCGCAATGATATTCAAAGAAACTTTTCATTAGTAAGATCAAATTACATTCTAAACAAATTGGTTTAATCGTTGTGAGTTGACGAATGTTAGTCAATAATGTTATGTATGGATTTTAACAACGATGTTACCTTTATAATTTACGTTAAATAGATGTAGTTGCTTGACAAAATTTGCTTCAAATTCTAAAATAATAATAAATTAATTTAAGTATCCCAAAAACTTGATGGTGATGTATGTAGCTTAATTGGTTAGCGCATTTGATCATTAAGCATGAGTTTGTATTTGTAGCCAGGGTTCGATTCCCAGCCGCTGCCACTCAAACAACATCTGTTTCTGATAATTATTAGTTTTCTATCTATCATAACTAGTGTGACCACCTCAATTTTGAGCGAAACCGGGACATTTTTCGAAACAAGTACTAAAATCCGGAACATTCAATCTTAAAGCCGGGCAATTTTTTATGGGAAAAAAACTTTATTATTCAAGTTAAATTTAGACAATTATAATGTTATAAGTAATTTGAATCTAATTTTCTGTCGCTTTTTGTTTAAAATCGTATTTATCCTGTGATGAAATTTGCTTCAGCAATGTTGGGAATTCTTTAAAAAAAAAATCATAATTAACGCATTCGTATTTTAAATTATATTTGAGAAATAGCATATGTTTCAAAGTATCTAGCTTGAGTTGCAATTTTTCTTTTGTCCATAATTTTGCGATCAACGAAAATATACGCTCTACACTTGCAGATGTTGCTGGAAAACAAAATATAAATTCAATGATTCGCGCGAAGCAAGTGTACGGTACATTGTTACTTTGAAAATGTTTGAAACATTCCACCCAACGTTGATGTGGTTTAGTAGAACGTGGCTTAGTAGGAGGATTATTTTTATTCGCTAATTACCTCTGGGGTAATAAATTTCAATATGTAACCAAACTCGTCAAACAATTCTACATTGTTGTCTTCGGGTTTTAACCAATTCTTTTCAACCATAAATTTGATCGTTGTTTCTATATCTTTCCAATTCGGTGCAGCAGTGAGTCCCCTTTTGTTTAAGTAAAAACAATTAAAAAAAAATAAATGCGACCTTTAAATTTGTTGTATTTAAAATTGAAATGACTCTTTTTTGACATGATGTAAGAGCTCTTTCTGATCCCAAAAAAGCCGTCATAAAAGACTCTTTTCTGACATTATCTAAGAGCTCTTTCTGACAGACCATTTTCGAATGTAATGACCCTCTTTTCTGAAGCTTTTTGAAACAAAAATGATTGTTTTTTGGATTCATAAAGAGCATGAACGTTCCGGAAAAGGTGTCAGAAAATACTCTTTTCGGACTCATGTGGCTTGCTGGGGATATGCATGATTTTAAAATGGATTATTCAAAAGAATTAATTTCCATTAAAATATAATGCGATTGTGCCAAATTTCAATGAAATAGACACATATTTTTTATTTAATTAAATTCAAAATTAAAATCCGGGACACCGGGACATTGGTTCTAAAACCGGTCCATGTCCTGGATTTTCCGGGCCAGTTGGTCGCACTAATCATAACTAATATTTATCACAGCGCCCTCCTTTGGTATAAAATCAAATCAAAATCAAGCTTTAAAAAAATGCGCCTACTCACCACCAGAGGCGCTGCAATTTTGCACTATACACAATCATAATGCGCAATTGCAGAGTTGTGATATAAAAAGCGTTCTTCTTTCACCACCTTTACTTCTTCAACTATACCCTTTCCAAAGAAAGTAACGCAATTATACATACATAGGCATATTAAGAGCCTGTTAATAATAATAATAATTTAAACAAATGTTAAAGTTAAGTTAAAAAACTTACATTTTAATATTAAAATTTTAATAGCTTTTAAACATTGCTTTAGGAGTGTTTATTGTCTGCTTCATAAACGTTAAAATTCACGTAAATCGGTTCATATTCGTATTTGTGAAAATTGCGAACTCCAAAATCATTTTTCGAAACCTGTACCTTAACATAGATATATGTACATATACCAACAGAATGTAATTTGATATACATTTAGTGAGAGTTTAGAACTTTCAAAACAAGTTTTATATACATTTTGTGTATGGATTTAAATAGAAAGATACAGTTGAAACTCATTCAAAAAGAACAACATTAATCTTATTATAATCTTGTGCAAAATTTTTAGGAGGTGATGCTATTTCACTACTTTCGAACTGTAAATTCTACTTTTTCGCTTCTTTGAGGTAGGCTGTTTAAAATTATTTGTAACCTAGTGTTATGCTCTCAACAACAAAAATTCTGACATTTGAGTCCATACCTGATTGGCTGCAAATGTGTATGGATGTGTGTATGCACGAGTATGTATTTGTGTATTGTGCATTTGTGCCTTGTGTCAGTTTTGTCAAGAGGGACAGCTCTATATACGAGTAGTTATATATACATACATATATAAGTGAATATGTATGATTGTTAGGCTGTCGTTTTCTTAATAAACAACTTTAACAACAGCGCAAACTGTTGGCAACTCTTTTGCAAAATGTCAGTGTGTTGTAACGTGGAACAAATAACAGGCATCAAACTGACACCAGTAGGCACAGACTGCAAAGAGATGCATGCCCAAGTTTACCACTTCCACACTCGACACACACACGAGCCATGACTGTCGTCTACATTTTTGTTTCGTTTCTTGTTTCTCCTTTTCTTTACACTGTAACATGTGACATGAGGACACATTGAATGAATAAGATTGATTTTGTTTTGGATTTTAAAGCAAAAGCTTTTTTGAAAACTCCATAAAACATACCTCAGGTTAGATATTTTTTTACATGCAACAAACTGCGCTGAATGCATATGAAATGGAGTGTTATTTAGTTATGAAGAATAAAAAAAAGGGTTCCATTACTTTTGTTAAAGAGTGTGAGTGTTACTTTTTATAACGTTTCTGGAAAAGTATGTCGTCACGCCAACATGATTAAGGAGTTTCAAGTGGGGACCTCTCTCTCTTTCTCTTTATCCTTGGTATAACTTAACTGAGTTCTTTTTAGCTATTTCTTAATTATTTTTTAGGTTTTGTGTTTTTATTTCTGAAATTTCATTTTTCTAGTTAGTTTTTGTTCCAAATGTTAATGGTCTCTTATGTACATATTTTATATGTGTGATTTTTCTGCCAATTATCATTGTATATTCGATTACTTTTCATGGCCAAAGAACTTGTTGTTTTTTTTAACTTTATTTGTTTATATGTACCTATTTAATATTAACACACCGGAAGTGTTATTGGCAATGGCAACAAAAAAAACTAAAATGCATGCCATAATTTTAAATTCTCGTAAAATTAGGCTTATTGTAAAAGGCAAACAAAATATTTTTACAAATCATTCAATTAAAATGAAATAACAAAATCATAATTAAATGTAATATTCCGTTGACATGTGCCTTTAATTTTGTTCATCTTTCATACAAAATTATGAAAATTTTTTAAATAAATATTATTTGAACAAAATTATATAAACAAATCATAAGATACGTTTCAACGAACACACACTTGATTAACATCATACTGGCAAACAATGCTCAGCAAAATGGTTTTTTGTTACCGAACTGATCATGAAAATGTCATTAAAGCCACAAGATACAATATTCCAATAGATATTGCTTTTTCTGATTCTTAATACAATGACAATAAAGGCAGCAATAACAAAATAACAACTCATAAACAGCTTGATGCTAACAAGATGTTTTAAAAAAAGTGTTAACTAATATTTCATTACCTTATTTAATACACACGTTCTCACGTACAGCTGACTTGCATACAGTGGGGGACAAAAATATGTACCAATGTTCATTATGTATAACGAATTTTGTTTAGTAAGCTTGAATTTCTCCCTTAAATGTACGAGCTATTAGCATAGACCTTTGACTTTGACAAATTGTTCCTAAAATAAAATTTAATCTCGGGATCTAGGGGCTCATTTATGATCACTGAAACCGAATTTCGAAATAAACACTAACTAACACGTTGTGGATAGATTTGTTTTTCGAAAATGTAATTCTTCATTTAGGATGAATTTGCCCGAACAGTGGCCAAAAAAAAAATCGTTATTTTTAACATTTTGTACAACCGTTAAATATGAGAATAAACTTTTCTGTAACCCTTGTCTTAACAAGCAATCGTTTTGGTAAGAAAACTACATTTAATGGCATCATAGTTTTATGACAACGATGTTCAAACAAACCCGTAACATGCGCAAGAGTTGTCCACACGAGACAAATTCACGACAAGAATTTATTCTCTGATAGAATATATTACTGGCTTGTTAAGACTGTAATGATCCATTAACTTGCAGATGTCAAACTATATTTTTGGTTGGCAATACAGAACAAATGGTGGCAAATTCACTTGCGTGAAATTTGAAACATTTCGAAATACTGACAATAAAATGTTAAAAACATTTACCAGAATTTCGTATAAAGCTGATGCCTAAATAATTATGTACACTTTTAATCTTTACTGTACAAATTCAAACGAAAAAAAGTATCAAAACACACACTTCCAAAAAAAAAGCCTCATCAGTTTAATATATAATTTATAGAATCAACATTTTAAGAATTAAGTGACCAGTTTATTATTTGTATATCTTAAAGTTATTCAAATTTAAATATTTTGCTAACATTTAATTGACACATTTGGTACAAAACAAAGTACACGCTCTTTAAAAAAGTATTATTTAAATGTATTTATTCAATTCCGTTGGTCTCATGTTTGGTATAGCTATGATCGTCTACATATTTGATCAAAACAATTTATATTTGTAGGAATTTTTACCGTTTCTTAAAGCAATTAACACCTGCTAGTGAAGTGGAATGATTTAGTTTATAAAAAATTAATGTCAACATTTCCTCCAAAAAATATAAAAATGCTTGATTGTCAAATGATTTAAATTAACACTTGTGTATATAATCTTTTTTGTTATAGATAATCTTTCAGACCTTAAATTTGAAAAACAAATATGGTAAAAAAATATAAAATATTTAAATTTTTCTTTTTCAAAATTTGCTAATGGTTTTTTTTATTAAGTATTTTTTTAACATAATGTCAGCTTATTTTATCATCAAGGTTATAGATTTTATTTCAGCAAATAATGTAGTTTTTTTTTTGTTAACTGTTAAAGTAAAGATTTATTTAGATTTTGATTTTCAAAACATGTGAATTTAATATTTTAATATTTATTTTTTTAATTAAAACAAAAATTAAATCAATTAGGCTCGTAAAACTCAAATATATTGGTTCAACACTGGTCCTCCCTTAAGTGTAGGAAGCGGCACAGAATCTGAGCCGATTTATTGATTTACTTCCATCTGTCCTTTCACATAAAGCTTGAAAGCAGGCTTCAATTTTAAAGACATTTTCGAATGTAATTTTATAGTACACAAATTCTTCGCAACTTTAAATAATAGGATAACCTTAAAGATTGTTCGATAATTTAACCTACATTTATTAGTTATCTTACAAACATTTGAAAAAAATTGTTATTTTCATTTGATTCTGAATGAGTTTTGAATATACATACATATACTTACATATATAAATTAACACAACATTTGAAAAATGGTATTTTCTCCTTTTGATATCACACAAATCAAACTTCATGTCAAATGTAATTTCAAACTTTTCAAAAAATTATGATTTTTCAAACAATGGCATAGGATTCTGATAAAAATTTAAAAAATTAACTGATCTCAAAATATTTTCAATTTAAAATCCCAAAGAAGCGTCGAAAGAGGCAAGCTCTGGACTATGAGGTGGGTAAGACAAAACATCCCAACCACTTCTTTCTTGTCTGGCCGCATATTCTGGCCGTTTCAATTCATATGGTACGGTTTCAATTTCCCTGTTTTGGATGATTCCTGGTGCTCAGAAACGGGTTAAAATTGCTGCTTGAGTAGCTGCCAATGATTTTGCAAGCTCTTGTTTAGTTTGACAACAATCCTCATGGAGTAATTCCTGTCATTCATCTCAAAATCACCACTTGTAAACCTCACAAACCATGTCTCGCACTTTGAAACCGATTAAACACATTCAGCATAAGCTTCAGTAAGCAATCGGTGTTCTTCAGCGGTACTTGTTTTCAAATTAAAGAAAACCGCTTGCAAAGTTATGCATTAATTTTTAAGTTACACACCCTTAAAAGTTAAACACCCATTAGTAAATTCTTTTTCACCGAAAAAAAAATTTTTTTCATTGAAAGTGTTTTAACATGAAGAATATTTAGATTCGGCACAATATATAGGCATCATTATAATTTGTATTTGTTTATACATTTAAACACGCTTTCAATACCTCTGTTTATTTATTAAAACTTTATACTCGTATTTAGCTGACACTTAATTTAATTAATTGTTAATTTTAAAGACACGCTGCTAAATTGCTACTAATTAAATTATGTATACCTATGGATGTATATTTATTGTGTCGCTAAAATAACCCAACATTTCCAAGATCTCGATGTGTTTATAAATAGAATTTTATGAAACTGATCTGAATTTGATTTGACAACAGTTTAAATAATTAAAAATTAACACCTTTGTTTTTCGAAGAATCATTAAATTATACATTATTAAGTTATACCATATACAACCATGCACAATGGGGCACTTGTCTTCATGCCTCAAAATTATATGTACAAATTATATGACAACAGCTAATCAAAATTTATATTTATGATCAACTGGTTTTAATCTAGGCGAATATAACAGCAGGAAGATGAAATTGTCAAATAAAATAATAACTCTATAAGAATTATCTTTCAACATTAGTTTGTTAATAAAATTTAACAAAATTCAACCTTTACACAAATCTACAAAAAAAAAACAATTAAAACTTTAGAAAAACTTACAACTCCTTCATCAAAAATTGTCAGAAAAAAATTGGAAAAGATCATTGAAGCGCGTGACTGTCCCGCACTTGAAAAACTAGAAAAAAAAACAACTAAAATTAAGTTGAAAAAAAACACAAACGAAATCAAATAGCAAAATTTATACTGACTTTAAAGACTGCCAGACAGGCATTGACATTACAACCTTAAAGCCAACACGAAGGACGGTAGTATAAAGAATAAAAATTAAAATCATGACCCGCAACGAATATTTTTATTTCATATAATTTTTTTTCTATAAAGAGGTCCACCACAATAATCAAACAACTCGTACAAATACAGATATATAACATACAAGTTAGAGTGTTATATTCGGCTGTGCAGAATCTTTAATACCCTCCACCTAAACGTAATAAGAAATGTGTTTTCTATTCAGTCTTAGTGCAAATTTTATTATTATTATTTATATTGCTTGAAAGACAATATTACACCTGTTGGTCGTAATTCACTAATGTGATTTTTTATTTTAAATGTTTTAAAATTTTATCTAATTTTGCCCATTTATAATTGACGTAATTACCGATTCTTACTGTAATTTACAGAGTTTGTCTGATTTTCATAATAATCTTGAGTGTAATTTAACAATTGATAAGATTAAAAGAACATTTTTCCATATTCACATCAAGTTAAGAAACAGAGTATAAAACAGAGTATAACAAAGGATAAGATATAAGGTGAGGCTTTTTTGTTTGAATTTGATCTCAATAATATTATTTACACAAGATTTATGGGTGGTATAGTAGAAGTGGACCAGTTATGGACTGATAGCTTCTAAATACAGTATCCACTAATGTGGTTTCTATGTATTTGAGGCTTATTTTAGTTGAATTTCATCTCAATAACGTTGTTTACAAGAGTTATATGGTTGTTTAGTATGCTCGGAAGTGGACTTAATGGAGAGGTATTGCCAATTATTGGCAGACAGCTACAAAATCCAGTAGCATAATTACCAAATAACCGATATTAGTGTGATTTCTGGATTAAAATTATTGATCTTTATGAAAGTTGGTTCGATATCGATATTTATTACACATTTTTGTGGGTTTATTTGTTTTTCGGAAATGGCTCTTATATGGCAGCTATAACAAATTATGGGCCGATCTTCTTTAATTTTGGAACGGTATATTTAAGATATATATTAGTATTAACGTGAATTTCGGTAGTAGACCTTATGTGGGGGATATAGTCAAATATGGACGGACAATCTTAAAATCCAGCAGTTTGATTGTAAATGATCTGTGCAAAGTTTTGGATCGGTACCGTTATTTATAAGAGATTTATAAGTATTAAAGTGATTTTCGGAAGAGGACCGATATTTATACGATATGTATTATATAAAGATAAATGGCTTTTCCGGATGCGGTCCTTAGCTCCCATTATGACCAATTCTTGGCCGACCACCATAAAATTTAGTACAACAATTTATTTGCCTATAAGGATTGTTTATGTCAAATTTTAGCCGTTTAACATTATTTATATCTGTTTTATACGTATTTAAGTGAATTTAGGAAGTGGACTTTATATGGGGTCTATGGTCAAACATGGACCGAACTAAAAAAAATTTCTTTTTGCGATTTATTTTTGCATAAAACTTATTTTTGCTGACTTTTGTCTTTTCTTTGCGGGCAGATTTTTGTATGGAGGCTATGAGAAATCATGGACTTATTCTTACTATTATCCTCACACTTTCTTCTTTTATCATAAAAACAACCTCTACAATATTTCATGGGAATATCTGCAATATATTTAAAAAAAATTTTAAGAAAAATGTGTAAAAATATAAATTTTTTATGGTGGTTGTCTTACTTTTTGATCCCTAACTCTTTTTTCTGCTATACCGATTTTGCTGATTTTCAATACCAAACTTCTTAGGAGGACTATAAACGGTTTTTTGTAAACTTCATTAATTTCGGTTGTGTCCTTTGGACGTGAGAGTGTTTTACACAGACAGGCAGACAGACGGACATGACTCAATCGACTTAGAATTTCGTAAGGACCAAGAAAATTGTTGGGTCTCAGATAAGTATATCACAGTGTTACACACGGAATGACAAACTTATATATGCCATCATTTACCATGGTGGAGGGTATTATAAACGTCAAATTGTATGTTAAAAGTTGTAGTTTATTTTCGTTTTTTTTTCTTATTGTAAATGTTGTTTTTGTTGTTAGTTTCTGAGTCTAAATAAATACAACACGACATCTTTTTATTATGATATTTTATTATTTTATTGTATTTTTACAGATTGTTGTTGTTGCTTTTAGAGAAATATTTACACACAGATTAAAGCAGACAGTTGTGAAAATTAACCATACAAAAAAATTTATTAGTTTTAGATTTGTCTTCTCCCCTTTTTATTCAGCTTCATACTTTGTTGTCGTTTTTGTATTTGACAGCAAAGAATGTGTCTCTCTGTTTTGTGTTGGTGATTTGATACGATGCGACACGACACTTTTTTTCGCCGCGTACTGGCACCAGCAGCCAGCTGTATTTGACACAGACATCCACTCTACACGTTTAATCTTGTGTTCGAGTTCTGGCTTAAACGTATCATGATTATGATAAATATTGATGTCATTTGACTTTTTTTAAGCCACTGAACTTTTCGTCTCTTTTGGCTGTTTTTTATGATTCCAACAAGTTGAGTTGAATGAATAATTTTTAAATACTGGAAGTGCGTCAAGTCAGTTTGTATCAGATGTCAACTTAATAAAATTAACAAATATGTATAAAGTTGGTGGAGGGACGTGAGCCCTTAAGAGATGGAGCAACATATCTTTGCTTAAATTGTACTAGTCCCTCGACTGGGGAAAATGGGACATTATTACAATTAAACATGTCCATTAAGAACAAGTACTAGACGATTTTTTTATGAATTAAAACTTAAGACTTTTGGCAAGACTTTCGGTACCTAAGAGATTTGTTTTTTAAACATAACTATGTTTTTCTGTCTAAAAAATTTCCTCAGTCGGAGTGATGGCGACAGATGAAAAATCAAAATAGAAAGCATGGTGCAACTATACAAGGTGAGTGCAGTAGCCCAGGTGGCTAACTTTGTTTACAATTTACTTATGTCAAAAGTAATACTTTTTCAAGTATTTTTGACAGAAGTACATTATTTTACACAAACAAAATGCCTGCTGTTTCTGTTTTGTGTTGTATTTGTTGTCGATTTGCACTCACCTTGTATAGTTGCACCATGATAGAAAGGAAATCAAAATTTCATGAAACTACAACATTGTAGTGTTCAATGATTTTAACAATTTTATAAAAATAAACCAATAACTTACAAAAAAAAAATACTACATTCAGTAAAGCCAATTCCGTGCCACTGAGACAATAATCGTGCAACATTAAATAAAAATTTATTAAATATTACAACATTCATGTGATCAGACAATGCTTTAAACAAAATTATCATTTAATTTCAAATGCCTTCAGATAGCTCAAATATTTCATAAAAATAAGCCTGGTTGTTACTACGTTTCGATATTTTACTTTCCTTTGAAAACTATTTTATTTAATAAATTTTCATTATAGTTCTTGTTCATTTCTAAAATTGATGTGATTATACATAAACACTGGCTTATAATCAAGATCGCGTTCATATTCTCAAATATTTTAACAATGTGATCGTAACTTTAGATGCTGATATGCTTCATTATACTGTCACTCACTGTACAACTTAAACTTAACCTCAAAGTTCATAATTTCTCCTAAAACTGATTTAAACAAGTTTTCTTCAAGAACAGCCTCATCAATACAAATTGAACTAGAATTTGTAAAATATTTGGCTGTAAACAAAAAAGATTTACCAAAAAAAGTAGATTGGAATCACGTAAAATATAAAATGATTTTGGTTTATTTTACAACCAGACAAGGTTAAGATGCACAAACTTATTTATACTCTATAAACTGCAAGAATACCACAACAATTTACAACCTGTATTGAGAAAAAAGAAACTTACAGACTTTGTGTGTCGTGCTGTAGGAGAATGAAAGTGGTCATAAGTTTTAAAGCAATTATATGGGAATTACATAACAATTGGTAAAAAAAAATGGGAAAGAGTTAGTTACTAAAAAAGAAAATGTTAAAATTTTTCAAAATTGAGGAAATGTTTCAGCTTCCTAGACAAGTGATAATCATAAATATTTCTACATATTTAATGATTATATTTATTATACTTTTTTGTTTTGTGTTTGATAATATGAGACACAATTTTTTCACTTTATATTTTAAGCAATTGATTAAGTTGGAAAAATACTCGTAAGTACTTCTAAACACCAACACTATTCACTGATTTTATACTTCAATCAAATGGGCAACTTCAACGCCTCTCTGTTGCCAGTTGAGTTGCTAATGCTTAGTGTTATTTTTTTCCTAAACATTTTTATTTTTTTTATAGCTAAGCTTCAAACAAATCGTTGAGCAAAAAATTGCTGGCAGCTATAAAAATTCCCATAAAAACTGCACAAAAAAAAAATGAGAAAAAGACACTTAAGTGACACATGACTCGCCTGTTAGTTGTAATGTGAATGGGAATGAGGGAATGTTTACACTGTTAATGGAAATTTCAATATTGTTCATATGAAATCCGGTCGCATAAATGTTTAAATATTTATGTAATAAAAAAGCATACTTTTGAACCGGAAAATTTTACATGTTTATTAATATTTAATTAAAGCTAATGTAAACTTAACTGATATTAATTTCCTATTATAAAAATCCTTGATTTTGTTTCGATGGACAGCATTTACTATTGCAAAACATTTCGATGCACCTGCGCTTTCAAATTGTTAATTGTTATTATGTTTTATTTTAGAGATCTATAGTACCACTCAACTTTAACTTTCCATTAACAATGCCAAATACTTTGCAATTGGCAACAATTGACAATTATTCACATATTCTTATATTTTCTATTATAATTAGGGTTTGTGATTTCCCAGATTATTTTTTCCGGGAAACGGGAATGAAAAATTGCATTTTCCCTTAAATTTTATTAATACTTATCAAATAAGTATAAATGTTAACTATTTTATAAAATTGTATCATTTTAGTAAAGAACTAATGTCCAGTTTTCCCGGGAAATTTAAATTTTTTTCACGGGAATTACCGACTGTTATTTTTCGGATTTCCCGGACACCAAACGCTAATTACAATACGTCGACCTGATTTTAATAACATTCCGTTTAAGCTTTTGAATAATGGCAGAGAGGCAGAAAACGTTTCTGCTTGCATTATTTTATATAAATTTCTGAAGTCACAGTGGCAGATGTGAAGGGTTGCTCTTCAGACTAAGACTGCAAATTGCTTGCCAAATCAAAAACTGCAAATTGTTTGACCATCTGTAGAAATCATTGGTGACATTGAGAGTACATTTCGTGGCCTTCAGATGAATTTTACAAAACTGCATAGATCTCTTTGGCTAGATAATGAAACTTCACAGATAAGTTATGGCAATTTTAAAAAGACTTGAATTCTGGACCGATATATCGCCACTTTCTATCCGATTAAAAAGATTTTAAGTTGTACCATACATATACGGTTGTGATTGTATGAAAGAAAGCTACTTCTTCCGACTTAACAGAATTGGGCAATTTAAGAGCACTAAATGATTAGTTAAAAAGAGAAGGAGATACCATATACAAGATAAAGTTAAGTTATTTTTCTCCATTTTTTTAGATGAAAAAATGAAGTTTTGAAATCTCAGTGCGAGTAGGTATCAACATACGTTGGCCTAAAAACACCTAGATGATGTAATTTTTGCTATATGACCAAGTGATCATGATGATCATTTGTATATCATTTGTATATGTATAGACGGTCGTCAGATATTACAACGTTGTCTGAAAATGTCTAACAACCGTGTGAACTTAAAATTTTTGTCTTCCAACATTGTAAGAAAACGCATTTTCAGTACATTGCAAGACAAAAATATTGTCAGACATCTAACAATCGTTTAAACACAAATGTTTGTCGTTGTCATTGTTTTAAGACAATTGTCAAACACTTTTCATTGTCATATGTGCAAAGTTTATGCATCTTCCAATGGCAGCATTGTCATAGAAATGATTTCGAAATGCAACTCTGTATATACATAAATAAACAAACAAGTGTGCATTAATAACATTTTGGAATAACAATTTCGGTTGACAGATAAATTCATTGTGTGACAATTGTGTGCCAATGAAATCGTTAGTTTTTTTACAGTCGTCTGAACTTACAATTTACCTTTTGCTAACAATTTTTCAATGTTGTAATATCTGACGACCGTCAGATTTTCAGTCACAGTGAGTGGATTGGTCATAAGAGGACCGTTTCGATCGCGTGCATGGAACAAACATTGGAACAAAGACAAAGACATTCCGGGAATTACGAAAAAAATCTTCCAGGAATTTACCTTTTGCTAACAATTTTTCAATGTTGTAATATCTGACGACCGTCAGATTTTCAGTCACAGTGAGTGGATTGGTCATAAGAGGACCGTTTCGATCGCGTGCATGGAACAAACATTGGAACAAAGACAAAGACATTCCGAGAATTACGAAAAAATCTTCCAGATAATTTTTCGAAAATTTAATACTTTGGATTTTCACCAACTTAAATACATTGAATGGCTTAAAAAAAAATTTATTTAACTTGGAACCTAAATTCAAACAAAAACAAACCATTACTGCAGTGTGAACACACTGCATTTTACTCTATTATTAAAAAGTTCTCTAAAAAAATGTTGTTTCTTTGCCAACTATTTGAACAAGAAGGAGGAGGCAGTTTCCATTCATGCAACATGTACGTATGCACAAAATTTCTTTGAAAATGTTATACGAATATGTGTGCATAGCTGCTTAAAGGTGTCTAAAAGCCACTAAATTTTGATGCGTGTTTATCAGCTAATGCTAAACATTTGTTTGGCTACTTTTCCCCACACAGAGACCCAAAATATAAAAAAATACACTTTACTGCAACATTTTTTTTTTGTTGCTGTTTCAAAATTTTACAACTCGCGGCATTTAGCTTTAAGTTTTTCTTTTTATTATAAATATGTATAGAAGAATATGTATGTATATGGCAGATGAGCGTTACTAACTCCTTCATCTAGCACAGAAGAACATGAAAAGAAAATGTATGTATGTATATCAGGCATATTTAAAGCAGGCTTACAACTTCTTACAATACAGGGAATTGTGCTGAATATGCAAGAGTGTATTGTTCTCGTATTGCATTTCGTTGTCATATGGTCATAAGTGTTTTTCTAGGTTCTTAACAGGTCTATGTAGCTCTCATATAGAACTATTTGACCATTTGCTTATTTTGATTTTTAGTTGTTTTTGTTTTGTTTTGGTAAAAAAAAAATGTACGTTCCCATGATTATAAACATTTGCAGTATTTTTTCAGTTTTTTCCTCCTAAACTACACCCCACATTTGTGTTTTTTTAACCAACAACTTTTTGTTTGTGCTGAGTTTGTCCATCCACCTGAACATGTCTTGTTGTACGATACTTCCACTTGCATTGATACTTGTGCATACGGCTGTGTGGAAAGGTTGAACTGTGAGTATGTTGTGCCCGGTGTTTAGCTGTACGTGAGTACTTTATATATACGAATATATTTTTTACCATTTTAGTTTTTTGTCGTTTCTTGCAATTTGTTGACAAAATGACAACCAATCGCGTTTGTTCGTTCCCATGCTTTAAATTTGTTTTGCAACAACCAAATAAATTTACAAAAAAAAAAAAATAGTGGAAAATGGTCAGTATAATTTTCATTTCAAACATTTGTTGATTGTTAATGGCTGTTATGTGTCAGTGTCTCTACTTTATTTAATTTTTTTTACAGCGCTTGACATACGTTTGAAAAAACTTTTTTCTTCAAATTTATTATTTCGTAAAGTTGTAGAAAAGTAAGAAATTTGTAAATGGATTTGTGAAATTTTTTTGTTTAAGACAACTTCACACAATCTCAGTTATAATCTAATTTTTTTTCATGTGAAAAAAATCGGTCTAAAATATCCTGGAAGAAAATCTTTTTTAAGTCACATAGACTCCCTTTTCTTCGAGGCAGATTAGATTGAGTAATATGTATAGTACACCAATACCTCACTTTGCGTCGCGGTTACGTTCCAAAAAAAAAAATGACGCAAAGTGAATGTAAAGATCGAAGATAGAGTCCAGGGTTACGAAAATACTAAGTCATCGGCTTTCTTCGCATAAAATTGGTCTAATGTTTGCTGAACAGCTTCTTTCAACGTAAAATAAATGTCCTTGTAACAAACAACGCAACCTCGAAAATCTAACGACGCACAGTGAAAATAAGTACTAATTAAGCAGCGACGCAACTTCGAAAAAAGCAAAACGAAACGACGCACAGCAAGGTATTGGTGTATACATGTTTTTAATCACAATATTGTATCAGTATAAAAATCACAGTTCATGAAATTGATAAAAGTTTATTTTGGTTTCTTTCAGAATGAGGCAGATTTTTGTACAATAACTTGTTGTGACAAATTCATGTCTGATTGCAATCAATTGTTTGCATTTTATTTACGTTTTAGAATTGTTTTATTGAATTTATTTTAATTACTTGTGTTTATTTTTCTGCCTGTCAAATACATTTTAATGTCAATTGATTATAATAAGTATTTTATTTGCAAGCAATTCTTGCAATTGCCACAAAGAAAATCGATTATTAATGACTATCTTTAAATCAGATTAAATTAATTTAATTTTTTATATTGTTGCCCTTTATACTCGTATGTTCCAGATACTCATATTTAATTAGTTGATGATTTAGTAACGTTCTGAAAAAGCTAGCAAATCTTCAAATAGCTTAAATCCTTTTTTTATTTGATTTCAATATCTATATCACTATGTCACAGGTTCTAAATTCAGCTGACAAAAGTGCATTTTTACTAAGTCAGCTTTAAGACTACAGAAAGATTTTATATGTTGCCTTTCACAAAAAAAGTCCATCTAACAATCTTTACTAAGACCTTATAGATCGGAATACTGGTATGTGAAGATTGGGTTGTATAGACTGCCATCCCGGTGATGCCAAGGCTTCTTAGTTCCTCTCAAATTGTTTGACAATAGTATAATCACTGTAATTATGCGTTCATATGCGCGCAACCATAATATGGCTCAGATTATAACAATAAGATTGTATTAATTAAGTACTTAGGCATGCTAAATCAATATATTATAAAATATTGCTTTCAGATAATGATAATCATACACCGCAACATATAAATAATTACAGTGACCATAATATTGACATTCATAATAATATCATTCGGAAATTTACACTTACATGTCGATACAACTTGTCATTGACCATTATGTCGATATATTGGATAGTCTTGTATCAATTAAGGTTCTCCACGCCAACTAATAAAGCTCGAATAATAAATTGAAAATCAATTGCTGTTTTTTCAGTATTAATCCTTGGATCATGCTAATTAACTAAGATATGGATGACAGGGATTAGATAGCCCAAGCTATTAAGCAATGAGCTCGTTGCATTGATCGTTGCAATCATGCACGAGAAATTTCTAATTGTATGTTCCGAGCAAGTTCATGCAAGTATGTTCTTTGCAAGACATACGTATTTTAATATATTTTTGCTGGGCATACTATGCGGTAAAAAGCCGAGTAAAAAGCTAGGCCGAAAAGGCAGGTACCCCGGATAAATTATTTAGAAACATCTGCCATCAAGCCATATACATAAATCAATCAATGCTTTAAGTTCGTATGTGGTTAGTTGACTGCGGTTAATATAATTTTCTGAAGACAAAGTTTTAAAATTACATTAATTTTACCATCGTAACATTACATTTGCTTCATCTAGTGGCTCACTGGACGCATTATATTACAACCACAACATACATACAGAAACTTTAGATGTTCCAATTATTGTTAGGAAAACTTCCAATAGAACCAGTCAGTGGATTGTTAGATTAGTCATTAGTCCTGGGTCGTCTTTAGAAAAAACTATAACACGGACGGAGATTCACATCGCAATGGTTAAATTATCGGACAGTATATATGATGAAGACTTCAATCACACCAAATTCTTCTGGCGTAAGAAAATACAGAAATTAAATTAGGATTTTAATTCACTTATAAAAGCCTTTTTTAACTAAATATTATAATTAACAAGTTTTTCTTATCTCATCTAGTAGTTATAGACTTTGACTTTATTAACAATAAATGTTTCTTTTTATAGGGTGTTTTTTTTTAACAAACACAAACTGCGAAGCTTGTCTGCAGAAAACACCCAGAGTCTTTGGCGGAAAACGAAACCGCAACCCTCTGACTGATAGGCCGACATATTATCGCCTAGTATAGAACCGGCACCCCAATGTATAGAACTTTAAGCTGACAAAACTTTTTTAACTGGCGGCCATTTTGTCAGCTGTCAAGTTATTTATGTTTAAAGTGTCTAGTCTTTTAAATAAAAGTTAAAAAGTTTATCTAATGATTTGTTTAAAATACCAGCTGTAGCGTACATTATTGATTAAACTCCATTTGTCTTCAGAATGGGCTGCTGGTTGGTGCCTTTCATTTATGGTCGCCTTTAATTATTTAATTGATTTAACATTTTTATAACTTGTACTTTGTGAACTCCGCTGGTAATTGTACATGATTTTATTAATTAGAAAATAAACAATAAAAACGGATTTAATAAATTCTTTTTTTTTTTTTGTTTCGCTTGTGTGCGAGTATGAATAATAACAATAAATAATCGTACTATATTACAAATGCAAATTATTAAATAAGTATTATTTAAAGGGGAATAAAATTGAAAACAAAGACTTGACATAAAATCAAAAAAAAATATATATTACAAATTGTCAGACTATGTCATTTAGAGACCATACACAATGGGGCCGTTAATGTATATATATAATTATTTGGAAATTATAGAGAAAGATTTAAGTCAGAAATTCCAAATTGACATGTTTTTTTTCTTGGACCAGCGCTCAGGGGACGACCCCTACTTCTACATTATTTGAATATAGGGTAAATTGTTTTGAAATTGTAAAACATTGCTTTATAAATTATAGTTTGGTTGAGTATGTTTTAAAAATGTATAGATTTTTTTAAAATTATTAGAGAAAATTTCTTATTATTTCGGCTTGAGATTATTTAATTAATAACTCAAAAAAATACCATTGTAAAGTTATATTTTTCTAGAATATTTTAAAATATTTTTCTAGAATATTGTGCCCCGAACGTGTTGTGCTATTTATCAGGTTGTTTGCCTTTAAATAAACCCACAATACCACCCTCAGCAGCAGTAGCGCATTGTAAATATTAAACAAACAAAATATGACAGAGGTTATGACTTTCGGTTTAAGACAGCCGTAAACATTTGATATTTAATACAAGTTAAGATAAGAATAATTTAAATGCAAATAGTTATTTATTTAATACGCTTCTAATGGGAGAAAATAAACAATTAGTTTTATAATTATAAAACTTTCGCAGACTTAAATGTAATTTAACAATAAAGCTACTTATGAAATAATACTGAATAAAAGCTTTTTAATTACAGTCTAAGTTTAGATCCGGTATTTGTGAAAGAGCTTACATTTATTCGGTAATAAATGATGACAAAATTTATGAACAAATAGTACAAAATTAAACATAATAAAGTGACACAAAACTCTTACTTTACTTACAAAAACTTTTGAAAATGTTTTGAGTTTATCTTTCAGAACTCTAATTTATTTAATATATATTTTTAACTCGAACTTGGGCCATAAATACCCAACCTTACATCATATAGCGAATTTAATTATCATAATTTAGTCGTTTATATCTTAGAATTTTCGTCGCATATTTTTACTTTTACTTAACAAGTTTTCTTCATATTTGGCATAAATTTTCGAATTTTTTTGCAAGAACTTTTAAATATGTTCTTGAATTAACATTTTTTCATCATAAAATAAGTAACAAAATTGCATGTTATTTTTATTGCATGAATTTTTAGAAATTTTTTCTTTAATTTCAAACGCAAAATTTCATTTTTAAAACGTTTTTTTTTTTTATTTGTTGTTTCCATTCATAGTTTTGTTACATTATATGTAGTTGGTTGCCTTTTGAAAAGTTTAAGTGAATAATTTGTTTTATGAAAAATGCAGCAATCGGCGAGTAGAGAAAACCTTACAAACTCTGCAATATTTATTTTATTAATCAAAACTTAAAGAAGTTAAATAGGCAGAAAAATTCAACAATTCATGAAACATTGTGTGATTTTTCGAAATTACAGCGGCAAGTAGCTAAAAAACAGATAAGATTAAAATGATTTAAACAGTTTAATACGTACTACAACAGTTAACACCAGCGAACTGCATCATCTTAATGATCATCGCAACAACATCTATCTCGCATGTATTTAAGTTGCTACTTATGAATCCAACATACTTGCACCACACTCTCAGAATTAAGTTAAGTTTGGTTGGGTTTTGTGGGTCTTTCATTAGAGTACATACTGCAGTACTAACTCTTTATAAACTAACATGTTTTAGTAGTTTTCTTTTTGGTTTTTAGTTTAAGGCACAAGGAGATTGCATGTCTACGCTTATTAGCGTCACAAATGCACAATGGCAAACAAAATTTTTTTATTTAAAGGTCACAACCGTATACAAAAACATGTAAGAAAGTATAGTCGGTCAAGCCCGAACATATAATACCCTATACCCAGTATATAAATTAAACAGTTTTCAGAAATGGGCGCTATATAGGAGATATTACCTATTATGGACCGATGATTGAACAATTTAGTGCCATTACTTCCGTGAATATAAATATTATGTAACATACACTTTATCTCGATATAAATGCTTTTAAAAGATTTATGGAGCTTAAAGTGAATTACAAAGAGGGTCTGGGAGGTTTGGCTAATTATGGACCGACCATTATAAAATTGGGTGTCATCATTTCTGTACATACGAAACTCATTTTTTTAAATTTTATTCGGATGAAAACATTTTGAAGAGATTTATAGTCGTTAAAGTGATTTCCGGAAGTGGGCCTTATATGGAAGCTACGACTAATTATGAACCAATCTGCACAAAATTTGTAGATGTGATTTGGCTTCATTTATTACTCATTTGTGGTTAAATTTGTTTGGATACTTTTATAATTCATACATTTATGATCGTTAAACTCCTATTTCGGGAGAACATTAGTATGGAAGCCAAGTAAAATAATTAACCGATTTCCACCAGTTTCAAGCCCACCCGCCCTTGGGCCGAAAAAATATCACGTGCCAAATTTTAGTGAAATATCTTCAAAATTGCGACCTGTACTCTGCGCGCAAGCTTTACTTTAAGGTGGGTGTTGGACCAATATTTATGGGCGTTACAAACAGCAGCACAAATCCAATATACCAGCCCCACTATTGTGGTGTAGGGTATAAATACAAATTTATTATATTTATTTATAACTAACTTTTTTTACTTAGATGCACAAAGAGAGCAAACATAAATAAATTAAATCTTTTAATTGTAAATTTATTATTCGTTTTATTTGTGGTCACATACTCGTACTTATTACAGCTCATCTTGGCAATACAACATATCAGACTAGAAACGACAACGTTACACCAAAAGAGGCACAATAAATATTTATGAATTACAAATAAATAAATTCAAGGGTAATAAAATTTTAATAAAACACAAATATTATAATTATTAAACAATAACTGTCTTCGAGTATTTAGCAGGGTTTTCGTAAACATTCAGTTGTTTTTTTTTTCTTTCTTTCTTTTGATCTCATATTTATATATATGTATATCTGTACGTGATTTTCTAGCAAAGGACAGGAATTTCTAAAGTAGGGAAAAAGTCGTAGATTTTTCAATTAAAAAGTTTCATTAGTAATTTATTTGGAAGTGCCATACTAATGCTATTAATTTTCCAATTTATGCTGCCTCAACTGTAGACAGAATAATTTAAAAATTATAGAAATAAAGATCAATATCGAAGCAGAGCATAGAAATGTTGCAGAAAGTCCATCAACACCAATTTGACGTCATTGACTAGAATTGCAAATTTTAAGAAGACATCTATATATTCTCACTAGGGATGCCAGTCCCAATCCCGAAAACTAGTATTTGTTTACAAAGCCAACAATAAAAATTAAAATTTTAAAACGTTTGTCGAAGAAATAAAGGTGAATGAATTAAAATTAATTTTGGATTGCTAAACTCGATGTTTCTACAGTTTTTCGAATTTGGAAATTCCTATACATATAAAAAGTTTTAATTGCATGATTTTTTCTGTATCGGTTAATTTATATTTAATTTTAAATATTTTATTATTTTGTTACTAAAAATTAACACATTTACATAAAACACTACATAGACTCTACAACAACTGCGATAATATTGAAGTTTAAATTAAAAATGTTTTTATGAAAATTCCAACAATTTTAAGACGCATGCAGCCCGTGCAATTAATCAATTAATAAGTCATACCTTTTTAAGTCTAATGGCCAGTTTCTAACTTAAAAATTAAAGTGTGTTTAAACTTAAGTTCTGTTTAAATACCAAATTCATTTTTATAGATCATATTTAAATATAACTTAAATCACTAACTACGTAAATTTTTTTATTATTTTATAAAAATATTCAATAAATAAACTCGCCGCAAATAAAAACATTGTGCTTATTATTATCAATATCAATTAGTTAAAACAATGATTTTAGATGAAGAGGTTATGAATGATGCATCTTTTGTCCATTTAGTTTACAACAATTTGTAAACTAATTATGAAATCAGCTGGTAAATGTAGAAGTTGTTTATATTTTTTTTGATATTTAATAGTGCTACCATACTTTTATCATAATTAATTATCAAAGTTAATTTGAGACTGAAAAAAATGAAACCGTATTTAAATACAACTTAAGTTTAAGGAAAAATTAACTAATTTCGTATTTAAATATCAAGTTAAAAACTGGCCATAGACAGCAAAATATTACTATTAGAACTTTATTAATTAACTTTTATTTTTTCCCATACACAAGCGATCCACCCTACTTTGTAATCAATGCGCGGGGGCTCATACATTTAAAATATTTCAGTAAAATTTTAAAGACTTCTATTTGAACAAGTAACACAACAAAATTTTGCTATTAGAAGACGATCTAAGACAAAACAAATGAAATGAAAGTTGAAGTTGTACATTATATACATAGTTCGAAAGTTATCAGTAATTAAGTATGTAGACTTTGTAATATTCAAGACATTGGATTTCTGAACTGATCTCCAGTCAAAAGCCAATGATTTGATGAACACTTTTTTAATAACGGGTGGGCAAATTCGAGATTATGAAATAAATTGTCTTAAAAACATATGTTCAATGTAGAGTTGATATATGGAAAAGTACAGACGTCAGTTGTTCTCAAAAATTGTAACCAAATTTATAAAAAAAAAACTTCGTTTTAACGTAAACACAGCGCAGAATTTCTTCATTCAGAGCATGATTCGTAAATCCTTAAGAAAAGTGTCCAATAATCCCATGCATATTATAAAATCGAGCAACAACTGAAATAGTTGGCCGGCTGTGTGGCTTATGGTGCCGTCTTGCTTAAACTAAAAATCACATTTTTATCGCAGGGAATTCACGGTGACAGCGTTTCCTATAAATTTTGATATCAAATTTTCTCTACTTTCTACTATAAATAAATTCTTTACATTTCATCATTTGGCAGCCAATTTCCTATAAGGTTTCTAATCTCAGTGGTTATTAAAATTGCAGCATTTAATGTCTTGAAGACACACATGTGACTGTCGAAAAACAAATGTCGCTATTTGGTGCGTATTTTGAGCTGGAAGCACCGTTGTACAAAAAATTAGGGCGGCTAAGCACTATTGATACTGGTACACGGTAACGATAGATTAACAACACAAGTCGCTTCAACTAGATTGTGTAAAATGTCTTGCATATCATAAAATAATTTAATTACTGCTTGAGACGTTTCCTGGTCGTCTACTCTGTCATTTTGGTGATCACAACTTGGCTCCCTATAACGCATTAAATTTCTATTTATGGGATATTTCGAGTCCAAATAAATTTGAAAGTTAATGTCCTTTATTTAGTTGTTTATTTAATATAACTTATAGCCAGCTTTATAAACATCAGAACCCATTTCCGAACTTCAGAGCCGGCATTGTGCACTTTGGTTAAAATTTTTCTTGGAGTCTAACAACTTTAACAATGCTTAGCAAAACCGCTGTTATGAAAAATTAGCTTCAAACATTACTATCCTAATGTATAACTGGGATTGTGTTGATGTCATTTATGACTTGCAAATAAAACAGTAACTAGCATTCAGCCATATACGAGTACATACATATGTACATATGTAAATCCATTCACCCGTCCATTCATCCAAGCAACCATCCATATTGAGTTAATAATCACATTCATATGCAACAAATCTGTGACTGATATCAGTGCAAATCTGTTCCGCAATTACAAACCAATGTCGTTGTCGCAAACTAAAGAAACAAAAATGTACCAACTTAAAAATAATGTTGCATACAACATCACATGCATACATATGTATATGTAAATGTGACTGACTAAGTGTGAATGTATTTGCAACATATCAACTCTGTGTGTGTGTGTGGACTGTTAATGATTGTGTGAAGAAAACTTGATCGTGTTTGAAGATCAAAAAATTGTACATATTTTTAGCATAAATATGAAATCATGACGATGACGATGCTGATGATGATGATGATAATAATTTTTAACAACAAGACGATGATGCTCTGTTTGTAGCCCGAGTATTGGAATACTTATGAATAAACAAAAAGAAAAAAAACAAAAAAAGAAGAGTGAATAAAGTTGTTTGTATGTTGGTGCATTTGATTCATCCAAAAGTCTTTTATATTGGCCACATATGGCCAATGTCCTCCTCTTAACGGCAGAGTGTTGGAAGATTTAGCTTGATGTTTCTCGTCGTACTCCTATGAATTGTTTTTGATTGTCTTGTTTGTTGTTGCTGTTTTCATTATTGTTGATGTCGTTCGATGGTTTTAAATTTCATTTCGGTTTTTTTTCTTTTTTTGTTTGTTGGTTTGTGTTGTTGCAAAGTTTGTCTTCATTTTGTTGTATGTATTTGTTATACGATATTTGTCCGTCCCTGTGTCTCTGTGTTGCTGTTGTGAGGCCTTTGTAAACGCAGTTGTTTGACAAGCAGGAAATTACATGCAATTACAATTTGTTCGCGTGAATAAATGTAATTGTGTGACACACAAATGTGCCAGTGCCATGGTACGTATGTATGTGAGTGAGCGAGTGAATGAATGACTGACTGACTGATTGTGTATCTTTATTTGGTAACTGGCAAATAAATACATTTGTAGGAATCTTTAGCATTTTTTCTAGAGAGGACCTTTGTCTCTTTATTACTATTGTCGTAAGACTTTTTTACGGTCTTGGTATTGTAAAATTCAGTGTTTTTTTTTGTACTTCTTTGCTTATACAAAGTTAATTGTCTCGAGTACAGAGCATGCAAAGCGTACAAAAAAATACGTATTTTGTGTCATTTTAATTGGCAAAACAAGTCTAAGTAAATTATAGTTTTATTAACTATACGAACGAACGACCGTTTCATAAGATGTGTGTGTATCTCTGTGCTATGTTGTCCTTGATTTATTAACATTGATTTTTCTTTTTTTTTTTTGAATTTAATTTTTCTATACTTGTAAAAATGTTCCAAGCGATACGTTAATTGAAATGACAAAATAATCGAGTTAAATAAATTATTTATGAAGGTAATACGGACAATACTGGGGAAATGTTAATTAAGAGACGTTTCAAATGGCTAATCTTCAGGGGGTTCAATGAAATCATTAGCATTTCCTTCAATTATTTACAATTTATATCAAATGTGGTGAAAGTACGAAGAACTTTTGTAATTGTGTGTAGTTTAAATAAAACAAGTCCGTTAAGACCGACTATATAAACTCTACAACCAGTATATGTGTAAAAACAGTTTATATTTACAGTCTTATATGTGAGTTTTGACCAATTATGGACCGACCGTTATAGAATTAGGTGTCATTTATTTGGATACCAACATATTTAAGAGATTTATGGTCGTTAAAGTGATTTTCGGAAGTGGGGTTATATGGGAACTATGACTAATTATCCATTCGATCATCATAAAATTGGGCCAAATGTTTTGGATACCAACATTTTTACGAGAGTTGAAACATGAAACATATTATTTGGATACCAACGTGTTTAAGAGAGTTGTGCTCTTAAAGTGATTTTCGGAACTGGGAACGATCTGCATAAAATTTGTACGACTTATTTCTTGCGAAATTTGTTTAGATACGTGCATAAATCAAACAATTTCCCTATTTCAAGATGACATTTGTGTGGGGCTAGGTAAAGTAATAATCCCATTTCAATATGACTATTCTTTTTTGTTATTATAAAAAAAATAGAAAATACCAACATCGATCTACCAATATTTGGCTATTTTTTTTTTGAAAATCTTTAAATTTCTAATAATTTATTAATTTTTTTTAATAAATAAATGGGGTGGTGTTGTATTCCATAGGGAATTGATCACCCTTCTGCTCATATGATCACTCACTAAATGTTATTGGCTTTCATAGTTCTAGGTGGCGAATGTCTCCCAGAGTTACAAGGAATATTCCTTACCTTATAATAAAATTTGCACAACATTTTAATTAAATTGAAAATAAAGTTTTCTTCACTAGGTTGTTATAATTTTTTTTTTTTTAATCATAAATAACACATATTAGCGTTAAGTATGGAATATCATATCGGTCAAATAGACTCCACAGCTTTGCTAGCACATACGCAATCTTTTGGAGTAATTTGTCATGACCATTTTACATAAATGTGGGGAGATCTCATTAAAGCAGCATTGAATTGTATCCATCAATGCAGGATTGGCATAGAACTTAGTCTTCAAATAAACCTATAAAAAGAAATTCAATGGTGTTAAATCACGAGGGTACACGATTACAGTCTCATGCAGTAATTTATTTTCTTCGCAGGCCGCGATATAGAGCAGCAGCAGTAACAGTCACTGATTGACCAGCCTCATTTTAAACTTTGTGGACTAAGCTAAGCCGCCGACAATATTTAGGGTCAGACGCCGCCGTCTTCAAATTTGATCGGTGGAAAACATATGGTAAAGTTGATCCATTTAAATGAATGTGTGCTTTATCATTTGTTTTTTGGTTGAAAACTGTTGCTGTCAAACTTTCATTAGTTTTAAAAGATTGTTAAGCAATGAAAACATATTGTGCTCCACTCTTACTATTATTAAACTGTCAGCTAACAAACTGTTTTTTTTTTTATTTTTTGGTAACACTTGATTGCACAAATAGCCACATATTCAAATCTAGAGTAAGTTTTGACACAAAAACTTAAATTTTTAGAGGAAATTTGACATTTAGAAATAATAAATATTTGCGATGGACGGATTTTGGTACAATAAAACTTTAGAAAAATAGTTTACTTGGTTGAGAAACGTCATTGGATGTGAAAAATATGAAAATTAAGCCTGTTATGCTTTTGCCACAGAAAGGAATCCAAAACGAGTATTTGCCATATGACATAAAAGCATTAGTTTTTATATTTTTCTATAAACAAAAATCGTAATAAAATCTGCCAGTGTTAAATTTTAAACAATTTTAATAAAGCTTATTTTGACCCCAAGTACGTTCAAGGGTTAATTTTGAATAAAATATTATCTCACAACTCATGAAATATTTCACACAAGCTATCAAAAAATATACATAATAATTCGCAACCTTTTTATATTAAATTTCAAAAGTTCAAAGTGTTTACCTGTATAGTGGAATGGTCTAGGGTAAATACTTTGGAATTAAACCCTTTTTAATGTAAAGTCATGATTTTTTCGAATAATTTGGATGGTAGCTTGAGAATATTAATCGATAATGGTATTGAAAGGCTTATTGGTTTCTGCATGTTAGTAAAAGTTTCAGTACATATTTCAAAAAGGATTGAGTAATAATATCTGGTATTTATTTTATTAAAATAACGTCACAGTATAAAATACAGGTTTTTTATTCGAAATGCTTATCTCAGACATGACGAAATGTGTTGGCAATTCCTGAATTTGTGAAATTGGTTTACAACTCCGTGACGCCTCGGATTAACTCTATACGATTAATTTTAAAATTTATTTTTTATACCATGTGTCACAATTATACGTAACGCAGTTCAAAAATGTAACAAATTAATTTAAAAATTAATTTGTAAAAACTATTGTACTCGTATTTATGCAGAAAGCTACACTCAATTTTATAGCTATACATAAAAAATAACTTAATGGATGCTACATTACACATTTATACATATATTTTTCATTCAGCTTTATTTCACTTAAATTTATATTAAATGCTCCACTTTTTCACAATTTCACAAAATGTTTCTACTCACACGTTCATGAAGGTTCATGCATACATAAGTGAGAGTGTATGCATAAGCGAACTTTTAAAATTTAAATCTACATAATTAGTTGTTTAAACTAAAACCTTAAATCTATTAAAGTGAACATAAACACACCAACATCACAGCCATAATTAAATCACAGACATTTCATATGTTTTTCCATATTACCTTAAACATTCATAAGTTTTCTTTTGACAGTTAAAAATTGTTGGCTTTTTAAGTCTCCATATGGTTTTGGAGGGGGGTTTCGACTTTAAAAAGTCATTAAAAGTGTAACACTTTAAAGAGAGAAGAAAAAAATGTTTTTTGTTTTTGTTGGTTTCTGTTAAAGTGAAAAAGTGCTTTTGGGGAATTTCTCACCCATAAAATGTAGAAGAAAACATTAATTTGTGCCATGTATTTTTAGTGTGTTTAGAGAGTAGTTTGGGATTTTAAAACAAATAACTGACCAAATGTGTGTCTTTAACTGTGCAAAGTAGTTCCCATGACTTTCTTCTAAGTGTAAAGTAAGGATTTGAAATATGACTTGTATGACAAACATTCTTTTAATTAAGAAATTTTATTGCATGCAATTTGTGATTATTGATGAAAACTATATTAAAAGAACTGCCCATAGACGTTGCCACTCGATATGATGCGTACTTTTTTAATATTTTCTGCATTTTTTAAAAAAGTATCCAACTATTTAAATATATTATGAACAAATGTCAGAAAACTAACATTTTATAATTAAAAATAAAAATTGTATTATGAATCTACGCATGTATACATATATGTATGTATGAACATTACAGTGCTTCAATATTATATGGACGAAAAAAAATTCAAGCTACAGATCTTCCCCACCTCTATAATTATTCCATAGATTAGGGATGCATTTTTTCAGTTTTTGCAAAAATGTTGCCTTTCAATAATTATTTTTGCATTTAAATGTAAAAGAATCGAAATGTGTACGAAATTGACATTCTAATAAGATATAAAAGATAAAAATCGGTTAACAAATTTTTAAGTTATTAAGTATTTCCCAGGCCATTAACGTATTTCAAACCACTTGTATAAGAAATGTAAAAAAATAACAAATTTTGAGAAATATTTGAATGAAATCATATTTATATTTACTTTAAATACCAACATATGTAAACTAAACTATTAAATTGAAAAGTTTTTATTCAGGCTAGTAGTTCAAGAATTTATATTAAAGAATACTATTGTAACGTATTGGAACAATTGGCAAATTGGAATGCATTTTCTACCCGGCCAAGGGCGTCATCAGCAATCTTCATTGTCCATTATCAATCTGTAAATATCATCTATTAAACTCACCGTTTTTTGAGAAATAGAATATGAGAATTATCATATTTCTTTTTTACGTGTTGTGAGTCAGAACGCCCTTGGCCGGGTAGAAAATGCATTCCAATTTGCCAATTGTTCCAATACGTTACAATAGTATTCTTTAATATAAATTCTTGAACTACTAGCCTGAATAAAAACTTTTCACTTAAATAAATATTAGTTCAAATCCTTCTCTAACTATTAAATTGTTAACCTTTTTCAAATTCCATTTTTAATTGTTTAAAACATTTGTGAAGCAAAGTTTAGAATTTTTAGAACATCTCCTTGGAATTTATTAAGTATATATAAGGGAATACAACTATAAGAAAAATATGTTAATACATCCCATAGTTTTTCTGTACCGGCGATTTTAATTTGGCGGATTTCGGGAAAAACAAATTTTTGCCATACTTTGATGAATAAGCTTAATTTCTTTAGTGTTATGAATTTTAAATAAATCCCATTCAGAATAATATAGTACAACATTAACCGTTAAATCCTTTGGGCTCCATGTGCTTTTAAGGGTTAAATTTTATTTTTTTCGCTAGAAATATGCATCTATGATGAAAAAATATCATAAGTATACCTCAAATGTAGACTTGCTAATGTAAAGAAAATATCTCTATGGATTTATTCCATTATTTATTTACAGTTGATTCAGAAAGTGAATGCTCACCTTACCATTTTTACGATACTCTCTCTGCTATCTCTCAATGTGCATATATTCTCAATGCCTGTAGTACCCTTATTGAAACCACTAAATTAAAATTTGCTTAGCATTCAAGCCACATAAATTTACCATAAAAAAACAAATGTAGTCCTTAATTTTTACTTCAAAAAGTAAGTGCTCATTACTAACAAGCATTGATTTGAAAACAAATATCGGAAAATTGTTAACAATAATTTTAAAATGTCTTAAAAGCTTTAGCAAAAAAATGTCAAATAAATTAAAAAAGTTTAAAAATGTCATCAAAGCGAATAGAAACCACGGAATCAGAACTTGAAATTATAATAAATTTGCGATAAATGAACAATTCGTTTCGTGAAATTGGTGAAATAGTCAAAAGACCAATTCTACTATTAAAAAAATTGTTGACAAATATCACAAAAGAAAAAATTGAATAAATAATCCAAAAGGTGAACGACCTCAGGCCCTTTCTATTGGTAAAAAAAGATATATGGTGCGGGAAATAAAGAAATGTCCTAATGTACCGGCAACAAACATAACAAAAACTATTTATACCAACTTCAACAAAAGCGTTTGTCCAAATACAGTCGCGTTTCTCGTAAGAAACCCTACGCCAAAGAACATCGAAATAAATCGGACGACTTTTGGAACAGAGTGGAGAAAATCAAATGAAAAGTTTAAAGTAATAAAATTGTATCGAACTTTTAAACATGAGGGTGGCTCAGTTCTAGTGAGGGGATGTATGAGCGCTTCTGGCGTTGGAAATTCACTAATAATAGATGGCATAATCGATAACAGAAAACTTCATATTTAAAAGAAAGAACCGCTCAAAATCAATGGTGTCAACTTCTTTTGTGTACAATAAATTTATATATATATTCTTTTAAATTTAATTTATGGGTGAGCACTTACTTTCTGAATCAACTTTACATACATATGTATTGGCAACACACATTTTCAATTTCATATAAAACCAAATGTCATCAACCAAGAAACATTTTTTTTATTTGGAATATTCATACATCAACAATTCGATTTTAATTTATTTATATTTATATTTGTATGTACATAAGTATTTTTTCACATTTACAAATTAAAACTTGTCTGTTGATTTGTAAATGAATTAATTAGATGCTTGTAATTGTACGAGTAGTATTTTATTTGCCGCAAATCATACGTGGTAGTTGTTGTTATTTTTGTACAATACAAAACAATTACAAAAAAAAACATTCACATTATATGTTAATAAATTACACATACACTCAATGTTGCAACAAAACAAGAAAAAAAGAGACAACATGTAAAGACAAATTGTTTTGTGTTTTTACAAGTTCATCGTGACAACAATCATTTTTTACAGAAACATTTTTTTAACAAATTGAAATTTTTATTATTAACTAACAAATTAATCAATCAATAATGGGAAAACATGCAGCAATTAACTGAAGTTTTATGACGATATTGGGTGATGGAAATAATTAACAAAAGGATCTAACTTAAAAAAAAAAACTATTTACAAAATTTGTTCAAGTTACCGTGGATCTCAAAAGCGAATGAACTTTTCAATTTTTGTTCGTTAATCGTCAAAAAATATGTACTGCCGCTTATCGACAACGGTCCCAATTGTAATCATGCTGTTTGCATTGTAATTTTTGCGAAACTAAATATTAAACTAAACTTGAAAACATTTTCGATTTTGCTACTGTTAGGCTATAGTTAACGCTAAAATATACTCGTACATAATTTCAGTTCAACTACCATTGTCACAAATTCAACGTTAGCCATAAAAAACCATTACCGATAGTCTATACATAATTTGTAAATTGGCTTTATTTAAATACATATGAAGAAATTTAAATAAAATATTTCATCAACCGTTACAGAAATAATGAAAATTAACGTTACCGTTACCTTATAATCGTTTCGACCAACTTTGAGTTTTATAAAGAAAAATTATTTTACACTTTGGTCATTTATTTGTTGTCTAATTTTGGTCCCAAGAGTATAAAAGTGTTATTTTTCATACTTTCCATCACGTTTGATTACAAACCTAGTGAACTATTTCTGTGAATTTTCATAAAAAACACCTGACATTTCGCTGGTCACATTTAATAAGAATTCTAAATCATTAAGCCGGTAAAAAGTTGAACGTTTCATGATATGTGTAAAATCTTGACTAAACAAATATGTATTTCTAATGTAATAAGAAGTATCACTGGATAAAAGCGAAGATGGTGACCCAAAAAACACAAAAATCGTGAAAAATATGCTTAACGATCAGAAAGTGCCAACCTCAATCCGATTGAGTATTTATGTGCAATTGTGAGGAGACAGTTGAGGCAATTGGACGAGCTTTGCCAGCGGGTTTAGCGCGAATTAGAGAGACTTCCAAATTAATTAATTGAATAATTTGCCAAATCGTGCACAGAAAAAAAAATCATGTTTATACCCTACACCACCATAGTGGGGAGGGTATATTTGATTTGTGCTGATGTTTCTAACGCCCAGAAATATTGGTCCAACACCCACCTTAAAGTATACCGATCGACTCAGAATCACTTTCTGAGTCGATTTAACAATGTCAGTCCATCCGTCCGTCCTTCTGGCTGGATGGCTGTCAATGTAATGCTTGTGCGCAGAGTACAGGTCGCAATTTTGAAGATATTTCGATAAAATTTGCTACGCGATATTTTTTCGGCCCAAGGATGGATGGGATTGAAACTGGTGGAAATCGGTCCATTATTTCACCTAGCCCCCATACAAATGTCCTCCCGAAATTGGGGTTTACCTGTCATAAATCTTTGAATTATGCAAGTATGCAAACAAAATTTACCACGGATGAGTAGTAAATGAAGCTAAAGCACATCTACAAATTTCGTGAAGATCGGTCCATAATTAGTCTTAGCTCCCATATAAGGCCCACTTCCAAAAATCACTTAAAAGCGCATAACTCTTTTAAAAATGTTTGTATCCGAATAAAATTGAACACAAATATATTTAATATGTATACAAATAAAAATAATATGGTACAATGTTATTATGATCGGTCCATAATTAGTCGTAGCTCCCATAAAACGCGCACTTTCGAAAATCACTTTAACGATCATAAATTCTTAAAAATGTTGGTATCCAAAAAAAATTCGACACAAATAAGTTTCTTGTATAAAGAAATGATGACACCTAATTTTATAACGGACGGTCCATAATTAGGCGAAACTCCTATATAAGACCCTATCCGTAATTCAATTTAACCTCCATAAATCTTTTAAACGTATTTATATCGAAATAAAGTTTAACACATATAATATTTATATTCACTACATTTTTGGATGATCGGTCCACAATAGGTTATATCTCCCATATTACGTGCATTTCTGAAAAACTATATATTGACCGACTATACTTTCATACTTGTTTTTTTCAATTAAATCTTTAATTGATTTTAAAAAAATGTTCAATTAAAATTTAAATTGATTCAATTACTTTTTCTGATATTTGCAATTAAATCTCACATTTTTTTTAATTGGTACTATCATTTTGTTTACAGGTCCGATTTCAATTAAATTTTTAATTGATTCCACAAATATTTTAATTGAAACTCATTTTTAATTTTTTCTGTGTAGTGCAAAATTCAGTACATGAGGTTTTTTTTTTCTTAAAACTTGATATTTCTAGTTTTGATTTATAGATTATTTGTTTAAATATTAAACTCAAAATAATTGATCAAAAACATTTTCTAATTTACTTTAATAGTTTTATTTTTACGCAATGACAAGTGCACAAAGTACTAACATGTACTCATTTGTGATTCCCACTGTAACTTTTAGTTTAAAGGTTATTAAAGTCTTCTTTAAACTAAGCTTAACTAAACATGAAGTAAACATTTTACTATTATTTAAAAATCGAAAACCTTTTTCTATTTCTTTTGCAAGTATGAACAATATAAAACATTTTTAGTGACCCTTTTGTCTTCGTGCAATAGAATAATAATTGTTTGCTTTTCGGATTTTCACTTCATTTAAACTTAATTAATTTCATTATATTAGAACAGAAAAACAAAATAAATAATAAAAACTTTAAACTATCTGCGAGCAACTTAAGTTTTAAGTTATTTAATTTATTTTATTATATAAAATTAAACACAAATACAAGCTATAAAAAATATATTATAAATTTGCATTAAACCATTAAAAAGAATAGAATCCTAAATAGAACAAAACGTTGAATTTCTAACATAATGTGGTGTTCAATTAAGAGATGTTAATTGAAAATGTATTCTAGAGAATTTTAATAATATGTAGTTAACTAGTTTTTATACTGTGATGAATCAGCAAATATTCTTGTCCTCAAAATACTTGAAATCTGTAGGTACCCAAAGTTTTAAAATTCTGAAGCATATTTTAATCGTTTTTTTTATAACTTTTTTTTTAAATTTGCCCAGCTTTTTGAATAAATCAAATAATAGTTTCAAATAACATTTCTTATTTAAACCCCCTGTACTAGCTTCCTTAAAAACAAAGCAAAAAAAGCCACAGCTACAAAAAAAGAAACAAATAAGTAAAACAAATAAATTTGAACAGAATTAAGTACTGCACAAAGAAAAAGAATCAAGAAATTTTTGTATTTACAATTATTAATACAAAAATATCCACAGAACCCACATATGTATTATCCCAACCACTCACCCTTTACCACACGGCAGTAAAAAAAAACAAACGAGGGAAAACACACACAATTTATATTGAAGCGATTTTTCTTCTTTTTTTTCAATTATTGTTTCATAAGATTGCGTGAAGCAGCAACTAGAAATCATAACAAATTTTTAATTTATGCATAAATTAACGTTAATAAAATTATTAAATTTATAAGGCCACCCATGGATCTGTGCTAAAGACTGAGTGAGCAAACAGGCTGCCGGAAAAATTTCTATTTGTATTTAAATTGAACGCAAACACCTACATACATACTCGTAAGTATATTAATCTGTAACCTGTAAGAAAGTTTTCAATTATCCTACTTTTTGTTTTGTTGCAAATGGGACATTTTAAGTTATGACCTCTTAATGAGTTGAATTATGAACTTTAATGCACTTAACTACTGTGTTGCACGTACATACGTGCCTATTTACTTCAGTGTGGAAAACAAGTGTTTTTTTTTTAACTGTGTAATTGAAATGTGTGAGTCTATAGGGTTTTGTTGTTTTATTTTATTTTTATAAAAAATGTGAATTTTTCTTCATTTTGTTTAATTTCTTTATTTTAAATATACATTTTATAGTTGAATGCACATTAAGAACAATTTTGAATGTTATGCACGACATTGCCAAAACTTGTTGGTTCATATTTAATGTTGAAATAGAAATAAAATTAAAGCGACAAGCGGAGAACTACAATTCAGCTCTAATGTAGGACAAAATAAACTCTTGATATCATGGGTGATAGATGATGCCGACATTTGATCTAATAATATCTGATGATGTTTTCACTGAGTAACTAATGTTATAATTTCATATAAATTACCTTATTAAGTAATTACTATAATTTTCTTCAATATAGTAAAACGAAAATATTTGTTTTTCGCTAAACGCACTTCTTGTGTTTCAGTGTTCAAACCTAACCAGTTAGCCTTAATACAGCATTGCCATAATGCAAACACAAATTCTATGAGAACTTCTGTCTAACTATTCACCCAATAAATTCTAATTAGAGTCCTTTACACTCACAAAAAAACTAATTACCAACCATTACAAAATACCAATTGCACTTACTCGTTAATGTTTTAATTACAATTAGAACATATTGAAATATATACTAACAAACCAGATGACATCCATAGGAAGTATGTATGTATGTATATTAATATACAACTACGTGTGTTTTGCAAAATAGAAAACATACATTTATTTTAGGTTCATTAATAATATAAACACGTCGCCTTAATGCTTGATTGGCAATTGTAGTTGCAATGTTGCATGCAACTATAAATAACATTAAAGACAAATCCTCAAACAATAGCAACAAAAACAAAAGAGAAAGAAAAACCTAAACCATCAAAATATACAAATGAAGAAGTATTCAACCAACCAGCCATCCGTACCACCGCTTCAGCGACCATCTAAACTGGCAACTAATTATAGTTTAACAATTGTAAAAACGCGTGCAAAACTATACAAATTCTTCGTTTATTTTTTTTTTGTTTGTTTGTTTAATAATTGTTGGTTGCATTAAAAAGATTGCACTACTGGGCTTGAACAAAAACAACAACAATTAAAAAGAAGTTATCTGATGGGACAGATACCCTTGTGTTTTTTTAGGAAATAAATATGTTTTACACAGACATTTTCCTATACAGGACTAAATATGAAAGTATATCATTAAAGTAACAATTTTCTCTTTATTTAAAGTACGTTTACATAGTTCAAAGCAAGTGACATATCCATATTTTCGTTGTGACGCTTATTTGGTCAAATATTTGAATAATGCAAACTTTCGCTGTCATTGTACATAAATATATGTTATCAATACTGAAAGGATATTTATAAATCGCTTATTCAAAATTTCAAATACTGAAAAAATAACTCGAACCAAGGATGCAAAATAAGTTTTTACAAATTGTACTAAATTTCAAGAAAACGTGTACTTTTTTCAGCCCTACACCACAATGGTGGGGAGGGTATATTTTTTATTGAAAATTAACTAAAAACGTACATAACAATTCATTTGTACATATGTATATGTACATATATGTATGTAAAAAACTTCACAATTAATAAAAAAGCACATTAAAATTTATTCGTACTAAGTACATACTTACATATTATATGTGGATAAACTTAATTAATATTAATGTATTAATTTCAAAAAGTACATAAAGAATATTAGTTGTTAAGATCTGAATATAAAAGTATTATTTCTGACATACTTCTTGCTGACAAATTCTTACTCATTTCTAAATTGTAGCAGCATGAATTGGATGGCTTCAGCAAATCCTTTGTTTGGATTAGATTGGAGACAGTCGAAACAAACAATATAAAAGCGCCTTAGACAAAATGTGCAAAACAATTTTGAAAATGAAACCAACACAAAAAATGGGATAATGATACATTTTTTAAATATGTACATTTGTGCAATGTAATAATATAGGAAAATATTTTAAATAGTGCTAAATTAGTCATTGGGGTGCTATTGTACTTGTGGCTCTCAAATATTGCTAAAAAAAAAAAGTACAATTGTACCAACTTTTGCATCCCTGAATCGAACTGACGTCATTTATGTAATAAATTATTTGCTTCAAAATACGTATTTTCAGTTACCGAAACCCAACTTACGAAAAACATTACTTTAAAAGTTGCGACTATTGATATGAAATATTTGTTATGAACAGGACAACTAGAAATATTCAATATAATATTTTCCCTGTTGTTTTTGCCACCGATTTTTTAATGCATATTTTGAGGCGTGCCAACATATCTATATTCTAAAGCATAGTTTTTCTCTTTAAATCATTTTTTATTGTAATAGTTTACTCATGTGGGTGTATATCTATATGTATGTATGTATTTTACTCTATACAGCTTATTTAAGATATAGTCGTATGTATATTTCACTCATAATTTCAAATTTGTTTTATCATTTTTTGCACTGTAATTTGTATTTGCTACATTTCACTTCCTTTTTAAGGTCCATTGATATTTTCCGTAATCTACTTGATTACCTATTTTTCATTGACATAAGAAATTTTCATTTTCCTGGATTTGAATTAAATTGAATATATTCAAACGCGAGTATTTAAAAAAATACGAAAAAGTGTTTGAAGTATTAATTGCTAATAACAAATCTGGAAACTCAATAGATTAATTTTGTTAAAGAAACTCTACGAAAGAAACTATTGGTTTATTGCAACATAAAAAAAAATTAAAGCAAAAAATCGATTATTAAACTTTACCCATTTGGATTTCGGTGATATAAAATTTTAATTTAAAACAAATTAGCACATATTTTAGTATTTTAAAAACATATTTTAAGTTCTAAAAAACATTTTTATGCACATTTTTGGTTGTCCTGCTGATAACATTGGTTATTTTCATTGTTACAATTAGTAAAATTTTAATAGTTTGATAAATAGTAATTGATTTCCATTTATTAAAATGTTAATATTTTAATATCAAAATTTCGCTATTGCTTTGTGTGGCATCATTAGGAAAAAGTTTTACCTTGTTTATATTGTGGTCTTGTAATATAAATTAAAAACTCTTAAATTTAGTCTTGCTATACCACTTACTGCCATAAAAACCCGGTTTCGCAGTCGAATTAACATTTTGAGACAAGAATCATTCATTAAATTTCATTATCCATTTTTAGCAAAACAACATAAAATGCAGTCGAAGGCAAAATCTAATATGTACCACTAATTTGGATGTTTTTTTTTACCATCATTGGAAATCTTACTGTTTTCTATGATACAGATTAGTAATAATTGCCTTGATTTTTGTGTTCTTGAGAGATTGAGATTTTTGAACTTTCCTACAAACTCTGAGGCGATCTTCACGTTCAAAAATGTTGTATTCACTTTTATCTTTAAGTAGAAAACTATTCCAAAATTCTATATATCCTTTTCATACAGCTAAATAACAGAGATAAAAAAGATGATACGAACGTACTTTTCATGATACAATTTCATATTTTAAATGTACCGTAGTACTGGTGCTATGCATTTGACACTTTCAAACCATTTTCAATATTTTAACTAACGAAAGAAATTTCAAATTGCATTAAACTCAGAATGAATTTCTGCTAAATAATATGTACCTACCTATAGCAAGTACCTATTTGATAAAGACATCTTCTTTAGAAATATTCACACATACGAGTATGTAAGTAGGTATGAACTTATTCTTCTGTATGTGCTGATTAACTTCTTTAAGAGTCCTGCAATATCACGTTTATACCACTCTTGGTTTATTTTCAGTTGAATCTACATATTTCTTTATTATGGAATCATTGTTTGTACAGTAGATCGACTCAATTTTACTAAAAGATTTGTTTACTATTCTGAGATTAAAATTATTTTTGTACTAAAACACACAGTATTTATGCTGTGGTTTTCAGTATTACTCTATTGCCACTTGTATACCTATAATACTTATGTACAGTCTCGAGTACAGGCCTCGATTATCCGTGATGGACGGGACTAGAAGCATTACGGATAATCGATTTTCACAATTAATCGAATTACAATTTTGATTATACAGTTTTTAAATATTTTTATTAAATTATTTTATTATTTAACCCGTACTTCCCAAGTTTCAAAATTAAACTAATCACTTTTTAATGCTACTGACTCATCGTATGCAAATAAGGGAATTCCCCATTTTCATGTTTATTATATTGTATGTATGAATTTGAAGGTAATAAAAAAAATTCTGCCATCACGGATAATAGAGATAATCACGGTTAATCGAAGCAAACAATTTGAAAACATTGCAAACAAAAAACAAAAGACTGATTCTTTCCATCACGGTTAATCAGGGTTACCGGTTAGATAGATAGATAGATCCAATCACCCGTACTTCCCAAATTTCAAAATTAAACTAATCACTTTTAAATGCTTCTGACTCATCGTATGCAAACAAGGGAATTCCCCGTTTTCATGTTTATTATATTGTATGTAGGTATGTATGTATGAATTTGAAGTTAAAAAAATCTGCCATCACGGATAATAGAGGTAATCACGGTTAATCGAAGCAAACAATTTGAAAACATTGCAAACAAAAGACTGATTCTTTACATCACGGTTAATCAGGGTTACCGCTTAACCGAATCACGGATAATCGAGGCCCGACTGTATATGTATGTCCGACTATAGAATATAACTTTCACCTAGGTACCTATATGATTTGTTTATAATTGTTTACCTAAAGTAATGTATGCATGTATTTGGTAATGTCTAAAATATGTACATATGTACCTAGTACCTACATATAGGTATAAGACTTTTTGGATATCAGAGAATTCTATTCTCCCTTTAGTTCATTATTACTATAATAATAATAGGTGCAAAGAATACTATTGTTAAGTAATATAGACAATTGGCAAATTGGAATAGGTACATTTTTGTACATGTCTAAGAACTATCATCTATTTAACTCGCCATTATTAGGAAATAGTATTCGGGATTAAATCATATTTCTTTATGTATGTACGTGTTATTATGAGTTAAACGAAATTTACATATGTGAAAACGTTTAAAATATGTGTATATGTACGAGTACCTAGGTATTCCTTTTATTATTTTTTATAAATTTATAAATTTGCTTTATTGGAAATTATTAAATGACAAATTTACTTCAGTTTCGAATGTATAAAAAATGTTTTAAAACTGTATGATACATTTATGAAATAAAAACTTTTAAGTAAAAAATTACCCATTTTTATACCCATACAGTTAAAATTTTCATTTAAAATAGGTACCTACATAATAATAGAAATTTTTTATTATTACCTTTTTATGTAAGAATAATCCGCAAATGAAACATTTTGTTGTTCGTACAGGAAACAAATATGATTTCAGTTGTAATTTTTTAGTTTGTTTGTATTTTATTTTGTAATTATTGCAAAGTACCTATGTTTAAAAAGTTAATCTAAAAATTTCAAACGATATACATAGGTATTAATTAATAAAATTTATTAAAAGTTATATTTAATAGTTATTATGTAGGTAGGTAGGTATATTAATATTTATATTTTATTTATTTGAATTTATTTATGAATTTTTGCACAAAATTAATAGAATTAAACCATAACAAAATAAGTATAAAAATCTTAACGCTTTTATTTTATTCTAATAACACTATAAATTGTATAATTTAACACCTCTAGGGTTTATTACAGTTTATTTAGTTAGTAGTGGTTATCACTAACACACAAATACACTCAAATCTGAATATACAAAAAATAAAAGCTCACAAATATACACACACACTTTCATTTTATCTATCATTATTTAGTTTCTTGGTTTAAGTAAATAAGCCGTCGGCTATATAAAATGGTAATATATGGTTGGATATGACAAGCATCCACCTACTAAATGGAAAAACAACAACACACGACGACGACATTGATTGTGAATTTGTGACTCTTTTTGTGTATGTTTATTTTTTTTCTTACTTTTTAAATGTCTCTGATAACGTGGAGACAAAAAACACAAATGGTTGTGCTGTTTGTTGTTGTTATATATTTTTTTCGTCTTTTAACTGAATGTATTTGGTAGTTGTTGTTTTTATTGTAGCAGTGTATAGGGTGACGCTTATTTTGAGCTACCAACCAATGACACACGACGACATTTTTTTCATTCACATAATTTTCCGGTAACGAGAGCGAGAGAGCAATAAGAATTTTTTAAAGAGTGAAAAAAACGGAATGAAATATAAAAAAAAATTATACGCAAACGACACAAGAAATAAAACGACCACGACACTACAACGACGTTGTTGTTGTTATTTTGCTGCTGCTGTTGTATGTACGTGTGTGTGTGTTTTTCTTCTTCTTCGGATACAAAATTAAAAAAAGACAACAAAAAAGAGTCACACACATAGAGCACAAGTTAAGCGACAAAATGAGGAGAATGTTTAACGACAAAAACTCATATTTACTGGTTTGTTGTTGTTTTCTTTTTACTGTTAACAATATGGGAGTGTAGTTTAGATGGTATGAGCGAGTGTATGTGTTTTAAATTTTGGTTATGGTGGGTGACACTTTTCTGAACTAGTGATAAACTGTTAGCAAAGAGGGGAGGAGTGTTATTTTTTGTTTACATTATGCAAAGATTAGGGTGTTTTTTTAATTCGTACTACGAAAAAGGGTTGTTAAAAGAGACACTTTTTTGTTTTTAATTAAACTACACTCACGTTAATTTTGTTTGCTTATGTTTTTTTTTAAATATTTTATAGAAAAAAAATTCATTCCTTAGAGATTTTTCTTAATTATTTTTTTTTTTACTTTTGTTATAAACATTTATAAATATAAAAGTAGCGACGCATTTAACACGTCCGTGTTTATATTTATTTATATATAATTCTTTTTTTTTGCGTGTTTATAATGTATACGCGACGTTCAGATGTTTGATAGTAGGCAAGTCGCAAGCCACTGGAGTGGCTGCTGGCATGTTAGCAATGGACGACCGACAACAACGACAACTCTGTGTGTAAGTGTGTTTGTTGGCATGGCTGAATGTATGGTACAAAATGTAAACGTTGGTTGAGAACCAGACCAACAAAACACAACAGCACAAAAAAACAACACACACAACAGAAAAAAAAACAGCAAAAATCCAACCAAACGACCATCTATCCACTTTAATGCGTCTGTTCGTTCGTTTGCTGGCTGATTTTTGTCCGTCCAACAGCCATCCGTATCATACCCTGTATACTTGTGATACATTTAAAGAGACTCACTAGAAACGTAACGAGAAAACAAACAAAAAAACTCACACAATATTAAAACCAAAGCAAAACGACCACCAAAACCCCTAGAAAATGTACATGGTTAACAACACCAAAAAACCAATACCAATTCAATATAGGTATTTACTCTCTATTAACAAGAGTAAATAATTGCATGTTAAAAGAGAATATGTGATAATTTTAATCCTATATAAAATATAAGCAGCATAAGTATATAACTCTCTTTGTTTATTTATCTCTTAAAACACATAAATGTGTTGTTGATACTCTGCTCTTATAAAAGCAACTGTTAATATTTTTTCAGTATTCCAGTTGGTTTTGTTATTTATTTACTTAATTCTCTCTTCGCTGTGTATTTGTGTAAGTTGATTTTTTCTTTAATTTTTTTGTAGGTATATTTACTCATTCACTAAACATTTACATTTAGTACTTGCTTTAAATCATGATTTTTAGTTAATTTTGTTTGGTTTTTGTTGCTGTTTTTTTTTTAATTTCTTAAATTTTTCTTTAAGCATGCTTAAATGTTGTTAATTAAATATTTTTAATAATTTCTATTAGGTATGTATGTATGTACCTATGTATATTTACTTCAAATAAAAAAGTGTCAAAATTTGTTTGAAATTTGCATAATGTTTTCTTAATAGATTCCAATAAGACTTTGTATACAAGGGAATGAGCAAAATGTCTAATAGATTCCATGATTTTTATTTAATTTTGTTTATGAAGGGTTAAATTGGGTTGAAAATGAGTTCTAATTGGAGTGATATACCTACCTGCCTACATAATTTGCTTACATATTCTCTATAAAATTTATTGATGCTTTGTCATTAACCATTAATAGGATGATAAGAATCTTAAAGGAAAATATATTTTGAAACCATTTAGGTATTAAAATATTTATTAAAATATGATAATAAAATATACCTAAGTCGAATTATGTGGAAAGTTAGTAAGTAGGTTAGTTAACCAGAACTAACTAAAATAAAAAAAGACATTGGGTGGAGTGTGGTTGGTTTGCGTTTTGTAGAACGTTGTCTTCAATTTGAAAACCAAAGTAGGTAAATCATTTCTTTTAAGATGCCTATGTTGTAATATGAAAAATATTTATGTATATACATATGTAATTATGTACACCTAATTCTGTTTTACACGGCAATTGGTTCCGGAAAACTTCGTGTAAAAAAACCATGTAAAAGAAGACATTGATCGTATGCAAAATAGGTGATTGGTTCTTTATCTCCAAAACCTATTTAAATTAGTAAAAAACAAGGATTTTTTAAGAACAACTATTCAGGTTGTGTTTGAGTTTTTAAACAAGCATAGTTATTAAAGAAAAAAGGATATGCAGTCTAAGCTTAAAAGTAATGTAAAAAAAATGTATGTACCTACTTATGACAAGTTCATTTGATTGTAGGCATGAAATTCAACTAAATTTATCCTGTGAGCTGAAGGCCTTAGTCGCTATTGCTCTTATATTATCTAATAAAATAATAAATAAATTTATCCTATTTACAATTGCGCTGACCAGTAAATTTGCAAACAAAAAAATAATTTTCATAAACAATTCCTACTTTCAGGTAATTTAATAAAAATTAAATTTAACTAAATAAATATATAAATTTTCATAATATTTATGAATGCAGTTCATATTTTTTCGGTTCATAGCATCTATGAATGGTTATTAATACTTATGAAACAAGCATGCTTGTATCCACAAAAAGGGAATTCCCTTAAATTTGTAATATGAACATGGTATTTCGCAAAAATTAAATTTAATGGTGGACGTATTCAAAGCACTCACGTTCAACGTTGAATTAATAATGCTACTGCAGTGGTACAGTGGTTCATTTTGCTCATATTTGCTTATAGTAACTTTGATGTTTTTATTTAAAAATGCCAATTAATTTTATTTTTAAACATTTTATTGAAAGTAAATTATTAAATTCATTTTATGTCATTTCATAATTACATTTTTGGTTGATTAAAGCCTTTTCGCTATTTAGAGTATAGGAATGTCTCTAATCTATGTTAAATACATTAACTTCATCAATTTCTTTAATTATTTCATATGATTGCAAATGTTGACAAAACTCTTTTAAAACTTCTGGAAAATACAAAATATATATGTATGTAACATGAATTTTTTGTCCGGGTACAATAAATTGAAATCTATTTTAATCTAATAAAAAATAAAACTGTTAAAAAATGTAATCAATTATTTCCAATTACACTTAGAAGATCTGGAGCTCTAGAGTCTGAATATTTAGACCAATCCTTTAAAAACTCTATATTGCTCAGACGTTTTAAATCCCTTTGCCTTATGTAAAAAGTTTTATTTATTTATACGCATACTTCTTGCCAATTGGCGCTATCTCTATTTCTACACCTTGAAAATTTTGTTCGTCATTATTTAGTTTCGTAACAGGTTGCTCTGCCTTTTTTAAACGTTTACATCGAGCATTAAATATATTTAGAATATAACTTGCCACTAGGATTTTTCCCTTGGCGCCCTATAAAATAATATTCATTTCTGAAAACAAAGAAATTGTTATACCTACATAGGTATTTGTTTTTATTTAAAATTAATTACTTACCTTTGCTACTGCTTCACTGGGGAGAATCTGGCATATATCGTTGACAATACTGATAAAGTCACTGGGCTTAAGTGATATTTTGTTACAAATAATATCTTCTATAATAATACTTATTATGTCATCACGGTTATTATCTGAAAGCTTTTGTGACTCTTTATATATTGCTAAGCATGATTGTCTTCTGATGTACGGTTTAGTATATCTGTCAAATCCTTAAAAGTCATATACATATATAATATATATTAGGTGCAAATATAGAACGGAAATAATTACCTTATTTAGAACAGGTTTTATGGATGAAGAAGACGAATAAGGGACATTTTGGTGGTCTCTCTTTAGCCAGTCTTGGACTTGATTGGAATTTGGATTGTCAATTTTAAACTACAATAAAAGGAATAATTAAATTTTTCATACTTTTTCAAACAAAACTATGCGCTTTAATGCCTTTCGCTTAAATACCCAATTCGGGTAATTACCTCAAAAAAAAATCCCAACACTGATATATTCCTTGATACATCTTCGTTTATTTACCTCAATATAATATCTTTTTTACACAACTTTTTAAATTTCGTATAAATACCCAATTTGGGTAATTAAATAAAAAAAAATCCCAGCACTGATATATTCCTGGATTTTTATCAAAGTTTCTTTTTTCGACAACTTGACCAGAACTTTTTATACGCACCTGTTAACTTCATACCTAATTGTTTTCATTCAGTGTTGGTGGTAAAAATATTAAATTTAAAAATAAGCGAACAAGTGTAGTGGATTGAATAAAATTTAAAAAAGGATTTAACGAAATGGCTCCCAAGAAAACGTCCCTATCTATGAAGCAAAAACTTGTATTACAAAAACCAAGAAAAAAACAAAACATCAACTGGCTGCACAATTATTATCCCTGAAATAAAATTAAGCGAATTCGTATAAGTGCCTCTGAGAGGTAAATAAACGTGGATGTTTAAATACCTTCCCCGGATAAATACCCAACAAATTTGGACATTTTTGGTGAGGTATTTATCCGTGGAATACTGTAATACTCTTTAAGACATATGGAAATTATAAAACTCTTACTTCCTTTTTACGCCACAAAAATAATTTCTCCCTGAATTCTATTCTAAGTCCCAAATGTGGAATTGCATCTTTAAGATCGTCTTTTTGAATATATTGCAAACTCCTATATGTCACATTAGCAGCTATATGAAATAAAAACATAATAATCATAGAGGGCTTAAACGTAATTACTTACCCTGTAATATCGGAAATAGTTGCATTAGATTAAAATCATTTAGCAAAGATTTTAATTTTTCCAAGTCTTCATCGACTGAGCAAGTGGACTCATTTTCTTCAGTATAAATTATTTGGTCAATTGTATCTAGAAATTCTTCTGCACTTATTATGATTTCATCACCACCAACTACTATATCCTCTAGAATCTCTAAATTGTCCATTCAGTCATTTTTTTGTTCACTTTTTTCACAAAAATATACAAATTTTAATTCTGACTGCAGCTTACAAATTTTATTTATTTTGTTTATACTTTTTAACAGTATTAACATCTTGCTTCCAAAAAGTGCAACATTATTATAAGGTGATACAACTTTAAATTAAAGTATGTATCACTAATTTGAATGGAAGATTAACAATCTCAAATCAACATTGCGTTATTGATGAACGTTAATGGATGTATGGATGAACGTTAATTTAATGTTGCTCCACCAATAAGATATTAGGTATTTGACAACGCACATTATAAGTTCAAAAGTGTATCCACATTGAATCAAAAATATACTTTGTGAACTTAAAAACATTTTCCTTTAAACTTATGTTTTAGCATTAAATTGAAGTTGAAAAGTTTTTGATTTACAGCTGTCATTGTTAATACGAAATTGATTATGAAACCAAAAAAGTTTGTTCTTAATGCAATGTTGAACGTTTTCAATTTAACAAAAATATTTCTATTTCAGAGCAAAATACAAATATCAAAAGTGTTTATTGTTCATTTAATGTGGTTTTTCATATCATCAAAGCTGCTCAATGTTGAATTAACGTGGTCAACCATAAAGTTGCTAAATTTTTATTTCAACAACGATTCTCTTCGATTTTAAAATGCGGCTTTTCTCTGCGTGTACGTCCGAGCGTGTCATATGCCAGAAGTCATTTTTAAATTACACCTAATTCTTTTTTTACACTGTGTGATTTAAGACGTTTTAAAAATAAAACATTGAAGTTTTTTTTTACACGATTTTATTCCTTTCCAGCACGATTCAAAACCGTTTGGGCTTAATTTCTTTTTTGGATAAATACCTATAATTTTTGCGAAATAGGTACATAGATATGTTCATTTCACAAATTTAGGGGAGTTCCCTTATAGTCACACAATCAAATGAACTTGTCATACATAAATTTTTTACATTACTTTTAAGCTTAGAGTGGGTATATTTTTTCTTTAATAACTATTCTTGTGTAAAAACACATTGTAGGTAGGTATATGTACATACATATGTGATTTAATATTATAATCCTGAATAGTTGTTCTTAAAAAAATCCTTGTTATACCCTTCACCTTCATGAGAAGTTTGTCATTCCGTTTGTAATTTCCACAATATAATTTGCCGGCCCTATAAAGTATATATATTCTGGATCCTTATAGATAGCGGAGTCTATTAAGCCTTGTCCGTCTGTCTGTCTGTCGAAATCAATTTTCTGAAGTCCACAAATATCTTCGGGATCCAAATCTTCAATAATTATGTCAGACATGCTTTCGAGAACTTTGCTATTTAAAATCAACAAGATCCGTCCATAAATAACGAAGATATGAGCAAAAAACCGAGACAACCTCTGAAAATTTCATTAAAAAAACTATCAAACAAAGTGTATTAATATTGTTACGTCCAAATTCATCAACAGATGGCGTGTTTATTTGATTTATATACATTATTGTTATAAACTGTTATAAACATGGCAATATGGCAACATTGAGTTTTAACGACTTTGGCTGAATATTCTAGACACGAACATTCTAGCATCTTAGTTTCGAACCTTCCAGAAATTATGATTGCTGTATAAATACGGCCAACCAAATGAATCAGTTTATTGTGAGTCGTTGTTGTGTAAACATCAAAGTGTTCGAAAACTTTAAGTGTGTTCTTAAACCGTAATATAAGTGTGTAAAACGACAGAGTGTTCATTGTTAATTGTGATTGTGAACATTTAAATAAATAAAGACTCGTTATATTTTCTTCAAACTACTTGACGATTTTATTTTAAAATTAAAAAGAATCCGGTTTATTTAAAGGCAATAAACCACCGTTTTTAAAAGGTAAAAACGTAACAATATTATATATGTATGTATGTATATACATAATATAATTATGCATCCACAACAAAGGTAAAGGGTATATAAGATTCGGCATAGCCGAATATAGCACTCTTACTTGTTTTTCACTAATTTCAATAGGTTTTAGAGATACGGAACCAATCACCTATTTTGCATAAGATCAATGTCTTTTTTACACGGTTTTTTTACACGAAGTTTCCTGGAACCAATTACCGTGTAAAAATAAAATTAGTTGTATGTGCTAATTTATTAGATAAATATTATAGAAATAAAATCAGTGGATATGGTATATGAGTTCTGTCTATTTCAACTACTCTCGTTTATTTGATAATACAGTAAATTTTCATTTAGGAACTACATATGTATGTATAAAACTCCATACTTTTATTGGATATTTAAAGATAACTGAAACAATTTTTAAATACTTGCCTTATAAACATAAAAATTAACAAAAATAAACCAAAAGTATTTTAAAAATCTGTTTATTTTATCGTAGGTAGCTAATTATTCATTGTGAGATTTAATTATTAAGTTTTGTATTTGGAATATGTATATCAATTCCTCTTACATACATATGTATGTATGTTGGTTAATTTAATTACATTTTATGATAATTATTTGTAATTAAGTGAATACAATTTCAAAAATGAAAATCCAATTTACATCGATTTGTCTTTAGAGATACATATTTTAATAATCATCAGGTTCTAAAATAATGTTGTGCACTGCTAGAACTGCTTTTTTTATACAAATGTATTGTTGTACCATTTGACAGCCTTATTAATTTTTAAATATAGTTTATTAAGCTTTTCCAGCTTTCGGTTATTAGATTTTCTGTTTTGACCACGGTTTCCATTCTGCTCGAATCCCATGACCAATTGGAAATCAGATTGCTGTAATCGAAATAAAATAAATTCATGTCAAATAGAAATTTTTTTGAAATACACTAACTAAATAATGAAATTGTTTTTATATTAATGTACCTACTGGAGAAAACAATTTTTTCTATGAAATAGCTTAAAGCATAAGAAAGACTTAAAAAACTTAATCAAGATTTTTTAAATCCTGATTTTCTAAGACTTCAAATTTGTTAATGAAGCAATCTAATCAAACGATTTCAATAAAATTGTGCTTACCTATAATGGGAATTCTTCGTCAATAAAAAGCTTGAGAATATGTACGAGTATGTACATACAAATATAAAAGTTACAATAAGAACATGAAAAATATAATTTTTTTTGTATAAAATTAAAAATATTTGGTTTTAAATCTTCAGCAAGTTGTATGTTAATGAATGTTATTGATCCTAAAATATTAAAACAAATTACTTCAGAATTGTGGCACCCCAACATATTGTATAATAAAAAATACAAATAGGTATATCTATATGACCTATTAAGTTATTTGTTGAAAAACAAAGCAGACGAGTAGAACATTTAAAAAAAATTAGGAAGGATAAAAGTTTGGAGAAATGATTTTATTATGTATTTTTCATATCAGCTAAAAAGCGAAGGAATAAAATTTTGTTGTAGTTTTATAACTTTAAGAAACTTCATAATATAGATCAGGTACTTTAAATAGGTATATTCTTCTCTCACCTATATATGTACATATGTATGTATGGATTTTTGTATGTATGTAGGTACATAAATATTTATATTTAGTCAATAAAAATAGAAATTGGTGTTGTAAAAAAACTCCACAAAATACACTAAATAGGTACCTACCTATTTTCTAAATGATAATGTCACATTGGTATTTAATAATTAAATACATGTTAATACATACATACATATGTATGTACATATGTATGTAGGTAGATATATAAAATTGTGTTCTTTTTTATGTACCTACATAAATGTACAAATAAAGAATATGTAGTACATAGTTACAATTTCCGTAAGCGGCATTAAAATTCATATAAAAACCTATGGTGCACATAGGAGACATATGCATGTACATACAATTGAGTACAGTACATTTTGAATTTTGCTTTTATTGAATTTAGGAGACAAATACTCAATAAGAAAAATAAAAACCAACAACAACTATGTGTACGATACTTTTGTTTCTGCTTAAAACGGACGACAGACACATACTTACGCATCTTGAAGTATAAAAACAGCAGCAACAACAACTCACCCATTAAAATGTTCTAACGTTTTCCCTTTCTCACTGCAGTAGGGAGTAGCCTCTGAATGACAAAACAAACTACATACTGCTAAATGTTATCAGCAACTTTTCTAGCGCACAGACATATTATGTGCTTGTGTTAGTTAGTCTTCTTATATTCATGCACACACAGTAGCTAAATGTATTTGGAAGAAGAACAAGAATTATATCACCATAAAATCCAAACACACATTCTATACAAACATTTTTTTTTATATTGGTACGAGAAGACGACTGAGGACAATTTATTAGAGAGAGTGTGTGTTATTTCCATCACTGAGTGTTTATTTCCATCTTTGTGTTAGTGGATAATTGTCTCTCGATCTCTTTATGCCGTAGAGTGTGTGACACTCTAAATTTGTTGTGTCACAGTTTTGTGTGGGAAACCGGTATGCCACTGGCTCGGAGTGTGTTTTTGTATTGAGTAGATTTGTTGTTGGATTACCACAATATATAGTATTTATTGCTTTTTATGTGTAAACAAGCATTGCTTTTTTAAAAAAGTGTTAGCGAATTGTCTCTTTAAGAGCAATTTTTATTAAAGAGTATAGAGTGTCGATAATGCAGTACGTTTATATTGTTCATATTTTCTCTTTTTCTCTGTGATGTTTTACTCATTTCTTGAGTTTTTTCTTTAATTTTTCCATTTTTATTATATAAAATCTCTTTCATTCAACTGATTGTCGCAAGTACCAGGTTGTTTTTCGATTTGTTTTGTACTTTGCCGTTGGCTTTAGGTGTTTCAGACACAATTAAATTAAATATAACAGTCGAATAAGCAACAAAACTAGAAGAAAAAAAAATCAACAGCAATTGTTTAACTTGATGGGGGTAGAATGTCGTATGAGTAAAACTTGTTTTATTTTTTTCTTTTGTTTAATTGTAGTGAATTTTCGTTTATTTTTTCGTTATTGGTGGATTTCATTTTTAAAGTTTTAAAAATGTAATGCCGTCGGTACATTTTTTATATTATGTAGTAACATACATACATACTATACATATGTACATACTTATGAATGTTGGGATTGATTTTCAAGTGTTTTTTTGTAACTTACATACATACATAGGTACAAACATAAATTAAAAATGGGAGCAAATGAAATCGAATAGGTATTTGACATTTACTTAATAATTTGTATCCACCATAAGAAAGCTGAGAAATAACCATAGTCTAATCGAAACCGAATCGAATATTCGGCTAACAAATCATTATTTGGACTTTTCCGAAACAAACAGAGACTTCTCAAATTAACTATAAATCTGCAAAAAATAAAAAAAAAACTTGAACTGAAAGGTTTTATATATTTTTTATTTACATACATATGTAGGTATAGTTATAAAAGTTTCGGCATTCGGTCAAAATTGTCTGTATTCATTTTATTTCCAGCATGTAGCCATAGACATAAACTAGATGAATGCTATCGGTAAATACATAGGTATGTTCCTATTTTGTTTTTATAAAATCCATATGTAGTAGTAAAGTGTTCGTACATGCATACACATAATAGGAGCATAGGGGAAACGGTCTAATAAAACAAATCATTAATATTGAGAAAGTGTGCCTTTAACCTAAATATACTGGCTCAAAGCTTCATAAAAAGAAAAATAACAGGAACTTAAAAAAGAAATTGTTATAGTCTAACAAACAAAAACATTTATTGCAAAAATTTACATATTAATAAATTTAAAATAAAAAAATTATATTTTTTTCACGTCACAGCTTATTTTATGCAATCAATTTCTACTGTACCCATAGCTGCATGCGGCGTTGTTCGTTTTTCCACTTTAATCAATATTTGTCCGATTGATTTGTAAGTCCGATTTTGTAACGTCAAGTGTCAATTTAAAATAGCTCAAATCAGTTCGTGTACAACTATACAACTACAACGAGAATTTCCACTCAGTCCAAAAAATCATGGAGCGCTTCATCACCATTAAAATCGGGTTCATAACGGCAGAAAAGCACCAAATAAAATTTTCCATGAGCATGATGAGAGACACATTTTAAGAAAAATATGGGCAAATCATTTAGAAATATAAAAAAGCACTACTGACGGAGAGGTGGAATATTTCGCCAAGTATTATCCAAAAATTGGTCTTTTCTATGCTAAATCGCTTTAAATCTTTTGTAGATAATGAAGGCTACCACATCAAATATTAAATCGTGTAATTGCCAGTTTTAATTTCAAACCCATACGTGCCTGCATAATATAAGCTGCGACCTGAAAAAAATTTTTAGGTGCCTGTTAGTTTTTTTTTTTGAGAACAAAAAAATGCACTGCATAAAATAAGTTATGAGCCACTGTTTGTGGAAAAAGAGTCTAAATTCTAATTTGCAAAACAAATAAAAGGGCTAAAATATACAAACTCCGACTTTTTTTGGAAATATGAATGAACATTTTACAGAATATACTGAATTTTTCACGGTATATAGAAGATCAAATGTGGAAATATCGAAATACCGCATGACTGCATGCATTCTCAGCACTGTCGCTAGATTTGATTATCATCATTTTAAGGGTTTTAAAGACCAAATTGTTTAATTAAAGAATTTTGTCATATTCTTTAGGAGGGTTTGCTTTACTTCTTTATTTTGCTTAATTGCTCACCGAAGCTTCAATTTGCGGCAGATGGTTTGAGAGATTCAGAAGTGTTGATATTGTTGAGCAGCAGAATTCATTAAAAAATGTCCGAAATGCTGCTTAAACGCTATAAGAGCAAATAATTTTTCTACCGAATCTTCGATAACTCGAACCGTAAAAGATCGTATAAGAAGCCCGGCCAAGCAGTCAAAACGACACCAAAGACAAATATCATTGGCGCTAACTACTATTTACTTTGATCGATACAGAACGTACATTCTGGGATACTCTTCACTTTATAATAGGGGATACGAAATTGGCTCCATTCGTTCTAGGCCTCAAATGATGAGTAGTGCGGAAGCCATATGATGCCAGAAAGGTAGGAAAAGGTTACATTGAATAAATTTATATTGTACAAATGTTTTAAAATAAAAGTTATACATCTAATAATTTTGTTAAGACAGTTTTATAATTGCTTTAAAATTGTAACATTTAATGTTGCTTTTTATATGTATATTATTTTTTCAAACATCTATTTATATATTTTAAATTAGTAAACCATTTTCTTAAAATTTTATATGGGTTAATTTTTTTTAATGATGCCATTTGAATATTTTCAACACATTTTAAAATAATAAAATATAATTGCAAAAGTATAAAAGAAATTAACTAACTATGTATAGCTATTTTATAATAATATGCCATAAAATGTGAAATACAATACGGGTTACATATACATACATATTTTTAATACAACTACACATGTATAAATAAATAAGTAGATAATAAAATCTAATTTTTGTTCATATTTTATAAAACATTTTTCATTCCAACCGAATTCTAACTAAAAGACAAACACCGAAATAGTAAAAACTTGCAACACAAAACAGTTTCCTTGTAACACATAAAAACACATGACGCGTGCCTTAAACATAATTTCATGGAATTGCATGGAATCTTTTTTTTTTTATGGTCATTGAACATACACATACATGCTTAAATAAAATAAAATATGTATAAGGAAAATACATGTGCTGGTATTGTTATGTGTATAGAATAGAATGCAAATCGTCTAATGAAACAGGAAGAGAAAAATAAAAAACTGAAGAAATACATTCACAAGACTTTAAGGAATTTTTTTTTGTTATTTTTATTTAAACAATGAAAAATTAGTATGTACCAATTTTCTATGATTTTATATTTACTATCTTCTTCCCTTACTTCAACGAAGTGTGATTCTTATCTGGTAAAGTATGTGTGTAGGGAAAAATGAAAGGACTCTTTATCAAAGTATTTTTACCGCTTCAACCGCACAGATATTAGCCTGAGATAACCTGACACTAACTAGTCTTTTTTGTTTTTGGAATAGCCAATTATAAGATCAAACAACAAATAAGAAACTGTGTGATGTTATTCTCTCAAATACCTCGAGAGATTAATCAAAGCCACTAAGGTTAAACTAAACAGTGTTATCAACTATGAAAATTAGACAAATATTTTGGAATAAAGTAGTAAAATAACGTTGAAATACGAGAGTCTATAAACGGTCTAAGGGGAAGGGCACTAACGCAATACTTTTTATGTGACCAGTTCCAAAGTGATAGAGAGCGGTTCTAGTTCTAACACTTTGTATGAAGGGGCACTCTGTTACACATCACACGCAGAGAAAAACCATGGTTGTAGTAAAAAAATCTAAGAGCAACATATTACAATGAGATTTATGATTGTAGTCAAAACGTATTATGATGAATATAAGTGTCATCAAATATCATATTATGATCAATTATCATCGTAATATTTCATCATAATATTTTCTTGTCAATCATAATTTGATATTATACCATTATATTATAACCCAATATAATCATTAAATTGTCATACATGATCATATTATGAACCAATATAACCATATTATAGTTTAAAGTAATCATAATATGATATAATGTAACCATATTATGTTCTAAAGTAATCATATTATGATATAAATTAATCATAATATAGTCTAAAGTAATCATTATTATGATCTAAAGTAATGATATTATGATCCAAAGTAATCATATTAAGATATATAATATTTTTTAACACAAAACTTACAAACACTAGTTAACATTTTTGTAAATAGAAATAAATATTGACGCACTTTTAACGTATATAAAGAAAAGTAACAGTTATTTTTAGTTATGTTTAATAGATTTTTATTTTGTGAAATTTAAGATTATATCTTTTATGTACGCTTTATTTAGGCCTTTTAAACTTCTTTAAAATGTTTGTATTTTGTAGTAATATTTAAAATATTTTAAATACAACTTGTTTTTTTTCAATTATTGAAACACTTAAATCCAACTAAATAATCCGCTATCACGCAGACAAACTACTGAACTGATGCAAAAGTATTATACAAATGGTTAAAACAAAATTTTATTAAAATTAAACATATTTTGTTTGCATTTTAAACATAAAATGAGTACAAGTATAGAAACTTATCATTAAATGGTTATTTGTAAGTTTAAATAGTTGTAAATGTTTGAATATTTATCATTCAATAGTTGTGGGCAACATTTTTTAAAAGTAATAAACATAAAAATGTTTATAGTAACTAAAATATTGTTAAAATCTAATTAAAATAACAATTAGTTGTGTACCACAACAATATATTGTTACCAACAACACAGTGTAGTTGTCGTAACCATGTCCAACCATGTTTTTTCTCTGCGTGCACGGAACTTAACCAAATGTTTTTGCATTCATTTCTTATACACATAAATATCCAAAGTCATTGCTTAAGTGTTGACAAAGGAATGCTCTGCAGATCACTGCTGAAAAATGCTTGTAAAAATATAGTATTTCTACTAATAATTTATAATTTGGGTCGGCATCCCCTCGTTTTATTGCAATATAAAATGTTTTATGCGGCAGCTATTTCAGGTCCATTTTTTTTCTTGATAAGACAGTTGTTGATTTTTTTTTTAAAAACTTTGTTGTAAACAATACGTGCCGGTTTTGAAGCAACAGCATTCTGCTTTCAGCTTAATTGCGCTCTAAGTTTGATAACCAGCCTCCCGACGTATTTTTCTTCAGGTACTTTAACCGGTACTTAAACTTTTATTCTTTTAGACGGTTTTTGTCCGAGGCACCTGAATTTTTCTTAACTGAACATAGTATTTTCTTTGTAAGATAGTGTTTCTTTTAATAAGCTCTTTCTTTCGCTTTTTTTTGCAATCATTAAACCCTACAATATCGGATTTTGTGCACAATTTTTTATATTTTGATTTTTATTGCACAAATATATTGTACAAATAGATTCCTACTGATTAAATTTGTTGACAGTAGTAATGGTTGAAATGTACATACATATATTATATTGTTACGTTTTTACCTTTTAAAAACGGTGGTTTATTTCCTTTAAATAAACCGGATTCTTTTTAATTGCAAAATAAAAGCGTCAAGTAGTTTGAAGAAAATATAACGAGTCTTTATTTATTTAAATGTTCACAAACACAATTAAAAATGAACACACTGTCTTTTTACACACTTATATTACGGCTTAAGAACACACTTAAACACTTGGTGTGATCAACGCCACTGTTGATGAGTTTATTAGTTTTTTTTTTATGAAATTTTCAGAGGTTGTCTCGGATTTTTGCTTATATCTCCGTTTTTTATAGACGGATTTTGCTGATTTTAAATAGCAAACTTCTCGGAAGCATTTCTGACAGAATTATTGAATATTTGGATCCCAAAGATATCTGAGGACTTCAGAAAATTGATTTCAAGAGACATGCAGACAGATAGACAGACGGACATGGCTTACTAGACTCCGCTATCTATAAGGATCCAGAATAAATATACCTTATAGGGTCGGAAAATTATATTGTGGAAATTACAAACGGAATGACAAACTTATATATACCCTTCTCTTGGAGGTGAAGGGTATAAAAATCTCTTTTCTCTTTCCAAAAAATCGCCAAATTGTCAACGCTGAAAAGAAAGGTGAGTGTTTACTCACAGTTTCACTTTTAATCTTTGTTCATCAAAGGCTCACCCAAAGAAAATCCTATAATTGGCCGTGTCCTGATAATTGTAACGTTTGATCTTCTCACCGCCTAAACAACACAAAGACCAAGAGTAACAATGAAATGTCCACTATTGAATAAAACCGAACTCAAATTTTGGATGATGGCAGGTTCCCAGTCTTGCTTTAGAAATTGAAAGACAATATGTAGTGGTTTAATTTATTTGTTGTTTGAGTAACTAAATCAAAATATCATTTAGTTTTAAGCAATAGAACAACCATTTCCAATCGATTAAAGGACCTGTTTAAAAATCTTTCACCTTTAAGTATTTTCTAAATTCTCAGGGCTACACACAAAGATAATTATTTGCAAACTAACTAATATTGTATTGTTGCTGTTGTTGTTGTTGTTGTTTATAACAAAAGGACCTCCCAGCCTTTTGAAGGTACAATGAAATAGAACAAAATGTTACGAAAAATAGTCATTTATTAAAACCATGAAAATTAATGACTTTCAAATGAACTTCATTCATATTGTGAAAAATTTAATTTATTTAAAATACTAAATACAAAAAAAAAAAAAAAAACAAAAACTAACTCAACACCTACTTTTGCATCATTATTTGTCGATATTTCAAAAATATCATTTATTATATTGGTTTTTTTTCCAGTTTTGTTGTTGTTATAGGTTTCTTCTATCAAAATCTCTCTTGGGTCATTTACTTTAGAGATTTGAAAATGTCAGTGAGCCAACCATGGGCTACAGAAAGTCAGTCTCAGTCTATTGTATAGAAATTTATCATATTTCAAGTTGGTTTTTTAATTGTTGTGTCTTTTTTTATTGTGTTTTATATTCATGTTGTTGGTATTTGATTTGCTTTGTAATAAAAGCCCTTCGTTTCTCATGTGGAATATTAACGCTTGTCAAATTTATTACTTTGTGTTTTTTTCTTCATTTAACGAACAACCATTGATAATTTATGCTTAATTCAATTTTAAATTAATTATCATTTTCAACAGCATCATGTGGCATTAAGGATTTTGCAATAAAACTTTATTTTGTTGGCTTATGTTTTAACTGACTTGCGCTATTGCTCTGTATCACTTAAGCTACGGTCACATTTGGCAAATATTTGCCGAAAAAGAATTCGTTTTTTTATTTAAAAAAAACCTTTGTTTATTAAGAACAAGACACAAGAAATATTAGTTGTATTTTATTTGATGATGTTTGATCTTGCAAAACCCTTGTAAAAGTAAATAACCTCAAACAAATTTGTGCTAAAATAAGTGGTTACGCTTTTTTAAGTAAATATTTGCCAAGTGTGACCGTATCTTTAGGCTTTAGTTAAATGTTGTTTCATTTATTTTATCTCGTAACAAATTAATTACCGTCAATATTTTTGTTAATTTTGTTGTGAAATGAAATAATTGGAAAATTACTTTTATTGAATTTAAGAAACGTCAGCCAATTGGGACATTTTAAACACATTCCTCTAGACTTTGAATTATTTTCTGTCCGCGTCGTTCGTGACGTATTAATCTTGTTCGTTCGTCTTGAAAAGAAGACCGTTTGAGTGTTGCAAAGACACAATTGTATGAAAATTGCAATGGTGTATACTTAGATATCAAGAACAGCCAACGTTCTTTCCATAGAAACAGTATTTTTTACATAAAATCTTGTGTCTAAAAGTATTTTCTATACAAAATCTTGAGTCTAACAATATTTTCAATAGAACATCTAGTGTATAACAAAGTTTTCTATAGAAAACACATAAAAATACGCAAATAATGAAACTTACTTTTAGTAACATTTCTGTTATAATTTACTAAACGATATCTTAATCGTTTAATAAATGACAGATTTTCATTTAATCACGATCCCCTACGGTCACCTAAAATGATTTAAATTGTTTAAATTGATTTAATATTTCTTTTGTTTCTTGTATTTCTCCAAACAGCTTTTGAATTGTAGCCTCGACAAGAAAACTGTTTGATCTCAGGCGCATGGCGCTACATTGCTGTGACAGGTTGTAAGATTGTAATTTTTATGTTAAAACCCTTTTTGATTGTATTGTTGTTCAAAAGAATATTTTCTTTTGTTGTTTAACACTAAAACCCTGCCAGATTACTGCGATAAGCAATGACAGTTTAGGACATACAAAGTATTGTATGTATGTAGCTTGTACAAGGGATATTGTTGGGCTTATGTTGATGACTGCTGGTTGGCTGGCAAAGAGGTCAAAAACGAAAAATATGTAAAACACAGCAAAAGATGTAAAGAAAGGATTATTAAAAAAATTTTCAAAACAAAATATTTTAAGACAAATAAGTATTAGTATATGTATGTACATATATACAAATATATTTACTGAATATTGTTTAAAGTTAAAACAAAAGACAGAAAGAAAAAAAGTGTACAAGCAGAAGGCACGCGCCTTGTAACGTTTAAAGAAAAGATACAAAAACGCACAATGGTCCAACAAAGAAAAGATAATCTTAATATTGATGAAAATATTTGTGAAATTCTCATTGTCAAGAACAATGAAACAAAATAAGTAAAAATAACATCGATGAAGATAGAAGATGCACATTTAAATATTATCCTCCAGTATATATGTATGTATGTGTACGTGTATGAGAACGTGTGAGTGTATAAATATTTAAACTTTTGAAGGTTAAAAGGAAACACACACAGGATTTATGCTTAAAAATTTAACATTTTCTTTATTATCGTTGTTGCTGTGTGCAAATTTTGAGTTATTAACTCATGAGAACCGTGTGAAGGCACTTGTTTCTATCTGTCTGTTTTCTATTTCTAAATGCAAAAAATTATTTGAAAGTTGTTGCTGTTAAAAATACTTTTTTTCTTCCCTTATTTGGTACATTATTCTATTATTTTTACAATTGTTGATCCTTTTGTTCGTTACATTTTGTTGCTGTTTTTTTGTGCCTTATGCTGTTTCTGTTTGCTAAAAAGGATTATTATAAATATTTTTTTTGTTGTCTTCAATGTTTGCTCTTTTTCACAGCATGTGTTCATTGTGCTGTCTTTTGTTTTAAAACGCTTTAAATATTTGAATGCAAAGCAATTTTTAATATGTTTTAATAAATTTTAAATTTAATACTGTAAGTTATAGTAGAACATACTGAAAGAAAAATTAAATGAGTTTGTGAATGTTGAAGAAACGCTCTATAAAATAGCTCATTTTGCAACAAATTTGTAGGATGATTTAAACATGTTTTGGAAACACCTCAGTAAATTATTATACCCTACACCACAATAGTGGGGAGGGTATGTTTGTAACGCCCATAAATATTGGTCCAACACCCACCTTAAAGGATACCTATAGACTCAGAATCACTTCCTGAGTCGATTTAAACATGTCCGTCCGTCCGTCCGTCTGAATGGCTGTCCATGTAAAGCTTGTGCGCAGAGTTCAGGTCGCAATTTTGAAGATATTTCAATAAAATTTGGTACGTGACACTTTTTGGGCTCAAGGAAGGATGTGGTTGAAACTGGTGGAAATAGGTCTATTATTTCACCTGGACCCCATACAAATGTCCCTCCAAAATAAGAGTTTAACGATCATAAATGTTTGAATTATGGCAGTAGCCAAACAAATTTCGCCACAAATAAGTGGTAAAAAGTCAAATCACATATACAACTTTTGTGAAGATCGGTCCATAATTAATTACAGTTCCCATATAAGTCCCACTTTCGAAAATCACTTTTAAGAACATAACTCTTTTAAACAGGTTGGTATCCAAATACTATTGAACACAAATTTGTTTCGTATGTAGCCCATAAATAATATTGTAGGTACAATTTTATGATGACCGGTCCATAATTAGTCGTAGCTCCGATATAAGGCCGTCATTCGAAAATCACTTTAACGACTATAAATCTCTTAAAAATGTTGATATCCAAATAAAATGCAACAAAAATAAGTTTCATATATACAGAAATATGACACCTAATTTTATAATGGTTCATAAGTAGTCAGAAGTGGCCATATAAGACCCTCACCGTAATTTACTTCAACCTCCATAAATCTTTTAAAAGTAATTATATCGAGATAAAGTTTAACATACATAATACTTACATATATTCACTGACATCAAGACACTAAATTTTTGGATGATCGATCCATAATAGGTTATATCTCCCATATAGCGCCCATTTCTGAAAACCTGTTTTATACGTGTATACTGGGTGTAAAGTTGACCGCCTATACTTTCTTACTTGTTATTTCATTTTCTTTGAAATGTAATGTAAGGTAATAAACCATATTTATAATAAATATGAATATGGTTTTGATGCGAACCCAAAATTTCGGGCTCAAATTAAGGCACCTTTGACAAGTTCACTTTTTAAACGCTTTCCAATTTGTGTTTTTTATTCGATACCAAAGTTTTGATATATGCTGAAAGTCTTCAGCCACCAGTGATAATTCTCTTCCTAACGACCACTGGCTTAAATAAGCTTTTGTTGTCTCGTTTATAATTGACAGTTAGTTCCCTTACAAAAGTGCTTTTCGTGTACATTTTTCTCAAGTGGTTCCAAAAATATAAAACATTTTGACTGTGAGAAACAAATTACATTTCGTCAATAAAATTAGTTTAAAAAACAATTGGAAATCAACTTTAAAAAGTAAACTTGTTTCAGTAAAATGACATTTGTAAAATAGTTTAAAAGACTCTTTGACTACCTCCGCCTCAAAACACTTGCAAAGTATGTATGTATGTGTCTAAACAAGGTTTAAACATAAACAATGCTTTTAGACATTAGGCGCGGTTTAAGCTTCAGGCTAACTAACCTCAAGACTAAATTAAAAGGCAAAACTTGTATATGAATTAAATGAAAATGATGATATTTAATAATAAAAAACGAAGTAGGTTAAAAATTGCAACAAATAAAAAACTACGTAGCTATATTGCAAAATGTAATACATAATGTTATATATTTTTTGTATTAAAACTATTTTTCATAATTATGATAGTCTAGCAATATATGTAACTAAAAACAAGACCATTAAGTCTATTAAATAAAGTTGCTTTTATATTGTATTTTAAATTCAGTCATTGTTAGAGCCACTTTTTGGCCACTTTTGTTTTCTTTAACAACCACAAGACAAAAGCACCAAAAGATACACTTCTTTATATGTGTGTATGTATGTATGTATATTGTACAAACAGAAATGTTTGCCAAATTTAAATATGTACATATGTATATAGAGAAAACAAAACACATAACAGCCAGCCAGCCAACCATTATTATAAATGTGGTCAAATGCTGGGGGGCTATTAAACTCTTAGATTTTTTTCTTATATTTTTGTTGTATCCACTTATATGTGACTTGAATGACTTGACCGTCCCCAAAACAATAAAAAAGCACCAATAAAAAAAATAATATCAACTTACAATCAGAGCACCCTATTTTTGTTTTCTTTAACTCCTCCACCTAAACCCATTATGCCTTTATAATAATGTTGTTGTTGTTTGTTTCTTTGGCTGAACAAAAATTATCAACTCCCCTTACAAAGGAAAAGTTAGTTTGGCTTTTAACAAACAATCCATAAGTCCATAATAAAAATATTAAATAAAACTGCTAAGAAATCTTTTTTATTTGATAACAGTTAAAGAGTGGCAAAGTGGTAAAAAGATCCCTCTTATTTACTTATGAAATTACTTTGTGATATCCAAAATAGCTTTTGAGGACTACACACTCTCCGCTCCACTCCATACAACACTCGTCTGTTGCAATAATGTTTGTTTGTATGAGTGGTGGTATTGTGCCCAAAATTGTCCTCGGGCGACTTATTGTTAAGATTTATACAAAAAATTTATCGCGCGTACTTAATCTTTGTGTATTTTTTGTTCGTACTTGTTGTTTTTATTATTATTATTTATATAAATTGTATTTATACGATTGCGTACTTATGTTTTTTTAGTCGCAATTTCTTTTTTTTTTGGTTTGTTTGAATTTATTGTTGTTTTTGTAATATTGGTATGTACTGGTGGACGGTTTTGGTTTTGTAACCATAGTGTACAGTGATGTGTTTTACACTCATGAAAAATGTTATGGTTTAGTTTTTCAGAAAAACTTACTGAACTTTGCAATAATTGTCCACGATGGCGTTTTTATTTACGTTTGTTTTTCGACCTTTTTGAGTTATGTGTTCACAATAGCAATATAATATATAAAAAACTCATATTGGCCAACAGTTTCTCAATCAATTTGACCTCCATTGAATTTCGGGCAGCTTTAGCCAAAGAGTTGATAAGTAGCTTCAATTCAAGGGAGCGTGCCTTTTCAGCCGCAACCAAATGTGGAACCCATTTTATAAGCAAACCCAAATCTCTCCATAAAATGGAAAAACATGAAGGTGGGGAAACACAAATGTTTTTTGCGTTCAATGTAATGTGTTCTTTTGCTTCTTTGATTGCTTAGGAATCTATCACGAACAACACTAATTATAATAAATTATTGTGATCTCTTGTATTCTTCTTTACGTTTTAAATAAAAACTGATTTTTAAATTGTTTCTGCAATTAAATAATTTGAGATGAAAAATTTCGTTTCAACCCATAGGCAACTATATTTGCCAAGCAAAGTGGGGGACTTAGAGGGTTCCCAGGAGGGAAATTTTTTTTCATAACTACTATTAGACCATAGATCGCGAAAATATAACAAAAATGTAAATCGCTTCAGCCAAAAATGTTTGGTCGTCAAAGGGATAATTTAAAACATAAAACCCTAAAGAAAAAAAATAAAAACAATCTAAAAATGTAAAAATAATTTTTTTAAGTTACCATAAAATTGATTTTTCTACTAATTTTAACTTTGATAACCCATAAGTACGCCCCTACAAAGCGTAGCACCTTTTCCAAACGCTCATTTCATAGGCTGAACAGTTATCTATCATATGCTGTTCAATTATCTTATTCGGTTCAAAAGATATGAATTTTACAACGAAAAAACTCAAATGACGCCACTGTGCGACGCCAAAATCATTGTCATTTAAGCGGCTTGTTTTGGGACGACCAGATATTTATGCATGACTCAATCTTCCTGAATTTTTCATTTACTTTCTTAAAAATAGGCGAAGTTGAATCAATTTACCAACCATACTTTGTACATACACTACCGCTAAACTTACAATATTTTTGAAAAAAAGAAAATTACATTATTAAAAACATGTGGTTTTTGCAATTTTTGTTGACTCTAAATTGTTATCCGTCAAATTGAAATCTTTGCAACACATTTTAAAATATCATTTAAACTAGAAAAGATCCATTTTTGAATAGATTCTCCTTCCCAGGGTAGAGACAAGTTTAGATATATCAGTTATGAACCAACTTTTAAATATATCTTTTCTCGAGTGTAATTGACAGGTTATATTTCATTTAAAAACTCAAGCATTCTCGTATATGCTGGTGCCACAACAGATGTAATCAAAATTGTGTTGAATTATGTTGTTGTTGTTGTACTCCTTTTAAAAATTTAAATCCTTGTTTGCAAGATTTGATATGAATTCGATTTGTGCATTTGGTTTACTTTTATTTTTTTCGCTCTTCCGAATGAAGATGTAACAATTTGCCAATGACGAAATGAAATCCAGCAACAACACAATACATACATATATCAATAACTAACAATGATGATACATATTTGTATTAATTTGTAAGCAAATTTATTTAACCAAAAAAACAAATTTTCTTATAAATAATTTTTTACTTAATGTTGCATGTTGGGTAATTTGGACACAAACTAAAACACAAAAAATTGTAAAACAAGTCCTTAGAAATGGATCTGATTGCAATTTCACAGTATTATACGTTAATTAAATTTTATTATATAAGTAGGTATACTCTAGAATTTGTTAGCGGCTTTGGCTGGTTGTTGTATAGTGTATTGCAATGTATCAAGTGACAAAAATCTCAGCAGGATAAAACATGCAATGTTTGATGCAAGTTGCAACTTTGTACATCAAATGTTAGCAACATACAAACCTGTATAACTAAGAAGTATCTAGAATAGACGGTTAAAAGTACATAGACAAATATAAAAAAAAATGTCTCTGTGTGACACAGTGTGGGGTTCTGGGAGAAAATTGCGTGACATTTTATGATGTGAAATCACTATTCATTCGGCTTGAAATGTTTATATACTTACATAAATGGATGGTAGGAACACACTGGCACAGACAGACTGCCAGCCAAATGGATAGACCATAATCATGGATTTAAGTTTTAATTTTTAATTGTGGCAAATAATAATTATGTTTTCTAACTTGCTCACCAGAATTGTTCACAAATTTACCACACACTGCACAATTTTAACACATGGAATCTTAAAATAACCATCTTTTCTTCAGCTGATTCTCTGCTCCAGCAACCAACATCTGGACTGGTTGTTTAATAAAAAAAAAACTTTAAAAGCAATTTCAAATAAGTAAGAAAGTATAATCGGTCATATAATACCCTACACCCAGTCTATATCAATAAAACAGTTTTTCAGAGATGGGCGCTATATGGGAGATATTACCTACTATGGATCGATCATCCAAAAATTTAGTGCCATGACTTCCGTGAATTTAAATATTATGTATGTTATACTTTATCTCGATATAAATAGTTTTAAAAGATTTATGGAGGATAATATAAATTACGGAGAGGGTCTTATATGAGAGTTTTGACCAAAGCGATCATCATAAAATTCTACCATATATATACAAAACATATTTGTGTTCAATATTATTTGGATACCGACATTTTTAAGAGAGTTAAAGTGACTTTCGGAAGTGGGGCTTATGTGGGAGCTATGATCAATTATGAAGAGATCTTAAAAAAATTTGTAGATGTGATTTTTCTTCATTTACAACTCATTTGTGGTGGGGAGGAAATAATGGACTGTTTTCCAGCAGTTTCAATCCCATCCGTCCTTGGGCCGAAAAATATCACGTACCAAACGTTATTGAAATATCTGCAAAATTGCGACCTGTGCTCTGCACACAAGCTTTACATTGACAGCCAGCCAGTCAGTCAGACGGACGGGCGGACAGACATCGTTAAATCGACTCAGGGAGTGATTCTGAATCGATCGGTATATCAATATTTATGGGCGTTACAAACATTAGCACAAATCCAATATACACTATTGTGGTATAAGGTATTCAAAGAATGAACGAGGGAATTGCTTACATACAGATTACCCTACCATCTATTACAAGCTATATTAGGACTACTGTAACATATTCGTTGGGTTTCAAATCTAAAATGTTTGCTGAACTTCAAAAGGTGTAAACAATAATTTTCAAAAAGTTTACTTACAACAAGAAAACATATTTCTCTAACAAAACAAGTTCAAGAATTTTCAAAAATACGACTGTTCACAATACCAAATAATTCACCATAATTGTTCAAAACTGCTTTTAGATAACTTTAAAAATAACGAGTTTGTGTAATTTTTAACAAATTCTGATCAATAGTACTATTTAATCGTGTTTGATATCGTTCGCGAAACTTTGAGAATGAAGATTTAGTTCCCACAAACTGAGTCACAAGTGAATACATTACGAAACATATGGAATCGTCGTTATCGAAAGTTTGTAAAAGAAAAGTGTAGGGTAAACAAGGAAAATAATAAGCCTTGCGTAGCTTGCAGGACGGTGGTGCATCGCTTAAGTTTTTAGTTGGTTCGGTTAATTCGTTAATTAACAAGCACGATAACAACAGTGCAGAGCAGCCACAAAATATTGCATTAAAATGAAATACACTGCATGTAGTTGCATGAAGTATTTTCGCCTGATTTGGTTGGACCATGTTTTTTTTAAGCTGGCTGCCTAAACTAAAGCAGTGGTAACAACAGTTGAGCGTTTTCTCCACAGGTGCATACTTTGCTTCTTTTTTTTTTTGTTTATTTTTGTTCATTTTCATCTTCTTAAAATCTTTGCTGGCAACAACTAATGTACTGTGTGTTTTTGCCAAGTAACTTTCACACAAATGTGCTGGTATTGAGAGGACAAGTTTAATGTTGTTTTTTTTTTTGTTTCTTATAAAGCTCCAAAACAGATCATCATACATAATCTTAAGCATTAAAAAAAAAATAAGAAAACAAAATTACATCATCTTTTTTTAAACATTTTTGGTAAGATGATCCTGGTGCTTTAGTTTTCGTAGCTGGCTGTATGTGAGCATCATTCATTGTTTTTCTTTGTAATGTCTAACAGTTGTTTTTATTTATTTATCATATTTTGTTTATAATTTTAATGGAAAAATAAGATAAATAACTGCAATTTTTTTTTGTTTTTGCAAGAGGAGTTACTGTTTTTTATTTGTCAGCTGTGATTTTTTATTGTGTTTAGTTTTTTTTCCAGTTGCATTTCAAACCAAGGTCGTTTCTGTGGAAATCCGGAAAATGTTTACTCATACGTTTTCTTAAAGAATTGGATCATATTTGCTTTTTTTTTATACACACTGTGATTTAGATGAGTTTGTTTAATGAATGTTTTACGGAGTTTTACATAATTATTTAACTGTTTAAATAGAATATGAGTACCAAAGTAAGTATAAATAAACAATTTAGAAAATGTTTAACTTGTTTCTTTGATGCAGATAGAGAAAATTCAATTACTTCTGGTGGCAATTTTCAAGATGAAATTTGTCATACTTTTATTGCTCCGCCCAAGAACAAATAAGTTTCTTAGGTTAATCGATTCAATTGCCCCTTCTTAATAGGACTTAAGCCCATAAATATCTTCAATATAAATGTTTCCAAATTTTTTTTTTTAAATTCCCCAAAACACAGAATTTCGTCTCCCAAAAAATCCTCAGCAAAAATTAATAAAAAATTCTTTATTGTGGTAGAAATTATTATTGTTTCAATTAAAATAAAACCTATTTGTGTATTTATACACTGAAAGAATCCCGCTTCTTAAAACTAAATCGCAAAAAATATTATTTTGAATATTATTAATATTATGTATATATTATATTTTGCAGATTACAAAATTGCAATCGTATCTAAAAATTTTGTTAAGGAAATCTCTCAGTATTTACACTATTGGTGTAATAAGAACAAAATCATTTCGATATAATAAAACACTTAGTAGAACATTTTATAAAAATCATAAAATGTTTTTTTTATGATTTTTATAAAATGAAACAAAATTTTGGTAAAATTTTCTCAAAAATCCCCAGAAACCCAATTTACCTTCTTTTAAAATCCACTAAAGGCAAAACTGAATCCCCGATTTCGATGAAATTCTTAATTTGATGAATAAATTCCAAAATCTATACCGATCATTTTGTAAATTGTTGTCAAAAAAAAGTTTGACATCTGATAGTCTATGATCAGCAAAAATATAGTACAACGCGAGAGATTAACGCGTGCGAATTGTTGAACTATATTTTAAATAAATAACGAAAGTCATTCTAACCAATGACTTTGTTTATCGTCAAAAGGTTTACTGTTGGGATTCATAGAATCCTCATGAGATTGACCACAAGTAGCGGATTTTGAACTAGAGGCATCATTGAACCAAAGTTTATGACAATTGGATGATATTAATGAGGATAACATGTGAATCTAGAAGAGCAGGAATGACTTGCTGATACCGCACGGAAAGTAAAACTAAGTAGAAAGAAATAACGATCGATATGTAAAATGTAATTCTCCATTCCTGCAGCATGTCGCAATACTGTCTGCAACGGAATGAATAATTTCAAATTATGCTTTCGCACAAAAAATTTCTTTCCGCAATCGCAGAACGCAATGAATAATTCGACCCACTGTGTACGAGTCAACCTTTACAAAAAATCTGCAAATTTAAACACTGGGGAGCTTAAAACACTCAAAAATTTACCATTTTTTTATTGCTGAAATTATAGTAAATACACTGTATTGCACAACTATAAATACATAAAAGTTTTCTTAGTTTAATTTAAATTTTGATTTTTTTTTTTTATTTTATTTTACTTTTCTAAATTTTTTAAGTTAAACAAAAAGTAAAGCACTTTAACCTACATGTATGTATGTAAAACGAACAAAAAGCATTTTTTATTTCTTAAAAATCCTTAAAATTTATAAAGAAATTTATTAGTGTGGCATAACTATAATTACACTGAAATTAAAATAACAATATTCACAAACAAATAAGATTTTAAAAATGTTTTAGAACTTCATTATTTGAATCAACTCAAAAATTTCACTCTAGTCACCAGATTTATTTTGATATCTTCAAATATAGATATAGAAGAACCTGTTATATGTTCCTTTAGGTGATATTTGCCTTAATTCCCCAAATGTTCTCAATGGGATTCTAATCTGGAGAATTTGCGGGCCATTCAAGTACATTCATATTTTTTGAAAACAACCATCCCTTTGGTGCTTGGAAATTCGAAATCAAGCATACTGTCTTCACCGCTTCCCAAATTTATTTTTAAGAAATATGGTTCCTTGCGTGGGCCTCTCCAACAGCCGTTGAAACATCTGGACCATCAAGATTGAAAAAATCACCTTAAACAAATATATGTTTAAATAGTGCAAACGTTAGCATTGATTATCGGCTTACGTATTTCTAATTAGTTTGTGAATTTATTTTAGCGAATTCAAGTCTAGCAGTTTTGTGGCGGAGCAATAACCTTGGCACACACAACAGATTTTGTCGGGATTTATTTAGCAGTTTTCTTATGATTGATTTAGACATATTTACCTCACATTCATTAATAATCTGAGCAAGACTCTTCATTGTGTTGCTGGCACAGTTTCTAACGCTGAGATTTTCCCGTTCAGAAGGCTTTTTTCGGGCTCACACTTTTATTTTTACCATAATAATCCAGATTATTTGCAAAATTTATTACTACAACATGTGACCAACATTATATTGTTCTGGCGATTGCTCGAAAACTTAAGCCACTTTTTAAATAAACTAAAATGTTACCTTTTTCAAAATCCTTAAGATACGAACCACGATGCTGAATTTTAGGGTTCATCTTTGTTTATCATAAAATGTAATTATAGTTATGAAAGACTAACAAAATATTAATGCACAATTACTCTCTTAAATTTATGAAGCGAACTCCATATTTTGGATAAAAGGAGATCATAACCCATTATTTTAAAAGACGTTTTAAAAAACTGTTTGCATCTTTACAACAAATAGCTAACATCAAGTGTAATTATAGTAATGCAACACAGTATATAAAACTATATAAACCAAATCTGAGATTTTAGAAATGTTCCAAGATATATAAAAAAAAATTTAAATAAATATTTGACTTGAAAAACGAATTTCTAAACAAACAAAACCACAAAGAATATACAGCCCGAAAAAATTAAAACTTTGTTTGTATGCAGCAAGATTGGGCCTATTTTTAGTTTTCGAGATATTAATTTCTTAACCCTACGATGAGTGAGAAGGTCCTTTTTGCCTTTTCAAACTGAAATTACTCATACTTCGGACACTACAACCCCCCTAAACGGTCCGTAGGGACCTTTTCATACGGCCGTGAAGTTCAGAACTGTCACTCATCGGAGGGTTAAGAATACTACGTAGTTACGCGATAACTAATAAACGGTTCATTCTATTCAGTAAAAGTTACAATATTATCTTTATGCTGCATTAACATTATTTTGATTCCATGAATTATTTTTGGAGATATCGCTCAACTTTGAATGGAATTAATTTTTTTTTTATACATTTTTTTATTTTTCAAAAATTCATATAAAACAGAGAAGATGACAAATTTTCCATTATTTTCCTTCAGTTATATAAGAAAATATGTTGCGTTTATAGCAAGCTATATCTTGTTAAAATCCATTTAAAATTGTGGGTTTTATTCGAAATAAAGTAATTGTATATGATTGGTACTTTAATTTGATTTTTTTTAAATTTTTGTAAAATAACAAGCAAACACCACAATGTAGTTTCAAAAAATTAATAATAAAATCAAAACTATTGTGTCCATATTAACAAGAAATATTCACCCCTATCGTGAATAAAAATTCCACGTGAAATTTGTTCACTTTTATTTTTTTTAACATTGAATTCAAATAGGAAAAATGTGAAAAGTGAACAAATTTCACGTTTAATTTTTATTCATGACAGGGGTGATTGCATTATATGCAGGATATATCTGTCTGTAGACAGATATATATATATATATATGACTATAGAAGAATATTGGAAACCGAAAAATTTTTTAATATATATTTTTCGATATATACTCGGCTATATCTCCAAAACTATGTTAGGGCAGCATGAAGGTAATATTGTAGCTAAATTTTGATTTTTTCTATTCACTAAGTAGGTTAAACTGTTCTTCAGTTAGGTTACTCAAAATTTTTTAAAAACCTTATATCTCGAAAACTAGAGCTGATCCAAAAAAGGTGAATTAAAGGAATTGGAGTCCTATGGAAGATGTATACAAATTGACTAAAAAAAATTAAGGCAACATTTTTCGTGTATAATTTTAATTTTAAAATAAGTTGCTGATCATTTATAATCCCCACAAAAAAATAATTTTTTATGTGGAATCCTAAAATAGGCTCTATATCCTTTAGTAGTGATTTTAACTGAAAAATATGTTTAATGTGTAATCAATTAAATATCCCATAAAAAATCAATAATTCAGTGTTTTGAAAAGCATCTGACTTTTGCTTACTAAAACTTTTACAAAATTTTGTGGGATCTGTCTGTATATCATTAACATATGTAGGTCCCGCACAAGCTGCACTTCCGAAAATCACTCTAACGTACGATTTCATATTACATGTGTTTTATATAAAAAGAGATTACGTTACAAATGTATGTGATAATTGGACCTGTCGGAGAGTAGCTTAAAATTCAGTGAACAGGTTGATTAGTCTTCGAGTCGACATAGAAATGTGACAAAAGTGAAACTGTTTTTTTTTTTTTATTTAATTAAGTTCCCAGTGTATGTTTAAATTTCTGAACATCTGGCTCTTAAGATAACAAAACTATTTCATAAAAGAAAAAACAAAAACTATAATAACACACACAAAAAGTCAAAATGTCATACAAAAATGTCCACAAACTTACAATTTAAAGCGAAGGAAAAAGTTTATAAAACTATTTTAACATTTATTTAGTTTTTGTTTAGTTTATTTAATTTGTTGGTTAAAAGAATTCATTTATCCAATAACTTATTTATTACATAATATTATTGCAATTGTTTGTGGCACGTATATGTTCCAATATATATTTATTTATAACCACGTAAGTAAGTGCAGTGCGTATGCGAATGAATGTCTTTAATGCGAATGATTATCATGCGCCATGGCACCATTGATTCATTTATTTTCACAGCTTTGTCTGGCTATAGAAGAGAGAGAAATATATATATATATGTATATGTATGTATGTATGTACAATATAAAAGCACAAAATCTAAATTAAACTAAAATAAAAATGTGTGAATATGAATTTTTATCGCATTTAATTTCCTGTTTTTCTTTTTCGTATTCAGATTCAGACTGTATTTATTATTCGAATGTTTTATAACATGCGTTACAAATCAATCATACGCTTACAAACAATTCAAATCACTCATTATTCAAATTATTTCAGTTTTTTATATCTTACAATAGACCACATACGAGTACATACATTCACATACCTACATATACATACATATGTATGTATGTACTCGTATATGCGTTCATACGCTACACGCTGGCACTCTGGCGCGTTTTTAAAGTTTATTTTGTAAATAAAAACTTCATTTCAATCATTGGTTTTCATATAGATAGGAATATCTTCGTTTATTTCCACTCTCTACACCATTTCCTTCAGCATTTATCGAAGAAATTTCATAATTTTTTTTAAAAATATTGAATTTTTTTTTTTACAAACTTTTTATCCAAACAACAGAAAGTATTTTAAGTAGTTTAAAATTGTTTTAATTAAATCTAAAGAATTTTAAAGCTTATTTTTAATTTTAGTCAGACCATAAATTTCCTCCTCGAAATAGTAAAATCAAGTACGGTTACCGCTAAAATGTTGTAACAGAAATAAGATAAAATACAGTTACCTCTAAACTACCGTTAACGAAATAATCATTTGCATTTGTAACCGTTTCGTATCGGTAGTCATTCTTTATTTAAACTTTAAATGCCATTAAATTATATTTTTTTTAATTTCCTTTAGTCTGAGTCCAACAGTCTTGTGAAAAAACAAACTTTGGTCGACACAAATATTGGTCGAATAGTCATGGAAACTACAAATGGGACTCATAATTTATAGGTTTATAAAAAAGTCATGAGTAGCCTTTGAAACTATACGTTTTGGTAGTTTCAATTGGAGATTTATTTTAAACTTTTTTTTTTATTAATTCGAATTTCTTCATCAAGTTTTTGCAAATGGTGTATTATTTTATTGTTTGAATGCAAAAAAGAAGTATTATACGCACTTTTATTATTATTTATTATTATTTAGTTTTTTTTTTTATCTTCTGTTTTGTTTAACAAACACACAACAACCGATCATGCACCAGTAATGTAATGTGTTTGTTTGCTATTTTGTTTTGGTATCATTGGAACAGCATCTTCTTCCTCGTCTGAATGGCCAGTTGCTGCTTCAATCATCCAGCATACAACAAAATAAGAAAAAAAAGAAGAAAAAAAACATTGATCATCATTCGATAGGTCGCATTTGTGTAGCGTGTGGAAATCAATTAAATCTAATTCTCACGACCACAAGTGACACGCCACATAGTCAAGAAATCGTTATACTTTAGCTACTTTAGCGTTTGTGCTTTTTCTCTCCGTCTGTTTCTTTCCTTTTGTTGGCATTTCTTTGCTAGCTTTTTGTGCTGCATCTGCTTTTTCTCTATCATGCGTTTTGGCACAATATTCTGTGTAATTCATACCATCCAATCCATAATAAAGACAAAGATCAGTTTGTGTTTTTAGCCGGCCTTAACAACCAGGTTGCTGCTGCAAATGTACGACTTTTGCATTGTAAAAGTTCATAATTTCCAGTTGGGTTTTTCTATTTTTCCGTGGAAAATGTTTCCCCTTTCGAAGCAAGTGTTAATATTTTTTATTAAATAATGTTTACTTTAGAAATGAATTTACGAAGAAAAAAAAAACATAAATGCCCCATAAATTTGCAATTGTCTGAAATTATCTGATAGTTTGTGTGTGATAAAGTACTTAGTTGTTGTAAAGGAACAGGGCTTGTTTAAATAAGAATTTCAATAGTTTTCTGTATACAATAGATTACTAGGTATCTTAGTTGCTACTCTCTGCATTAAGTTGCATCGCTGCTGTAACAACTTCTTTGTAATGTGTTACGTAATTTGAATCGAATTAAGAAATGCGTTTGCCACTAAAGAGCGTAAAGTATTATACCGCCACAAGCCAGTTATCCCAGTAGTAACTTTTTTGACACCTCTTGTTAAAAATTCCTTAAACCGAAAATATCGATAGACCGAGCTTTTGCTGTCCCTGTGTACCGAGATCAAGTCAGCCCTATTGCTCTATGTGTGGTTTCTGTCCGCGCCTGAGCTGGCCATGGAACACATTATTATTATTTGAGAGGGGTACCGCCTCAGTCAAACTCCCTACTTGACAATGTCCTTGGTATAGTTACACCATGATATAAATAGTTAACAATTACTAAACACAATTAATCAAGTACTTTTTATACCCACCACAAAAATAAGGTGGTATATTGCGTTTGTCATTCCGTTTGTATATGTATTCAGAGTCCTTATACGATTCTAAGACGATCTAACCATGTCCGTCCGTCTGTTGAAGGCTTCGAAAAAAAACACTTTTTGTTTCACTGAAATGTTTAAAGTTTCAGACAATCTCGATATATTTCAGATAATTTTTTGCTATTTTCTTCAAATATAATGCAGATAATATCTTGAAATTTGCACGTTTTATTTTTATTATAGAAAGATAAGTCATCGTGAAAATGGTATTTATTATAATTAATAATAAGCATGTGCTACACAATGTTGTAGCGAAACACAATACCGTAGAAAATTTGCCTGGTGCAAAACAATCAAAACGTCTTACAAAAACTGAAGTAAGTGCCATGGTAATAGAAGTAAGAGCAAATTTAAACTAAAACGCAACTAGTGCTCTAAAAATAACTGAAAATGTTACGAAACCTTCTGAAAAACCTGTAAGCGCGAGTACGATTAGAAGAATTTTGCAAGACGGTAAAACATGGTAGTTGCTCAGTAATGGTCTGGGGTTGTGTGGTGACATCAGTGGTCGGTAATCTAACATTTATAGAATCTACAATGAAAAAGAAAGATTATCTCGACATTTTAAGAAACAATTTGGCCCCTATTCCCCATTTAGCCCATTGATTCTATGTCTTGACGTTAGTCAGCAGTGATAAAAGCAAAAGAACTGCAAACAAAATATTAAATACATGTTTTAAATAATTTTAATATTCCTACATATGTATTTACTTTATTTTGACGCGAAAAATTTGGTACTCCCATTTAAAATTGAAACTCTTATCAAGAAGCTTGCATATGTATGTATGTATATATTTTTAATATAGAATCAGCATTTTAAATAATGAAGATTAAAATTTTTATTTGAAGACTGGCGAATATATTTTCCTATTTTCGTATGTGTGAGGACACTTCGAAATCATGCAAAGATTGCTATGCTACTAAGAACACCCTTGTGTTTTCCAAATACTGGAGAACATGATGAAATGATGCCTTTTTTTGCAATCAACTAATTTCTTGATCTGTACACCTAGAGAAAAAATGAACACATACGTGTACGATTTGACAATATAGAGTGTTAAAAAGTGAATCAATACCGTATGTGCACGAACGGTGTCAGCTTTGTAATAAGGAATTGACAACATACTCGTATGTTTAGTTACGTTTTTAAACATTCAAAAGAACATTACCTCTGTTTCCTTCCAAACAACGAGTGTTTCTCTAAATCCTAACCGCAGTCAATATGGTATTATAACAAACAAAAACTTATTGCTTCTACTGGGATATTTAATATATAGGATTATTTATCGTTTAAATGAATAAAAATGGAAATCAGACATTTTTGTAGCTGAATGTCGTCACCGTATTCGACTAACTTTGTATTTGTATCATTTGACAAATATCCTACAAATTCACTGTCGAAAACTATTAAACTTTCTTCACAAAATGGGTCTTTATACCAATAATTTTCTTAATTTTTTTTCAATTTTGTTTGTGTTTTAGAGTATAAATAATATAATATATATATATATTATATACAATTAAATCGAGTAAAATATTTCTTCGCAAGGCTTTGACACTTTTATTAAAAAGTATTTTCATGCATATTACAACAATCGCGGCGGAGTGACAATAAAGCTGAAAGTCCACACCAAGCGTTTACGCGTTTCTCGCCTTCTAAACAACTGTCAAAAAAAAAAATAGAATCAATGTAAATCGTATGTTTTAAGTTACACACTTAAAAGCGTAGCAATCAATGACGCTTGAGTTGTGGACCTCCCGCTTAAGAAACTAATTCAGTTTCGGCGCTTGTTGCGACTTGCAGCGAGAAGCGTCGGCGTGCAATTTAACAACATTGCGTTGTAGATTCGTGACCATTTGTTAACAATTTGAAACGTACGGTGTCGGAAAAAAGTGACTCCGCATGGTATCAAAATGACACCAACTGTTGTTAATTTTTTAACGTCATTTTCCCTCTGTGTATTGCATGAATTGCAGCAAAAATGTAAGAACTATTACTTATAAAAAATTCTTATACTACTACTGAGGTACTACTAATAAAGTTTCCGCAAACATGTAACCTCATCGTCAAATAATATTTATATATGTATGTATGTATACTAAAAGTTCAAATAAAATGCAATAAACAATTATAAAATTTTCGACTTAATTTAAACTTTTTCACATTCAAAAATATTTTAGTCATAATTCATTTGTGCTGTGTCGTTGCGTTTTTTACTATATACAACTTTGCTTTTTCTAATGAGTTTCCACATGAGGACTTTTCACAATTGACCTTGCGCTGAGGGGCAAACAGATGTTGCAATGTCACATTAGAAATACAAAACAGTGTCGCATGTTATAAAAAAAACTGCATTAAATATTCACAAAATACACTCCATTTATACTGCAAAACAAAAATAAAAAATGAAGTGAAAATTAAAATAAACACAAAATGTACGTTCCTACAAATGAATGAATGAACTTGGAATATTAAATAAATTTTTATTTTGTGAAAACAATGGAAAAAATTATAATGTTTCTTGAATAAAAATTTTGTAAAATTAATTAAAAGTACTTACCGGGAGATTGCCGCAAATGCGTCTTGAAATGCAAAAACAAAAAAAACAAAAAAAAACACAACAACAAAAAACACGCTAAAAATAATAATAAACACGAATGCAAGTATGACCACAGAAAAAGAGGCTGTAGGAGCGTAGGTATCTAAACATCAATTATTCATTAAACACAAATTGTATGTTGTTTGCAGCAACCCCTGCATAAAACAACAGAAAATAAGGGCAACTAGTTTTTTGCCAAACCGCCAGACAATGTCATCAATATAAATAATATCAAAATAAAGAAGGGCACTCTCACTACTGACACCAGTCAGTCAGCCAGCCAGTCAGTCACCCATTCAAACTGTTGCTTGAATGTGATGAACTTTAAGTGAATTAAGTTTGAGGGGACAAGTACGAGTATCAGATAAAAAAAAATGCTAAATAAGCAAACAAGCTAAAAATATGTCCGAGACCTTCTCTAGTTTTGAAAAGTATATGTACGTAAGTGTAGAATTAACAGCAGCAGCAATAACAACATAAACCGCAAACAAAAAACAACAGCAACAGCAAAAAAGGTCTCCAGCATTGTTATGCAAATGACAACATTTGACACGCAAAGCGACAAAATCAACAACCTACAAGTGTATAATGGGAATAATGATGCGGGTTGCAATAACACCGGCAGCACCAACAACAACAACAAAATCTCTCACTGTTGTTGTTTTTTTTTAGTTGTTTAAAACATTCAATTTAGTCGCAAATACACGGTTGCAGTCAGTCACAGTAGTTTTTTTTTTATTAACAAAATTAAAAAGGGAACCAACCATTCATAAACCCATCACTTGACGATGATGATGTTGATGTTGATGATAATGATCATCATAATAATGGGAGTGCATACTTTGTGCTTAATTTTTATTTAGTTTTGCTGTTTAATTGTGCTTTTAAAGGTGACTTTAGTACTGCTCACCAACCAACCATTCAACGCATTGCAAATAAAAATGCAAACTAAATAAGTAGTAGACCGACATTCTCATTCATATACACACTGACAAACCTACATGCCTTCGCTCAATTCAATTTGAGCTTTCAAATTGCACTTCTTACATCAAAGTTTTTGCGAAAAAAATTACGGAAAATATTTGCAGGGAGTTGTAACTAGAGGCACACAGGGATTTAATAGAAAAAGTAAAAAATGTTTTTTACCTTACATCACCACAAGTTATTATTACTTGTAGTCTAAATGTACGATCGTCACACTTGCCGAAAAAGACGTGACCACTAAATAAAATATTTTTGAACTCGCTTATTTATTTCGTTTATTTAGGACAAGACACAACAAATATAGTATTTAATTTTATTTTATTTGGTCACAACCAATAACTAATCAGTTTAACAAGATGAAAATTTGAGAACGAATTAACATAACCCACATTCCATATTCCCTCTATGTCGACGACTGGTGTAATGACATCTTCTAATGTTTATAAATGTATGTATGTGACATTTTGTTGGGAATCTGGATTGTCTTTGAGATTTGTCACTGATAGACCATATTAAATTCATTCATAAGACTCCACATATCGTATTATGATTAAAATGGCCCTGCTACATAGAATTTTTGTGGCCCCACCCCAGCCTAGAAAATGCAATAAAGTTATGCATATTTTTTTTTTGGTTTTGTTTAGTTTGCAAATATGTTGCATGCATCTTACACATGTTGATTGTCGTCGCAAATGATGTTAGTATTGTAATTTTTCTTCTTTCAACCATAATTATCGTCGCTGAAACGCACACATGAAAAAAAGACAAGTCAAGTAAAGTAAAGAAGGTTAGATCATGTACACAGACATAAAATACAATTTAATATTAAAAGTTGTAAGTTTAATATTGAGATAATTCTCATGCGTTTCATAAATACGAGTACATATGCCAACAACTACAACATGTTTATATTTCTATTACTTTCCGCCACTTAATGCAAATATCTTCCAATGGTGGCAAGCAAAAACTATGTATTTCCCTTTAATTTACAAGGTTTTACTGTGAAAGTTTTTTATGACATGTTCCGCTGTGATTCTCTTCTCTCCATAGTTTAATGCTGGAGCTGGGAGTTTGGCGTTTTTTTTTTTGTGTTAGTTTTTACTTTAATGTTAACGCATTCCATGATGTTTTGGCAGATAATGGTCTATCTGTCTGTCTTTATAATTGTTAGCCAGCCAACCAGCCAGGTAGTTTTAAATGGATGAGTTGACATGCAAAGATTTTTTGCCAGTGTAAAAAGTAATTTGCTTCTTTTTCTTTCTAAGCAGTAAACGCATAAAGTTAGAAAAAATGGCGTTGTATGTGAGTAAGCTTCAAATGTTTAAAAAGTGTATAATTATTATTTTACCTTAAATAATTGTATGTATGACTTATACTTGTAGTTACGATGAACAGCTTGAACTTGGTATAGCCATTGTGCGATTTTTAAGCGACAGCGACAACTATTGAAATGTTGTCTGATGTTTATTTGTAGATGGGTACTTAACGTGAATAGTGTGATAAGTTAAGTGGAAGTTTTGCAAATTAATAAGGATTAAACCTTCATTTGGCTGATATCATATCATAATCGTAGTTCAAAGCAATGTTACAGTGACGTTTTGTTAGATTCAACTGCACTCTGCCGCTATAATCAACAATCCCGAATCAGCAAATGAACGGTTATTGAACTCAAATCGTGTAAAGCTGTGGTTGTCACTCATTGCCATCAGGAAGCTAACGTGGCCATTTATTAACCTGTAACCATTTCAAATATCGGTTTTGAAATAACAATTTGTAAATTCAAATTTCATTACCGATTTAAAAAAGATCTAAAAACCTCTCGTAAATTTTCTTAGAATTTCTCAACAAATTTAAATTCGTAAATTCCAGCTGTACTGATCTGATCACCCTCGTAAACCTCTACACACATAGTTTCGGTTGTTTATTGTAATCAATTAAAAAAAAATTGCGTCACTTTTAATGTAAATCCCCATTTTTTCCCATCATCATCGTCATGTTGATTTCAAACATACAACTAAGGTTGTGTTTAAGTTACATTTAAAGCATTTTTCTCATCCATAATTTACTGGTTTTGTTGTAAAGTTTTTTCATTTTAAGAAGGTTGTAATTTTAAATATTTTTTTTTTTTTTTGGATTGTAGTGCAACCATGTAGCCATGTCTTAGACGAGTGTGTTTGCAATAAATTTGCTTTTATTAAAGTTCATTCAAGACTTGAACATAAATGCTGATGACTACAAGTACATACTTATTAATAAAGTTGTAATAATTAATATTAGTTATTAATTTAGATCGAGTCATTTTGATGCATCTACATCTAGGAATGTTATAAAGGGGAGTTCAGAAATTCTTAATTTTCATGATAAATTGTCATAACAATTAAAATGTTTAATTAACATTACGAATCATGGCACATTAATTAAACAAGTATTTGATGTGATGAAATGAAATAATATTTCTATAAGTTAAATTTGTAAATTGTAAGGAATTCAGTAGTGAGTAAGTTGGTCATTTACATACATACATACCTCTGCAGAGAAAGAACATCAAAGTCGTGTTTTCAAAACTTTTTAGAGGAACTCAACACAAATGAATTTCTGCAGGGGCCAGATTGTATAGCAACACTTTTTCCTGAAGAAGCGCTAGCTGCTCCATTAAAAACCTTTTGTCCAGTTTTAGGTCTTTGTACTCCACACTTTAGGTCAATCTGTAAGCATGCCATGCTGTCGTCAATATAAGCATTTACATATAAGCATGTGTATTTTATTTTTCACATATTGTCGTCGAAAGCCTGGTGTGGCGAATGTGTTTAATGCTTTATACATTAAATGTAAATTATTCTTTAATTATGACCAATAGTTTGAAAAATTGAGATGAGAAGAGTTAACTTTTTTTTTAGTGGTAAATCATAGTTTTTCGGTTCGTTCTAAAAGTATATATTAGCTTAAAAAAATAAAAAGTGCGAAGTTGAATAGCTCACTTAAAATCTCCACTAATAAATAAACAGCTAAATCCGGTTCGAGCGTTTCATTATTTTATATATATTTTTTTTCATTCAACACATAAACAACCAGCCATACATTCTGCCACATAATCAATAAATTATTATATATGTGCAACAGCAACAACCACGACTACTAAAAAAAAAAACTAAGACAACACGACATGAATACTGATGATGTTGATAATTACAGGCCATCATTACAGCGTAATATTGAAAAATTGCCATAAATTACAGTGTTAAATGCAGATTTGTTTTGTTGCCTTGCAAGAAACTAGTGACAAATCACAGCCAAAGGCAGGTAATATTTTTTAAAAATGCATTTATTATATGAATGATTTTTATATGTGACTTTAGGATAAAGTAAACAAATGTAATTTCATATTATTAGAAAACTAAATAATACAAATGAAATCTGTTTGTTTTTTTTTTTGTGTTTTGTTATAATTTCTAGAGCACAGGAAATATTAAACAAAAGTAGTAAGAAAACAGCTTGATAGATTAGTTAATATTTCGTTTTTTTTTAATATTTGTTTCTATTATATTACATGCCTTGTCATTGCTTTCTAATATACCCCCATTATTTAGTGCAAGCCGTTTTCGTTTTTTCCTCCAGTTCTCTTGTAGTGATTGACACATGTAGTTAAAATATGACATGCAGCTTGCAGTTGCTGCACAATATGATGCGCAATTATTTTTTTTGATATTTTTATTAATTTATTTTAAGTGTTTATGTTTTGTTTTATAATGATGATAATACCTTTATGAATAGGAGGGAAGTTTTATATTATGGTACATGTCTCTTTCTTTTTTTCCTTTCATAAAAATAATGAACATTTTAGTGTGTTTAATCCTTAAAATTCAATTGTTGGCAACAGAGTTGCCAGTAAACTCGGTTTGGTTTTTGGGTTTTAGGAAAAAAACCCAATGACGGAGTTTTTGAAGTTTTCATTAACACTTTTTATATAGCCATAACCGAAAAGCCATAAATTACATTATTTTCAAGTTTAAAAATTAAAATGAAGAATTAATAAAGACTCGTTCCAACAAATACAAATAAAATTCAAATAAAATGCATTCTCGTAATTAAATAACCAATAATATCAAAATGATGAGAGATAGATTTGATAAATCTTCTGAAAAATATTTTGTGAATGATGAAATATTGATATTGGAAACAAATAACAGAATGCATTGGGTTTCGGAAATACCAAACTTATAGAAAATGTTGATTGAAAGTACGTAAGATAGTTAAATTTCAATATGCCTTTTTAAATAAGATTTAAGATAAATAAGATTTTTTGCAAGTAATAATTTTAGTATGTTTTTTTTTTGTTTTTCAATAATCTGGGATAATTTTTATAAATTTATAAGGATCAGGAAATTCTTTTCTCAGCATGCAACAGAACCATAATATAACTGCGAATTTTCCAAAAAGAAATCTCCCTCGAAGCATGACCAGAAGTGCTTTCGAATATACGAGGCAAAAGTATATAGGAATGTGCCAGATTCATTGGATAGAGACGTTGCCGTATTAATGATATACTTAGATCAGTGATGGGCAAACACGTGCTATCATGTTTTTATTTTTATTGGTTAAGCAGCAGAGAGCTTGGTTTATTAAAATCATAAACATTAAAAAAATTGGGTAGCCAGACGTTCACAAGTCCTAAATAGCAACCACAAAGTATTCAGAGGTGTCACGAAACAGAAGATAATCAAGTTTTATATATCTCTTTTTCTGTGAGAAATATAAATAATTTATATAGAAATATATAGAAATAATAATTTATATAGAATAATTTTCTACATGTAACATAAAGCGATTTACTTTAACACACACCAAATAGGTACCAAGAAGGAATATACCTTTCTCTTTCTATGAGCAATGCTCTAATTGACTGATTTTGGCATTTTTGTAACGTCAAAATTGTCACCTCTCATTCACACATATGCTATCAGCAGCAACTGATTTAAGTTTCAAATCTGAGACCACAACAAAGCAAAAATAGGCATCAGATAGGTATTTGGTGTTTTCTCAATATTACTGATTTCGTTTGATAAAATAATAGATTATGATAATTTTCCTAAACGGTTTTAGGTTTGATGTAAAAAAAGTTTTTTAAATAAAGACGTATTCTGGGAAGATGCGAAATAGCTATTGAATTGCCCACAATTAATTAATTGGGGTCAGTTAAGTAAATACTGTTGAAAGTTATGCGAAAATTAAACTATATTTAAATTATTTTCGTTAACAAAATAAAACTTTTCAAAACTGACTGAACCACATTTTGGCGCATTCCTTTTTTTTTAACAATTATGTATATGATTTGGCTGAATTTCGATAAGAGACTACTTAGGACAATGATAAACACTCTAGATGAGTATCATTAATGTCGGTATAAAATATAAAAAGTGATCGTGTTTTACACATACTTGACTGGAAATTGCGCAAGAATCAAGAATGTACTTTGACGATTTTAAGCTAAATATTTCTCAGTGTTCATTTACCACAATTTTTTTTTTATATTTTTCCATCCTTTAATGATTTCTTCATAGACATATTTGGCAACCCTGTTAATAATCAGTTAACAAGATTTTTTACGCTAAGGTTAAATAATAGATAAATAAAGCATCTGTAAAGATTATTTCTTTAATAAAAACTCTCAAACGCCATAGTATACATGTATGTATGTATGTATGTATGTATGTATGTACGAGTATGTATGTATTTTTTGTGTTGGCTATTATAACATTTGTTTGGTTTTAAGTGTCATCCAAGCATGAGTTTATTATTTCAAATACAAAACAATAAAGAACTCTACGGAAATGTTAAGTATGTACTCAACACTAACTATTATATCCTTGCAAACGTCCTTTATACATCCATGCACATACATATAACACACAAACGGCTATATTGATGTTTGGCTGTACGTACATAAACCATGTACAACTGTAATAGAAAAAATATCATTTTGTGTGTAAATATCATGTTTATAAATTTTATGTATGTATGCATGTATGTATGTGTTGTGTTTTAATATCATGCAACACAAAACAATACATCAGACACAATAGAAGAAACAACATACAACAACGACTATTATCTCATGTCAAAATGCTTGTTTTTTTTTGTACAAACATTTTCAGTTCAGTGTAAGTACATTGTAGTATGTGTAGTTTAGGGCCGTTTGTGGTTTTTGTTTACTTTTACATTAAATATTCCATCATCAATATGTGCTTCTCTCATTTGCTATCAGGGTTTGAGCAGAGCAGAATGGTTTGTTGTTTGTAGGAAATTTTATGCCATGTTGTTACATGATGAGGTCCTTAAATATAAAGCATCATCATCCAATACATTCTGCCATTGATCTGTTGTATGCAATATTAGTTCACAGGTAACAAAATACCATATGACAACATCATTTCTAAAACCACCCTTGAACTCAAACAAAATATTTGTCAATATCGTTTTTGGTTTAGTTTTGGTTTTGAGGGATGTTTCCGAACATCTATACTGCCCTACCATTGTCATTGTCATGTGAAAATTCATCTTTTTTTATCAAGTCCCAAAAAATATTCGTTACGTTTTTTGTTTTGTTTAAAATGACAAACAATTGTCGATAGTTGTTTTTGTTTTTTTTTTTTTAATATTATTGTTGTAGTTGTCTGTGCAGTTCTCCTAATAATCTAAATTAATAAAATGAGATGGGTTGGTTCCTGTTTATTGTTTGTTCATACAAATACAATACATAGTTTTTAATTTTTGTGAATCTCATACCCGCAGTTAGTGTTTTTTTTCATTTTTTGTTTTCTTTCCCAGTGTGCGTGAGTGTTTTAGTACAAACACACATAACACACACACACATATTGTCTTTCATGTTGTTTTCAGTTTTCCACATATGTAGGTACATACATACCTACATATATTTTTGTCAAGTTGTCATTTGTGGTTGGTTGACAATTAGTGTGACAATGTGTTGACATTAGTTGGTTGTGATTATGTTTTGTTGATGGCTCGTTGTCTAAGGCACCCTATTGGCTGTCAAGGTTTAACCAATAGAAAATAGACGAGAAGTCATTTAAATGCGAAAAAATATTTTATTGTTAAAATAGGTATTATTACACCTAATTCTATTTTTACACAGTTTTAATAGTATAACACGGTTTGAAAATAAAGAAATTTTACATTTTTTTATACGATTTTATTCCATAGGTACCTAGCACGATTTAAAATCTTTTAGGCTTAAATTTTTTGGTTAAATTTAATTTTCGTGAAATATGTACCTACCTACCTGCATACAATCAAATGAACTTGTCATACAAAGGTACATACATTTTTTTTACATTACTTTTAAGCTAAGAGTGCGTATGTAGTAGGTATCTTTTTTCCTTTAATAACTATTCTTGTGTAAAAACAGACCTACACATGTATCTACATACATATATATGTAGGTATATGTGATTTAATATTATAAATCTGAATAGTTGTTCTTAAAAAATCCTTCTTTTTCACTAATTTCAATAGGTTTTAGAGGAATAGGTTTAGAAGGAACCAATCACATATTTTGCATACGATCAATGTCTTTTTTTACACGAAGATTTCCGGAACCATTTACCTTGTAAAACCAGTATAAGGTGTAATTACATTTTTCGTTTAAACTGTTAAACCAATAATACAAATCTGTATTAATCATTCTTTACATAAAATAAGATTACACTGCAAAAGTTCTTTCCAAAAGCCTGGCAATGATGCACATTTATTTGCCCCACTGTGTGCCTGTTTTAATACATATAATTTCAACAAAATAACTCTATATAATTTTTGGCGTCTTATTACCAATTAAAAATATAAATTTCCAAAGAAATCACAAGTCAGTTAATTGGCCAAATCTTTAATATCATCTGGCCACCGTATAGTGTTGTACATACATACACACATACATACATACATACATACATATTGCTGTTGTTCTTCTTCGTTTTTTAATAACACAAACAAAACTGTATTTTCAGCATACAACTCTTAAATTATGGCCATTATGTGGCGTGCAGTTACAATTAATGCAAGTAGTTACTGTACAGTAAATAGGTATGTATGTATGTATGTATGTATTACAAAAAAATCAAACCATGAACACAAAAACAAAAAAACAACTGCTACTTAAATATTTCGAGCAGTGCCTTAACGGTTGATAAATCGTTTGCATATAAAATAAAATTAAAAAAAAACTCCATCTATGACTTACATTAGTTTCGCTTGGTGACTCTATCAAATCTCAAAAAAAGAAGACGCTACTAATAAAAAACGTTTGTTATAAAAACCAAAAAAAAAAAGAAGAAATATTTATGCAACATACACAGCTAAATGAAGAAAATATGAATAATAAAAACCCAAAACACGAGTCTCTAACAGATTAATGAACATGTGCCAGGTGCTATGATCAGCGAAGCTAAACAAGTGTCGAGTACGCATTTCTACTTAGTTACATTTTGAAATAAAATAAGAAAAAAAAAGAATCACAAAAGAATTTACTAGAAATAGCGTTAAAGGAGATTATTATTAAAGTTTAGCGGTGAGTTTGTGCAACCACAAAAGAGATTCTAATAAATTTCTTTACATACAAATCTAAATTATTATGTTTAAAACTTTAGCTGACCAAGATATACCTACACTAGATATGCATAGAATACAGCCAACAACTACTAGCGAACAAAATATTAACAATTGCTTAAATTTGTAAGAAAATATAAAATAATTAATGAATAACTGAAGCTAAGATATCACTCTATAATCAACAATGGGAAACTGTTAGCTGCAAAACAAATATATGTATTTAATAATAATAATTTTTAAACCTTTAAAAGTACGGTCACATTTAGTAAATATATACTCAAAAATGTGTAACCACTTGCTTTAGCACAAAGTTGTGTGACGTTGTTTACTCTTACAAGAGTTTTGCAAGATCAAAAAGCATCAAATAAATTAAAACTAAATATTTGTTGTGATTTGGCCATAATAAGAAAAAAAAATTAATAAATAAACGAGTTCAAATATATGTTATTTAGTGGTTACGTCTTTTTCGGCAAATATTTGCCAAATGTGACCGTATCTTAAGTATTGGCTATTGTTAGCTATGTATATTGGATTTGCGCTGATGTTTCTAACCTTAAAATAAACCAATTGACTCAGAACCATTTCTTGAGTCGATTTAACGATGTCTGTCCGTCTGGCTGGCTGGCTGTCCATGTAAAGGTTGTGAGCATAGTAGAGGTCGCAATTTCGAAGATATTTTAGCAAAATTTGGCACTGGATATTTTTTTGGCCTAAGGAATGATGGGATTGAAACTGGTGGAAATCGGTCCATTATTTCACCTTGTCCCCATACAAATCGTCCTCCCGAAATTGAGGTTTAGCGCTCATAAATGTTTGAATTATGCAACTATCCAAGCAAATTTCTCCACAAATGAGTGGCAAATGAAGCCAAATCACATCTACAAAGTTTGTGAAGATCGGTCCATAATTGATCATAATAATAAATAAATAATATTTAACACAAATATGTGTCGTCGATATATAATATGGGAAAATTTTTTGATGATCGGCGAATAATTAGTCGTAGCCTCCATATAAGACCCACTTCCGAAAATCACTTTAACTTCACCAAAAATAAATTTCATATATACAATAATGATGACACCTAATTTTATAATGGTCGATCCATAATTAGTCAAAACTCCCATATAAGACCCTCTCCGTAATTCACCTTAACCTGCATAAATCTTTTAAAAGTACATATTTATATTGAGATAAAGTTTAAAACATATGATATTTATATTCACAGACATCATGACACTAAATTTTTGGATGATCGGTCCACAATAGGTTATATCTCCCATATAATGCCCATTTCTGAAAAACTGTTTTATACATATTCTGGGTAGTTCACTATGTGCGAACACTTAAGTAGAGTCGAAGGGACCCCGTTTTAAAAAAATATTCAGGGTGTAGGGTATTATATGGCCGGGCTTGAGCGACTATACTTTCTTACTTGTTTTTTTTTTATTTTTTTTTTTTGTTGGTCGTGTGTCCCTATTATTATTCTGATTACAACCCATCTGAATTCACTTAAGCTTGACTTTTTATTTGTTATAAAAAGAAACACCATCCCATTAAATCGTAATTCATATAGAAAAGTAACAATAATATTGCTCTGTACCCTTCAAGACTTCATCTCTTCTTAATCATCATTATCATAAGTTACAACAATTCATGTTACCAGCTCTCAGCTGGTGCCACAACCAAAAGCAACAACAACGTCTACATTTAATAAAAAAAAACCTTAAAGAAAGTTCCTAAGAAATTATTACACTTATGGTACGTGTCCAAAGATGTTTTTAAATAGCGGTTTTGTTCAATTTAAAAAGCAAACACAACAAAAAACAAGTAGTAAAGTATAGTCGGTCAAGCCCAACCATATAATACCCTACACCCAGAATATGTATAAAACAGTTTTTCAGAAATGGGCATTATAAGGGAGATATAACCTATTGTGGACCGGTCATCCAAAAATTTAGTATCATGATGTCTGTGAATATATTATATATATATATATATATATATGTTTTATGTTTTAAACTTTATCTCAAATATAAATACTTTTAAAAGATTAATGGAGCTTAAAGTGAATTACGGAGAGGGTCTTATATGGGAGTTTGGACTAATTATGGACCGATCATATTAAAATTGTATTATTTATATTACATATTATTATTTATATACATATGAAATATATTTGCGTTCAATATTTTTTGGACACCAAAATTTTTGAGCGCTTTATGCTCTTTAAAGTGATTTTTGGAAGTGGGCCTTATATGGGAGCTACGACTAATTATGGACCGATCATCATAAAATTAGACAATATTATTTGTATATGAAATATATTTGCGTTAAATATTATTTAGATACCAATATTTTTAGAGAGTTATGCTCTTTAAAGTGATTTTCGGAAGTGGGCCTTATATAGGAGCTGCGAGTACTTATGGACCCATCTGCACAAAATTTGCAGATGTTATTTGGCTTCATTTATCACCCATTTTTGGTGAAATTTGTTTGGATACTTGCATAATTCAAACATTTATGATCGGTACACCCTTTTTTTGGGAGGACATTTGTATGGAGGCCAGGTGAAATAATGGACCGATTTACACCAGTTTAGATCCCGTCCATCCTTGGGCCGAAAAAATGTCAGGTACTACATTTTATCGAAATACCTTCAAAATTGTGACCTGTCCTCTGCGCACAAGCTTTACATGGACAGCCAGCCAGCCAGCCAGTCAGATGGACGGACGGACGGACATCGTTAAATCGACTCAGAATCATTATCGGTATACTTTAAGGTGGGTGTAGGGTATAAAAAACACACAAAGGGTAACCAAAATGTTGGTAACTGGCCACTGCACACATTATATTATTTTATATAATGAAACACACACAAAAATATGTTTTGTTTGAACAATTAAAATGTATTTTTCTATTTTATTTTTTATACATACTCAAACACTTTTCCATTTACAAGTTTAATAAAAGTTTAATTGTGGTTACATGTAATATTTTTGTAACTAGTGATCGTAAGTAAGTCTGAGTGTGGCTGTGTAATTTTTTTTAGCCGTTTTGATCGTCCTCACTGAACACGCGCATAAAATTGCACTTAAATTAAGACTAGATTTAATTTTTCCTCAAAAACAGTGAAAAATTTTAAAACAATTGCTTGGTGAAAACTTTGTTAACAGACGATTTGATAATAAAAAAAATGTGTTGGCTAATGTTGTAAGGTTTTAGAAACCGTTTTGATATGTTTTTTCTACCAACATCCTATAAAATTATTTTGCTTTGTCATACATTTGCCAACAAAAATATAATTTAAATCAAAGAAAATTGTTTTATTTCTTATAAGATTTTATTAAATTTTGAATAGCTGTTGTTGGCAATTGGGATGGTCTGGTATTATTTAAATTTTGCTTTAAAAATATAAATTAGTTATACGAATCACATATTTTACTTTAAAATAAAATGGATTTTTTAAAACATATTTTTGCTTATTTTATTGATAATGCATATTTTGTAGAGCCCAAGTTCTGGCCCCAAAGCAACAATTGAAAATGGTATCAAAACTTAAATTGGTAAATAACTTTTTTCATTTAATTATATAGCTACATATTTATTTGGATATTAAGGACGTAAGAAATTTTGAAATTGTTAATTTTAATTAAAATTTAAAATGTTATTAAGGATTTAAGTTTTTTGTGTTCTTTATATAAAAACTTGATATTGTGTCAGAAATATAAATGATCGCCTATTGAGGCTCTTTTCTCATTTAAACGCATATTTACAAATGTATCAAGGATTTAAGAAATTTTTACGTTTCATATGAAAAATCAATTTTAAGTGAAAATTCAAGTAATCACCAATTTAAGTACTTAATTATATCACTAAGAAATACAGTGGGGAACACAAATGCATGTACTCATTTGTACATGCCTTTGTGCCTTGTTCAGTTTTTATAGCTTAAAAACAAAACTAATAAAGAAAATTGAAAATATTTTTTGTCACTTATTGTAGGTTTAACAAAATAATTTAGAATACAAAATTGAAAAAAATTATGTTCGGCAAATATTTGCACAAAAATATCAAAGTTTACCATTAGATTTGTATGTGTTTGCTTTTATGACTAAAAACACTTTTTGCAAATTATCCAACACAAATTATAATAAATAATGAAGAAACTGTCAAGAGCCGCCATTAAGAACAATATTCAAGCAATGGCAAAAAGTAGCTGTTCTACGCTAGTAATAGTCAAACAACTTAAAGTAAGTTAATCAGTGGTCATAAGAGTACATAAACCGCAGGTTGCAAAAAGCTATAAACGAATGCACGTCTTATGATAACACAAAAGAAAAGAGAGATCTTAGCAGTAAAAAAATGACAACCTGCATTGTCGATCAAAAATGTTAAGGCACGGAAAGAGAAAGTATTCCAAATGAGTTAATTGAACGCCAGAACGTGTAAAAAGTTGTTTACGAAACAACGGTCTTTGGACTAAATATTAAAAATACATATGTACATACTATCATTCCTTAAAGCTTTTGTTTGGTGCAAACTAGAGTGCATGTGGTTTGTTTTCGTTTCGTTTGTATTTTTTATTAGAACTGGATACATTTAGTTTTGTTTTCTTAAATATTTTGTTTAATGTTAAACATAAAGTAGATGACAAAAAATATTTTTTTATTTTTATGCAATAAAGTACTAACATGTAATCATTTGTGCTCCCCACTGTGATGCTAATAATGTTAAAAATCTTGCAACTATATTTCTTATCTGCGTGTGACGTGTAATAAGAACAAGAACTTATGTTACAAATCTAAAAAAACTTTCTAAAACACTAAAGTAGAAAAAGATTTTGTATATTATTTCAAATTGTTATGATTCTTAGCGAATGTTAACTCCAAGATAAAACTCGAATAGTCTACACTTATTATAATAAATATAATTATAGCTTTAACTTAATTGTCACTTATAGTTTACCTCAATTTTCAAATTTATAACTAAAAGTTAACAAAACGGTTTAAGAAATTGTGCGTGCCGGATATAAAAACCCTTTTTTATATGATTTTTTATACAAAACTACAGACGTCTCAATATTTTTTTGTCGTTTTTTGTATAATATCTCTTTGTGTGTGTTTGTCTGTAATTTTGTTTCTAACCGTAACATATCGATTTGGATAATTTGTTATACATAATTAAATGTTGATACAAAAAAGTTAATAACATTGAAATTAACGCAAAAAATTTGTCTAAAAGAAACACAACAATCAATTTGAGATGCAAATTATATAATGGGGATATAAAATAAAAGGAACACACACACAAGAATCTAACCACTATAAGTATTTGAAAAGAAATAGGTGCTTCCTGCTAAACCGAAACAAACCACACAATCAAAAATAATTATAAAACGCACATACGCACATGGACATACAATTCAAAAAAGTTGTCTTTTGTGATATTTTTTTTTTTTTGAATAGAAATAAAAACTAAACACACCAAAATTTTAAAATACATATAAATATTTAAAAAAAATTCGATTATAATTTTCCAATTTCCGTTCAAGGTTTTTTTGATCTTCGGCCGCTGTTGTCCAACTTAAATCAAAATACAATACAAATGAACAAAAAAAAAAAAACGTTAATAAATCCCACAAATTGGTTTTTTAAACAAAAATCCATATCGTATGAATGAATAATATTTAAGTGTGTATAAGCCAAAAATAATATAAATTTAGAAAACATCTTTAAGCAGTACAAAAACGACACAATCATCATGGTCGCCAGAGTCAGTCGTCTAATATGTACTAAAACAAATTGATGATAATAGTGGTGGTTGGTTGGTTCGCTGGCTGTTTGCTTTAGTTTGTTTGGGAGCTGGTGATGATTGTGGGTACCATCATCACCATCTTCAGAAAATTGTATCCATTCATAAATGTTTTTTTTTTTTTTTTGTAAGAATTTCGAATCCAATAATCATCTGCATAACAATACTCACAAATAACAGCAGCACAAGCAGCAGCAACATAAAAATTAATAATTTAAATTTATGAAAAACGGAAAGAAGCGCCCCTTCTTTACGAGTTGAAGAAAAAGCAACCATTCAAAATAATGTTCTGAAAAAAAAACACACACACACACAAACTCTTTATATACATAATACTACACATATACATACATATGTACCTCAAAACGAATATTAATTTTTAAAGAATCAAAACTCATTGAAAAATACCAAATCGACGACATTCAACATTCGTAAAATATAAAGGCCAAAAGACAAAAGCGTAAAAAACCAACATTTGCTGTCGATGAATGGTCCAGATATTTATGTATATAAAACCAAACCAAATGACCAGCCAGACAGTGTTGAAACCATAACTGATTTTTTTTGGTATTATTGTTTTATTTATTTTGTAAGAGGCCACAACGGAAAACTCCATCCACTCCAAGTATTATAATTTATAGCGTCAATGTGAGTGAAATTTGTTTGGCGGCCACAATGAACACTAATGCACGGCACACAGATGTTTTCATTAGGTCCCCCTTTAATTTTGTTTCCATTATTGTTTTATAATTTACATTTCTTTTGTTTTGAAATTTCTAGTTGAATTGTTAATTTGGCCACACGTTTTGTAATGTTTGATTTAGACGTTTGATGTACATATAAAAAAATGCGAAACTTGTATGAGCTTTTTGATATTGTGACATTTCCTTAAATTATAGTATTTGGTTGTAAACAAGTAACGTCGTTTTGTAGATCTTCTATTTCTCGTTAATATTAAGTTTCCTCTTACGTAATTAGGACTAAAATTAGATATGAGTAAAACTCTTTCAAGTAATTCATATCGAATCCTTTATATTCAAGAGTAATCCCATCCTCTTTTGATGCTTTCAAAAAATTTTCATTATTTTATGTAACAGGACAAATGTATACATTCCTTACATTACTAACAATGATTTTCTACTATAGACACAGTGTTTTCTATAGACAATCTTGTTATATTCAGTATACTAGTATCTTTTACAGAAATTTTTGAGTATAACAGTATATGAGTAGTTTCATTTTCAGTCGATAACCATTTTATTTTGTTTGGATACGTCAGCAAGCTAAATTGACGCATTTTGATTTCTGAAAATCCAAAAGCAATTGCATGGACATGAATATGCTAAACTATTTATTGTAGTCTAGTGGCCTAACTTGGACTTTGTTTTTAAATTTGGCTTAAAATGCGTTGACGGTGAATAAGTTACGCTATTGAGAGAGACTAAATTTTTGGGCTATTATTGTTAACAACATGCAGTGATCATGTGGAATTCTAGTCAGAAATTCGAATTCAATTTCGTTATTATATTCACCCTTTTGATCATTAAGAACATAAATATGCAAACAATTTTAATATTGTTAGCAGCGTTGTCAACTTTTTTTGGTGCTTTTTTAATTTTTTTTGTGCGAAAAATTCCTTAGTTGGTGCGCGGTGCGTTTTTTTTTAATTTCGGTAACTTTTAATTTTTCCGAAAATGTGATGAAATATTTCTTTTTACTAATTTTTAATTGCAGTTTTTTAATAATTCATTACCATGAAATCTATACGATGAAAAAGACCCCATTAAATAAATGTATTTTAAATACGAATGCTACATTATTGATAAATCTGAATAGGGTGAAAATCTTTGGTTGAAACTAAAATTAACATTTTAAACATAGAAATAAAAATTCTTGTACAGCCTGATGGTTTTAAACTGTAGATGAACAACCTGGGTTAGAGTCCCAGTGAAGCCCTAAAAATATTTTTTTAAAAAAAAATCAAATAGCAGTACATACTTATAGAAAACAAAAATATTTAAAAAAGTACCAAATATGTGCTGAAATTAGCTCTTCTTTACGAATTAGTACTTTACTTCCGAATAGCATATTGTTAGATAAAGTTTGTGTGGTTAAATGCTTAATTTATATTTATTAGCTCGTTTATTAAAAAAGGCTTTTAATATACATATTACTTTTACTATTATTCGTTGAACTCTTTTTAAAGAGTTTTATATAGAATTAATGAAATGAAAAAAAATGTAACATTTTCAAGTTTTTCTCCATTTTGGTGCGTTTTGAAATTTCAAAGTTGACAACACTGATTGTAGGCAGTTTACTTGAATTCAACAACAATTGAATTTGGAACTTATTTTTGATATTTATATATTAGCTAATAATTGCAACTAAAGTGAACATTGCAAGATATTAATATATTTACATACTTAGAATTTGTTTCAAAATTTCTCCAAAAATCCCACAACAATCAATTTTTACCTAAACTTGAATACCTTTGCTTATTTTTCTTATTTTGTTTGACAAACAACAACAATTCAAGAATAATGAGAACAAAAATTGAAAAAAAAACAACAGAATACAATATGAAATTGAAATGTAAATAAATATTACAAAAACAAACATACATACATACATATATTACAAATCAAAGCAATTACAAGAGAGGCTTTAAAAATTCTTCATGAGTTCGTTGATAAATGTAAACAAAACACAAAAATATAAAAAGAACAAGAACATGAACAAATTCAAACACAGTCAATAACTGCAATAACAAAATTACAGCACAAAAACAAATACATAGTATGGAATAACAGAACCAACGTTGCCACAACCAAAAAAAATTTGTAACCAACATTGAAATAAAAAATAACCAAATTGGAGCAAAATTAACCAAATTTTTTTTATTCATTTATTTATAACAAATTCAAGTTTTACTAAAAAAGAAACATATAAAAATTTCTAAAAACAAGAGGTTTGTTTAGTGACTAAAAACTTTTACAAATTTGTAAAAATTGTTATAAATATTTTTGAAATTTGTTACAAAAAACTTCTTTTATATATACAAATACGTTAAAAAATTTCTTCAAAATTTAATTTTAAAACTTGTCATGCTAATTTGATATTTACTAAATAAAATATTCTTACATTTTTTATTATCAATAAAAATAACCAAAATGAAAAAAAATTACACATTTACACACTGAAAATAAAATTAACCAAATTTGGTTAAAATTAACCAAAACGGCAACGCTGAACAGAACTCAAAACGAAAAAAAAATTTACAAGAGCGAGTTAGCGAAAGGCTCTCTCTGTAAATTTCAGTGTGATAATTTTGAAAGGAAAATATAAAAAGTAGGTTTCGTGTATAGTTTAGTTACCCTATACATGCGTACTGATAATAAAATGCAAAAATAAATACAAACTTAAAAATTAACCTTTTAGTTTTATTATAAATTTTTTGATGTGTACTTTTTGACAAAGAGTTGAAATCTACCAACATACATTTAAAAACATACGAACTTATACTGTTTAAAGAGTCTTAAGTAGGGTGTTTTTATACTTACATATGTAAATGTGTATGAACATATGTTTTTACTGTTTTTTTTTTAACTATTTGCTAAGAATCTCGCTTTTAATTATATTTATTTTTCTTGCAGAAATTTATGAGCTCTTGGGATGAGTATGCTAAAGTAAACAATTGTGGTGTTTGGTGACAAAATAACAACCAACAACAACAACTAGCTATTCTTCTACACTCACCACTACATACAAATAAATAAAGTTAGTTAATTATTTTTGTAAATTAGCATGTAAGTTTTAGTTTAAGTAAAAGTTTAATTCATGATCTTTACTTTTTTCATATGCTTGCAGAAATTCCTGCTCTATTGGTATTTACAATTTTTAGAAGACGAGAATTGTTCTCAAACACAAACGAAGTAAATAGAGGGCGGCATATGTAGATAATGGTTATTGACGATGTTCACTCTCTTATATTGGAATTATATAGTATTAATTTTGATAAAAAAAAATAAGTATGTAAATATTACCTAAGCTAGAATAGTGACAGTATGAATCAACATAACAAAAATTCTTACATACATACATATGTACTTATACATATTAAATAATTTTTATTATTTATTATACTATAAATAGTATGCAAATAATCACTTTCTTAAATTTCTGTTTACTTGATAATTTGCGTAAAAAAAGTACGCATTGCATAGAAACATAAAATAAAAAATACAAACAATACCTATAATGAATATGATATACCATACATACATACATATGTATGTACATAGGTACATAAATATTTTGTTTTTATATAGTTTAGTTATAAGAAAATAAATAACACACAATAAATAATAAATCATATACATATGTATGTACATATGTACAGTTGTTTTCAATAATAAGTATGTATAATTTTATTTGACATTTGATTATAATCGTACAAATAAACACCGACTTTGTGATTACCCTAAAATAAAAAATATGTTTTACATGCACACATATGTATGTATGTATATTTTACACTTTCTATTTTTACATTTAAAAATGATTAAAATACTTGCTCAATTATTATTAAAAGTATATGTATTTAAAATAAAAAATAGTTTATAATTACAATATTGTTGTTACAAGTTAAATAAGTTTCATTATTTTACCAATTTTTTTTTCTTGGAACAGCACTCAGGGGACGACCCCTACATATGCAATGCATTGTGTTGGAACTAGGAAAATAGGTTATGGGAGTGAGTGATTGTTAACATATGATTTGAATTTTCCAATATTGAAAGTAGCAGGGAATACTTCTGCTGGTAGTTTATTTCACATACGGACAGTACGGCTAAAGAACGAGTTTACTCTGTAGTGTGTTGTGGAGTTCACTGTCCAGTCGACCACAAATGGGTGAGCCCTGACAAAGAACGTCTATGACGTAAAAAACTACGTGTTTCACAAACAAATTCCCTGATTTCAGAAGAACATATTCCATTATAGTATCGATAGTAAGTAACTCCAGAATAGACTTCGAAGCACAGCCCATACATGAGAGTTGTATTCCATTTTTGGCGGAATATATGTAGGTAGTGTAAATAGTAAGAAGATCTGATGGAGTGAAGTATTTTCTACACCGTTTTAAAAAACCAAGGCATTTGAGCGCTTCTTTTGACACTTGAAAAATGTAGTACAGCAAACATCACACTGGATTCTCATGCATAGAACGTCAAGAGCGTCTGATTCCTTAAAATTTACACCGCCCATAAAAACAGATGAAGCAACATGATCTGTTGTGCGTTTGTGCGTTAATATACATATGTAGAGTGTATTAAAAATGTGTAAGTAATATGTATACAAATGTAAAGGGTATATGCTAAATTTTCTGAAAGCCTGTTGTTTTGCCAACATTTGACTTAAACTTGCATATGTACTACATACTACATTAGAGTAAGAAGATTTGATTTGAAAACAAAATATAATAAACATATTTAGTTCAACAATGCCTACTGGAAATTATAGAAGCCTGGTATTTTAAAAGAGATAATTTTAAAAATGAATTTATTTATTATGTGTATGCATGTATGTACATATGTAATATGTATAAATATAAATAAGTGAATATGTCTGTGAAATAATAAATAAACTGTATTAAAAAATGTATATACAAAAATATTTTTTTCTTGTTAGATTCCTGGTAAGTATTTATTACAATTGTAATTTTTAGTTTTTAAAGGATGCTTTTTATCAAAATTTTAAGTAGAAACACTAGTGTTTGTATTGTGCTTGCTAAGATTCTGCAAGACGGGTATTTTTTAAAATTTTGTAAAAAAAGTTTTTTTAGGTGAATACAAAAAAAAAAAAAAAAAAATTATAAAAAACAATACCTACAAATTTTTCTGTTTACCTGGTATAAGCGCACATTTTACTACAACTACTAATTTGGGTTACCAACATCATACATACATACATTTTTACACCGCCAACCTAATCACAATCAAAAAAAAAAAAACAGCGTACATTAAAAAAAATAAGGAAAAATAACGAAAATAGCAACCAACATGGTTTACTGTTCCCCTAATATTTTGCTTAATTTTCTATACATATTAAATATGTAATAATTTTGATGTTCTCCTAGTAATTATTAATTAATTGATTTTACATACTCTTATTTTGACTTTATTTATTATATTATTTCTTTATTATTTACATTAAAATAACGGACCGCCTCTTTTTATACTCTATTGTTTATAAATAACAAACAACCTTCTTATTTTTTTGTTCTTCTTGTTTTCTCTTTTTTGTTATTATGTAAGTATCAATTTTGTTTCTGCTTCATAAGAAATGGAGAGAGAATGAAAGTGACTGAATGAAGTAAGTAAGGAAGAAATTTTTGTTTGTGTGCTAAGTTTCTGCTAGCCTAGTATTTATTAAAAAGCTGTGGGTGATTATACCCTACACCACCATGGTGGGGATTTGTGCTGATGGTTTGTAACGCCCAGATATATTTGTCCATATTGGTATACCGATCGACTCAGAATCACTTTCTGAGCCGATTTAACGATGTCCGTCCGTCCGTCCGTCCTTTCGTCTAGCTGGCCATGTAAAGCTTGTGCGCAGAGTACAGGTCGCAATTTTGTAGTTTGATAAAATTTGGTACGTGATATTTTTTCGGCCCAAGGATGGATGGGATTGAAACTGGTGGAAATGGGTCCATTATTTCACCTAGTCCCCATACAAATGTCCTCCAGAAATTGGGGTTTACCGATCATAAATGTTTTAATTATGCAAGTATCCAAACAAATTTCATCACAAATGAGTGGTTAATGAAACCAAATCACATCTACAAATTTTCCATAATTACTCGTAGCTCCCATATACGGCTCACTTCCGAAAATCACTTTAAAGAGCATAACTCTCTAAAAAATGTTGGTATCCAAATAATATTGAACCCAAATATATTTCATATGTATACAAAGAATACGGTACAATTTTATTATGATCGGTTCTTAATTAGTTGTAGCTCCAATGTAAGGCCCACTTTCGAAATTCATTTTAACGATCATAAATTTCTTATTTTAAATAAAATTTGACACAAATAATGGTCAGCCCATAATTAGTTGCAACTCCCATATAAGACCGAATGACCGGTAAATAACAGGTAATATCTCTCATATAACTACCATTTCGGAAAACTGTTTTATACAGATACTGGGTGTAGGGTATTATAGTCATAGTCGGGCTTGACCGACTATGCCTTCTTACTTGTTATATTATTAATTATCCTTGTATGTGTAGTTTTTATTATAGTTAAAAATAAGATCAAATAAGATCTTTCCAAAAACATTTACAGATTTACAGCATAAGATACCAACTAGCTAATAAATATGATTGCCTGGTTTGGAGTGGTGTTTTTAATTTATTTGTATTGTAAGTACATGTGTGTAGATGTAAAATTTTAAAAATTATGCAATTCGTACTAAACTGCCTATATGAAATTCTGTTCGCCTGGTAATCAATTTACATTTGATGGAGATTAAAGGAGAGCCAGATAGAGAGAGAGAGTAAAACAAACAAGTAAAAAATAAAAAAGCCACATTTGTTGTATTTGTTTGTATACGTTTCTTTATTAAAACCACAATTTTTACTACTAATAATTATTAATTATTTTTTTTAAGTATGTACATATGTCTTCCATAATTGCATGAACTTCCTCTTGGGTATCAATACGTAGGTACATTCTGAAATTAAATAAAAAGTTTATTTTTTTATTTTTTGTATGGTTTAATTGGAAAATGTAAAAATTACTAAAAATTGGTTATTAAATAATTACGCCTTCATTTTACATTTAAAGCATAATTTTTTAAAATAACTTCTTAAAAAATAAGTTTTTTTTATATTGTTGAAAATGTGTTAAATTTTTCTTGTTTTTATTTAAATAAAATAAAAATTTAATAATTATGTACAAATGTTCAGGATTGTTGATTCTCACTGTTAATATTATTATTAATATGATTTAAAGATGGTGAAGATGTAGTGGTATATGGTCATGTTTCTGAGACGATTTATAGTTTGACATTTGTTTTATATCAAACAAAATTTTAAGAGATTTAAGTAGCAAAATTTTGTGAGCCGAACAAGAAATGCAATTTCCTCCGTTGCATTATGGGCTAATAAGGAATGTATGGATTGATTTACTTATGGAAATTCTATTTTTTTTTCTATTTTATAGTTTCCATTACATAATGTTATGCGTCCAAACGACAGTTTGTGACGTTATAAGAAATGCTCAAAAAATCGTCATCAAACACTTCAAAAATTAGTCTGTCAACTCAGTGTACCTAACAGGAATTCTTTTTTTGAAATTTTTGTTTTCAAAGAAAATGATAATTCTCTTAAGGATAATTCTTAAATTTTTTAGAATGTGTGTAAAAAAAAACTCATAATCAAGTGTTGACTGAATTTTTAAACATTTCACCCTATTTTTTAAATATTTAAATATTTTTTAGGAAAGATAGTTCTACATACAGTGGGAAGCAAAACTGTCCAGATAAATCATATAAAAAAAACGGCGTAATGTAGCTTGCAATAATAACCAAGGGGGTCGACCAAGACTGCTTTCTGATGGTGCTGCCCAGCAGATTGAACGTTTGCTACATAATAAGGACATCACGACCCCAAAAATGCTGCAAAAAGTTTTGGCAAGGATGTCAGTTCCTGAACGGTTAGGCGCGAATTAAGTAGAATTGGAAAAGGAAAAGCCAGCACTTTCCGATAGAAATGTGAAAAACGCCTTTATTTCTGTAAAACCCACAAAATTTGGACAGCAGATGACTGGAAACGGGTTATTTGGAGCGACGAAACAAAAGTCAACCGATACCTGTCTGATGGAAAAGAATACTATTGGCATAGGCCGCATGAGCGCATCCCAAAGCACCATCCATAATGCAAAACATTCGGACAGTTTTGCTTACCACTGTATGTAGATTGCGGTTCTTATAAAAATAAATGTAAAACTTAATCTTAAATTAATATTTTTTGCAAAATCTTAATATTTTGAGTCACGGCTTACTTAGCAATTTCGCCTTTTCAATGTTGGCCGTAATGTCAATATAATGCGGCCCTAAAAAAAACACCTAAATGTTTATATCACTTCAATGTATTTTCTTTCGAAGAGTGTGCCTCTGATAGAATTGAAAAAACAATTAATTAATTACTGGCAAACATGACCACAAACCAACCATACCTCCTCATACTTGTCAATATTAATGAGTTGTGAAAAGAACAGCAGCTACTGTGTCGGTGTTGCACATAAAGATTAAGAGGAACTTGAGGATAAAAATTAGACAAGAATAACACTATTATTTTAGCGATTATGAAAACTATAAAAGCCAGAATATTTTTTAATGTCGTTGCCTGCAAATATCAACACATTCATATATAATTTGCGCTGTGAAAGTTGAATGGCAGACAAATATGCTGGTATGTATTTGTTTATGTTGCAATGTAATTTATGCACGAATTGAAATAACAACTATTTACAAAAACAATGTAATTATGGAAATGTTTGAAACACATATACAGATGCAGACATATTTAAACTCATACAAAAATCAAGAACAAAAAAAAAAAAATAAAAAGAAACTACTAGATAACACGAATTACGCACTGGAGACTACATAAATACATATGTATGTATGTACGTGTACCTTGTATGTACATGTAAATGAATATAAATATAATCTTGGAAAGAATTTATGGCATGTTAAAGCCACAAACTGTTGAAAGAATACATAAAATATAAACTAATATTGACATGTGGCAGAGATTTTCTTCTATTTAATATTTGCCAACCAACAAGCATCATGATGTGTGCATTTGTATGTATGTATTTCTTAAATACCACGTATATTTCGTCGTTGTTGCACCATCTTCTTCATCATGGAACATTGATTATTTAGCGCGAAATAATCTCGTTAAAACAATTGAAGCACATTTTGGGCTGGTTGTATTTTTACATGTGTATTGTTGCTGTTTGTGTTGTGCTTAAGCTGCTCACTGCTTGTTTTTTTTTTTTTTTGGTTAGCATTGAGGCATGCAACATAAACTTTTGTGAGACATTTATGATTAGGGCAACATAATCAACATTTTACATTTTACATCTTCATTATTATCATTTAACTTTTTTGCTATGACTTCTTGGAATTTCAAATCGATTTCACTGGAAAATTGTATCGAACAACGTCAGCAAAAGTGCACCAGATTTGTTTTTATGTCCAAGTGTTAAATGTCGAAACATATGACGAGTACATATTTATAAAAGGGAAATCGAAATGTTTGGCTGTTGTTTGAATGAATGGAGCATAATAAAAACATAAAATAGAAATAAAAATGCAAGAAACAGGAAACAATACTAAAATAAAAACCAGTGATATTTACATTAAACATTACATACAGCAGGCACAGATGGACAGAATTTTTGTCTAGTCAAGTTGTACCAAAACTAAGTTCTAGCCTTATTAAATTTGTAAAGCTGTTTGTAAATTGATGTATGTATATTTAAGTATTGCTCACATAATTAGAAAAACGCTATTGCATACTTTCAAACTACAAATTCATAAAACTTTTTTTTAATAGTTTATTTAATTTTAAAACTAATTAAAATTTGTTTCCTCTTTTACAAGTCCTAGGGGGTTACTCTCTATTGCGATGCGAAAGCAAATTCGATGCGTAAGAGCATCAAGTTGTACGCTTATCGCATCGAATTTGCTTTTGCATCGCAATAGAGAGTAACTTCCCTTGTTTTGTTTTTAATAGATCGCGTTACCTATTACAAAACATTTGGATACACCTGCGCTGAATATTTATAGGGATTGTATTCCTCCAATATTGTTCTGGGGATAATTATGGGGAGTTCATATAATTTTCTATTATATACGTCTGATTTCTTCAATAGCAATCCACTACAGCTTTCGAATAATTACAGCGACCTAAAACGGGCCAAAACTTGTTTAAAAAGTAGTGACGTCTAAAAAGATGCAAATTACTTGCTAAACAATTGCATTTGTACCAAATTTATAAATTTTTCCATATTTATATTTTAGTTCGACATTCCCTGGATTCATTGCCATATAATGTTGGTCCCCGTTGCTGTTTAAGATCCATTTTTTAAATTTAAAATCCAAAGACAAGACTTTTGAACGGGGTTTTAAAATGCTGAGAAAATAGAAATTTTGTGCCACCAAAGCGTCATATGCGTAAAAGTGTTTCATCGGTTCTAACGTGCGAGGTTTGTGTGGTTCAATAGTTGTAATTTTGATACGGCAGACAAAGATCGCCTAGTGCCCATGTTCTGTATCTTCCGCATTGAGACATTCTTCGATTAAAATATGTGAAATAAAACAGAAATACCATAAATTGAAACAAACAGCTGTTTTGCGAGAAAACTATGTCTGAATTTTTTTTTTGGCGAGTAATCGCTGTCACGTAAGAAAATTACTCGTCAGTTTACCGAAAAAGTGTGTCTTTAATATTTTTATGAGAAACGTTCCCGCTTTGAATTGTCAAATATACTCACAAATAAAAACGCGGCGAGATATAATTTTAAAAATTAAAAAAACATTCAAATCAATGCAATGCAATGAATAATAACACATTACTATATATTTTATACATTATATTTTATGTAAAACTTTAACAATTTTAAGAGCAATTATTATTTTTAGTTGAACTGTTAATTATTTAAATTTTTGGTATTTCTTTTGTCAGGCTCAAGTTCATTAAATCTAATTTTCATTAAATTATTTTTACTGAAGGTAGGAATTGTTTTACAACTTGAAAACCATTTTTATTTTGATAATTTTTCTTGGCTGGGATTTTCTTTTAGCAAAACAGTTTTCTTTTCTACACCACGAAACTATTTTTATTTTATTGCCAATTATTTTGTAAACAACAAACATTAAAGTCGTACAAATATTTTTTTGTATATCCGACGGTTGTCAACGATTTCTGTGATAAACGGTTTCAAACACTGACTTTTCACATCGGCTTTAAGTTGTATTTTTTTGACATTTCTAAAGTAACGACGTAATCGCTTTTAATAGTTTTCGACATGAATTACAGACACATGTTTTTCTCACTTTTCAAGAAACGATGGAATATTTTGTTTTACATCTTTTCGACACGAGAAGTTTTCACTAAAGTTGCAGGACATAAGTACAAGCCAGAGGAAACATTTTGAAGACCAAGAGTTTGAGGCATTACCACATGAAAATTGTTGTCAAACTTAACAAGAGCTTGCATTGGCCGGTACTAAATCGTTTCTAAATTGGATATCAATGTATTGAAGCCGAAATGCCTTACGATACCTTAGACGATTTTAAAATACCAGTTAAGAACTACTTAGAAAGAAATGGTTGGTAAGTTTTGCCTCAACCGTCGTATAGTTCAGACCTAGCCCTTGCCTTGGGAACACTTCACTTCAAAGCATGGTATACGAAATTTGCTTTATTTGTTTTTGGTCTCAAAATCAATCAAATCAGGTTGGAACTAATCATTTTTTACCATTGTTTAGGATTTTTTTCTATTTTGGGAACACTTCACTTCAAAGCAGGGTATCCGAAATTGGCTTTATTTGTTCCTGGTCTCAAAATCAATTAAATCAGGTTGGAACTAATCATTTTTTACCATTGTTTAGGATTTTTTTTTTCTATTTTGATTTTCTATTGCTCATCACACTTGCAAATACATATATTTCGGTAGTTATAACGGGTGGTTAAATTTCAAGGGCCGATGTTGATTTTGAATAAAACACAAACTGTTTAGGAAATTATTGTAATTTTATTTTATTATTATATACTTATATTTCTCAATTATGTATGGAACAAAATATCGGCCAAATGGGCGCCGCGACCACGGCGGCACACCTCCATCCGATGTTCCAAATTTTTGATGACCCTGAGGCATAATGGAGGTTCTATGACGTTAATGTGCCGAATTATCTCATCCTTTAGTTCTTGAATTGTTGCTGGCTTATTGACGTACACCTTTTCTTTCAAATAACCCCAAAGAAAAAAGTCCAACGGTGTCAAATCACATGATCTTGGCGGCCAATTGACATCGCCGTTACGTTTGTTGCGCCATTGAATTTGTTGCACAAAAGAGCCATTGTTTCGTTAGCTGTGTGGCAAGTGGCATCGTCCTGCTGAAACCACATATCGTCCACATCCATATCTTCCAATTCGGGCCATAAAAAGTTCGTTATCATCTCACGATAGCGAACACCATTCACAGTAACTGCCTGACCGGCCTCATTTTGGAAAAAATACGGCCCGATGATGCCGCCAGCCCATAAACCGCACCAAACAGTCACTCTTTGTGGGTGCATTGGTTTTTCGACAATCACTCTTGGATTCTCATTCGCCCAAATGCGGCAATTCTGTTTATTGACGAATCCACTGAGGTGAAAATGTGCCTCATCACTGAAGATGATTTTCTTCGAAAATTGATCATCCACTGTTGCCATTTCTTGCCACCATTCTGCCCATTCACGACGTTTGGAATGGTCAAGAGGCTTTAGTTCTTGAGCCAATTGCACCTTGTAAGCGTGTAAATGCAAGTCTTTATGCATAATGTTCATCAACGACGAGCGTGAGAGGTGCAATTGTTGGACACGACGACGAGTTGAGGTGGACGGCTCTTCAGCCACACTATCGCGAACAGCAGCAATATTTTCTGCAGTACGAGCTGTACGAGCATGCACTGGTATTCTCACATCTTCTACAGACCCGGTTTGCTCGAATTTTTCCACGATTTTTGCGATTGTACGCACATTTGGACGATCAAATTGACCAAAAAAATCACGAAGTGCACGATATGCATTTTGATTTGAACGCCCATTTTCATAATAAGTCTGGATAACTTTAACACGTTGTTGGATTGTGTATCTCTCAAATTGAGTAAGTCTGAAATAGAGAAATGTGAAATAAAATTCGGAAAAACGCTTGGCGTTTAGGTGTGGTTCACATTCAACATCGGCCCTTATAATTTAACCACCCTTTGTGTACAAACGCGTGCACGAGGATATAGTTAGGGGGGGGGGGGGGGGGGGGAAATAACATATATCAAAAGAGAGAAACTCCCGCGGATTTAAAAAAAAAATAAAAAAAAATTTAAAAAAAAGATGCTGTTGAGATCATGTGGACAATGTTTTCATGTGGACAATGCATTAAAAGTGATAATTTACAGAAAATCTCTTATGTTGTTTAAATTTATCTAAATATGTGATTAAATAGTCAATATTTTGGACAAAACAAGCGGAACAAATTCTTATTTGACCTAAGGCCGAGTTTATTATTTTCCGGAATAAGGACGAATACTTTTATGAATAAATTATTTAATATTTAGTTCAACCCCTTATTTTCATTTAAAATAACAAAAAAAACTAAAAATAGCTGTGTGTTAAAAACAAACACCAAAAAACTCTTGAAACATTTTGGAATATTTGTGACTAAAGAATTTATTAATCTCCAAAAAAACAAAAAAAAACAATTAATGATAAACTATAATGTATTTCTTTATATTTTGATAATTAATAAAAAAAAACTTTAAAGATTTTCTTTTGAATTTCTTTAAAAATATTTCAAAATTTAAATCATAACACGTGCGTCACTTGAAGAGTCAAATGTCAATGAGTCAACCCCCAGCTCCACTTCTCCGTTTCACTTTGTGTGTGTGTGAGTGTGAGTGTGTGTGTGTGCGTGTGCGTTACGTAGTCAAGTTAGTGATAGCCAGAAATTTCCTTTTATTTGGAAATGTTTTCATTTTCAATTCATTTGTCAATAATTGACTGAAGTTTCTTGTGTTTCTTTTGGTTTCTTAAAATTTCTTTAATAAATTTAATCATTTCCAAATTGTTCTTTAATTTATTTTAAGTGGTTTAATCTGATAAACTCAATTTGCTTAAGTGACGTAAGTTTCACTTTATTTTATAATTTTGTTTTTTTTTTGTTTGTTATATTCTTTTATTTGTAAGAAGAAATAAATGCCACTAAATTAAGTTAGTTAAATTGGATTGTTTTTTTTTTCTGTATTTGCTTGTTTAATTTAACTTTGTGTGTATTGCAACGTTATTTATTTATTAACAAAATGAATTTTTTGATAGATTAGCAGCAGAATTGGCCTTTTAAATTTTAAATCATTTTACAATTTTAGATTATTATTGATGTATGTATGTACATACATTTAATTTGAAAATGCGTTACTTTTTTTTTAATTTTTAACTTTTAGTTGCAAAAATTTATGCAATATAAATTCATTTAAAATATTGATAATTTTCCATAATTCTAATAATATGGGATTCCGTGCCAAGAGAAGTGCTCATCCTTTAAGGCCAAGAACGAATCAAGCCAATTTTGATTTACCTTTTGTGAAGTGAAGCGTATCCCAGAAAAAGAGTTATGCATAAAAGGAAACAAATAGCAGTTGGACGGAGCAAGGTCTACACAGCCGCGTAAGGCAAAACACCCCAACCGCTTCTTTTTAAATAGTTTTTGAACAGGTACTGCAACATTTTCTGTCTGATTGCATATTGTGGACGTTTTTGTGGCAATGCCAGCTTCAAACGAATCAGTTACATTCGTTAGAGATTCCCCGACCATATTTTAAAAGCACACAATAGATAGGATCCTTTTGGTCCAACCAAGTACTTTCGCTTTATAGATATTTAGCTTTAGTGTTGATTCCACTGGTTGACCGGACAATCTTCATCGCCAGTAATGATGCGGTGCAAAAATGATTTATTTTTATAGCGTTTAAGCAGCATTTCGGACATGCAAAATCGTCTATCAAGGTCTTAATTCATATGGTATCCAATATCTCTGCCTTTAGATGAATCCTGCAAACGTGCTGCTTAAGTAGTTCCCAATAATTTTGCAAGCTCTTGATGAGTTTGACAACAATCTTCATGTGCTTGGTCTTCAAACTTTTTTGGCTTTGTCTTTCCTTGTCAGAATCGCCACTTTTGAACCGCACAAACCATCTTTCGCACGTTGAATCCTATGAAACACATTCGCCACAAGCTTCGGTCTGCTTTAACAATGTTTTTAATTAAAGAATTAAAACAAAACTTGTTGTTTGAAAAAAATTCTACATTTTCGAAGTAAAAAAAGAACTTTGTTTTAACACTATAATATTCAATAAATAGCTGAAAATACCAGACAGATATGTACCGTTTAAAATGACATATAAGCTACTAAGAACAAAAACAGCGTTCGAAAGGCAGTAATTTAAATTCAGTATAATTATGATTGCAGAGAAAATGTCCTTGGATTCGACAGTATTTAATTGCAGAAAAGAACTCCTTCTTCAAACTCAAATAAATTCAAGTGAGACAATTAATTTAATTTCTCAGAATATATAAATCAACCTATTTTCATATTAATACTACAACCATTAAATCAGTTTACTTTTCTGAAAATAATAAATAAAGGAATCCTGAAGTGATTATCTTTAAATATTAGTTTCCGTTCACATAAAGTTCAACGAAAACAAAAAAATGTCTTCTAGTCGTTCGACTAAAAATCTTGCAATATCATTAAACCTTTTAAAAAAAAACAACCAAACGACACTACATAAAATACTATATATTTTAAACATTTTATCAAACACGACAAACATACATATACATCTGTACATACATTCATTCACATACAAACAGAAACACAAAATAAATGACCCACCGATCTAAAAGAAATTCCATTAAAATTGGTACCTCCCATGTGTCACACAGTTCAGACGAATCAAAGAAAATGATTTCAGTGTTTTTTTTGAGATTTTATTTTGCTGAATTTAAAAAAAAAAAAAAAAAAAAAACAATAATGAAAGAAACTATATAAACACACACTTGCTGGCAGACAAATGAGGGGAGACCCTTTCGTTCATTGTTGTATGTGAGACGGAGTGTGTTTATATTTATTTCACAAAAATCTTTGAAAGGATCAAAGTTGTTGGGTTTTTATTTTCTTATTATTTGTGCTTTAGACGACAACTTAACCACCATCACATCGTATTCACTGCCGCCAATCGAAATAAAATCACTTGGTGAATTGCAGTCAGTAATCACACACGTTCTGTATATTTTTCTTACGCTGAGACGTGTTTGGTTGATACAGAAGGACATGTTGCATAGCAGCAGCACAAATATGTCTACAAAACTACGTAAGAGATGATCTGCTTGGCTTTTTTGTTTAATACTGCAACAATAACAATAACTACAACAAATAAATTTATACTTTAAATCGCTTCAACAACCAACAACTACAAAAGGTAAAATGTGGGGGAAAAGAAAAGAAGTGATTCACTCACCAACGCCACCAACATCACAATATGTATGTATGTGTGTACGTACGAAAACTACTCTTCGTATCCATTGTACTACTGAAGCTGCAAGCGATTTTATTTAAAGGACAGAAAATTGGTTTCACGGAGACTGACTATCTTAATTATAGGCCTGGAGGCAAGTACAAAAAGAAGGAAAAAAGCAAAACTTTAACTAAACTAAAAGACAGAATAAAGGCTAAATTCTGTTTTTGTACAGGCTACAAACAACAACACAGTATCATCAGAATTTGTTCTTCATCTGCGACATCACTACACCCATGAAGCTGCTGTGTGTTTGTGTGGTTGGTTGTCCAAACGTGGTTGGCCGATATCAGTAACTTTAAGAGACAACAACATAGTGCCACCGATCAAAAAGCTGTATCATTCAGGGAAATGGTCCAGTATTTCTCTCAAATGACAAACATTTTTCTTATTATTTGTTTTTTTTTCTTAAATTTTTTGTTCGTGATTGTAAAAAAATTATGGATTTAATTTTAAAATCTCTGGATTATCAGAATTTGTTTCGTTTTTCTATTTATTATCTCTTATTAATTAACAAACCGATAGTTCGCCGATTTTATTTATTTTTATCTCGAACAACTCTTTGTTAGTCTAAAGGTACGGTCACACATGGCAAATATTTACTAAAAAAAAGCGTAACCACTTCTTTTAGCACAAATTTGTTTGACGTTGTTTACTCTTACAAGAGTTTTGTAAGATCAAACAGCATCAAATAAATTAAAACTAAATATTTGTTGTGATTTGGCCAAAATAAACGAAGTTTTTTTTTTTAATAAAGAAACGAGTTTAAATATATTTTTTTTAGTGGTTACGTCTTTTTCGGTAAATATTTGCCAAGTGTGACCGTACTTTAAGAGCCGTAGAATTTAGTAGTTAGTAGCTTATTTTAGCTATCGTAGCTTATCGAATGAGATCGAAGGCTGAGAGCTAAAAAATTAATCTCCTAGGATTGTCTCCAAGCGTTTATTGTTCTGTTTAGAAAAATAACCGGATTGAAACAAAATAAGGTTTGATTTTTTAAAACTGAAAATTCATTATAAAATAAATAAATCCTGCAATTGGATTTTCAGATGCCTTGATTTATCAGAATTTCATAAACCGGAAAATCAAAATCAATCATTGAAAAAATCAAAATTGGTTTATAATTAAAAAAAGGTTTCTTTAGAAAACTAAAATTACATAGTCAGATATTGTCAAATGTTAGCAGAACAAAATCAAGGGGTTTCCAAATTTTCTGAAAAATTGACATGTGACCAAATAACCACTTTTTGCAATAAATTCAATTTCGTTCGAAAATTCACTATGAAAATGGTAAAAATTCGAGATATTTACGGTGAACATATTCATACATCTGAGACCGATATTAAGAAGTTAATTAAGCAATCATTAAAACTCAAAACTCTAAAGAACCGACATTTTGCCAAAATTTGATATCCGATATCATTTTCAATTTAAATTTGTAATTGTCAAATCTTAATTTTTCCAATACAGTAAACATTTGAATGATTTTCATATAAATTCTTGTTTTTTTATTTTCTTTTGAAAAACAAATTTCTTTTTGAAACATGCTGTTTTTAAAAGTAAATATTGGCCTAATAAAAAATGTGAAATTTTTAACTGATTAAATATTTAGCTAAACACAGGTTTTTTGCATAAATCTTTTTAAGCAATTATTTTTTTTTAACCACTTCTCAATCCACTCACTCTCCATGCAATGGCAGTAATACAAGTGAATATAATCGTACATGTATGAAATGTTTCAAAATATGGCGGCAAATAATTTTAAACCAATTTTCACAGAAATTTCGCATAGTTCCTGCTGTTGTTGTTATTATTTTGTCTTTTAGATTTCTTAACTTTTTTGCTGGTTGCTGGAGACCAAGTGTCTTACTGTCATAGTAAATATCTTGTTGTAGCAGTTGTTGTTAGTGGTTAATATTATATGATCAGCAAACTCCTCAGCATCAAACACATCAAGAGTCAAACATATTGTTTTGTGCACTAACTGCGTGCACTATGTAATTTTGTGTCCCCCACATCATCGCAGCAGCTTCAATCTAACTTCAACTGGAGGCCAAAAGGCAACAAAAAAAAAATATATTGCAAACTACATTTCTATAAAATTTTTCTCTTTTTTTCCAATGTACATATTTCGAACACCGAATGTAATGAGCTGTTTGTCATAAATGAAAATGTAGACAAACAAAAAAAAAATAATAAAAATAAGATGAAAAACTCAACTCATCGATTGATGCCTCCACAATCAAGTAGGAAGAAAAATGTATTTAAAGCATGAATTGAAATTACAGTGCGCAACAAATCAATAAGTGTGTGTTGCACTATGCTTTGAGTTTTAAGAGCTTAAAATAGTAATGTAAGGGACTTACAATTAAATGTCTAAGAATTACTAGGCAAGTCTTTAAGCCCAATATTTAATGCTTATAATAAGCAGTTGGACAGTTTTGTTTAAGATATAAATCGAAATAGAAAGGAGTATTTTTAGAATTTTTTAGTAAAAAATTTTAAAATCTCTCAATAATTGTTCTTCAATTCATTGTTATCCAATTTACCTGGTTTTAGATGAAGCCTGCTGCTTGCAAACGTTTTGAAATTGCTGCATGACGAACTCCCAATGAGTTTGACAACAATCTGTATGAAGTAATGCCTTCAATTCGTGGTCTTAAAACTTTTTTTGTCTTGTCTTCTGTGTCAAAATCACCACTTTAGAACCAAACAATTCTTCTCTAGCAAGTTAAAGCCGGTTCACATAAGCTTCGGTGAGCAATTGGTGTGCTTCAGTGGCACTTTCTTTCCAGTGACAGATATCTACCCTTAAAAATGACATACATATACATAAGTAACTGAAATAAACCGTGTTCAAAAGATACGCCATCTGTTATACACCCTATAGGATTTATCGAAATCATGAACACACTTAGTCAGATATTTCAGAATTTTTAAAATTAAGGCTAATTTTGAATAGAAATGTATTAAGAGGATTAAAATATAATTTCACACCTCATGTTTTATCAAAATCCGTCACAAAAGACTACGTAACAATATTACCACGAAAAATTATTAAATACATCACGGTTAAAGCTATTTCGGTGAGATTTTAAAAATATTGTAAATTAGTTTTATGATTTCATTCATTTCAAAATTGTAAAACTTTTGTTTTTTCCACAGCTAAATAAAGAAAAGAATTTAATTAATTTTTTTTTTAACTTTTTATCCTCTCAAATAACTGCAATAAAACCACAATGATATCATATCTAAGAATTACACTTTTAAATCTAGGACACTTCAATTAAACCCTTTCAAAATGTGTATTTGCCTGTTCGGATCAAGTTCTCTTTGTTTTAATACAACCTTTAACACATTCGCATAATAATCATTAATTATTAAAACGACAGAAACTAAAAACACGCAAAAGTCATAAGGATAATAAAGTTGATGATGTGAATGGTTTGATTGGACAGACCAATGCCGAAAATTATTGCAATTCATTAGGCTGGAAAAAAAGTATCACAACTCTTAAAATTTTATGATTTTATTTTAGTTTTTATTTTTTTCCCTCAAAGATTTACTTAATTTTATGTCTGCTGTTGTCGTTGGTGCTTTTATTTATTCCCGATCATCTAAAAAGTCTAACAAAACATGCGAACATAATGAAGCAGCCAAAGTGTCCACCCATTTTCATATATAACATCTTAAAAAAAGAAAAAAGGAAAAATAAAAACAACATGGCATGTAGTTTGGTTTTTATTCTCGATTCTATATAGTAATACTCGTATTGTATGATAGTAGTTTAAAGTCGCCAAAACTGAAACTAAAAAGAATATAAATGCCAACACAACGTCCAACAACATTATTGTCTTCTTACACGACCATTGGAATCATTATAATCCTTGGAATTTAACATTATAATGCTTGCATGTTGACCACTTTTTATAGCCTACAAAGGGCAACACCCACTCTGTCTCTGCGCAACAAAAGCTCTTGGCCAGATCCCACCAACAACTGCCACATAAAGATAAAAAAAAAAATTAAGAATAAAACTGAAATGCCATTATCGTCCACATCATTATCATTCGTATTCGATCATTGGAGACACCAAGTGAAAAAATTATTAATAATAATAATAATGAACGTTGAGTTCTTCTTTTTTTGTGTGAAATCCTTTTTGTTGTTTTTTTCCCTGGTTTCAGTTTTTGGAGGAGTCTCTTGTATAATCGTAAACTGAAAAAAGGATTTTTAATTTTTAAATGATTTTTTTTTTAAAGAACACAACAAAGACATACAGAGAATATTGAAATAAACGTGTGTATTAAGTTTTTAAAGTTTGATGTTTTTTAATGGATTTCTTTACATATAATTTTTCTGCTATTGGAGTGCTGGTTATGGTCAACGACGAATTGCAAATACCCTTAATGCGTTTTTTCCAACTATAGGATGATTAATCTAGACCTTTTTTTCATTTGTTCTTTTTCACATCAGTCTTGTGTGGTGTCTACTGTCATCTTATTTTTATTCAGTATTGTTTGGTTATTCATCATGAAAGACTCACACCGTAAAAATTCATCCAGTTTATTCAACTGTATTACGAAAATCGTCGTTCTTTAAGAAATATGTATAAGAAATAAACTGTGAATTTATTAAGAAATCATTTTGTTGAGCAGCTAATTTCGCGTGTGGTAGCTATCACACCTCTGAATTTATTTTTCTTTCGTTCGATAGAGCCCTAATTCCCAAGATACCTGTAGTAATGCTGAAAAGAGTCATCGACAATGGGACCGAAACATTTAAATAAAATTATCTTTAAAAAGTAAATGTTAGAAATTGTTCTTCCAGGCAATAATATGGATTTCAAAATTCAGTTCTATTTAAAAAAAAAAAAGTCTAAATGAATCACCCTACATATTGCAAATTCTATGCATACTCGTTTCTGGTATAATTATATAATTTTCTAAGCACTTTTACGAGTATGTTTGCTTTATTCCATAGCTTTCTGAAGATAACAGATGATTTAGAAACTTGAGCTTCATCGTTTTTATAATATTAATCTAAATTTAAATTCTAAGTGCGGCCGATTTTTATCAGTTTGTTTTTCCATTTTGGTAGACACATTTCAAATTCAGTAATCTTCCACCAATGGAGTAGTTGATATAGACTTTCTCCAAAGACCCTTCTAAATTGAAATTCAATGGGTGTTTAATCAGGCTAATCCTGAAAACCGAAACGTGAAGGTACACGCACAGGAAATGGCTCAAATACCTTCATTAAAAGAAATCTAATGGATGTTTTATCACATGATTTTGGAGGCAACTTCTGATCATCTTAATTGATGTTTTTCACGGTCTAGGAATGCCAAACGGGACTGGATTTGCAAATCCGGGAATTCGGGATTTTAAAAATATAAATCCCGGTATTTTGCGGGATTGACAAATTTTTGGGATTCGCTTCCCTACTATATACGCTAGTTGAAATCATTGTCATTTATTTATCATCTATCGTCAATTCAGGTAGAAGGAACTGGGGTCAAATTACCGCATTCGATAGTACATTTTATCATAATTTCGATATCGAAATCATTTTTCGATACGATAGCTGATTCGATAATGCCACGATATCGAGCACGAGTAACAGCCACTACATGAGAAAGCTCACTTTCACAAATAACTTTTTTTTCCTATGATGCCTCCAACATAATCTATTTTAACGTTCAGTAAACATATGATGTTGAAAATGGAATGATTTTTCTCGAATAAATAAAACTTTTCTCTTCAGCTTGTTTGGTGAGTTCTCATTTTGAAGGTGGTTTGTGTGTAATTTGTTCTGTTTAGATCATTACTTTTCTTTTCGCACTTATTATTGAAAATTTATTCTTTTACACTGCGGTTTCTAAGGGTACGGTCGTCACACTTGGAAAATATTTGCCGAAAAAGACGTAACCACTAAATAAAATATAGTTGAACTCGTTTATTTAATTAAAGAAAACTTCGTTTATTTAGGACAGGACACAACAAAACTTTAGTTTTATTTTATTTGCTGCTGTTTGATCTTGCAAAACTCTTGTAAGAGTAACCTACGTCCAACAAATTTGTGCTAAATCAAGTAGTTACGCTTTTTTGAGTAAAAATTTGCCAAGTGTGACCGTACATTAAGAAGTTCTTTTTTTTATAGTGTTCGAATTTTTTTTTTATATTACTGAATACATACATACTTACATTCTTTTTCTTTCTTTTGCTATAGAATATTACAAATCTCATGAGTCACTAATGATACGAAATAAACCATGTAGCTCTGCTTAAACAGACAATGAAGCAAAAAAAAAAAACACTACCGCAGGAGCCACTAATTTGTTTTAGTTCTTCTTTAAATAAAATCTGTAGCAGATCCCACTGTTTATACTGGCTGATTAGTAAATTTATTGTGATGTTTTCTGTTAAAAATTAGTTTTGATTTTTTTTTGCTGTTTTGTTTTCCAATTTTAGTGGCTCTATTCGAATTTCTTTGTAAGTTTTGGCCATAAAATGAAAAATATTATGGGAACATTTAGAATGAATACGAAATGATATTTTTGCAACTTATAAGTTTGAAATATGTATGTACAATAAATATGAAATTATGAAGGGCTGAAATGATATTCATTCATAAAAAATTAAGATTTTTGTTTTGCAACAAAAAAAAAAAATATCATGGCTTATGTTAAAAATCTCTAAAGGTTCTCTAAAAAACTTGTTTCTTGGTTAAAGTTTTGTAGTTCTAAATTAGTTATTAATAATGAAAACGAACCATATTTTTTTTTTGATTTTTGAGATGTTTTTTTATTCATATGTACACCTAATTCTGTTTTTACACGGTTATGATTTAACACGTTTTGAAAATAAAAAAATTTTAAATTTTTTACACGATTTTATTCCATTTAGCACGATTCAAAATCTTTTGTGCTTAAATTTTTTTTGTTAAATTTAATTTTGGCGAAATATGTTCATATCACAAATTTAAGGGAATTCTCTTTTTGTGGATACAAGCAAATTTACTGGTCAGAGCAATTGTAAGTGGCACAAATTTAGGGGAATTCCTTTCCAGTGCATACAGTCAAATGAAGTTGTCATACATACATACATTTTTTTTATACCCTACACCACCATAGTGGTATAGGATTTCTGCTGATGTTTGCAACGCCCAGAAATATTGGTCCAACACCCGCTTTAAAGTATCACTTTCTGAGTCGCTTTAACGATGTCCGTCCGTCCGTCTGGCAGGCTGGCTGGCTGGCCATGTAAAGCTTGTGCGCAGTGTACAGGTCGCAATTTTGAAGATATTTTAATAAAATTTGGTAAGTGATATTTTTTTGGCCCAAGGACGGATGGGATTGAAACTGGTGGAAATCGGTTCATTATTTCACCTCCCGAAATTGGGGTTTACCGATCATAAGTGTTTGAATTACGCAAGGAACCAAACAAATTTTATCACAAATAAAAATCACTTTAAAGAGCATAACTCTCTTAAAAATGTTGGTATCCAAATAAAATTTAATAGATCTCATATGTATACAAACAATACGGTACGGTCCGTAATTAGTCGAAACTCTCATATAAGACCCTCCCCGTAATCCACTTTAACCACCATAAATCTTTTAAAGGTACTTATATCGAAATAAATTTATATTCCCAGAATATCATGACACTAAATTTTGGATGGTCGGTCCATAATAGGTTATATCTCCCATATAACGCCCATTTCTGAAAAAACTGTTTTTCACATATACTGGATGTAGGGTATTATATGGTCGGGCTTGACCGACTATACTTTCCTACTTGTTTTACATTACTTTTAAGCTTAGAGTGCTTAGAGTGATTTTTTATTTAATAATATGCTTGTGTAAAAACACATTGTGTATGTGATTTAATATTAATGTATTATAAACTTGAATAGTTGTTCTTAAAAATTCCTTGTTTTTCACTAATTTCAATGGGTTTTAAGATAAGAAATCAATCACTATTTTGCATGTAATCAAGGTCTTTTTTATTACACGGGTTTTTTTACACGTGTTTTCCTGGAACCAATTTCCGTGTAAAAACAGAATTAGGTGTACGTACATACATATAAGAGTATATGTATGTATATGTGAATGAAGGAATTGTGCATTAATTATTCAAGATTAACCTTTATTTTGTGGAAATGTTTTGCATGGTTATACCTTAACTGCCACCTGTCATATATCTTTTCATAATAAATTGTCATTTTGTCTGGCCAAATATTTAGAAGTTGTATGTAAAGGGATTTTCAAAAAAAACTTTGTTTTTAAACATAAAATAAAGCAAAGAATTTATATGAAAATCATTATTCTATTGGAAAGAGTAAGATTTGATAAATATGAATGAAAAATTATATCGAACAGTAGATTTTACACATCCAAAATGTTCTCGGTGAATTCATTTCAATAAAGCTTCTACTATTATTAAAATGCATTTCAATTGTCACAATTCCCAGAAATTGGTTAGATTTTAAATTTTTCCTAAAATTTATTTGAAATTAATTTCAAATTCCTTTCAATCTACAATATTTTGAAATAATACCAATACAATTCATTCTTATTTTTTTTGCTTTTTTTTGAAACATCAGCAGCACTCATTTTTTTACGATTTACAGCCACATAAAAAGTACTAAAATTTTGTTGTCGCCCTATTATCACCTCATGAATTTCCAAAAAATGTAAAAAAAAACTAAAACTACATACGAGCCAGCACACATTACTTTTGTTAAAAAAAAAGAAAATAATGGATGGCTAAAAAGTTTTGTTTCTCAACAATTTACCAAGAAATTTTTTATGGCACAAGTACCTTCACTGTTTTATTTTTCTACTTTCTGGCACGTAGAAAAAAACAAATTAGAAAAATAAGAAGAAAATTGTGAAAATGTTGCCCAAAAATAAAAATATAAATTTAATTTGTTTATAATATGACTTGATATGTTTATCTTATAACAAACAATGAGAAAAACACTAATTACGTAGGTGCCAAAAGCTTCCAAACAGTCAAGTCGGAAAGAAAAAAAAGGCAAAATATGTGAACGGTGTTTTGTACTGAAATTGTAATACCCTACACCAACATAGTGGGGAGGGTATATTGGATTTGTGCTGATGTTTAATAACGCCCATAAATATTAGTCCAACAGCCGATCGACTCGGAATCATTTCCTGAGTCGATTTAATGAAGTTCGTCTGTTCGTCCGTCTGGCTGGCTGTTCATGTAAAGCTTGTGCGCAGAGTAGAGTTCACAATTTCGAAGTTATTTCAATAAAATTTGGTAAATGATACTTTTTCGGCTCAAGGATGGATGAAATTGAAACTGGTAGAAATCTGTCCATTATTTCACCTGGCCCAGAAATAGGGGTTTAACGATCATAAATGTTTGAATTATACAAGTATCCACACAAATTTTACAACAAATGAGTGGTAAATGAAACCAAATCACACGTTAAAATTTTGTACAGATTGGTAAATAATTAATCATAGCTCCCATCTAAAGTCCACTTCCGAAAATCACTTTAAAGATTACAACTCTCTTAAAAATGCAGGTATCTAAATAATATTGAACACATATATGTTTCATATACATATATAAAAATAAATGGAACAATTTAATGAAGATCGGTACATATCTAGTCGTAGCTCCCATATAAGACCCTCTCCGTAACTCCTCCATATTTTTTTTTTAAATAATTTATATCGTTTATAGCGCCCATTTCTGAAAAACTGTTTTATACATATACTGGGTGTAGGGTATTATATCGTCGGGTTTGACCGAGTATACTTTCTTACTTGTTTTGTTTGTTTCTGTTTTAATGACGACATTAATAGGTGATGAAGCTTATTTGTAGAAAATGTGAAGAGATCATGCAGATTTTGAATTAAATTTTCTTTGTTTTTTTTTTTGCTTCTTTAGTCACGTCGTCATTGGCATTATTTAGCCAGCCAGAAATATTTGTGGTATTTAGTATTTAGAATAAATTATTCGAAAATTATACTTTTGTTGAAAACAGTTATTGCAGAAAATTATTTCAACACTAATGTCAACTTTGCACTGTGGGTGTGTTTGATTTAGGAGTAAGTATTATTATCTTGTGGCTGATTCTGATTTAAGTTATAAGAAATTCTTTAGCTTATTTTTTGGTGCCTGTCATTAAATGAATTTATAATAAATAATTATTTTAGCATTTTATTATTAAATGAATGCGTAATTTTTCTATGTATATTAATTTAAATGAGATAAAACATTATTTGTCATAACCAAGACAAATTAAGAAAGGCTTATATTCGGTATAACGAGGATAGAAAAACCTACCAAAAATCGCTACAAGTTCGTTTTTAGCATTCTGTCTAATTATTAATCATCTTAACGTAACCTACACCATCATAATGGGGATGATATATTGGGTTTGTGCTGATAAACATAAACGTCCAAAAATATTAGTCTAACATCCACCTTAAGGTATGTATATCGATCGACTCAGAATGACTTCTTGAGTTGATTTAACGATGTCTGTCCGTCCGTCTGGGTGGCTGTTCATATAAACCCGGTGCAGGAAGCAATTGTGCAGATATTTCTATCAAATTTAGTATATGAAATTTGTTCGGCCCCAGAACGATTGGGATTGAAATTGGTAAATCAGGTAAATTATATCACCTAGCCCCCATATAAATGTCCACCGGAAATAGTAGGTACTTCAGCAATCGTAAATATTTGTTTTATACACGTATCCCAACAAATTTCACCATAATTATGTTATGCGAGTATATAATACATGATCCCATTGCTCCCAACACAAATAAGTTTCATAAATGCCAATGTCATTTCAACTAATTTCATAACGATCGGTTCATAATTAGTCATAAATCCCATATAAGACGCTCTTTTGTATATACATATGTATATGTGGACAGAAAAATAGGTGCAAATTTTTATTTTTTTTTAATATGTTACAGTTAAAAAGGGGAAACCCACCAAAATAAAAGCGTGGAATAGAAAACGCTGATAAGGGTTGTGGACAACATTGCAGTGTCGAAGAAAGAAGACTTGTAGAAAACTTACGTAGACAAGGAAAAACGTACAAATTTATTGCCACTTCAATGGGAAGGTCTCAAAATTTTGTAACAAATACCCGAAAACCAGAAAAAATATATGTATATGTATGTACATATGTATAAAGCTTTTTAATGCATTGAAGCTAATTGACATGAAACGATTGATTAGACTACGTCCAAGCCAGAAGTCATATTTAAATTATAATGAAAGAAGATTATCTTTCGTATAAAGTATATTTCATGCCAAGTTAAAAAAAAAACATCTTTGTTTTAATAAAAGTTTGAAATATTCGACCTTTTCTTTGTAGAATCCCAAATTGATAATAACTCAAGCTCGAGCTCATTCATCTTTGTTTTATTTAATTTTAAAATTCTATACATCTAAAATAAACACCCTCGATACTTATGTCGAACAGAACCATGATTTTAAAAATAAATTCGCACAATTTGGAAGCGTCTATTAATGTTGAAATGTCAAACCAAACTAAACATAAATCATTTTACAGACGATAAAATGACCCTAGATAAAAAAGTTCAAACTTAAAGTTCTATACATTTAAAAAAAAACACCCAAAAGTCATGTTTCTAAATTTTATGATGATCGGTCCATAAAAGATCAGAGCTCCCATTTCTGAAAAATAGTTTTTGCTCATAGTCATTATTATATGGTCGGGAATGACCGAATTTACTTTTTTACTTGCTTTTGATTAAATTTTTTATAAATTACTTGATTTTTGTATTCTTTCTTATGTAATTATTAATTTAAAACATTTAACGCCTCAAAATGCAATCAAGACTTGCAATAAACAATTGAATTGTTGAACCATATTTAAAAAATAATAAAAGTCAAAGCAATAGTAAAAGTCAATTAATGTAACTTGGTAAATTGTGAATAAAGTACCTAATTAGATATGTTCACACGTTCGTTTTTCAAGAACAATTGATATAGTTAACTGAATGTACAAACATGCTCTCCTTTCTCTTTTGACGAATTTGTTCAAGGATTTGATCAAATTTGTAATAATAAATAAACACAGTTTAGAAGAAGTGCGTATGTGACTTATAAGTTCTTTTTTTTTTGAGTTAGCTCTTTTTGTATTATTCCGTGTTGTATTATTTGAAAATGATTCAATTTCTTTTAACAAATTATGATAAAGGTTGTTTTTTGGTACCAATTAAAAATAGAAGTTTGATAAATTCCATTATAAAGAGAAAAATTTAAATTATTTTTTAGAAATCAGAAATGCTATTTATAGAGATCCAAGCTCAGACCTGCATATACTAAATACAAATTTATTTATTTTTATTCAGCCATTGGCCATACCATTATCTAAGGCACCCCACCTGACATTTTAACAAATTCTTAGAAAAACAAATACTTTAGTTTGGACATTGAAATTAACGGCATCTTTTTGAAAAACAATTATTTTGAACTTTTTTTTTCTCATTTTGTTTAAATAACAACATTTTTTTATTGTGAGATACAAATACAAACGCAGAAGTAGATGAAAAATAGAAAACAAATTCCTATAAAAATGAACTGCTGATGATGATCAATGATGGACATAAACATAAAATTGTTGTACACCGCATGAGTCCACTCCGCATTGAACTGTTTCAAAATAAAATAACAACAGCAACAAAAACTTTAAACACTAAAAAACTAATTATTGTTGTACTCGTCCACCACTCACATGTATGAAGTAGGGGCCAATTGCTAGGAAGGAGAAAAAAGTTCAAAAGATCTTAGCGACACACGTACGGTTTAGACTGCTGCAAGACTGGCAGTCAGACAAGCAGTAGTTTAGTGGATTTTGGTTTAGGCCAAAATACGCACAATTGTAACGTCATGATTAAAATCATGAGATCAAAAAAAAAAAAAAAAACAACAACATCATCGACAAGTATGCGATCATTAAGCAAGTTGATGAGAATGATCTTTTAGTACGACTACTTGTACGCAAATTATATTCCTCATTTGAGTTTAAATAAATACGAAAGACCATTATTTCGCTTGATTAGTGGTTCCTTCTTTCTTTGTAGAAATTAAAATTTCTTAATGTTAATTTTTTTGCTTTTTGTCTGTGTCGAATAGAAGACTTCTTCTGTTTTGTTTAACGTGCACGAGTATTTAACTTGACTGTTAATGATTGTACAATAAACAAAATTAAATTCTCTTTTTTTTTTGTTTGTTTTCTGTTATTAACTTGAATGCCACAAAAATGTTAAGATGTTTATAGCATCTGAAAATATTCGTCAATATTTTCCAGTTTGTTTTCCTGCCATAATCACAACTTTTAATTACTCTTCTGGCCCACATACTCGTGTACAAGTGTAGTACACAGGAGCCAAATGTGAGACATACATGTGAGTCTGCATCATGTTTATAAATAAACAATTTCTTTTTCTATTCTACAGTCTAGAAGGAAAAATAATAATGGTTTGTATTAAAACAACAGTCACTTGATGATTTATGACATTTGGGATGGCATTTATTCGGGAAACTACTTTGCATTAGTGAAATGAAATGGAAAGACACCATCGATGTTCCCAGTAACTCCATGGTTTGTTTGCTTAAAAGTGAACAATTTTAACTTTTACTAGAATTTCTTACCAAAAAAATGCGGAAAATGTATAATCTTGCTCGAAACTATGCACGCAGAGCAAAATATTGTTTTGCACGATCAACGCAAAATTTTCTACATTGTTACAAGTTTTTTTTTTCACTATAATCTCGTATTTTATAGCGGCAACTATAATCATTATATGAATCGTTTTATCATGATATGTGGCTTTCAGATCATGTAGAACTGTACTTTGTATTTATATATTGTGGCCATAAATTACTTAAGCAAAATATAACTCATTAAAAAAACTGTAAAAATAAGAAACGTAAAAAATCAAGTTTAACGGCAAAGTACCAGATTTTTAGAGTCAAAATAAAGTAACATGAATTATGTAAAACATTGAATTTAATATTCTGTTTGTAATCCTTTTACCTTTATCACATTCGGCACTATTTAAGACATGGAATTAACGAGTTTTTTAGTGAAAAATTTTGTTACATTCATCCTGTATCACTGCTTTATCCTTGCAAAAAAAACTTTTATTGCCTAATTTTTTTGTCCAGATATTTCCACAGGTGCTCATTTGGATTGAGGTCTGGCGACTACAGAGGATTTTCTAAAGTTGTTGGATAATTATTGAACAACCAGTCTTTCACAATTTTGGACCATTGTCCTTTTGGAAAATCCAGTTCTGCGCTAATTCTAAATTTCTTTTTTCATTGTTGATTCTACACGATTTTTTCCTATTTTGTCTTGGTATTAAAACCTGGTGGGCTTAAAATAAAGTGAAGTTGTTGGATTCACTGACTTAATGCTTTATATTGTCAAAATTTTCTTACAACAAAATAAGCATTGTGCAACTATACAAGGTGAGTGCAGTAGCCCAGCTGACTGACTTTGTTTACAATTTACTTATGTCAAAAGTAATACTTTTTTAAGTATTTTTGACAGTAGTATATTATTTTACACAAACAAAATGCCTGTTGTTTCTGTTTTGTGTTGTATTTGTTGTCGATTTGCACTCACCTTGTATAGTTGCACCATGAAAATAAGCATAATAAATATGTCTAATAAATAAAATATAAAATTTCTAAAACTCTGTACATTTAGAATACATCAAAATAAAAAAAATATCGTCTCTCATTATACCCTACACCACCATAGTGGGGAGGGTATATTGGATTTGCGCATATGTTTGTAACGCCCAGAAATATTGGTTCAACACCCACCTCAAAGTATACCGATCAACTCAGAATCACTTTCTGAGTCGATTTAACGATGTCAGTCCATCCGTCCGTCCGTCTGGCTGGCTGGCTTTCCATGTAAAGCTTGTGCGCAGAGTACAGGTCGCAATTTTGAAGACATTTTGATAAAATTTGGTAAGTGATATTTTTTCGGCCCAAGGACGGATGGGATTGAAACTTTTGGAAATCGGTCCAATTTTTTACCTGGCCCCCATACAAAAGTCCTCCCGAAATTGGGGTTTACCGATCATAAATGTTTGAATTATGCAGGGAACCAAACAAATTTCATCACAAAGAGTGGTGAATGAAGCCAAATCACATCTACATATTTTATGCAGATCGGTCTATAATTAGTCGTAGCTCCCGTATAAGGCCCACTTCCGAAAATCACTTTAAAGAACATAACGCACTCAAAAATTTTGATATCCAAATAATATTTAGCACAAATATATCTTATCTGTATAAAAACAACACGGTACACATTTATTGTGATCGGTCCATAATTAGTCGTAGCTCCCATATAAGGCCCACTTCCGAAAATCACTTTAAAGTGCATAACTCACTCAAAAATATTGGTATCCAAATAATATTTAACACAAATATATCTTATATGCATACAAAAATTACGGTACAAGTTTATTGTGATCGATCCATAATTAGTCGTAGCTCCCATAAATGCCCCACTTCCGAAAATCACTTTAACGATCATAAATTTCGTAAGAATGTTGGTAATCAAATAAAATTCGACACAAATAATATACAGAAATGATGACACCTAATTTTATAATGGTCGGTCCGTAATTAGTCGAAACTCCTATATAAGACCCTCCCCGTAATTAACTTTAACCTTCATAAATCTTTTAAAAGTATTTATATCGAGATAAATTTATATTCACAGAAATCATGACACTAAATTTTTGGATGATCGGTCCATAATAGGTCATATCTCTCATATAGCTCACATTTCTGAAAAGTGTTTATACATATGGTTGGGCTTGACCGACTATACTTTCTTACTTGTTTTTAAAATATGTATAAACAATTATTAACTAACTCGTATGTCTCTATGAAGCACATGTACAAATACTTATGCACATTTCTGGTTGCCCTGCAACAATGACTCATCCTAAACATTACGTTCTAGATAAACAATTTGTCATTGAGTTATCTTAATAAACACCCCCAGCAGTTTCCATATAATATTATCATTTACAATTCCTAAAAAAAAAAGAAAATTAATAAATACATTTCCAAGTACCACCATGTGTTTATAATAAATTAAAAAAAAATCAATGTTTTTTTCCATATTTGTTGTATGTACTTCATCGGCACAGTCTTCTTTGGTATTTTAAAGGTGTATTTTTTTTTTGGGGTAAACAAACCAAAAATGTTCACCAATAATAAATTTTCCAAAACGAAACAATTTCGAATTCGCAGATTTAAAATTGAAATGCTTGTGATTTTGTTTTTTTGTTTGAAATGTTAAAAAAATATAAATTTTTATAGTTGCTGTTTGCTGTGTCGATTGTATTTGGCAAGATGTATTAATTTAATGTTGTTTTGAAACATGTATTATTACAACAACACTAAGAGTAATAAAAATAATAAATATTTTTACCTTGTTGTAGTAAAATTTGTAGCATGTTTGTTTGGTTGTTGTTTTGCAAGTATCAATACGAGTAATAATAATTAAATTTTATAAATATTTATGGTCTTTGAAAAACAAACACTAATTCTAATGATTTCATTTCTTCATTCATTAGCTCATTTCTTAATTTTTCTGGGTGGTTGTGAAAATTTCAAAGATAAACTTTTCAATATTTTAGTTTTTTTTTTAATATTTTCAAGAAATTAATGGTTATTTTTTTAATTTTTATTGTTTTTTATAGACAATTAGTTTCAATGATATTTACCATGTGATAATTTTTTCTACCTTTGTAGCTTATAATGTGAAAATTTCGTAATTAAAGATCAAGTTTATACTATTTTATAATGATCAAATGATTATAAAATTATGGAATTTATTATTATTACTATTATGCAGGAAACATTTGAAAGAAGCTCATAAGGAATTTTATCGACTGCTGGCACCACTTGATCTTTACCTATCAAAACATCAACCATTTGGATTTCAGAAATGTTTGATTCTATACAACTCTAATTGTATTTCAAAATTTTTGAATTATATAATGATTAAAAATTAGGACTTTTCATCATAGTCCAATAATTAAAAAAGAGCAATAATCATTAAAGCTAGAATCTTTAGATGCGAATAAATGCATTCGTTTAGAACTTTTGTTCTAAACAATTTCAAAGATCAATCAATGTTAGTTAACTACTTCCTTTAAATGCAATTCCTACCTCAGAAGCCATTTGTTCTGTGTTTAAATATAAAAATCCTGACAAAAGTCAGCATATTGTTAAAGTATAGTGGCCTAAGACCCTGTGGGTATAGATTTTCTTAACAAATACTTATTGCAAATATTTTACTTTTATCCTCATGCCAAACTGTAAAGAAACGCACACATTCGTTCACTTACTTGATAAACCATTATAATCAATATAAAACTATACATTTCAACACTTCCCACTTGGCTCATCATCATCTTTGTTGTGTTCGTCGTTTTTTGGTTCTTGGAAGGAGGTATTAAAGCAAACATAAATTGATGACAAGGGTCAACATTTAGGGTCAAGTTGCTAGCACGTCATGTGTGCAACTTAGGTTTGGTTGCATTTTTAAAATTGAAAATATTTCCTCTACACTCTTTTTCAAACAGATGCGGAAATATTTGTTGGCAATTTTGGTTGAAAGAAAAAGAAAACACCAACAGCTAAACCAAGAAACCAAAAAAAAAAAAATAGTTACTTTTTTTAGCCATTAGATTTTGTGGTTTAGTTTAAGTCATTAATGGGCTAGAGGTACTTTTGTTTTTTTTTCGTTTCGTTATTACTTTAACATATAATCAGCTGTGGAAAGTATCTAATAGATTAGTATCTACTGCTATAGTGTGTAGTACTAGTAAATAATTGATTTGTGACCACACACGCCAATTTTCGTTCATGGCTCAAAGTGTTTCTTTCTTTCGTTCATGGCCTTTAGAAATTCTTTTTTGTATCCCATCCCTGTGTAGTAATTATGGTTTATTAAATGTTATTTTTAAAAATTGGTAACGCCTGTCACATTCACTTTAATGTAATTGTTGGTTTTTGTTCTGTGCGTTAAATAGTTAATAATTAAATAATAAAAGTGAGGCTTTTAGGTCCAGTTAATTTGTTAAAAAATTTTGTAACCATATGGTCGAATATTTATACGTAGAAACAGTCATGAGGTTTAAAGATATTTGTGTTTTACAATCGTCATATGTTGTCGTTTGTTGTAAGTAACTATGTATGTGACTAATGTCCTGTTGAATATGTGATCGTGGCATATGGTGATGTAGAGAGATTCATCGTTTCAGTTTAAAGATCTACAAAATTAAGAGTTAAGAGTGCTTTGAGTGCAATTGTAAGAGTTTGTCTATTTAGTAAATCTGTTTGGAAGTTTGATTTAAATTCTGATATTTTTTTTAATAGCTGAAAGTTTATTACACTTCTCTAAAGTTGTTATACATATGTATGCTTAAAATAATATTCAGTGGGTAGCACAAATGAGTACACGTTTGTGCACTTTTTATTGCATAAAAAACTGTAAAGAAAATCGAAAATTGTTTTTTTGGAATTTAATTCACAATATATTATGAAAAATAATAATTTTCAGAAAATAAACAATTAGTACAAAACACAAAAAAAAAACATTAAAGTTTGTTAGTTTTGAATGTGGTTGCTTTGTTTATGACTTAAAAAAAAACATTAGTTTGATATTAATTTAATTGCAAGTGGTAAACACTTTTTGCAAATTATCCCACACAAAAGATATTATAATACAAATTATAATAAATAATGAATAAACTGCAAAGAGCCATTGAGGACAACATTCCTGCAAGGACAAAAAGTAGCTATTCTCTGCAAGTAATAGCAATGGTAAAGGCGTTCTATTATTTCTAAACCACAAATCAGATGTCGCAAAAAGCTATTATGATAACACAAATGAAAAGAGACAAGTGTCTGAGCAGTAAAAACAAAAAACCTTGTCAATATAAAATAATAAGGCACGGCTAAAGTTTGTCAAAGAGCACAGAAATTGGACATTAGATGACTGGAAACGTGCAATCTGGCTAGACGAATCCAAATTTAATCGTTTTCAATTCGAAGGTACACACCGAAACACTGTGTAAAGGAAATAATAAACCATGGTGGGAGGAACGTCATGATATGGGGTTGCCTTACATGGTGTCACTTCAGAACATTGCACATTTTATAGATAAGAGCGTCGATCGTGTGGATGAAGTTACTTTTCAGCTGGATGGTAACCACAGAGTATAACAGAGGCGACAATTTTGGCGTTTCAAAATGGCTACAATCCGCTGATAAGACAGTTCTATTAAAAAGAAAATGAAAATATTTTCTGGTAGTAAATTTGTAATGTGAAAAAGTAAAGCACTACAACAAGAATTTTGTGGATAAAACAAAATAAACAAAACAATTTGAGTTAGAATATTTGAATTAAAATTTTGTTTATATGTTTGTGATTTTAATAACTTACTAAATTGTATTTTAATAATTGTTATACTGTGCATTTTTTATGGTTGTATTAAACAATACAAAAATACTCTGTGCCAAAACTGAATTTTATTGCGTCAGAAAAATAGTAACAAGAAAACAAAAAGGCAGTTCTCAAAGAAGGAGACAAGTATAAAACAACATTTTCTTTCCCCTTCTGTCACCTCTGTGACCCAAAGCACACTTCCAAAATCATGAAAGAATAGCTTAGAGACAAGAATTTCCTTTTAATGCAATGGCCAGTAAAAATTCCCGACCTCAATCCGACTGAGAGTTTGTGGTCAATCGTGAAGAGGCAGTTGTGAGAATACCGATTTACTCCAACCCATTTGGACGAGCTTTGGTAGCGGCATCAGCGCGAATGAGAGAGTATAACAAATTAATTAATAGAAAAACTTGGCGGAGGGTGTGAAAAGTTGTTTAACAGGCTTTGGACTAAATATTAAAAAGCATCCCTAAAGCTTTTTGCAAAATAAAGTACATGTGGGTTGTTTTCGTTTTGTTCGTATTATTTTTTAGAACTTACTACTAAGTTTGGATTCATAAATTATGTTGTTAGATACACATAAAATAAATGACAAAGAACTTTTTTATTTTCCTTATTAGTTTTATGTTTGTATTTAATAACAAGTGCACAACGTACTAACTTGTACTCAATTGTGCTCCACACTGTTTTTAATCAGTTGGAACATCTTGGTACATTGGTTAAGCAATGAAAAGTCTAAATAGAAAGAAAATTGTGCATAAATGCCTTAACAATCCAACAATGCCAGGTCTAATATTGATAAATAGCTTAAGCTTCGAAAAAGTACTGTAAATAATGATATTATAAGACGATTCATGATAACTTTAAGCACAGATCGTAAACAAAAAGAAATCAACATACTATGTACAATAAAGCAAAATCCGTGTTACTCCAAAAAATAGAGCGCAAAAGGAATACGTATACAATTTAGGAAAATTCTATATTTTAAGGCTGGAAAAAGTTATTGGCACTAATAATAAATTAAAGTCTTTGGAATTTGATGAGTCCCAACAAATTGGTAAAAGTGACAAGAATGCCTTTATATATTTGAAAATTTCTTTCGTTCTTTTTACAAAATTAAACAAGTCTCTTGCACTGCACATTTTATATTTATTGTACACTCTCAGGAAATACAAATAAAAAGAAAGAATAAAAAATATTAATGGAATTTTATGGTTCATCATGTAGAAGATAGAGTACAACATTGTATGCGAATTTTTAAATTAACTCTTTTCATCTTGGTTTCTGCAGTCTGTTTTTGTCCCCTTAACTATGGTCTTTCTCTCGTTCGACATGTCATATCGAATGGAATAGCAATGGTAAACTGGTTTTATGATGATAAGATATTTGTTGTTTGTTTCGTTTTTTTTTTTAATTTGTCAAATGAAATTTATATAGAATGATGGAAGAGATCATCCTTAGAGCAGGTAACATGATGGTCAGCCGTTATTAGTTCGCATACAACCAATCACATAAGGTGAACGTGACACCAGAGGAAAGTGTACAACAGAGAAACGCAAAAGAAAACTACAAATTGTGTCTTCAATGCGTGTCGTCTAAGTCACAGCAACACTTAAATATTATCGTTGTGATCGGTGAACTTTTAGTATTTTCTGTGGAGCACGCTATAGCTTAAGAAGTAGGTATGAAGAATGTATCGTAATATTTGTAACATGCATGAATATTTTAGAAAATATATTAATTGGGAAAAATTAAATAGAAACCTTTATGGAAATAAGTTTTTATTTTATCTTAAAGTTTATCTAAATTTGTCTTTTTATATTCGAAAAAGAAAACCTTTAATACACTGTGCCTCATATTGGTTCCCAATGTGGGCAAGCGTTTATTCTGAACATTTAACTTTCTTTTATAAAATTTTTAAGCTAATCAATAGTTTACAAACTAATTATTTTCTTTTAGAAAATTTATATTTAGATCGGTAGCATTGTGGGAGGTAGAGCTCTTATGGCTCAACTACGCTGACATTTTTAACTTCTAGAATGCCTCGGTTTTAAATGCTAAATCATTTGCTTTGTATGCTTCTTTAAGTCGATGATGTTCAATAACGATTTTTTGTCGTTTTCATTGATCGAAAACTTTTGAGAAAAAAAAACTTTAAAAAATCGGAACAGGGAATAAAATCAATATTAAAAAATCGTGGAAAAAGCACATTGTAAAGTAGAGCTAAAAAAAAAAATCAACTAAAACTAAATGTTTAAAATAAAAAATGCCGCCTTTAAACAAAACTATCAAAACAGCCAATGAAAATCACCACATTGAAATCTGTTTCGTTTCTTTTTTTTAAAGGCCATTTGCCAGCTGCTGCCGTTGTTGCTGTTGTTGCCGCCAAAACCATTATCTCGGCGATACAAAACATTTATATATAAGTGGCAAGCTGTTTTTATTTTTCAATATCCGTTGCATTTATAATAAAAAAAAAACAACAGCAAAAAACTAAAACAATAATAAAAAAATAAGAAAAAAGCTTCAACTGTTTATCCATACCTGGGGATATTTTAATATCTGTCCCGCATTTATTCCACATACACCAACAAAATCCATGCATTTCCTTCTTAACACTTTTATCGAACTCGTAAACACCACTAACATCATGCTCGTGATCATCATAACGCAGATCATCTCTCATGCATGCTGCATGTTGGCCGCACTTAGCCAAACTCATTCACTAACACTCACTCCTTCTACTCTCATATCGTTGTTAAAAGATCTTTATGGAAAATTCAATATCTTGCTCGGATTTTGACACATTTGACAAATTGCTTTAATATCCTTATTTTGTTCTTGGCCTCAGAAAACGCATTACGATCGTTTTCAAGGTTTAAAGGTTACCAAACATTATGTTGCTCATCATCAATAACTCAGTGTGTTCACACTTGTATTTCAGGGAAATACAATCAAATCGTAAAAAAAAGAAATGAATGGAAGAGTGCATTAATAAAAACCGCAGTTTGACTAAAAAAAAAAACGTTTTTATGATGATGGTAAGATTACTTAACTTTTCAGCTCAATAGAGTCATAACTTGTTATTAAAATTCATCATCGGGTTGTAAAGTCTTTATAAATTTAGTAGAACAGCAAAGACATGCTCAAGTCTTACTGATTAGCACTAAATATTAAAATTAATGTTATAAAATGGGAAGATTTTAAAAATTCCTCTTAATTTAGTCAAATAATTTGAGAAATGTCAGCATTTTCTCTGATTTTAGTTAATTAAAAATGGATCCAAACGGCTCAATGTAAAGGGTGATTCAAGTGGAGATACTTTTGACAGATCACATGTGAGTCGTGTCATGCTGTCATGATGTTACAAATCGTTCAACTTTATTACGAAAATTCACGTTCTGTGAGGAATGTGTTTCGTACAGTGCGCTCAACTTATGGTCATACTAAGCGTACTATTCGCAACATTTGGGACAAAGAGCAACCTGAAGAGATTCAAGAACTGCCACTTCATTCCCAAAAAAGAACAGTTTGGCGTGGTTTGTGGGCCGGTGGAATCAGCGGTCCACATTTCTTTAAAAATGATGCTTTTGTGCCATGACAACCGACTATTTGATACCTGAAATTGAAGCTCGTGATCTCGGCACCATTGGTTTCAACAAGACGGCTAAAACTCATGCGGACAAACCCGAAATTCCTTATTAAATTTGAATTTTCTGTTTTTTTTTTTTTTCTTAAAAAAAAGTAGGGAACCTCAAAATGGATCACGCTTTATTTCATCCAAGCAAACGTAGTGCTGTTTAAAAAATGTACTTGTAGCAATAATCATATTGATATTGCGAAAGATATAGACTCCATTCAAGTAATGCAGCTGGTATGAAGCAGTCATTGACAAGTAAGTTGTTTTGTAACTGCAAAGTCATGACCAAGTTTTTACTGGATGTTTTTTTTTCATAAAGAAACGTAAATAAAATATTTTATTTAAAAAAATTTGAATATTTTTAAATTGAAGGAAATCAAAACAACAATTCGATTTAAAAATCGTCGGAAAATTTACTATTACATAAGTTGAGATATAAACAAATGTATTTCATACAAAACGAGTTGATTTATTTGCCCGTTTTGCGCAACGTTCTAATCTAAGAAATTAAATTTAATATGTGCCTTAAAATAACAAAAAAAAAAAAAAAAAAACATTCACACAAAACTGAAATTCCTCATTATGTTTATCTCCTGTTAGGTTTAAATGACTATTTCACATTTGTTTCCCAATTCTATTTCTTTATGACTCTTAAATGGTTTCGTGTTGATCGCTTTCGAGTTTGTGTGATTTTCTCTAAACACTTTTCATGTTATTGTAGTTGTTTTTGAGAGTACATACGTTTGTTTAGATATTAAAGCAAAAATTCACAGCATTCACATGTACAAATCACATTTATATAGACAAAAAACAAAGTGTATACAAAATATAAATTTAAAGATGATCATCCAAAAAAACAAAAAGAAACGTAAAAAAACTGAAATAATTGTACAACACAAAGTGCAAATGATATTTAACAGATGGCCTCCCAAAACAAAACAAAATGTGTACGAATCCGTTTGCCAGTCTACTTTCAGTATTTGTACAATTTTAGATGGCCAAAGTACGGAAAATCCAATGGCACAAATACAAATACAGGGAATGAAATAAAAAGCTCAGGACAAGTTAAAAGTGTTAAAAAATTGTCGAAGATATGATCTTGCTATTACACATTTTTTTTTTTGGTCTATACGCCTATCATTAAAATAAAATCTAGGCAATTTAGGTGTTGTTTAAAATATTACGAAGTACCGCAGTACTTTTGATTGTTTAACAGAAATTGTTTTGTAGAAATAGCACAGCAGGTTGTCTCCACCGCATTTGATCATCAATGGAGTCCATCCATAGGAGATGCTGAATATTTTTTTCACTGAAAATTGTATTATTGAAAAGTTTGTATGTGATTATTATTTTGGAAAATTTGAAAATATGTGTTTTGGTAATTTTAATTCGAAAAATACAAAACTGTGCTATTTTTAGTATTTGACAAATTAAATTTGAGATTTTCCAGAACGTTGAAGTGATATTAGCGAATCGCAACATATTTATTTGTAGGTGTTGGGGCTATGACGAATTTTAAATGTTCCTACAATGAAAGTTGCTCTGTTATTGACAACTTTTCTCTAGAAAAAGTTGCTCTTTTATTGACAATTTTTCTCTAGAAAAAATAGCTCTTTAATAGAAAATTTTTCTCTAGAAAAAGTAGCTTTTTTATAGACAATATTTATCTAGAAAAAGTTGCTCTTTTAAAGACAATTTTTCTCTAGAAAAAGTTGCTCTTTTATAGACAATTTTTCTCTAAAAAAAGTTGCTCTTTTTTAGACAATTTTTCTCTAGAAAAAATAGCTCTTTAATAGAAAATTTTTCTCTAGAAAAAGTAGCTTTTTTATAGACAATATTTATCTAGAAAAAGTTGCTCTTTTATAGACAATTTTTCTCTAAAAAAAGTTGCTCTTTTATAGACAGTTTTTCTCTAGAAAATGTTGCTCTTTTTTAGACAATTGTTCTCTAAAAAAGCGGTTCTTTTATATACAACTTTCTTTAGAAAAAGTTGGTCCATTATAAAAAACTATTCTCTAGAAAAAGTTGCTCTGTTAAACATTTTGGTTTTTTCTTTAGAGTTCAATTTTCATATTTATAAGTTGTAATACTAAAATGTAAAATAATGGAAATTTGTATTACTATTTCTTAAAAGCTGAAACAAATAATTCATTTTCATAAACAAATGTCCTTTCAACAAATTATTACTAAAAAATCGTTCATTTCTAATCTACAATTTTCCTAAATTTCATTAATTTTATTTGTTGTTTACATTTGCCAGTTGTATTAGTATTGACTGAATGCCGTTTTAGACGCAGTTTCAAACAATAATAAAAAAAATACACATTTAAGGTCAACCCATTTAAAACCCTTTTAAGCAACACAACCAGACAGTCCTATACGGATGTATTGGAAACAGAAAACGTCGAAAAAACTTTAATCTTAAACATTTCTCGGATAAAGACGGCTAAATAAGTGAGGAAATAACAAACAACCAACCAAAAAACAGCTGCATTTGTGGTTGAAATGGAGGGGGAAAAAAAGAAATCATACACGTCGTATTCGCGTCAATATAGAATAGAAAATAAAACTCTAATGAATGAATTTTTTTTTGTTTTTTTTTTTTTCATTTTGTCTGTTTATTTGGTTTAAGTGTCTTTTTTGTTTGTTAGACTCCTATACTGTGTTCGTTTAGTGTTTGGAGTTGAGTGCGTTATGGCTGGTGCTGCTGCATAAATGAAAAACCTCCTTTTCGACTTTTATCGCTAGATAATTGCCGTCAAAATTACAGGTTTTTACATTCACATGCATTTAAGAAAACGACTAAAACGACTAAAACGACTAAAACGACTTAAATTTATTATACGCCGTTTAATAAGTGGTATGAGTTTGGTTTTTCGTCTTTTTTTTTTTTGTTGAACAATAAATGTGTGAGAGAATTCGGTGGACGACATGACGGTGGCGAACTATCACAACTAGAGCTGTGGCTTTCTTGTGGGTGAATTGGAAATTATTGAAAAATTGATGAAAACATTTGTCCGCAACAGAGCAACTTTGTCTTGAAAGAATATTGTCCGGAACGAGCAACGTTTTCTAGAAGGAAAGTTGTTTGTGGCAGAGCAAATTTTTCTTAAAATAACTACATATCTTACAATACTACTTCTATGAAGCGATTGCTTTAAAAAAGCAGGAAAAAATATTTTTTTTTCTTAAATTCTTCGAAAAGAAGAAATCTTGGATACTTGAAAAACTGGGATACTTGAAACTTAAATAATTTAATAACATTTTATTTTAATTTTCCATTCACCCACGTACATATATTGTAAAGAAATTGCAAGACACTACTGCAACTGTAATTTCAAATAACGCCGCCACCTCTCTTACATTTTTTAAAATTCTAAACGTACAAAGAACCATGATTATACGTTTCCCCGCCAATACACAAGCAGATGAAGAAAAGTGTCAGTCAGTCAATATTAGAAGAATAGTTTAAATGCGTTGACCAATTCACGGCCAACAAATCGTCATTTCAAAAAGTCTTGGCGAACGAAAAAGGAATGAAAAGGAAAAAGCAAATAAAATAAATAGGCGCAGTCAAAATGTTCATTTAAATACAACAAATATATGTATGTAAGTATGTACGAGTACATGTGGTATTTAGAACAGAAATTAAAAAAGAAAATAAATGAAATACAATCAGACGCGTCGTTATGAATCTGACTGAATATTAAAACGCGGCAGCTGAGTTTGGCATTGGTTTGGTCGGGACTGTCGGTTTGTATGTCTAGCTTAAAACGTTATTAGATGGCAATGTCTTTTGTTTTTAGTTAAAAAACAAAAAAGGAAATAAAATTGAGAAAAAAAAAATAAAAAAACACATTTCAATAATTGTAGGTTTTCATTTAAAACTACTTTAGTCTCAATGTTTTATGGGTTATAAATGAATGACTGAATAAATGCCTTAAAAGTTGGGCGTGTGTCTTCCCCAGAAATTTATGTGACGACATGCTCTAAGGGTGTGATGTCCTGCTCTGTAGTATATGAATCTAAATGTACCGCTACAGCTACAGCTATAAAAAAAAATAAAACAAAAAACGTCTTTTATAAGCCTGATGGCCTAAAGACTTAATTTCTGTCGAATTCTTTTGAAAATTTTAATTTGTTGTTTTTTGTTTCGTGATGGGTGTTACCACACTTTTCAGTCATTTTAATGAAATATTTGGTTTTGGTCAACAATTACAAGAAATTCTTCTCCTTTTTTTCCCCACAAGTGCTGCTGCTGGTTATTTTGTAATTGTGCAATTGTGATCAATAAAGTTTGCATACGATTACACCCATTTAAGGTTTTACAAAATCATTGCGTTGCCTTTTAATAGTTTTTTAAAAGTTTATAATTTCTATATGATTTGTAACTTAATAATGTTGTTTGCATTAAAGTTTCGTAATTTAATATTGATAATTACTAGTTGCAGTCAGGGTCTAAAAGCATCTTCAACAATTTAAGACAGTTTTATGTAAATTGTTTGATAAAGTGTTCACTTTTTCATTATGATGCCATAATTATTTTACCATCAGTGTGTGTCATATACATATGTCAGTGTTGCCAGAAAATGAATTTAAAAATATGCTAAAACTTGAAAAACTAAGTGCTAAAATGTTTTACAGAAGAAAAAAAAAGTACTAAATTTTTTCAATGTAACAATACAATTTTTATTTCAAATATTACAAATATAATAGTTTTTTCTAATTTTGTTCGTAAGAATTGTTGATTTGTTTTAATAAATTACATTTCATATATTAATTCAAAAATTTCCGTGTTCATTTACTTACCACACAAAATTTAGTTGACATATTAACAAAAGTTATTTTTTATTTCTCCAAAAGTAATTTTTGGAGTAAAATAGTAAACAAATTTTCGAGTAAAAAATTGGTTTTTTTATCAAGCAAATTATGCTAAAAAGCATTTAGCATAATTTTTAAAAATTTCAATGCATTTTCGAGAAACAAAATGCTAAATCTAGTACTGAAAGTGCTAAAATGGCAACACTGACATATGTATGCGGAGTTCAAATATATAGTGTGTCGTGTTAATTGCTAAACAAACTACTGGGCCGATGTATTTGTAACCCGGGACATCAAAATAAATAAAGTAGAATGGAGTATGATAAGCCTGCTTTCAATGGGAATTTAGAATACAAAAATCATGACATTTGTAAGAGAGAATAGTACCTTTTAGTTTACGCCAACGATGGAAAATAGCTTTTTGGATTGGAGCTTTCGTATTGATTTCTCGACAAAAGTTAAATTAAACAATATTTCAGTTAATTGAATTGCTTTAAAATTTAAACAATATAAATACAAAAAGGCTTTATAATGGATACTTTTACCAAAAAGTATGTGGTAATAAGACTTTTAAAATAATCAGGAAATAAATTATCTTAATGCCATCAGATAAAGCATTTGTTCACCTTAAAAAACTAGTGAGCTTAGAAGAAAGTTATCGAAGAATAGAGTAACAATTTTAATTTACGCAATGCACCTGAAATAATATAAATTAAACTTCTTCCACTTGGAAAGAGAAAGAAAACAAAGCTCGTTTAATAAAAGGTTTCCTATAAATTATCTTGATTTAAATACATCATATTTAGAATAATTTATAGAACCTATAAAAAGCTTTATGACTTATAATATATGAACGTCCTAATGTCACACCAATTAAAATATATTCAAAAAAAATTTAGATATAACGTGTTTTTCGACTTGATAATAATTAAACCGGAATTTTCCAGTATTTGTTTAAATATACATCTAGGCATTTATAGTTTGAATAGATTTCTGAGTACATAATGTAAAAAAATGTATGACAAGTTCATTTGCTTGTATCCACAAAAAGGGAATTCCCCCAAATTTGTGATATGACATATGTATGTTGCAAAAATTAAATTTAATTAAAAAAAATTTAAGCCCAAAAGATTTTGAATCGTGGTAAATCGAATAAAAGCGTGTAAAAAAATATAAAATTTGTTTGTTTTCAAACCGTGTAAACAAGTAATTAGGTGTATTTTTATTTTACATTATTTTCGTTTATTATCAAGGCTACCACCTATAACATTCTTATTTAGGAAATATCGGGGATTTTTATGAAAACTTCACACATATATCCACCGATTGCATTTTCAAAATGTCCAGATTTATTATTTTAAGAATATGTTGAAGGAAATGAAGGGTTAAAGTTTTCGAAATCTTGATTAATTTTACTTTAAGCTTTCGTTTTTGGATTTAGCCTTGAAGTCACTTAATTTGAAATAATAATCAATTAAGAATTATTGCCTTTGTTCAATAATTCAACCAACAACTTTTCTTCGTGATGACCATATATTAGATGCAAATTTAAATCTCATACGAATATCAGTTCCAAAATGTTAATGAAATTTAATAAAATTAACTCTTTGGCTTGCACTTTTACGCAAATGGTAACTTAAATCATATATTTATCTGTTTCATTTGGAATATCAAATTTCTATGCAGCAATATTTTGAAATTGTGCAAAATGACTCGTGGTAGTATCACGGTACCAACAGAGTCTAAAATGTATTAAAAAAGTATAATTTTACCTTGTTTGCTAGAGCTGTTTTATGTCAATTTGTTCTCCCACTTTTGTTTTCTCGCTTACAATTTATCATCATTACCTTACAATACTGCATCTAAGAACCACTTTTTTTGGATGTACATTATGAAATTAATGAATTTTGTATTTGTTGCCGCACAGTGACAGAGAAGATGTTCAGTTGTCCACTCTTCTTTCTCACCATTAGAAATTCTACAGAAGCCAGTGTAAGGGCTGTGCACCTTAAGTCAAGGGTCCAGTATGACATGCACAAGTATGTTTTCTGTCCCATCTGTCTTTGGCATTAAAATGAAGTTTGTGTGGAATCAGTAGTTTAATCTCTCGGAATCTAATTTCCCTTCGGAACTCCGGGATTATATATTCAGGTTCCAATTTAGTTTTTTACCCAGTATGCTATATTAGAGTCACTCCATTGATTAAGGGATATTTATTGTTATTACGGATAGCACTAGTTCAGTCTTGGTTTGAACTACTTTTAGCCATATACCTGGCATAATTTAGGCATGTATTTAATAATAGTTTTTTTGGATCTTTGTCAAAGATGCCATGCGTCCAGCTGTCCGGGTTTTTTTCATAAGTCAAAAATCTTGGACCACTAAGTTAACAATACTGTTTTCTCAATGTATTTTCTTAAAGATTTCCAATCAGAATTCCTAAGATATTTCAGGTTTGTTCCACTTCCTTAATAACTGGAGTTAATATGACCCATATACTGCAACTTTGTGAGTCCAGTTAACACATTAAATAGTCTTCTAAGACTCGCCTTTGTTCTCTTTAGTTTTGGGTTTCCCCAAATGGGTCGTTTTGCAAACTGTAGAGTCTGTGATAAGTTTATTTATTGCAAACTGCTTTAGTCCATCCTTAAACCGTTGTTCTTCACTTTAACTATGCCATGATGGCTTGTCATCCATATTATCTCAAGATATTCGCAATTATAGTATAAGTTTCTTTCATTCGTACAATATGAAACGTTTCGAGATTTAAGATTATCGTTCTTCGCTTATTTATCCGAAAAGTTTTGTTATCAATTATTATGCCTCCAGTAGTTACTATGAGAGCGAAAGTATTTACATATTTATATATCGGCTTGTTCGTTTTATAACAAACTATCTAATCATCTGAATATAGATCGGTTCCTTGGTTTTTCTTTCTCATTCTTCTCTATCCTTTTTTATTGGAATTCTGTCACCAAATACTATCATACCAGAGGAGTATGATTTGCCCTTACTAGATTACCTGTTGTGTGAGATTATCCAATGTAGAAATCTAAATTCCTTTTCAAAATTGTATGTAAAAATACAGACTAATTTGTAACAGAATCTCGACCTGTAAACTGATTACACAATTTACATAGACAGGTGAACATCGTTAATTAGATCAGAAAGTATTTTTGAGATGAGCGGTTAAGAAAGAGCAAGATTAAACCATTATTTTTGAGTGTTGCAAACTCCAGCACAAACTCATAGTACACTTCACCCTATGCTGATGTTGGGTATAATTACACATGTACCTTTGCCTTCATACTCCCAAATTATTGTTCTTTTTTTAAATCAAATTTCATTTCCATCATTAAAGTTATTAATTCAAACAAACCACATGTGACAATGATGATGACTTTATAAATATTATTGGAAGGGTTTTACACAAATCACACAAAAAATAAAAATAAAACAATAACTGAAGAATTTTCAATTTCTATTAATGTTTTAGATGGCGCCATAAGGCTGCCATTGAAACAATTGGATTTAACACAGCACGTACAACAACAATATTACAAGTCAAAGAACTAGAGAAAAATAAAAAATCGTCCAAAGAAACGTAAGATGAAATCCAGAAAATAAAAGAAAGAAATATTTACCATGATTATTATACATACTACTGCATTATTTTGTATTGTCATATACAACATATACAACCGCACAGATACATTCTTGGGGATACATGTGTAGTACGTATCTGGGAAATACGTGTATATGCACATACATTTATTTAGTAGTCATGTGAACGTGTAAAATATGATTGAATGATTTGGTGCTAAAGAAGTCATAGTATTGTTACTCATGCAATTAAAAAAAAAACAAGAACTGGAACAAATGCTGCTGTATGAATGAAAAGAAAACTAATCACTTTTAAGTTTTTTCGATGCCGACATGTGACGAATGGGGATTTTATAGTTAATTTATTGCTTATTAATTCGAGTTGTTGTAGCTGAGATTTGCATTTGATTGGATTTCCTTTGTGGCTTTTAAATTATATGTATTAAAGGATAAATTGAATTTAAAAGGAACTTGAAAAGTGTAGATCTAAAGGTACGATCACACTGGGCAAATATTTGCCGAAAAAGACGTAACCACTAAATAACAACATGTATTTGAACTCGTTTATTTATTTAAAAAAACTTTTCCTATTTAGGCCAAACCACAACAAACATTTAATTTTAATTTATTTGATGCTGTTTGATCTTGCAAAACTCTAAACAATGTCAAACAAATTTGTGCTAAAAGAAGTGGTCACGCTTATTTGAGTAATTATTTGCCAAATATGACCGTACCTTAAGAACTCAAAAAAAAAAAGTTTGGCCTAAAGTTTATGTTTCAGCGAAACCAGCTGATGACGACCAGAATATAAACATACAAAAATTGGTAAATTTGGAACGTTATTATTAACGTTCTTCAGTAAGGGCTCTTTCACACATTGAAGGGAATGTGGAATAAACACTTTCAATATAGGAAAATTCATATCAATTGTCCACAAGCACTGCTTTCAGTATCCTTCTTCTCTCATAAATTATGTTCTTAGTTGCAACATTAGTATTAGTGGGGTATATACTCGTACAGTTCTGGTTAAGTTGACGACCACTCTTCAGTAAATCTTTAGCAAATTATAGAAATATATATGAACGCAGCTTTTTGCAATTCCTCAGTATTGGGAAAAGCAAAATCAAAGTGATACTGTGCTTCTTGACCATAAACAAATATTAGAGATTTGCAATAATAGAGGTGTTTTGAAGTCACAACAAAACCCCGATTTTTTATAAGATGAAATGAGTTTTAGTTTCTTATTTTAGCGTTTCTTAAATATTAATAAATAAGAAACAATTGGTTGAAATACACTAGATGTTTTCAGGCTGAGATACTAGCGATTAGGGAAGCATGCATAATTTTATGGCAAAAAACACACAGCAACACAGCCATTTTTGTTGACAGTCAGGCGGCACTCGTGTCACTAAAATCTCATACAACAACATTTATTCTAGTCAGGCTAGGTTGTCAAGGCTAGATCGTCTAACTTACATTACTCTAGTTTGGGTCCCTGCGCATACGGACTACTGCGGTAATAAGAGGCCGGACGAACTAGCCAAAGAAGAATCCGCTTTAGAGGTCTCAACTGGTGTTTCAGTCGCAACACCACTTGGAACTATTAAAAGTGAAACTTTAAGACACTACTTTAAAAACGCTGGAACTAGGTGGCGTAATCTGGACACCTGCAGGACCACAAGAAATAAGTGACCAGCATACAATAAGAAGCGCAGTTTGAAGATCCTGAATGTGAAACGAAAGGACATCTCGAGAATCATAGCGGTGCTAAGCGGTCACTGGACGATTGGTAAGCATGCGAGCAGACTCGGACTTCCCTTCAATGATCACTGCCACAGTTGACAGGAGCGGGAAAAAGAGGAAACAGTATTTTATCTTCTCTAGATTCAAGTTTTTCAACAATCATATACTAAACAACCTGGCTGAGACAGCAGGTATTAGATGGTTCGATTTAATCGGATGCCTGAACGCAAGAGGCTGGGTATAGCACCTATTATATACTAGCATCTGGAAAAGAGTGGTATGGTAGTTTTCAAAACGGAATCAAAAGATTTCACTTGAATACTTGCAGGCAGCAAGCAACCACTTAAACCAACTAACCAACCAACAATTGGTTGTTTAAAAGTATTCAATCGCTTTTTCTGTGACATAAATAGTAAAATATTAATGAGATTCGATTTCATGTGAACAATGTGGTTCTTTATGTTTTAAAGCAGCATGTGTAATCATTCGTACCTTTATAATTTTGCTTTATTAGAACAACTTTCCCGGAAAGCTGTAGTTTCTTGTCCAAAAACACAACAACTTTAAGTAACGACAGCCCTTTTTATCTTATAAATAAACAAAGAAATACTAACTTTTATTGACTTGCAAGTATGACCCATAATAATTGCCTTATTTTATAATATCTCATAACTTGGCAGCAATTGTGTGTGTTTTCATTTTTTAAAGGACACCATCACCAACAACTACCTTCAGTTATTATCAGCCAACTTCCGGTTGTCAAAAATCATACAATTGCCGCCTGTTATAAATTCACTTTAACAGCATATACCAACACAAAATTTCCACCAATTTCAGATGTACTGATATGTTTAAAATTATTACTGTTTCTGGTGCTACGTGTCATGTACTGCGCACTTACATATTCGCTAAATTTACAATTTCAACATGTTTGTAAAGTAAAAAAAAAAACAACACAGCAACAAAAAAGTATATAATGGCATGCAACTTTGGCCAGTTAAAAAAAATAAATATGGCAAATAAGGAATAAAATCGCCATCTAAACTCACAGTTGGATCAGTTCTTTTTCTTTAGTTTTAGGTTTTTTTTTCAGTTTATTGTCAGGTGCTTACAGTCCTCAGCTACGAGTAGGTTACGCTAACAAGATCAACATTATTTAAAGTTTTTTTTTTTTAGCTTTTTGCAATTGCCACAAACTTTTCTGTAACTTGTGTCCATGGTTTTTACAGAAAACCAAAAAATAGTACTCAGTATAAACAGCGGACGAACGTGTCGCCTTTGGCAATTCACAGACTTTACTTCCACAGAAATGCAGTAAAATTTTAACTTATAATCCTACTGAAAGGTTTAAGAAAAATTATGCTTACACTACTTGCCTAAGTGACCAACTGTCTGTCTGTCCGTCTTTCTGGCCATGGTGTGACTATGGGTCTGGTCACAGGTTGAGTATAAAGTTAAGACACAACAAATGTTTTAGTGTGTTTCTATTCAAATACTACTAGTTAGGTTTGTCTGAGTTACTGACATACGCGTTATTGTTTTATCTTTATTTCTTGAAATGTTATTTTGAATATAATTTTATTTTTTTTTTACTAGAGTTCTCTTTTTACATAACAATTTATTAGACAATTATAGAGAGTTATTACGAAATAGTTTGAAGGCAAATTCAGTTTAAGTTGCTAAATTTGGTTTGAAATAATATTCAAGAGAATGAAATTTCATAATTATTTACTTCGTTATTGTCTTAAATGAAAATAATTTCTTAATAATGTTGAAGATCTAATTATTTCATGCTCTGCTTTGTGGTGGCTATACAACTAAGCTTTTATCAGCTTAGCCTTGCCAAATCAAAGACATTGCCATGTTATGTCATTGCAATGCTACCAAATTGTTTTGCTCTGTCATGAAGAATACTAGCTGGCATCTATTTATATTTTTGAGTTTAGGAGCATTTTTCACACTTTAGTCTTCAGAACAGGCACGATAAAAAACTGATGATTTCAAAACAAGTGCTTCATATGTCATTTAGCATTATCACATCATTGTTAAAATATGCTACTTTATTTGAGTTTTTTACGACATTGCCTCCGTATGTCATGCCGAGCATATTTAAAGAGCACGACATGACGCTACACTGCTCATTTGTACAAAAATGTTAAAATTTGCTTTAGTTTTGAAGCGGTAAAGTAGTATATTTGTGAATCTATTTGAGTTATTTTCTTGCATTGTTTGGGATATGATCGGAAATTACTTTATCTAAGTAAAACATTTGCAAATTTATCAAAATTTTAATAAAAATTGTCCAACAAAAATGTAATTTGTACTAAGAGCTTTATTTATTAATAAATATAATGCAATGTAATTATCAATGTAGATAAAATTTATCATTTCAAATACTAACCCCCTGGTCCACGATGTCGAACGATAACTTTCTCTTAGATAAGACTTAAGACACAAACATTTTATCTTATCTATTTTTTACTCAATCAAGTTTGTTTATTCCACAATCAAGTTTGTGTCTTAAGTCTTATCTAAACGAACGTTATCGTTCGACATCGTGGGCCAGGCGGCCCATAGAGAATCCCAACATTCCCAAAAATAATTCGAAAATCCTAAAAATTAGATATGTAACAATTTTGCTTATAAGGTTTATATTTGTTTTGGGTTTGGAAAACTATATTTTCGAAACATCTTTCCGTTTCCCAGCTTTGGACTTTTGGAACATATGCCCTAGACTTGAAAATTTAAAAAAAAAAAATGGGGTCAAATTCCGAACAGCAGAGGGGCAACATATTTTAAAAATTGGAAACTTCTTTTATATTAAAATGACCTTTCAGAAAATATAAATTTGTTATACATTTTTTAGCTGAAAATCCACACCAAGCATTTACGCGTTTCTCGCTTTCTAAACAACAGTCAAAAAAGTAGAATCGTCGTCGTAGAGTCGTATATTTTCGTATCGAACAGCTGACATTGACAAATGAAAAACAAATTTATTTTAAAGGTGCTGCCACTAAAAAAATAACAGTTGAAAAAACATTTTGTACATGAAATTGACAAACAAACCGATAAAAAACTTCATATAAAAAAAATCAGCTGAGCTTACGACATCACCTCGAAAGTACATTGCCGCGAAAAATCTTCACATGTAACTTGAAATACTTGACGCTAAAAACGTTTAGTAAACTATAAACGCGTTGACGCTAAAAAGCGAGTTGTGGACTTCCAGCTTTAAAGAAAAAACTTTTTTTATTAAAAAAAAAAATGGATAAACAAATGCAAAACTCTATTTCTTTGGAAAATTTTATTGTTTAATTAAAAAATCTGTTAAAAAATCTGCCTGTATTTAAAAAAATGGGCCACTATTTCACAAAATGTTTAAACTTAAAGTTTCAAGTGCGTATAACTCGTAAAACATAAGAGGTAAATTGCACACGAAAGCATGTTTGTTTTCTATAGAAAATTTTTCACTGACAAGAGTTTTCTATTGAAACAAAAATAAGTTACTTGTACATATACAAAATACATGGATCCTAATCATGTGACAATCGGTTCATAATTAGTCATATATCCCATATAAATACCACTTCAAAAATGTTATTTAATGAATTGGTGTAGGTTATTTTAGATATGGTCGGTCTTGACCGATAGTACTTTCTTAATTTTCATATAAAGAACTTTGCGACCAATTTTATGCAAACATTTTTTCGAGGACAGTTTTTGATCCTACGGAAGTGAAGAAAAAAAACCGTACAGCGGACAAGCTTTCAATTTTGCTCAAAAAGTATTTGGAAAATTTCTCTGTGTGTCAGGAGTGTTACGTAATTGTTTTATATAAACCAGCTATGTATTCTAAAATAGCATTTATATTATGTTGAAAAAAGAACTTTCATTTACATTTAATACCTACTTCCTCACTTACCTACAAGTTAATCAAAGTTAGAATCAAACGAATTTTTTCTGAGCACTTCCTCAATTAAACAATAAAATTAACAAAAGTGTTGTATTGATTACGATCACAAATATTTCGTTTACAAAAGAGACAAAACACTCAACTCGAAAAACACAAAAAACCCTTGCGGTCGGGTGCTTTTCTTCTTTTCTTTGTTTTCATAAATGATCATCAAACCTCAAAATAACAAGGATGACTTTCAGATTATGTTGTCACTTGTTACTAAAAGCAATTCATTCTAATCTATAAAAAAGATCTTAATTGCAACATGACAAGTAACATTAGTTGACGTTGCAGCAGCAGCAACAACAGCCAGCCGTAACAATCTCAACAACGAGCAGCATTAGCGGCAGCAACAACAACATGAACGTTGACACAATTGTGACAAATTATTGACAAAATACCTGAACACGTTGTTTGTTCGTTCGTTTGTGGATGCTGATGACAATGAAGATGTGAAAGAATAAAATGAAAAAGATGAAAATGCCTGGCGGCGCCATTACTAACAACAATTATAACAAAAACAAAGAAGAAGCTGGAGAAGAGATTTTGATCAGATAACAACAACAACAACAACAGCCACAAAATATACGAACACAACGTATAGGCCACAAACGAAAAATGAGGAGAAAAACAAAAGGAAACAATAAAACAGAAGTCAAAGTGAACAAGTGCAACATTTACGTTGATGCATCAGTCAGTCAGTCATTCAGTCAGGCACTCACTCAGCCACAGTCTATTCATAGATATTATTCTTTGAGGCTGAGGTTCCAGCTTCTTATCACTTACATCAATTCCCATGACATCGAAAATTAAAATTGACTACGATGAAAATATTCAGCGCGGCATTAATAAATCCCAACACTCTTCTTTTGAGCCATTAAGCAGCTGTAAAGAGTCAAAGATTAGAGAAGAGAGCTTGATTAACATCAGCCATCATAATGATCATTGTCACAACAGCAATAATCGTAATTATAATGATTATACTGAACAAAATAATGAAGAATTTAAAGATTTTTGTTGCTTGTGTTGTTCGGAAACAAGAAGCTGTTACGGAAAATTACTTTTAAAATCCAACTTAAAGAATAGTTTATGGAAGATGCCGCTCTGAATTGAAAAGGGTCTTGTAACAAGTGCTGTTATTCAAAATATCGGGAAATCAAAAAAAAAAAAAAAAAAAAACATGTTTACAGTTGCCGAGAGTTCTTAATGGGCGAACATTAAGAATTTGATGCAGCTGGCGCTGTGTTGACAATATTTTTTGTCGTGTGTATCTCGGGTCGTTTCGGAACCTAGATCCGAGTGTGATCATTGTGCACACAGTTTTTGGTAGTTCAATTGGGGAAATGTTTAATAAACTTTGAAATTTGCTCATATTTACTAGATCTAAATACTCTGCTAAGAAATCAAAATCGAAATAAATATTTCGTGAATCACAGAGAAGAGCTTTCGTACTCAGTTAATATTAATCTTTTGATAGGAAATGCACAATCTAACATTTATTTATTTCAATAAAACTACTTCTACTGTGTAAGACTCGAAAAACACAATTCGTGTTCTTTTCAAGTTATAAATAATTTCTAGTTTTTGAAACTATTACCTCCATGTCGAACATCCTGTAACTTTAAGGAAAAGTAGCAATAGCACGAGTAACCGCTTAAACTTTAAATTACACATTATAAAACATAATTCTATTTTTTTTTTACATTTTGTTTTAGAGTTTTTTATTTTCGTTTTCGAAAGTACCCAATGTCCCTCTAACGACATACAACTTGGCTTAAATTTCATAGATGATGTTTGAATTGATGATGACGATGACCACGATGAGATGTTTTTGTTAATAACAGCAACAACAAAATAGAGTTTTGTACATAAAATCTAATATCGGTTGCAAGACCAAGCGTAGCAAAAGTCATTAATTCACCAAAAAAAAAATTAAAGAAAAAGAATTGTGTCCATTCACTCATACACAAAATTGAAGAGTTAAGAGAGAATGTCTTTCAAAATACTTGAACACTTGTTTTTAAACAAATGGTCATTTAAAGACCTCAAATCTTAAGTAATAAGAATAGAGTTTGAAAAAAGGAGAAGTTATCTAGGTTAAAGATTTGAGTTTGTATGGATTTTAAAAGTGTTAGAAAAAACATTGTATGGAAACTAAATTTGGTCTTTCTGTTTCTGTTCTACTGTTGTCTTTTCATTTCGATAATTTCGTATTATTTGAAACATTAAACAAACATTTAGTAAACATTTGAATGAAATTACATATATTTTACTGCTTTCAATATGTTTACTTCCCTAGATTAAGATCAGCCATAATCTAACAAACCTACATTAACTATTTACCAATCAACCAACCAGGCAGCCGAATAACGATCCATAAGTAACAACAACTAATAGAAAGCAGCAGTAATATTAAAGACAAGATTTTGGTGCCACACAATCACTATTTATAGTTTAAAAATTTTGCACAATGGAACGAAATATACAATGTTTGGAAAAAGAAGTTAAAGTGATTGAAATAGTTTTTGTGTTAAAATACACTTTTGTTTATATGTATGTACCTCCTCAATATATTCATTCCAAATATTGAAATTCTATGTACATATGTTGGTAATCTTGATGCCTTTTTTAAGTATCAAGATCTGAAAAATATATCGCAGTTTTTCGCTCATCTGCTACATATGTGACAGATTTAACATACGAGTATATATGACATTTGTATGCTTTGGTTATTTCCTTGTAAATTAATCAATATTGTCCATATTTACTTAATTTTGCTAAGTTCCAAGTGTTTTCGAAATTGTTCTTGGCGTGAACATGTATGCCAATGACTTTAGTACTATTTTTCCGAATTGTAGGTCAATTCAAGAGTAAAATTCAACATGCCAACTTTGAAATTGAACTATTTTTGTGAAAGTTCTTATTGTGATAATAACACAGACTATTTGGACGATTATTTCTGTTTCTTAACTGATTTCCCCTCTGATGTATATCCAATACTGAGTTGGATTATAAAGGTTTTATGATTGGTGCATTAAGTTGTGGAGTAATCATAATCGTAATTTTATGAAGCTTGTGAATTATACTAAAATCGACTCAATACTCGAATGCTGCAGAAATATTCACAACCATTATTTTTGTTGGTTTGGACACTAGCGAACAATTTGTAATTTTTGTATATTTTTAGCCCTAACCTTCTTCTTTGGATCTTAGAAAAACAGAACAGTATATCACAATTTGTTTTCTCTTCTAATTCTTTTTCTTTATATACTCAGGATATTGCAGATAATAGTGATGATTAGGGATGGACACTGTAAAAAAACATCGATGTTTTTTTCGATGCGATGTATCACAAACATACATCGATGTTGCATCGATTGTTTTTTTTTTAATTATTTATTATTATTATATTTTCGAAAAATCTTAAATTTATTTTACATCTCCCAATACTTCTTTTCAATACTGTTTAAAAATAAAACTTTACCAAGTCTTTCACCACTCAATCTGTTTCTTTATTCCCACCATTGTAAGGTATTTAAAAGCGATTTTGTAAAGCTTGGGAAACTGTGATTTATAATCTTTCCAAATATCCAACGGATTTTCGTTCAGTCTTCCAACAGGAGTCCTCAACTGAACTTAAAATTCATCAGACAATATATCTTCATTCTTGTTGCTTTTCCAATTTCTATGAACCAGTTTATAATGGCTAGTCCATAATGAAAAAGTATCGGCACTTTTATAGGATTTTTCTGAGTCAGATTCAATATCTTCATTTTGCAAATGAGTATTTTTCATTAATTCCTTGATCTTTGATACAGCATTGGCAACGGATATTGCATCATTAAAGTGCATTTTATTAAATCCAGGGTCTAAAATGTTAGATACATATGTATACACGTTTAAATACCGTTCTGTATACAATTTGTTTTCCGATTGTTTAGGAGCAAAAAAAAAACATCGGATATATCGATGTTTCGACACAATACATCGAGTGTTTTTAAAACATCGATGATTTTTGTCCATCCCTAGTGATGATATCACAATATATATTCTGTGGATATTGTTAAATACGTCCTTAAGTATTGTAACTTTTGCAGAAGAGTGAAGACGTACGACTAGCAGCAATGAAAAGCGATGCAGCATTGATAGTCTCACAAAACATCTTTTGTATAAAGTGTTTTCTCCTGTGATCTTTATCGAACTCTCGCTTTGCTTTATAAAGTCTTCTAATACACACTTCTGTGAAGCCGAAAACTGCTGTGATGTATCCATGATTAGAGTCATGTATTTTGTATTTTCGCCCAAGTTCAATTAAAATTCGCATACAAAACGCATGGTCACTAACCTCTTCGTCGTAGGATTAGAGACACTTTATGACTTCTTACTTAAGTAGCAGTTATGAATATAATATTAACATGATAATATCAAAAATATGTTTTGCCAATATTGATGTGGCATTTATTGTTATCTGTGAGTACGTCTGTGAGTCATGTTATATCTCTTGGGAAGTGCGGTGACAGTTTTATAGTGTCGCAGACATTGACAATATTCGGAAAGCCATTGATGTGGTCTTTAAGAAATTTGTTGATGCCATGCAAGTCCAATTTATATTGATATATGTATGTAAAGGCATCGTAAACTAGAACTTATTTATTCCAGATAAGTTTGTATAAAAGACCATCCTGAATTTACCAGTATTATTTAGAGTACTTGCGTTTGTGTTTTAATATCGTCTTTCAGAGATATGTCAATAGATACGCATCATCAGTAGCTTTCTGATCTTCTTTGAGATTTGTGTGCCAAAGATTATAGTGTTTGTTGAGTTCACAAATACGAACTATAGAGCGATAACTGGCCCCAAACGTAACAGTTATTATGCAGAATAATATAAATTGTTTAAAGTGCAATAATTTTGGAGATTGTTGTACCCATTACACAAGTTTAAATCGACGAACTATTTTGATGTTGTCATGAGAAGGGTATATATAAGTTTGTCAGTTTGTAATTTACAAAATATCATTTTCCGGCCCTATAAAGTATATATATTCTGTCTGTCTGTCTGTCTGGATCTTGAAGTCAATTTTCTGAAGTCCCCAGATATCTTCGAGATCCAAATCTTCAATAATTCTGTCAGGTATGCTTTCGAGAAGTTTGCTATTTAAAATCAGCAAAAGCCGTCCATAAATAACGGAAATATGAGGAAAAATCCGAGACAACCTCTGAAAATTTCATCAAAAAAATTAAGTGTATTAATATTGTTACGAACAAATTCTTCAATTCATCGACATTATTATGCATAATATAATTATGCATCCACAACAAAGTGAAGGTTATATAAGATTCGGCATAGCCGAATATAGCCCTCTTACTTGTTGAGCTTAAATTAGGACTAAACATAAGGAATTATGCTGACATATGATGGAATCAGTTATCTTGCTGTATAAAACCAAGGTTGTAGATCACCAGCATTGTTTCACATCAAAAAAGAAATTAAGAAAATGTAATTGTTGTTGGGTTGATAGTTCGTTTTCTTGCGTTTCTTGTAGAAATGGTAACAGGGGAGAATTGTTAATTTAGACTGCGGGTGAATGTAATTCCGTCACATTATAAACTTCTTTTAGATTTATACGAGTATTTTGAATTTAAAGAAACATCCCACCAAAATCTCATTAATCTATTAATCTCTTCACAGGGCCAAACTATATCAAAACCAATGTTTCTATCTCTCACTGATTCTGCTAAAGACAAAAAGGTTGGCATGCATGTATAACTCACTAGCGGACTAAAATGATATTTAAGGCTATAAAAAACAAGGCTAAGAAACAAAACCAATACAAAAGCCACAACAATAACAACAAACACACGATAAAAAAAAACAACATCAAACACAAAATTCCGAAATAAACGATTAATCTTTCGATAATTTACATGTGATTGACGGAAACGAAGCAGATACCAAGCAACCAACCAAACAGCCAGCCAGCCTATTTATATAAGTATTTAAATAAAATATATACAGATATGTATATACATACATACATATTTATACATAAAGTGGCATATATGCACATAAACTATTTCATGTACATAAATAAATAAATACAAATAATGAATTTAGTAGTTGATTATATACTCGTAAATATATTAGGGTGGGCCAAAATACAAAGTTTTTGATATATGTACATATATGTATTCTCAACTAAAATTAAAATGTCAGTGAAAGAAACTTAAGACATTAACATCGGGCAACACTGTCTTAAACATTAAATTATATTTCTTCTCTGAAGATGATCAACAAAGTTGGTCGAAATTTTGGGATTTAATAAAAGACAACAAAAATTAAAAACAAACAAAAGCTTTTATATTTTTAATAAAAGAGACCTCAAGCCGAATTAATAATGTAAAAAGATTTTTAACAATCAATTAAAATGTACTTCATATTAGGATATCATTTCTCATAATCTGTGTCATAGTTCTAGGCTTTGTCGAGCTCAATCAAGGTACAAAAATATCCCATTTTTTTTATCATATTTATTGCAAAGAATTTTGATACTTTTTAATATTCATATTCTACATTAAATTCAGCAAAGTACATATCTCTTTACTCGTTAATCTAGCTCTACAAGAACTAGCTCTAGTACAAAAAGAGTATCATAGAATGATATAAATTTTTAATTTTAGTTGTAAATGTCGACCATGTTTTTTACATCCATATAAAGCGAGCCACCCTAGTGTACGCAAGTATGTTTGTATGTACCAGAAAATTGTTATTTTTAAGGTACAATATTTAAATTCACTTACTCATTGGGGTCATTTTTTTCTTGTTTAAACTTTTCTTTTGTCCAGCCAGACTGGTCATATATGTACATACTCGTATGAACCAAGATATGTATGTATGCATGTATATTAAGTAGTAGAAGTAGTAGCTTAATTTAGTTTATTGGCATAGAATGTTTGAAAAATAACATGTCTAAATTTTCAAACAGTCACCATTCGCAGTTGGACTTCCAATAATAATAATTTAATTTTTGATACATGTTGATCATTATGGACGTTTTGGAGTAGATGATTTTAATGTTTAATTAAAAACCAAATTAGTTATTAATTATTATTACATCACACCTGATCCTACGTTTTGGGAGATAAATGCTAAAATTTAACTGATTTGGCATATAGCGTAAATTAAATAAAATATACAAATAAAAAACTAAAACAAACTAAAAACAAGTAAAAGAGTATAGTCGGTCAAGCCCGACCATATACACAGTTTTTCAGATATGGGCGCTATATGGGAGACATTACCTATTGTTGGCTGATCATCCAAAAATTTAGTGCCATGCCAACTTTGTCTCGATATAAACACGTTTAAAAGATTTATGGAGGTTAAAGTGAATTACAAAGAGGGTCTTATATGGTAGTTTCGACTAATTATGGACCGACTGTTATAAAATTAGGTGTCTTTATTTCTGTATATAAGAAACTTATTTGTGTCAAATTTTATTTGAATACCAAAATATTTAAAAAACCTCTTGAAACTCCGTATTAACATATTTGAAACCAATGATATGTCAACGACTTTCCTTCTGAGTAATTGTATTTCTATTGACATCAAATTTTATAGAATTTTCATATCATAATGTTTAAAATAAATTCAAAGGCTTTTGTGAAATTAAAAATCCATTACAGTATTTATTCAATAACTATATTTTAATTATTTTTCCAATTTGCTTCAAAACGTCAATGAAAATATAAATTGAAGAAAACCAAGTGGAAGTAGATTCAAAAGCGACAATTAATTGTAAAAAAACATTGAGGAAAGAAGTAGGTCAAAATATTTCCTCGGTATATTCACTACCTATTGGCTTCCGTTACAATTGCTTTGTAATAACAAATTAGATCAAGAATCATTGGTGGTAAAGTAAAATATGAAGGAGTATTAGCTACATATATGCATTCAAATTAAAATTAGTTGTGAGTTCAGTTCAAAATTCAGAACATGAGTTATTACACATTCGGATCTTTCGTGATTATGTGAGGTCAAGCATGCGGGACAGAAACATTGTAGATTTGACCTTAGTAAATATCGGAAATGATCCTTTCTGGCAATAACAAAAATTTAAATTTAAGTATTTTATCTAAAATTTAAAAAGAAGTTTTAAAGGTTTAGCTTGAAAAAGAAATACAACTCCAGAGTGACTTTGTTTTGCCACTAGTATGTGTTCGGATTTTTATATAAAAAAAATGTCATTTGCTGCTTCTTATTAGATACCACTATTTTTCAGTAAAGTTTTGTTACAATTTTTCATACTGTTTATTATTATTATTATTATTATTATTCAAAAGCTGCGATAGATTGATATTAAAGAAATCAGGTCGATGTAAAAAAAAATTATGTTAACCCTGCCTCATTATCCCTATCTAGTTTCTGTCAATTGAGTAATATTAGGCTTTTGTCTAATGGAAAGTTAAAGCGCAGTGGCGCTACAAAACTTGACAATAAACAAATGTTACCATCTCGCAATAAATATGCTGTGGAGGTGGATCGATATGTTGTGCAACAGTTAATGTGCTCCATCAAAACAAACTCACGGATATTTTGCATTTAAATTTTCATAAATAATATTTATAATTTAATAGTTTCTTTTTACAAGCAATTATTATTATTATTAATTTGTAGTTCAGATTCAATCGCTTTTTTTTTTTTTTGGAAATATAAATATTAAAGCATTTTAAATAGAGATTTAAAATTTAGTTCTTTAGTGGACTTTTAGACAACCATCTATCTTCTCTTCCCTAACCCATTTTACTGGTTTCAACACAATTTAATGAGTGCTGGCCCTCGAAAAAAAAATCCATTTTGCAGTCAAGCCAAATTAGAGAAAGAAGCACAAATTTAATATATGAAAATAATTTAATTTATCAATCATGGTTAAGGGTAAAACAATTATGCGAATTATAAGTGAGAATTTTGATATTAAGAAGCCAAAAAACATGACTACTTTTAAATTTTACGAAAAATATATAAATAAAAGTTATTTTTTTAAAACAAATAATAGTCTTTACCAAAGGATTAAGAATGTTTTATTACTTTTGGATGAGATCGGCTCTCTTTTGGATGACTTTATCTCGGATACTAAGTTTTGTTCGTAGACAATAGATTTATCAAAGGCATTTCTCATCTACCGTCCACATCTACACCACATAGAATTTTTGGGATGACAATAAGCCAACTTCGGCATAAATACTTTCGAGTTTATGAAGAAACTCTAAAAAATGTGTAAATGCTCCTTAATAGAGAAAGAAGTAGCTAGGTTGAGATATTGTATTAGATTTAAATTTAACGCATGTGAATATTATGTTAATATTATCCTATGTTTTGTAAATTGTTCTTCTATCAAATCAAATCAAATTGTTCAATACAAAAAGTCTTTTCAGCATTAACATTTCTTGCTAATACTTTGTTTTCTTCAGGAGGAAGGGCTTAGAAATTAATTTTAAATAACATAAAAATTTAATTTTACTACTGTAATGGTAATAAACTGAATCTATTTAAAAACAAGTAATTTAAAGCAATTTGCTGGAAAAAAATTTCCATTTCAATACAGATCATTATAAATCAACAATATTGCTGTAATAAATTTTAAAAATATATATGTACCTACATATATGTATGTATAATCAAATTGAAGCCAGAAACTCAATCTATCAAAATAATATTAAATCATCTAACAATACACCGGCTATAATTAAAAGAGAACAGAGAAATGTTGGTTTCTGATTATAATTTTTTCCTTCAAATCACCTTTATAATGATCAACTTAATCCATCACCAAAATTACCATAATAAATTGTTACAAATTAAAAGTGATTAAATGATATTTTCCAAAGTGCCAGGTAAACAAAAGTAAACGCCCATCTTGAAAATAATAAATATCACAGAGTTATTATTAAACAGCAAATAGAAAAGTAATACTCATATGTACGACTTTAAGTGCTAGTAATGTAAAAGTACGTTCTTTAAAATATTTACTCCTCCCTTTTTGGTTGGTTAATTAATGACATTACCAAAATAAACAAGTTAGAGTGCAATATTCAGCTGAGCCGAATCTTAAATACCCTCCATCTAAACGTAATAAGAAATACAAAAACTACACTGGTTATAGGACTAGAATATCTTTATTCTGTGTTTTCTATTCAGTCTTAGTGCAAATTTTATTATTATTTTATATATTGTTTGAAAGCCAATTTTACGACCAACATAATTTATTTTAAATGATTTGAAATTTTATTTAATTTTGACCATTTATAATTGATGTAAGTACCGATTCTTTCTATAATTTATGAGTTTGTCTGATTTTCATAATAATCTTGAGTGTAATTTAACAATTTAAAAATTAAAAGAACATTTTTTTTATTCACCACAAGTTAAGAAACAGAGTATAAAACAGACTATAAACAAGTATTAAATATAAGGTGAGGTTTTTTTGTTTGAATTTCATCTCAATAATATTATTTACAAAAGATATATGGGTGGCATATTAGAAGTGGACCAGTTATGGACTGATAGCTTCTAAATCTAGTATCCACTATTGTGGTTTCTGCGTATTTGAGGCTTACTTTGGTTGAATTTCATCTCAATAACGTTATTTGCAAGAGTTGTATGATTGTTTAGTATGCTCGGACGTGGGCCTAATTCGGGAGCTATTCCCAATTATTAACTGACAGCTACAAAATCCAGTAGCATACTTGCCGTATAACCGATATTAGTGTGATTTCTGGATTAAAATTACGATCTATATAAAAGTTGATTCGATATCGATATTTATTATACATTTTTGTGGGTTTATTTGTTTTTCAGAAATGGTTCTTATATGGCAGCTATGACAAATTATGAGCCGATCTTCTTAAATTTAGGAACAGTTATTTTCATTCCTATGTGGATATCTCATGTCGTATTTCAACATAATAACGGTATATAGCAAATATGGACCGATATTTTCAAAATCCAGCAGTTTGATTTTGACATGTATGTTAATGATCCATATAAAATTTTGGATCGGTACCGTTATTTATAAGCGATTTATGAGTATTAAATTAATTTTCGGAAGAGGGCTTTATATGGGGGATACGATTAAAAATGTTTCGAAATTCACAAAACTTTGTTGGATGACTTTTGTATAGATGTAAATGATTTATGCAAAGTTTTGAGTCGGTACACTCAAAAAAAAGACATGTACTAAATTTAATGAAAAAAAATTCCTTAAAAATAGTTAAAAAAATTCCCTAAATTTGAGTAAAATTTAACTAAAATTAAGGAAATTTTATTAAAATGTTATAAAAATGACTAAATCTGAGTAAAAAAGCAAATAGTTCATAAACTTGAAATTAGTTTATTATTTTCTATAGATAAATTACTTGATTGTAGGAAAATATTATTAACCGCAAAATAATATTTACTAGAAATTAATAATTTTTTCCTGAACTTAAGGGAATTACATCATAAAATTAAGTAATTTTGCTTTTAGTTCAAAAAACTGAGTTCAGTAAATGGTTTACTCCAAAATAGTTCATAATTTATAATATACTTAAAACTTGTTAATGGTTTTCTTTGACATTAGTTAAAATTTTCCTAAATACTGAGAATTTTATATTGCATTTTAATACATATTTATTAAACTTCTACTTCGAGTTTATTGCTTACTAATTATTAAGAAATGCTTTCAAGAATCTAGTTCAGATAAATTAAGAAGCAAAGCAATATATTATTTCCTACCATTGAATAAAAGATGTCTTACTTCTTAAAAAGTAACAAACTGATATTTAGGAATATCTTCCTTAAAAAAAGTACAGATAATTTTTAAACAATTGTATAATTGAAAATCGTAACTGGTACAATTGTGCTTTGATTTTAGAACATAATTAACTAAATATTACTTAAAATGTAAAAAAAATATAGTAAAAATTTACTTGTATTTAGTATATATTTTCTTGAAACAGGTAAGTTAAATTCATAAACAAATAATGTAGATAATTTAAAAAATAATGAAAAATTTTACTAATTTGAAGTAAAAATTTCTTACTAAAATATTGAACATAAAGTCGTTTTCTTGAAAATAAAAATAGTTTTTGAAAACTTTTTTATAAGTAAATATTTACTAAATTTTAGAAAATAATTTACTTAATTTTGAAATATTTTGAACTTAAACGTAGAACATTTTATAACAGATATGACAATACCAAACTTGAAATTAAGGTAATACGTAATGCTAAAGTACTGGTTTTTACCTCTAAAAATGATGAACCTGTTTTTTTTTAAGTTTTAATAATATATTAATTAAGTACCAAACTATAATATATTAATTAAGCAACAAACAATTTACACATTTTCATTGATTTAATTTTATAAAAAATGTCTTTAATTATTTAATTATCAAATCTTCATTATTAAAATTCTACATAATATATTTATAAGAGTTGACACTACTATTAATGTACCAAATACATATAAGGGTTATTTAAATGAAGAAGAGAGCGAGAGAAAGAGATCTATAAATAGTGCTGATAAATCTTACCATTTACATAGATAATTAAATAATCGTATCATATTATTTGGTTAATCAATGTAAAAACAACGCTCTTTTTATACATTATATAAATGCATAATATTGTTACAATTTGAACCAGGGGAAATTGTTTAAAATTGCATTTTTATTAATAAATCTTAACCATATATATATATTTATGTGATAACAAACTAAATAAATAAACCGAATACCTAAACTAAATACGATTAGGTAAATTGCAAAATTAAGCAGCACTTGCGTAATATTGGAATGTTGAAAGTAACTGTTTTAGTTATACAAAAAACACACATACTACATACGAGTTGTAGTTGAAAACAGTCGATTGAAATATAAAAATATAAACTGTGTATTAACACTTAAAATAAAAGTGAAAAATTAAAAATATAACAATTAAATTTTAAATACAATTATTAACAAAAATATAAAAAGGAAAGTGGTAAGTATTTATTGTCAACTATAGAATATGTACTATGTACATACATACATACATTGCCGTGTTTAAGTTATACAAGTGTCAATTTACAATATTAAAAAGTGAAAAGTTAGTTTATGAAGAGTTAGTTTATGTATGTAATGTATGTACGTAATTTGACAAAAGTTTCGTAACATTGTTTTTGTATTTATAAGCATATTTGTGCATGCACATTCTTTTTGATTATTTGTTGTTGCTTCATTTGTTAGTGTTTAAATGCGCCAACGTCGTCTGATGAATTGAAATGTTATAATAATGGAATCCGCAGACACTTTAAAATATGTATTAACACTACTCAAGGGAGATGAATTTTTGGAAATTTTTAAAGGTATTTTTTGTTGTTTTTATCATATTTTTTTTTATTAGCCATAATTACATTTTGTTTTTTTTTAGACCATAACATTGATACAAATGCATTAAAATATATGACACCAAGCCGTTTAGATGTTATAGTTCCCAAACCATTATTCGGTGTAAGAATAATATTATTCGAGCATCACCTCAAAACATGGCAAAATGAGATGTCGTCGTCCTTTAATGATTCAAAACAATCATCAATAAACTCATAATTAGAACATGAAGAAGTAAGTTTATTTTTCGGTCTTTTTCTAATATATTTACAAAATTTATCCGAAATAGTTTAGTATTGAAGCAGTATTAAAATCGTCTATATCCGGGAAATCGATTTTAACTTATTATGACATCAATATATTTGCATATTCTTGAAAATAACTCGGAAAACTTTGAAAATATAGAACTGATATGTGTGTTACAAATATATATACTTAAACAATTTTCTTTAAAACAAGGTTTTCAATTTTTAAATTTGAGCTTTTACGTAATTATTGTTTGTTTCCTTAAATTCAAAAAGTGCATCTGTATTCAAATTTCATATTTTCCAATGAATATTTAATTATTTGTAACTCCAAATATATGATGCGCTATTTGTATTTTTGTAACGACTGCCTTGGAATAGTATAATTTGGAAGACTAAGGACCTTCAGTGTTCCATAGCCAAAGAAGCAGTGTGTCACAAAGAGTGTCCCTTCCACGTAGTTCTTCTGAAAAGAACCATAATTTAACTATGAAAAGGCTCTGAATTTTCTCACAATTTATCACGTAGCAGTTAATTCTGAAGTACATTTTTTTAAATTGTTTTCCTTGTTTAAACAGAATCCTTAAGTATACATATAATATAAAATTAGATCTGTAATTTACTGCATCTAAAATTCAAGAAATTTATGAAGTTAATTAATTTATATATTTCTATTTTTTCAAATTATTAAAATTTTATCATATGTGAAGTGAGTTATTAGAATATAAAATACTACCAGCAACATCCATAAAGTCACCTCCAATTCATATTCATGAATTAAACTGTAACTGCTATTTAAGACCTATTAAATACTTGGTAATTATAAAGAAATAATAAAATTAAATTTAAATCCTGCACAAATATTATATTGTAATTTAAAAATATATCTTCAAAACTATAATTAAATCAAATATTAATCTAAATTTCAAACAAAAATTAAAAATACTTTTTATATAAAAAAAAATTAAATTTAAATCCTGTAAAAATATTCTATTGTAATTTAAAAATATATCTTCAAAACTATAATTAAATCAAATATTAACCTAAATTTTAAGTACTTTTTTTGTTATTCCTACATTGTAAAATATTTTAATAATAAATAAACCTTTTAAAGAACCTATTCGTATACGTTTATTTCTAGATAAAGCAATATTTAGCATCTAGGAAAATAATATTAAAATTAAGTAAATATACTACTCCTAAATTGGGAAAAATGTAATTGTATTTAGTACTTTTATTCTAGTAAGCTAGAAAAAATTGGTTACTACTTGGTACATTTATTCCTTAAAATAATGAATAAATGTACTAGATAGTAACATATTTTTTATTTTATTAGAGTAAATGTATTTAATAAGTAACAGTACATTTCTTCCTATTTTCTGGGAGTAATTTACTCTGTTTTAGTATTTTTTTCCGTTAATTTTAGTCAATTTTTTTCTACTGGGGTGGATGCGCTTACTCAATTTCAGTTCTTATTTGCAGATTTTTTTCCTTGTTTTAAGGCTTAAATGTACTCTTTTTTTACATATATTGTATCCAATTTTGGGAAAAAATTAACCTAAATTCATAACTTTTTTATAAGTTTTTGGTAACATATTTATTAAATCGAAGTAAATTTTTACTCAGAACTATTACATGCTGTCATAATTTTAAATAAAAAAGATTTATCTTTTTAACTAAAATAGAGGAAAAATTTCCTAATTTTTATTGTTCTCTCAAATTTATCTGAACTATATTCTTGTAAATATTAACTAAAATGAAGGAATGTTTCAGATAATTTATGAACTAGTGTAAAAATAATTTTTTCCACTATTCTAGTTAAAATTTACTATAATTTAGGAAAATTTTGTATAAAAGTAGGAATTTCGGACTAATATTAAGTAAATTTTTTTTCCCAATATTAAGGAAATTTTTTACTGACTTGTAATAAAAAATGTCTTTGGCGCCATACGACAACCATTACGTCCTTAAAATAAGTAAAATTTCCTAACTTCTAGTTCATTATTTTTTTGAGTGTATTTAAGTGAATTTTGGAAGTGGACTTTATATGGGGTCTATGGTCAAACATAGACCGAACTAAAAAAAATTTCGTTTTGCGATTTCTTTTTACATGAAACTTATTCCTGCTTAATTTTGTATTGACATTCCAATTTTATAGGCATTTATGTATAATTGAGCAGTATTTCGGGGAGATTTTTGTATGGGGGCTATGAGAAATCATGGACCTGTTCTTACTATTTTCCTCACACTTTCTTCTTTTATCATAAAAACAACGTATACAAAATTTTATGGTATTATCTGCAATATGTTTAAAAATATAGAAGGAACAATTTTTAAAAATATCAATTTTTTATGGAGGTTGTCTTACATTTTGATCCATAACTCCTCTTCTGCTCTACCGATTTTGCTGATTTTCAACACCAAACTGTCTAGGAGAACTATAAGCGGGTTTTTGTAAACTTTGTTCAATTCGGTTGTGTCCTTTGTACGTAGGATTGTTTTACACAGACAAACAGACAGACAGACGGACATGGCTCAATCGACTTAGTATTTCGTAGACCAAGAATATATATACTTTGTTGGGTCTCAGATGAGTATTTCTCAGTGTTGCACGCGGAATGACAAACTTATATATACCCTCATTTACCACTTATGGTGGTGGAGGGTATAAAAAAACTTCAATAAAATAACACAGCGCACATAAACAGACCCCTAAGGTTTAAAGCCAACATTTTGTCATTAGATTTAATTGTGTGGCCACAGTCTACACTGTTAGTTACCTAGAATATTATTTATAAAATGGTTAAAAATAATAACATGAAATTGGTTTAATAAAAAAACCTTAAATACACATAAAACCATATAAGGTGAAAAATGGAAACGATACAATACACGCATGCGCAACTCATTACCTTCACTCATTCACTGGAGGTTTTTTTTTTCATAAATTGTTTAAATGTGGTTTAAGGCAAAAAATCATTTAATGGCATTTCAACATTTATATTTTTTCGTTTTCTTATACGTATGTATGTATTGGAGGCAATACATGTACAAATCTGTATAAACACATATGTAGGTACCTTTTTGTTTTGGTAGAAGAAAAGAATTTATTCCCATAACTCAAAATCATTGGAAACTATTTATTGTGATTACTTCTTGTCATTTTTTTCACTGCTGCGATCAATCAAAAAACTTAAATACACATACTCGCACACATTTTAAAATATTTAAATGTGTGAGTGTAAAACATGACATGAAACACAGAGTGTTACTCCAACCGATCATGATGGTTGACCTGTTTGGCTTTAATAAACAACACGGCCTGTTTCACATTTTGTCTCCCTATATCTTGGTGTGACTGTTTTTTTTGTTAATTTCTTTTGGTTAGATGACGGCATTTTTAATCATTATTTCTTGGGGATTTAACGTTACCGTATTGATTATGTTCTTTTTTCCCATTTCTCAAAGCTGAATTACCCAGTAAATCTGCAATTAATTTATTATGTCTAATCCTTGTTATTGAGGTGTAATGTTATGAGTTGGAACTGTATATGAATGGTTTTTCAAAGAGAACTATGTTTTTCAAAACAAAATAAAACAATGAATATGAAAATCATTTAAATGTTTACTACCACCACACATACAGACATCGAATCTTTTACCGAAATATTCAGTCACATTTTGGTGTTAAATCGCATGATTTATTATCGATCGGAAAATTTAGTTGGCAATAAAGTCATTGTTTCAGTGGATGTGTGACATGTGTAGAATAAATAATAGGCCAAAATGGATCACTCGATAGAGAGATTCATTCAACGTAACCTCATTTCCAGTTGATTAAAAAACAAGTAAGAAAGTATAGCGGTCAAGCCCGACCATATAATACCCTACACCCAGTATATGTATAAAACATTTTTTCAGAAATGGGCGCTATATGGGAGATATGAACTATTTTGGACCGATCACACAAAAGTTTAGTGTCATAACTTCCGTGAATATAAATATTATGTATGTTATACTTTATCTCGATATAAATACTTTGAAAAGATTTACGGAAGTAAAAGTGAATTATGGAGGAGGTCTTATATTGGAGTTTGAACTAATTATGTATATACGAAACTTATTTTTGTTGAATTTTATTTGGCTACCAACATTTTTAAGAGATTTATGGTCGTTAAAGTGATTTTCAGAAGTGGGCCTTATATCGGCGCTACGACTAATTATGGACCCACAATTATAGAATTGTATCATATTATTTGTATATATACGAAACATATTTGCTTTCAATATTATTTGGATACCGATATTTTTGAAAGAGTTATGCTCTTTAAAGTAATTTTCGAAAGTGAGGCTTATTTGGGAGCTATGATCTTCACATAATTTGTAGATGTGATTTGGCTTCATTTACTTCTCATTTGTGGTGAAATTTGTTTGCATACATGCATAATTCATACATTTATGATCGTTAAACTCCTATTTCGGGAGGACATTTGTATGGGGGCCAGGTGAATTAATGGACCGATTTCCAGCAGTTTCAATCCCATCTGTCCTTGGGCCAAAAAATATCACGTACCAAATTTTATCGCAATATCTTGAAAATTGCGACCTGTACTCTGCGCACAAGCTTTACATGGACAGCCAGCCAGACGGACGGTCGGACATCGTTAAATCGACTCAGAAAGTTATTCTGAGTCGGTCGGTATACTTTAAGGTGAGTGTTGAATCAATATTTATGGGCGTTACGTCAGCACAAGTCCAATATACCCTCCCCACTATTGTGGTGTAGGGTATAAAAATGGCGCAATCACAACTGCACACATATGCAGCCTTTCATACAGTGACACGTTCAACATGCAAAACCATCTCAACGATTGCTCTGGGATTTTCAAAAGCACAAATGCGACAATGTTATAAATCTACTTCTTAATAGTATCTCAGAAGGACGATTACGTTGTCTGACGAATTTTATAGATCCACCAATTTCAAAGTGACTTTTCGTGTGAGAGAAATGCGTATGTAGTTTAAAAAATATTTGTAACGACCAATTAAGTATATTTATATATACTGGATCCTTATTGACTGAGATTTGGAGATGTCTATCTGTATTGGTGAAAATAGTTTTACCGAAGCGCACATGTGGAATCAACATATCAGAATTAGTTAGAAGCAGGGCAGGTTTTCAAATGTATATTTTACGCTCTTTGGTTTTCGTATTAAAAATCAGGTCATACATGGTCATACAAAATCGGACCGGAGCATACCTGGTTGAAATATAAACAAAAAATCACGACTAACAGGTTTTTACCCAAAAATGAATCAGAAATAATTTAAGAATAATAGCTTATTTCAAAATGATTCAAGAAGTCTGTCTGTTACTCCCACGTTATATTCATTATCAACATTTTCGAGGAGTCAAGCAAAAACAAACAATTACTGTTCACAAATCCTCACCATCTGGCCGCTCTGCAAATGATGCCTGCGAAGATCAAAGTATTTTTATTAATAAATATATTTGCTAAATGTAATTTATTCGTTTTGCTTTGTTAGCTATTAAAAAATGTACGAAAAAATTAATGCTCAGGTTATTTTATTTCAGATAAGTTATTGAATTTGGCCAAAACTATAATAATTATGTTGTAAATTTAAACAAAGCAAGAATAAATATAATTTTCAATTTTTTTTTGTTAATTTATTTGAATTAGTGTTTTTATTCTAATTCATTTTCGATCTAATAAAACACGTTTTTAGTAAGGTCGTTGATTTCCAAGCTAACCAGATTTTCAACAAGAACTTTGTTTTACAACAGGGACACATTGTAACAAAATAAACGTTTTGTCATTTTACTTGTTGATATATCAGTAGTAGAAGCTTTAAAAATTGTTACAATTTCACTCGAAAATATAATATTAAAAATTCTCTGTGAAAATTGTAGATCCGTAAAAGCTACATTTGCAGAACATTATCATATATGTATCTGCATATGTTGGCAAGCTAAATTGTCGCATTTGGTCTTCTGAAAATCCAAGAAATATGGTTGAGAATTCTTTGCTTGCTAACGTGTCACTATATGATGCTCTATGTGGTCTGGAGGCATGATTGACAAAATTCAGTTGAAAATGTAGTTGCAAGAATGGAACACGATAACGAGAAATGCTAACAAATACATGTTAACTTATTATTGCTGATATGGATATCACTGGCATGTACGGTAGGTGCCACATGGCTCACAAGCACCGAAATAGTGAATTTTACGAAATTCGGCTATTAATTTTGTGATACTATGTTAAAGATAAAGCTTATATAGATTTAATCTAATCGATTACAACATTAACACAAAAAATTTCTTTTTTAAAATAAACCTGCCATATTTCCAAAATGTTATAGAAAATGTTGATAAAAGAATCGATATCTGTTGGACATCGTGGATCAATACAATTTTTTATACCTATAATTGTCAAACCTTATTTCTTCAACACAAAAAACATTAAAGAGATTTTAGAAATTCTTTGTTCTATTTTGTTTCAAAAACAAAGTTCTCGTTAAAAAATCATTTAAATCAAATTCTCCGAGCTTACACTCACTGGCGAAGTTTTGTCTGTGGTAAATATCTTATTTTAAATATAATTAACAAACACAAACTGCGCAGCTTTTTGGCTTCTCTGCACAAAAACACCCAGAGTCTTTGGCGGGAATCGAACCCGAAACCCTCTGACTGATAGTCCGGCTCACTATAGCGTTGTAAAGACTATTTCTGATAGACAGTACTTTCATTATTGCTAGAAACTTTCACTTTTCAGCTTTCTTCTCTTCTATTTTCATTTGATATTGGCGTTCCGATAAACTTAGCTGTTTTTCCATACTATGTCGTATAAATGCAGCAGCGATGAAAAAGTTAATACTTTTTTGATAAAGAGTGATCCATTTAAACCTATTTTTATTCTGGATTGTCTGATAGTCCACCATAAAATGGCTCATAATGTTACCAGTATATCAAATATTTAAGCTGTGTGTGAAATAAACAAAACTTTATTGGAAAATAATTTTTGTGAGCAGCTAATTTGCGGTCCGCACCAGTCAAATGGTAGCTTAAAATTTGTTATCAACTATTAATAACTATTAAATAAATAAATTTTGAAGAATTTTTGCTGTTTACATGAGTTTGAGGCATTTTGAAGAGCAATTTTGAAGAAAATTTCAATCGTGTAACTGTAGGATTACAATTCCATTGACGTGGTAGTACATCAGACACCATTTTCATGACTCATTATTTCCAAATACTGTTTCCTAAAACTTTTAAAACTATATTTGTTTCTTAGTAATGAGTGTAAGTTTTCATTAATATAATAATTTTTCTAATTAAAAGGGACAATTCGTGTTAAATGCAGTTTTTCACATACAAATTACTTTTTTATGTTTGTTGGTGTCTGTTAGACTACCACGTCGCAGAAGGCTAAATGAAAATATTTTTAAAAAGTTTTTAATATTTATTTAGTCGGACTCGAGTTCATTAAATTTAATTTTCATTAAATATTTTTTACTGAAGTAATTGTTTTACAACATGACATCTCTATTAAAATTTTATTGATAACTTCCCCAGGATTGAACCTGGAGCCTGACTAAATAAATATCAAAAATTTAAAATTAACAGTTCGAATAAAAAAAAAATAGAAACAATAAATTTTTAAAAAGTAAATGTCAGAGATTATTCTTTCGGACAATAAAAAGATTCCTATATCCAGTGTTTTATTTCAAATTAAAAAAAGAAATGTTAAAATGAAACACCCTATATGTTGAAGTGAATTTTATACAACATACAACTCGTACAAGATACGTTGGGAATTAAACAACTTTAACACAATTTAATATTAAAGTTATAAACCGTTGCCAAGATTTCGAATGCTAATGAAAAACAAACTTTATTCTAATTATACGCAACAGGCTGATTAAAATAAATGTGTATTTCATATCTTAACACACATTTGACAAGATTTTATTTTAGTAATAAGAAATCATGTTTTATAAATCATCAAGAAAAAACGCATTCTCTTTTAATTTATTTCTGAAATTTAAGCCCAGCTTATCTGCAAAAATCTTCTACATATTTAACATTGTTCAGTTGAAGGCTAAAAGAAAAGACAGTGGTATTATAGCCAATGAGACATTTCTTAAACACTTCCTAACAAAAACTTAACGCTTGAGATACACAACCATGTAAGCGCATATAATTAAGACACTTTTACGCATGCACACCTGTTGGACAACACAACGACGAAGTATAAAAGTTGGGAAAGAAGCTTTTCAAAAAACCCCTTGTAGACGACAACAGAGTATGAAATTCTTAGGAAAATATGTATTACAAATGAAAATATGTTAATAATACTGTCGCAATATATCATATGCTAATTATACTCAAACACATACAAGATACAAGTTACCTACATATTCAATTCTTTACAATTTATAAAATAAAAGAGTAAAACGTAGAAAAAATATTAATTACCCCAAGGGCTAAAATGTGACATTAAACTCATCATATTAAAGTAAATACGGGAAAAGAAAAACACTGAGACAGACGAGTAAATAATGAAAGAAAAAACAGCGACCCCTTTTGATTGTGTAACCATAAACGTGTGACGTTTATTGTTCCACTGACGTAGTTCGGGAGGGAAGTCTCAGACTGGTATTGTGAAGATTTCGAGTTTATGTACAATATTTTTTTTTTTTTTTTTTTTTTTTTTTTTTTTTTTTTTTTTTTTTTTTTTTTTTTTTTTTATTTATTGAATCTTCAGATATTGAAATGACAATAAGTTTTCGAATCTTAATACTAAAAGAAAATAATAAGTCCAGCCAGTGCTAGACAAAATATTATGATACTACAAAAAAATTTACATCCACTGATCCAGTCATCTGTTTTGCGTTTGAGTTAAAGCAAGGGTATCCCTCCTTCTCAACCGAACATGTCCACTAAAGTTAAGGATGTCTCGTGCAAGTGGGTTTGGATGGTGTTCAAGTTTGCTGACATATTTTGAGGCGTATTTTGTAAATTCGTCTTTCACCAAAGGAATGCCTAGATCTTTGTGAATTCGAGAATTTTTAACGTACCATGGAGCTGCAGTAATTATACGTAGAATTTTATTTTGACCTCTTTGAATCTTTTCAATGTTGGATGCTGAGGCAGTACCCCATAATTGAATTCCATAACACCATATTGGCTTTAGAATTGCATTGTACAACAAAAGTTTACAATCCAACTTTAATGTAGAATTTCTGCCGATTAGCCAATTAAGTTGCACTGCTTTTAATCTCATCTGTGTAAGTTTTGCGTCAATATGAGACTTCCAGGTTAAACGACGATCGAGGTGGATTCCGAGGTATTTGACTTCATTGTGTTGCGGAATAATTTGGTTATTTATTCTGATGGACGAGCAGGTATCTTTTCGCAATGTGAAAGTTATATGAATACATTTCTGTTCGTTAACCCTGATTTTCCAAAGCTCAAGCCAATTCTCTAGTTTATAAATATAATTCTGCAAATTCAGTGATGCTATTTGATGGTCCTTATGAACGCTAATAAAGGCTGTATCGTCAGCAAAAGTTGAAGTATGTATATTGGGGTCTGACGGCATATCGGATGCATAAATCAAATATAAAGTAGGACCCAGTATGCTACCCTGGGGTACTCCTGCTTCAATTGGCTGAGCGGGGCTTAAAAAATCGCCTTCTTTGATTGTAAATTTGCGACCATATAAATAACTTTTCATAAGTTTGTGGGTGTTAGCAGGCAGAGCTAATTTTATTTTGTGCATTAAACCTTCATGCCAGACTTTGTCGAACGCTTGGGAAACATCAATGAAAAGCGCGGAACAGTATTTTTTCTCTTCAAACGACCGTCTTATCACATTTACTAATCTGTGTGTTTGTTCGATGGTACTGTGTTTAGCTCTGAACCCGAATTGATGATTTGGAATACATTGAGTGTCGTTCAGAATTGGAATCAACTTAGCCATTAACAATTTTTCAAACAGTTTTGAAATTGTCGGCAGTAGGCTAATTGGCCTATATGACTCTACTTTGGTGAGGTCCTTCCCTGGCTTAGGAATCATGGTAATCATAGATACCTTCCAATCTGCAGGATAGTATTCTAGGCGTAAAATAGCATTGAAGATAAATAGAATAATTCTTCTAGCTACACGAGGTAACTCCACAAGCATTTTGTTGCTGATTTTATCCATACCTGGAGCTTTTTTAAGGTTCAGAGTACCAATAGCGCTTTGAATATCATTAAAGCTAAGTCTTAGAGGTACAGGAGGTCTAATAACGAGTGGTGGCAAATCAGTTGCATTATTTGAGTTGTTTATAGTAAACACATTTCTTAAATGGTTAACAAATAAAGTCCCCTTCTCGGAATCGTTTCTAGCCCAGTCACCAGTCGGATTTCGCAAAGGAGGCTTTCCTCTAACTGGTCTTTTTAAACCTCGTGCCGCCTTCCATAACGAATAGTCAGATTGTGGGGAACTGTCAATTCCCTCCAAGTATGATTTAAGTGAAGCCATTCTTTGGGTTTCTAAGAAATTTCTTAGTATATCTCTGCATTCCCGTAGCCTAGCTTTCAGTTGAGGAGACCTGTGAATTTGCCACTCTCTTCTAACTCTTCGTTTTTCTGTCAGGAGATGTTCGAGTTCAGCGAAATAAGTTCTGTTTGTCCTATTTCTGCATTCAACGTCATATGTGGAAGCGTGATGCACAGCTCTTCGTATGTCCTCAGTAAACTTGCCAATCGACCCATCAATATCCTCGGTAGTTCTCAACACTACATTTTCCGTGCAGTGGGAACTTAAATACTTTTTATACTTTATCCAACTTACTCTGGATTTAGACATGTCCCGAAATGGAGAGCCATACCCTTGAAGGAAACGCATTGAAATAATAGAAGGAGAGTGATCTGAAGACAAGTCTAATGAAGGCTCCACTTGTATCGATTCTACAGGGATATTTTTCACTACTCCGAAGTCAATAATATCGGGAATCTTCCGTCGGTCCGTCGGCCAGTAGGTGGGATGCCCGCTTGAGAGTACATCTAAGCCCATTTTGGCAATGGTGTTGAAGAGTTCACGACCCTTCGGGGTCACTAGACGTGAACCCCAAAATGTGTGTTTGGCGTTAAAGTCACCAGCAACCAAAAATCTAGCTCCAAGGGAATTGAAGAAGCTGTAGTATTGATGTTCTTTTATTGAAAATCGAGGCGGCGAATAAATTGATGATAAAACAAAGTTGTATTGACAGAATTCAATACAAATGTTTGTTGCTTGTAGGTAATCCTCACATATGTTGTTCATTAAATAATGTTTTATTCTGTTCTTTATAAGAATTGCCGAACCTCCACATGCTCTTCCGCGGGGATCTTTAGTATCATACAACACGTAGCCATTAATTTTGAAGTACCCTGTCGCCGTCAAGTGAGTTTCAGCAATCATCATGACATCAATCTGCTTATCCATCAGGAAGTGTTCCAGTTCGTTTTTATGTTGGCGGAGGCCGTTCGCGTTCCAAAAACAAATTTTTAAACAAATCATTTCTTTAAAATTGCTTGTAAGATTGTGGATTGCATTTTCAGCATTTCCTGCATCATGGATGTCATAGTGGTCGTAAAAGTGTTCATAGTTTGGACAAGTGTCTGCAAAGTAGTCTCTAGAGTGTTAATATTAGGCTCGTAATATTGAGATTTAGGTTCCTGCTCCAAACCTGGCATATTAGATTTAACCACGTTAGCGTAAGAAACTTGTCTAGAACTAGGCGCGTTTTCATGACTAGTGGGCCGTAACAATTGAGGAAAATTGTTACTCGATGCAAAATTAGGCTGTTGAGGATGATTAGGTAATACTGACGTCTTGTTGGTCCTTATGCCTTTCAAATGAGTGTAAACTGGACAACCTCTATAATTTGCGGTATGATTACCTCCGCAGTTACTGCATTTTTTGATTTTTGAGTCGGTTTTCGACTTATCACATTGAGCAGTTGTATGTAGTTCCCCACACGCAACACAAACTGACGGCAATTTACAATACGCTTTAGTGTGACCAAATTCTTGACAATTAAGACACTGGACGGGTCCCTGACGCTTATGCGGTTCTTCCACGGTGATTCTACGATGCAGAAGGTAAATCAGATTGTAGATGGGATGGGATTCGTTTTTCTTTAAGACTGTATCTCCGGGTTCCAATTCCACCCTGAACATTGGCTGAGGAATCTTTTCACGGTTTCTAATATTCGTTATGCTCTTAATTTTGAAGCCATTTTCCATTAAACTAGTCTTTATCTCGTCAGGATCAACATCTGGGTCTATACCCTTTAGAACGACTTGGAGTCCTTTTGCGCTTTTCAGCTGGTAGGTATAGAAATCCCTACTCTCCCTCTCCAACTGGTTGGACAATTTTCGAAAGTCATCTTCCTTTTTCACTTGAATTTTGGTTTCGCTGATATTTCCATGTTTAATTGAGGTTACGCTAAACATATTTTCACCTATTACCGAAACAATTCCTTGTACCAATTTACTGGAAGTGGGCTCTCTCAGATAAATTGGTGGGGGCTTAAACGTCTTTTTAGGAAGTTCTGGATCATCCGTCTGGAGGAGAGCAAACCTGTTTTGATCATTTGGATTGTCAATACTCACGGTCTTGGGAGCTTTTGAATTTGATGACATTTGAGCAGATGTCGGGCTCCTCTGTCGCTTAATAACTGTGACGTATTATTAAACTTATTTCACACTCCTCGTAGTTTCTTCATAATGATGCAGAAAATTTATGACAAACGTTGGAATTTTTTATGCAGGAAAAAGCTTGATATACAAATTACCACAGGCAACATAATGTCGCTAGCACTTAGTTTTGGAAAATTTACTATAATAAATAAAAAAAACGTCGCAAGTAGTTCTTCAAGCACATGGGCGACAGCTAATTACAATAACAGCGAAAAGCGATATACCACAAAGAGTTCTCAGTTCTCTTAAAAAGAAAAACAATTGAATGAAACAGCCGAAATCGAATGTTTAAACAATGCTTAAACATTCCAAGCTGTCTAATTTTAGGATATGCAAACAATCAATTTGTAAAAAGTTTACGGAAGGTAGCAAAAAATCTGATTTCTTTAAATTCTCAACTTCAGTCTGTCGTCGTAATTGTAATACACGTTTCAAGCACAGTAGTAATAAAGAAAACAACAAGATTTTTACGGTCATTTGGTTTGCTCCTATTAATAATATTGACCGCTTGGCTGCTTCTCGATAGTGGGACGATCGAATGCAAGTGAGAAGTTGATTAAAAGTTACAGCGGCAGAACTAATTGCTTCAACTTTGTTTGTCCGTCAACTAACTTTCAAAAAAGAAAATAAAAACCAACTGTCAAATGTCATACAAATGCATTAATAAACATAAAATAATAAAAATATGTGTGTGATATATCTGTACCTATATCACACGATTGTCATATACACAACTTATCGCCTAAATCACAAGACCTGTAATTATATTTAATGACACCAATTGTCACCTTATTAACACTTTCTTTTTGACAGGCTTTTTGTTATTCATTTTATAATCAGTATTTAATTTCTCTTTTTGGAAATATTTAATATCTCCTTGTATTTAGCCTACACAATGCTGCTTTTAAAATTAAAAAATTTACATATTTGTACAACTTTAAGAGTTTTATGCATAAATTAAAAAACGGGTTGCACACCGTTCGCTCTTTGTCTTTTAATCGATAACTTGCGATCGTTTCATAATACTCACTTTAGCTGCATTGCGCAAAGTTTCCTCAATCGGGGATACCATTTAACACTTAATAAACGATCATATGAATTACATTGTTGTAAATAAAATTTTGCATACATTTTTTAAACGCAGGGCACAATGGGAAGTGACGCAAAGTAAACATGTATTTTCAAATTACTTAAAATATTGATTGAAAAACATGAAATTTCAACAGTGAGTGATTAAATAAAATTTCCTACCAAAAATCGATTTTTTATAAGAAATTATAAAGAGGATTTTAGATCGTTTAATATCGCTTTAAATAGAAAACAAACAATATATGATCTCTTGTATCTTGTAGAAGACAAGATAGTATGAAACTCTCAGGGAAAAATATATGTTACATGTAAAAACGAAAAACAAAGTATAATATGTCCCGGTTTACATTATGAAATTTTTGTCGCTGCGATTCTTGTCGTATCTTCTTTAAAATTGTATTTTCGTCTACATTGTGAGATTTTTGTTGCAGAGACTTTTTGTGGATGTATACATGTTTTTATATACCCTGCAGGAAATGTCAATAGTGAAACTGTACTGATTTACTATTGACACAGTCACCAGTACTAGTGACTTAATATACCACAGACAATGTTAATTACTATAGACATTTAACATGTATGTGTCATTGAAAATCCACTACTGACATAGTTACTATTGACAAATTAGTTCTTTTGGGACCACATTGTCTACAATTTGGTACTTCTCTGAAATAGAAAATAAAAATGCATTTTTTGCTAATTTTTGGACTTATATTAGAAAAAAAATTAAAATATTAAAAACTATCTAAAAATAAACTCGAAAACACCCAGAGTCTTCGGCGGGAATCGAACCCGCAACCCTCTGAATGATAGTCCGGCACACTATCGCCTAGTCTATCGGGGGTCACAATTGAAAAAAAATAATTGTATAATAATAACCATTGTGACAATGCTGTTGACAATGTCGCCAAACCGTCACCAAAATAGTACACAAAAGTAGTGACTTGGAGACACTTGTCCCCAGGTTTCCTTCAGGGTATTTTGTAGCTAGCTCATACATACATACATGTATGAAATAAAAAAACAACGAATGAGGGAACAAAGCGTGTCTCACGAGTACATGCATATGTGTACCTCTTTTAATACGTCTCACCGCTCTCGCCTACAAAGCAAGAATCGCAGCGACAAAAATTTCATAATGTACACCGGGACTATGTGTACACTTATATTTCCTACCAAAAGTCGATTTTTTATATGGATTTATAAAAATGACTCTAGATGCTTTAATAATCCTTTAAAGACAACAAAAGGATTATCTGTGATCACTTAAATTGACTTCCAAAAATCTATTTTTTATATGGAATTATAAAATAGGCTTTAGATCCTTGAATAGCGCACTAAATAAAAAACAAAGGACAAAGTGATCACCTATATTCCCTACAAAAAATAAATTTTTTCTAAGGATTTATAAAAATGTTTAATATCGCTGTAAGTAGAAAGAAAACCAAGGATAATCTGTGTTTCATACCAAAAATCGATTTTCTAGTAAATCCAAATACTTGCAAATATTTGAGTTAAGAAATGGTTTATTAATTTTATATTCAGTACTGGTATTAGTTTGCATGTTATCGGCCAGTGAATCTGATAAACATCAGACATGGTCAATATAAAGATAAGAAATCGCTGTTCCTCTCCATATGAAGTGTGTGGCTCTATTGTTTCATTTTTTTTGCAATATTTCTTAATGATTTTATTTTTCTATTCTTACCATTTTTAATTGCATTGGAATTTGTCACTGAATAAAGTTATTTGAACAATTCACTATTTTATGAAAGTAAGTCAAAACTGCTAAACTTGGTGGTTGGTTAAAAAATAACAACGCCTTGTGTCAAACTTCTAAATAATCAATAGCCAGCCGCTGGTTGTCAAACATAATTTTACATAATAAAATGTTTGTTAAGTAATGCAAATATTTGGCTGCATACATAATACATCATATTTTTATGTTCGTTTAGTCAGCTATAAAAGGGATCTTTGTGCCAAGAATTACTTTTAAACGCGTATTAATACGTATGTATGTATGTTACATATTGAGCGTTGTCTTGTAGTCGATATGGGCATAATAATTACATATTTAATGAATACATTTTATACACGCTTTAGGCATTTTTTTTAGCGGGTTAAGCAAATAATTTTAGTTCAAGTTTTTTTCGGCACAAAAAAAAACATGACTAATTGGCTGCTAAGGGTTTAAGCAAGTGGTTTCTAATCAAGGGGTTGTTTTAATGACTTAACATATTTAGTGTGACTTTAAGTTTAAGATCAAACTGTATAGTTAAAAACAAGTAAGAGTGCTATATTCGGCAATGCCGAATCTTATATACCCTTCATCTTTGTTGTGGATGCATAATTATATTATGCATAATTATGTCGATAAACACGCCATCTGTTGATGAATTTGTTCGTAACAATATTAATACACTTTGTGTGATCAACGCCATCTGTTGATGAATTTGTTTGTAACAATATTAATACACTTTGTGTGATCAACGCCATCTGTTGATGAATTTGGTTGTAACAATATTAATACACTGAGTTTTTTTGATGAAATTTTCAGAGGGTTTCTCGGATTTTTGCTCATATCTCCGTCATTTATGGACGTATTTTGCTGATTTTAAATAGTAAACTTTTCGAAAGCATGTCTGAGAGAATTATTGAAGATTTGGATCCCGAAGATATCTGGGGACTTCAGAAAGTTGATTTCAACATCCAGGCAGACAGAGAGACAGACAGACGGACATGGCTTAATAGACTCCGCTATCTATAAGGATCCAGAATATATATACTTTATAGGGTCAGAAATTTATATTGTGGAAATTACAAACGGAATGACAAACTTATATATATCCTTCTCATGAAGGTGAAGGCTATATTAATGTAGATTTTTTCAATGTAGTCTTCTTTGAACATCACACTGACTGAGCACTTGTCAATTAAAAGAAATCACAAATTTGCTCCTTTCATCATAAATTTAAAGTAACTTTATAAACTCGGCCATAAGTTTAATTAGTGTTACTTAATTTAGAAAACTTCTATTGCAAATTTGTTGAAAGAATATGTTTGCCATGAATAATGGCAATTTAGTTGAAGTTAATAATAGACCCAAGTTTTTTCCATATGATTTATTAAGTTTATACGATATATGTACATATAAAAAATATATAGTGAAACATTAAAATGAAATAAATAAAACTATAAAATATCCATAATCAGCCGAGTGTAACAATTTATTTATATTTTTAATTTACCAAATCGGATTTCACTTTAATTTACATTTTGTAAATTATTGTACAAACAGCAAAAAATCACACACAATGAAAATCCACAGCTACAACCACCTTCCGAAGACACGCATCTTTACGGGCACTGCTTGAAGTGCGTGTGCATTTGTGCAGCCTGCACCTTTTTAAACTGTTCGGAGAAGCATCAACATTATTAAATTACCCAGCTTAAACTACTAATTAAATAGTCCACATTTGCTGAACATTAACAATAGAAAAATGATTTTGCTACCACAAATTTAACAAGTACTTTTGTGGCTTCTCGCTCATACGAGTTACGTTTTACACATTTACAACAAATACCAACCAATGTACTCGACTACACACAGTTTTCTTTTGCGAAATCAAATGAATGTCTTAAACAATAATCATGGAGCACATAAAAAAATTGCACGAATTTAAGTTAACAGAAAAAAACACATAGTGGATTTTGAGACCAAAGTGAATTGAAAAAAAAACAGATCCCCTCCTAACATGAAATGGACAGTTAAGACTATAAAACCGTAAATAGCCAATATGAGCAGGCATGCAACCAACCACAGCCATGCAGCAGTAAATACTAAGTAGCATTTCCAACACATACACAAACAACAATGTACAAACATCTAACATCCAGCAAAGTCATCGTCATCATTGTACTCATCATCAAGAGCGCCATCATCAGCGGCAAGCAGCTCCATCACACCATCACATTTTTCTGTTTGAATGTTTGGAATGATTTGCCAAGCCATCCACTCATTTCATTCACCGGCCAGGCCAGTGTATGGTTTTGTCCCAAATTCACGCATTGATTTTCCACATTGTCAAGCAGCCAAGAAAGCGAAACGACACAATACAGTAAAATTAAAAGAAAAAAAAAATTATAAAAAAAGTTACTGGCAACAATCTTTAAGGCAGCCAACCATTAGAGCCACCATTATCATTATTTTGCAAGAAAAATAATCAAAAAGCTAAACAAAAAAAAAAAAAAAAGTTAAATAAAATAGAAAAATATTTTAAAGATGCCACTGGACGAACGCATGCATACATGTCTTATTAGAAATTGTATGGGACGCTTTGATGCACATCATCCACACGAGTTGAAAGACCATATTGTAACGCCGCACGCTAGTTGACGTTTAACAACACATGAATGTCTGTTAGACATGGGCTTTGGTTGCGAAAAATATGATGGGTCTGAACTATTATTTTTGAAAAATAGGTTTAGTTAGGTTTCACTGTTTTAGATTAGATTTTTTTTCAATTTAATGACAAAGGAAAACACGGACAAGTTTCTTTACCACCTGTTCGAGCTGCATGACTCAGACAGGACTCATTCATATTTTTGGGGGAAAAAATAGGCAATCGCTTTGGATATTCCTACCGAGGTTAATTTAAATATATTTGCAAAGATCTATGTTGTCGCTTTTCTAATTTTGTACCAAAATGCTGTATATTGATGCAAGATTTGAAAGCGTTAGATTTCTATGGCCTTCAGAACAGGGATGGAAAAGGATTTCTAAACCAAATACTTTGGCAATAAAAAAGTATTTTTATAGGAAATAGAGTTGGTACTCAAGATTTTGTAAAGCAATTACAGCTATAGCAAACAATCATTTTGAGTATAAGGAAAGCTTTAAATTTTTCCTGCTACATAAAAAATTAAAAATTCTTTTAAAGTATCAAATGATTCGGTAGAGTACTACGGTAGTTGTGCATGCGAAATAGTAAAAATAAATTTCAATCTTATCAAGTTTCCGTTCCAAGTTGATTTCATTTCCATGACAATTGATTGATTGAGAACCGATATACAGACAGACGAACATGGTTATATCAACTTTAATCTCTATATAGATACTGTATACTGCGTGGCATAACTATAAATACATACAACTTTTCTGAATTTTATAAGTTAATAAAACCTAAAACAACATAAACCTACATATACAAAAAAATCATTATGTTTTATTTTGCCTGTATAAATGTATTAAAAAAAATCTATCAGGCATATTATTCACCAGATGTTTTCTTTGGGTGATACATATATGCTAATCAGAAGAACTCATTTTGGTGCTTCGAAACAACAAATCAACCATACTGTCTTCATAAAATGGTCCCCAAACTGTCAATCAACCGCCTCCGAAATTTCTTTTTAGGATATATTATGGTTAATTTCACGGGTCTCTCCAATATCTGTTGACACCATATGGACATCGGCTTACTTGTTTCCATTTAGTTTTTAAGTCTCTTTTAGTGTCGTAGTAATAGCCTTGGTACAGACAGCAGCGTTTGTGGAGTAATAGTCTGGCATTTTTTAGGAGTCTACTTATGGTTGATTTGGAGACATTTATCTCACAGTCATTAATAAGACTTAAAAGACCAAGACTTTTCATTGTGTTGCTGGGGCACTATAATTTTGCGCTTGTCCCGTTAAGAAAGCTTTTTTCGGGCCGCTACTTTAGATTTTTATAATCCGGATTATTTTATAATGATATATTTATATCGTCGGCTTAGAGGGCAAATGAGCCTAAAAAGGACTTGGGACAGGAAACAAAAACAAATAAAACAATCTAAAATATTTTGATCTGAATATACTTAAAAAATGTTAATGGATTTTATTCTGTGATTTATAATAATAAATAAAAAAAAATGTTTTTATAAGTTCCAACTCACTTCTTCTAGAGTTGGAACTTATAAAAACATTTTATGGGCATACTCGTAACATATTTTCTATTGCTTATTTTTAATTTTTAATGTACTTAATACATTTTCTTAAAAGTGCTATGTTTTTGTTTAAATTACGTTATTTAATTAAAAGTCTGTATTGTCACTAAAGCTATGTAGTTCAGGAAATGTCTACAATTTTTGTCTTCCAACGTTGTAAGAAAAAGCATTTTCAGTACATTACAAGACAAAAATATTGTCAGACATCTAACAATCGTGTAAACATAAATGTTTGTCACTGTCATTGTTTTAAGACAATTGTCAAACACTTTTCGTTGTCATATGTTTAAAGTTTATGCATCTGCCAATGGCAGCATTGTCATATTGCCAATGGGCATTGTCATAAATAAACAAACAATTGTGCATTAATAACATTTTGGAAAAAATTTTGGTTCACAGATAAATTCATTGTGTGACAATTGTGTGACAATTGTGTGCCAATGAAATTGTTAGTTTTCTTACAGTCGTATAAACTGACAATTTACCTTTTGCTAACAATTTTTCAATGTCATTGCTAAATCTGACAACGTTGTAATATCTGACGACCGTCTATACATAGCTTAAAGTTGTTCTGAAGAGGCTAAGGGGCAAACTAATTGATATATGTATATAACCGATATAATCTTTAAAAAAAAAAATACAATTTTCGATTTTAGGTCAGAGATTATTGAATAATCTAATAACAAATATGTTAAAATTATTGATTTTATATTTTTTAACGTAGTACTACTCAGTTACATTTGACTGAGATAATAAATTTGAAATTGAGAAAAAAACCCGGATAGAACACTTTTGCAATCTGATGCGCAATAAGTGAACAAGGTCTTAAAGCCAACAATGCATCTGAATTTGCATAAAAAGTGGACTTAGCGCGTTTATATATATGACATATCTTGTTTAATAAAGCATTGTTCACAAAAAATCCGGTCGCTTAAATGTATAAATATTTTTTACTAATTTATTAATATTTACGAAAAGCTAAATTTTTTTTATTAAATTCATCTCCAATTATAAAAATCAGTGTTTTAGTTTAGTTAGCAAATCGATAACATTTGTCTATTGTCATGAACTATAGGACCGCTTCGCTTTAACTTTCGTTTGAGAATAACAAAATATTGTGAAATTTGCCAAAGCTGGAGACAATCTGGGAACGTAAACCTGATTTATTTGATACCAAATTAATGCCGTTTTTAAAAATGAGATCGTGATACAGTTTTACTAAAGAGTGACAGCAAACATTTCTAAATTCTCCATATTTGAACAGAAGAGATTCTCATCAGCCAACAATTAAAAATTCTTTGCAAAATCAATGCCTTTTCAAGGTATTATTTGGTGTTACATATATTTTTATCGAAAAAATTTAAATAATAAAAGTTGAGTTATTCGAAGTATAGGATTGTTTGTTTTTAAAGTATGATTAAGTTTTTCTCTACGTCAAGTCGTATCGCCTAAAGCCACCTTTAGTAACATCACCATTTACAATGCCATCTCCAATATCACTTCCGTTAACATTTGCAACATCATATTGATTATAACTCTCAATATCACTTTCCTCTGAGCTTACTTTGAGGCTAATATCTATTATTCAGTGCAAAATAACGAAAGTATTGTCACCAGCTTTAAAAGAAAACCTCTGTAACCGAATTTTATTTGAACAAGACTTTAAGGAACGACTACTACCAAACATGTATCATTCAAGTCTTAACGGTCTCCTCAAATTAAAGTCTTTTTGATTTGGCACTTAACGGCTTGTTATCATTTCTGCACATCATAAATAAATTGGGTATACTTTTGTACAACCGTACAAAATTGTATCATGCGTTTTTGTACTTATCTCGTTCGAAGTGGGGAAAGTGATTTGAAAATTGGCATAAAATGCATCCAAAAGTTCATAGGTTTCTCAAAATACTATACATATAGAGAGTATAGTATTTTAAGAAACAATAATGCAATTTACCATGATAAATTGTTAGTGTGATATCTCCCTTTGGTCCCCCAAAAACCAGTGCTACAATTTAAAATTTCAAAGAAAATTTTATTTGCGTAAAAACTATAACGAGAGTGTCAGAAACAAAGCGTCAACAGTTTACAACAAAACAAAATGCAAAAGACAACATAATAAGGTCTTAAATTTTAATAACCGTGACATTACTTAACGCTGGACACCTGCATTTTTTTTTATTCAAAACATGAAGAAGATGAATTATTATATAACATACACACAAAAAAAAACGCCATAAAATTAGCGTGACCTCTAAGGAAGGAATAAAAAAACACAAAACCAGGAAAACCTAAAATTATAAAAAAATGTAAAAGATCTTCTGAATTGATTACAATTTCACTAACGACAACACAAAATAAGTATAAAACAAAAAGTCAACAATTAAAGGTCATTAACTGGCCAAATATTAAGAGAAATATTTTCACTTAAATGCCTGCACAAACAAGTACATGCTGGCACTTGTTTGTGTTTTCTTCAGGGGTGGACAATTTTTAATAAGAACTCTGTCTTACATGTAAGTATATGAGTTTATAACCCTTAAAATGCCACCGATATATTGTGGTATAAATGTCGCTTGTTTTTTTATTTATATTATTTACAAAATATGTATGTTATGTTGTCTGAATATGAGTTTTTAAGTTTTTAAATAATGAAACATTCTCTTTAACTATCATGCCATGAAATTAAATCCAACTGCAACTGATCCAGCAGATAGTCAACCATTTGCTGATGAACACAACAAAAGTCTTTTTTGTTTTCCAACATTATTAAACACACTTATCTTTGGGTGAAAATCCACAATTACATACAAGCATAATACCATCACCAGTTTTATGCCCAGTTTGAACGAAAATAAAGACACTTGTCAGCCCCTAACAAAAGTAATAAATAGTTTGCCGCAATATTTCAAGGAAACCCTAAACAAAACCATAAGATACAAATGTACATTTCATACTTAAAGTTACAAACTTATTCTGGATGTATTACAGTATTTTTACATAAAAGAAACAAGTTAGAAACTATAGCCGGTCAAGCCCGACCATATTATACCCTAAACCCAGTATATGTGCAAAAACAGTTTTCCAGAAATAGAAGATACATACATATATATTATGAAACTATCATCAAAAAATTTAGTGGCATGACTTCAGTGCATATAGATATGTTGAGTTTTAAATTTCATCTCGATATAAAAACCTTTAAAAGATTTATGGTGGTTAAAGTGTATATCTGTATATCTGTATGTATGTGACTTATTTGTGTTGAATTTTATTTGGATAGCAAAATTTTTAAGAGATTTATGGTCAATAAAGTAACTTTTGGTCTTATATGGGAACTATGACTATGGACTGATTATCATAGAATTTTGCCGAATGATTTGTGTATGTATAATTCATATTTGTGGTAAATATTATTTGGATTTCCACGTTTTTAAGAGAGTTATTCAATTTAAAGTGATTTTCGGAAGTGGGCTTATATAACATTTATAACCGTTAAACCACTATTTCGGAAGGCCATTTGTATGAGGTGAAATAATAAAACCGATAATCAAACAATTGAATAAGTAAACTAATTTAAACCAAATTCATTTCCAACCGTTTATCGAAATATCTTCTAAGTTCGACCTGCACTTTCATTTAATCGACTCTGACAGTGATTCTAAGACGATCGTGTTGTACTTTAAGGTGGCTGTTAGACTAATATTTTAGGGCGTTACAAACATCAGCACAAATCTAAAATACCATCCCCATTATGGTGGTGTAGGGTATAATAAAAACATAAGACGACACTTGTTGGAGAACAGCTATTAAGTGAAAATGTAGTATAGCGAATGTCTTAAAAAAAACATCATCAGAGCGGTGTTTTTAAGGGGGTTTGTTAAAATATGCATATTTTATTTATATATTTCAATTGATAAAATAGTGGCTTTTTGTATTTCATCCTAAATGTTTCCAATTCATATTGGTCTTTATCTGAATCCATATACATATGTACTTTACAGATTTTCAATGCTTTTAGGTTTTAATATTTAATGGATCTTCTTGATATCTTCATTATGACCACAAGCTCATAGGGAAGAATAATAAATGTAAAACCTGATATAGAAGATATTCATTTCTCTAAATCATATGAAAATGTCACAAAAAAAACAAGAATTGTTATTCAGGAATCCAATGCAAACAAGTAAAAACTTGGCGTTATGCGATTTCTGTTTCACACGCAATCACTAACCCAGAGATACGAATGCAAATGCAATAGTGTAGTTCGTTTCTGTATTTCTCGCACTATCAACTTTTTCGCATGGAATTAGTGAATTGCAACAAAAACAGTGAAAAATGAAACAAAAAATGGTTTTTCTCACACAAGTGTTTCCGTAACTTTATTTTGCGAGTAATATCTGTCATTTAAATAGTTTGACCACAATTATTGGAAGAAGGTGAGAAAAAGTGTTTCTGTAAGAATATTTCCGAAAAGATTCTCACAAGAACTGTCAAAAAATTCACATTTCAAATTGCTGCGAGAAACACACAATTCAAAACAGGTATATAGATATTTTTAAATATGTATGGACGTAACATATTGTTAAACGCTTAAAATAAAAAAAAGAAAGAGAGATTGCCAAATATAAACACCTAAAGAAAAAACATCAGGGACCGTAAATAACAATTATCAATATTAGAAAATAATTTTAGAGCAGTTATTTTGAGAAAAAACAAAAATAATTCCATTTAAGCAGTTTTTTATTTTTCGTGTTCAATTGTAATTGAATCGCGTGTGTTTGCTATAATTCGTCCAACAAGTAGCAACAACAATGATTAATAAGTTTCTGAAAAAAATGACAATCACTCCTATTCTGACTTTCGATTCGAATCGAAATTGCTCCGTTTGGCAAATTTGGTATTCAGAGTTTCGATTCCGCTACGTTTCTTTCGATTGTACGTATTCTGTATTAAGATCGTAGTTACGTTTTTCTACGCTTATATTTTAGCAACGGAATTTTTTTCGATTGCTCTTTTTATAAACTTAAAAGGTGTTTAATTTATAAAATGTAAGTATAAAATGTTTAAAAAAAAGTGATTTATATAAATTTGTATACGGCCAATCAAGAGGTGATATGCAGCAACAAAGAACATGGTTAAGCAAATGTGTAATGGTAGAACGAAGGAGTTTTGAATTACTGTCACTATAAACAGGAAAACAGCCTATTTATTTATTTTTCCAGGTCAAAAATAACGACATCAGAGCAATACGAAAAGTTGGCAAGTTTATTGTCAACAAAACAGGATATTGCTTGCGGCTACCATAAACGATCCAAGAAGGCAGTTCAGGCATTTTCCTTTCAAGCTTTTTTCAAGCCTTACCTCTGTGTTCTGAGTCATGTCGTTCTCCTCTTCCACCAATAAAGCCACTGCTATGGATTCCATTTCTCCTTCAAATACAAAAATTAAAAATACCACATTCGACTTGACAGGATTCTTAGCACTTAAATATTTTGCAAACAAAAATGTTACATTTTTATTATTATTAATTTACAAGTCTTTTGTATTATTTTATTTTTATTATTTCTTCTTATTAATCGCACAAATTTTTTTATTTTCCTATTTTTATTGTTTGTTGTGACTTTTGTTTATTAAAATAATTTTTTTTAAATTTCTTTGTTTCTATTCCACATTTCATACAAATTGGTTTTTTAAACATTGTTGTCTTCCACTTGTTCTTTCGATTCAGTTTTTGTTTGGAATACCAATTTTCGATCGTAGCGTAACTGTATGCGGAGATGTAATCGAAAGTCAGAATAGGGGTGAATAACCATCCAAATGTGTTCTCATCGCTTGCTCAACGACGACTGAATGATTTGTTTTTTCTTCGTTGACGTTTAGCTTGCATTTGACACTTACGTACTGGAAATATTCCAATAAAAACAGAATCAGCGTTGTCTGTTTTCGCATTCAAGTACACTTTCTTCTCACAAATCTAGAAACGATGAAATTTTTTGTTTCACACTTCATGTGAGAAATTTTTCAATCCGAGAAATACAGAAACGAGCTACTGATTAACTATTGATATTTGGTTCCTGTTTGATAATAATTTTAACATCATTGACATTTTCAGCACCTGATTTCATGTGCCGACAATTGCTTTAAATCTATTAGTGTACGAGTAAATACGTCTTTCTCTTCAACTTCTAAAAGCTGATAGTCTTCACGCACTACCGCGGACTTAGGAACTAAACTTAAGTATTCAGAAATTCTATTAACAAATCTATTGTTAATCTGCAACCATTTATGTAGTTGATGGCTCAAATAAAATCTTCAAGTATTTGCTGCCAAGAGGATGCTGAGGAGAAAGCCGAGTGATCCCATGAAAACTAAGACCAGGAGCAGTCTCGTTACTATTCAGTTGATCAATAATCGAGTTAGTCTGTTTGACATTCACTTCTTGCTGTTATCAAGACTTTTGGTGAAAAAAAATTATTGAAAACCAGCACTTTAAGGAATGTATCTTTTCAGACTGAGATATTAAGAAATCCTGGAAACATTTAGGTAGGTATGTTAATGCTGGCGAATTTTCCTCAAATATTGGTTGGGAAGTGGGTAACCAGAAGGAAGGTCGATTAATTTTTTGCTGAAGATTCATTCCAGAAGTCATTAAAACTCTACACTTACATGCAGCGTGGCTGGAATATTGTGTAGAAACTATATTCATATAATTATTATAATTTAATCATTAACTAAATATTAAAAACTTCGCAAGAAAAAAACGTTCCTCTTTTAAAACACTTTTCATGCAACGCCTCTGAATTTTTAGCAAAACATCCAACGCATTATTAATATGGTCACCGCCACGAAGAGTGCGACGAAATGTGACGTTTAAATATTCATGAGATTTTTGTTGTAACCAAGCAAAGCTACCCAAAAAGATCTGCTTTTTTTGTTCTCTTCCGTTCAACTGAAATGTTGCAGTAGAAGTATTTCTGTGGCCTTTTTCTTTTCATACATACGAATATTTAGCTCTTCATCCAATCCAGTGACAATGATCAAGTGTCTTTTTGTGTTCGTATGTGGTTCGAAAAACACATAAATGCACTTGTCGCTTAAAGACATGTCTCTGGTTGTTTGGGTTTCCTTTTAAGAAAATTGTCGTTGGTTTATTATTACGAGGTTTTTTTTTTTCATTTCAGTGCATACGAGTACATACATATATTTTGGAGAGAAGAAATGAATTCATTGTTTCAAGTGGTTGGTTGGGTGCATAAATTAGTAATTTATTAAGTTTGAAGAAAACTTAAACTAAAAAAAAAAAAATTCTTTAAAAAATTGTCAAGGTTTTATGGTTATACAAAACATTGTTTTAAGTGAATTTACATGTACGAGTATGTATGTTAAAGTTTAATTTCAATATGAATTGAGGTGAAAATAGCAGAGGAGTCTGAAAATAGCGGAAGTTCAAATTAGGTAAAACATACTAAAATCTGACAAACACTCTAATTTTCTTAAAACAAATTAAAAGCTTCTTCAGTTCATCAATGATTGTACAAAATTGAAATATTATTCAAAGTGAAAACATGCTTCAAAAAATATAAATATTCTAGATAGATGGCGTGAATTTCTCCACTATTTTAATGTTATAAAACTCTCAAAACATACTTCTGGTCGGCCAGATTAATTAGAATTTTTCTAGAAATAAGTGTGTAATAAATATGATTTTTATATTACATATTTGACAATATGGGCACCTCTTCTACAATGCTAACATTCTGCCATTATTTATTTCAAAGAAACCTAATTAAGTCATTTATATCTTATATCCACAGGATATAGGACAAGCTGTAATAAAATGCTGGCAATAAAATACTACAATATTTTCAACATATAAATTTTACCTCATAAACTCAATTATGTCTAATTAAAACTACATACATCATTTTTTTTTTGAAGTAGCAACAGCAACAACAACCGCAAACACCAGCCAGCCCAACCAACTACATACAACAACTGAACGGCCAATCTTAAACATCAAACCAACAACAGGATAAAAGACCGTCCGTCGTCATCAGAATGTACTAGTGTGAGTATAAAAAAAATCTAATTAACATTAGCGTAACATTTCAACGCTTCATCGAAAAGCAAAAAAAAAAAATTATATTAAAAAAAACTAAAAATTATGTGCAATTTTTGATTAAACTTAGGAGACTCAAAGGAAGACACAAAATGTAGAAGTACGGCTTTAAGAGTATGAGGCCCATGAGACCAACCAACTACAATCCATATGGTGGACAAGGTACATGAGACTTTACAACGTAAACGACAGACTTATGTACGTAGAAACGGACAGACTTATTACGTACATAAGTGTTCAATGAATATTCGCCCAACTTCACACATCATAAATTGTGACCGCCTGTCATATTTGTATGGAACAAAAAAATATCTAAAGAAAATTATGAAACAACAAAGTGATTAATATCTCCTTAACGTAACCAACTACCGTAATATACATATAACATATAATAATAGTAGAACAAAATTATTCAACTACTGTTGGAGGAGGAAGTTTATTCATACCTGATATGTAAAGGAGGTAAATTCATAGCCATTCAATAACATTCATTCAAGAACCAAGTGTGTAGGATATTGTGTCAACGACCCAAAAACATGATATGCTTAATCATAATCTTGTGACAATCTCTGAATGAACTTCTGCGAATTGAATCGTGTGTATAAATACACAAACGCATGTTGCATCATCAGTAAATATGGTTTGTGAAAATATTAAGGAATCCAAGGCTTTTATGTTCTGGAAATGAGAACTCAGTTTAATATCCGCTAAACTTAATACATTTCACAAGTTTCGAAAGAAGATTTCAAGTGTCTCGGATTCTTAAAGCGTAAGAAATTTTATAATATCCCTTCGAAAATTGAAAAATGGAATTGTATAATGTTTAAAGAGGTTACTGAATGAAGCTTGGGCCCAATAAGGGCTCTGCTTCTCTTATCTATCGATACTACTATGTTGTAGTTATTGGAACTTGTGTCCGATACCTTTTTTTTACCTAATTCATGTTTTTCAATAAGATCCCAATAATTTATGGTCGTTTCGCTAGTTGATAGTATGAGTAAAATTCTAACAGTTAGTACTTACAGTTAGTATATATAAAAATCTTCCTGCGAAAGTATTTCCTGCCACTTTCAATATACAGTTAGGACGTAAGTCTTCATACATACTCAAAATTTCATATTTTCATGAATTAAAGAGTAGCAGAAAAAAACATTTTAAATCAAAAAATTCAATTCTATTTTAATTACTAACGATAAATAAAACTCGTTTCCAAAAATCAATGTCTTTATTTAAATCAGGGAAAGGCAAAACATGGGCGCCGCGTTTTTCATTTAGTCTTCTCTTACGTACGTGTGCACACGCATTGTAGAGAAATAAACAAACTTTAATCAGTCTAGCTTGAGCATTCAAACAGACAGGTTGCCAGAAAAAATTTTTTTTTCCCAACTTTTTAAAAAATATGTGATGAATATCAAATGAATTTTTTATTTTCTTTAAATTATTATGAGAAACCAGAATGCTTGGTTTGCCAACGTGCGTTATCACGTACTAAAAAACATGACATGCAAAGGCATTTTCTTGCATATCACAAGGAATACGAAAGTATTACTGGTTATTTTATTGCCCATATGAAATAAATGTTGAAAATGTAATGCAAATTCCTGACTGATTTTAAAATTTTTCGCAAATAATAAAATAGAGATTTTTGGAGATTTTAAATTTTTAATTGGGGATAAGTGACGAAAGTTTTCTGGCAACACCGATTTGCGTTGAGAGCGAAGAGAGTATATTACTAATACAATTGCAAAATGTAATAGTATAGGTTGCCTTTCCCTGATTTAAATGTCTTTTTGCAAATTCGAGCTGAAGTTTTGGTTGCCCCGATTGACTAGTCGATCGATAGTGTGCTGGACTATCAGTCAGATGATTGTGGCTTCGATTCTGGCAGATAAGCCAGAAAGCTTCGCAGTTTGTGTTTGTTAATTATATAAAAACAGTTCCTACTGACCTAAGTAGACAAAATTGTTTGTTTTTCAATATTCAAGTTAACGAGCTTTAAGTTTTTAAGCAGAAAAGTCGAATAAGTTCTCTTTACTAGTGGTATTGAATACACATCTATATTACACAGCCAGATCTTGGTCTAATTCTGAATAGTAAGTTGAGCTTTAAAATGAATGATCAGTGCCTCGGTGTAAACTCTTTCTTACTCCTCAAACATTAAACACAATCCAGAGAACCTTCACTGCATCAACACAAAAATTGGTAAAATTGTTGTGCATGAGAGTATCATTGTGGACTGATATGTATAGAGAAATAGCCTATCTGAGAGTGCTGAGAATTATCCGTGATCGCTGCATTGAACCCTCAGGCTTGTTTTTTTTTCTACACCTAATGCTGTTAGATTTATTAGGGAAGGCAATGGTGGGAAATGGTCTGGATGCCGATGCTTTAGAAAGAATTCTGTAGCATAACTTTCTTGTAATGATGTAAAACCGTATCTTAGCGATGCTAAAACAATTAGGGAATGCTACACATATAAGTTGCACATTAGTATGGAAATCACAATCCTCAAGCATCAAGACGGCTCCGGCATCAATGGACTGCTTCTAAGGATGAAGGATGTGGTGGCCACTAAAAACCTAATGTGAATGTACATATATTCTGGATTCTAGTAGGATCGCCATTGCGATCTTGGAATCTACCTTTCTCAGAATGAAACAAGTAAGAAAGTATATATAATACCATACACCTATATATAATAATAATAGGGTATATATAATACCCTACATATAATACCCTACACCTACACCTAGTATAGTATAAAAAAGATTTGCAGAAATGGGCGTTATATGGGAGATATAACCTATTTTGGACCAAAATTTAGTGTCATGATTTCTGTGAATATAAATATTATATGTGTTAAACTTTATCTCGATATAAATACTCTTAAAAGATTTAAGGAGGTTAAAGTGAATTACGGAGAGGGTCTTATATGTGAGTTTCAACTAACTATGGACCGACTGTTATAAAATTAGGTGTCATTATTTCTGTATATAAGAAACTTATTTGCGTCGAATTTTATTTGATTACCAACATTCTTAAGAAATTTATGACCGTTAAAGATATTTTCGGAAGTGGGCCTTATATGGGAGCTACGACTAATTACGACGAGAAAAGAGTTCAATTATAATTTTAATGTATTTTCGGTCATCTTCTATATTGAACACAGACGAATGGCAGAGGGCGTATAATTGCCACACAGGAATATGTTTGATACGTATTATTCCTTTCTCAAACAATATCACCACGAACGATTAAAGAATTTCCAGTCATCTTAGCCTCATCTGAACTGAGAGCTTACTTTCTATGACAAGGTTTCTATAACAATAGAGCATTATTAAATTGAAATACAGGAACACGGATTGGTTGTGAAGTCAATCTCCATTGCTTTGACAAACTTCATTTAGTAAAATCGTGGAGGAAAGCTTCTAATACCATCGTATTGTTTTGGCAATGAATCTATGATAACACTTCAGAAATATATATTTGTCAAGAAATTGGATTAAACTAAATATCTGATCGTATTTTAAATATTTATGTTTGTTTAACTTAGTTTTAATTTTTCTACTTATCAGTTCTTTTGTGTGTGTTTTCTAACTGAATGAAGTTTCAATATCTGAGAGATCTTTAGGTTGTACATTTTTCAATGTCCGAAATTACATAGATTTTTAAATCTGAATGAAAAAAATAGTTGGTCACATTTTATTTACATAATATCGATGTGTGATGAACTATGTTAACAATATCTTTGTATGTACATATTTCATTTTTCATAAAAACCGCAATGGTCATCATAACCATCACCAAAGGTATTAAATTACAGATGGACATTTAAACATACAAACACACACGTTCTCAACAACATATGAATGTCCTTTTACTGTTGAAAAGTTATAAAATAATTGCATTTACGTCAATTTTTTTTTTGAGTTCTCCGCTCAATAAATATGTTTTTCTCATTGTATATGTTTCAAATTTCGAACATCTGTGGTTAAAGACAGTTTAACAGTATCTTTTAGTCGTAATATGCACAGTGAACAACAATTATAATTGCCACCACTAGAGTTGGTTGCAAACAACGATGATGCATTTACAAAACTTACCACCGCGAAATTCTCATAATGCCACAATGTATAAATAACAATGATGATGATAATGACGATGATCGCCATCATCACCACCAACCACATTGATCATGATGATGGTCATGATCCTCATCGTCGTTGTTTTAATCGTTTAGTCAATGATCAATGTCGTTGTTGTTTTACTGATCACGCTGCTGCTGCTGTTGTTGTTGTTGTTGTTGTTATAGTGGATCTTTTGTATTTAATGTATAGAAAAATGTTTCGATTAAACGCTTGTACGCGTATTATATGGATGTGCTTGTAGTCTTTTTAATTTGAATTAAGAAAAAACTAAAGAATTTAATTCGTCATGCTCCTCGCAACAAACATAAATACCAACCATATTTTATTGTACACGCTTTATAACACCAACTACATACAGAAATCGAAAAAAGTTTACGCATATGCGCCTGGAAAAATGTGTGTAACGAAAATATAAATGCCTTTATAGGAAAAAAGGACCTAAACAGCCGTTTTAAATGGCAGTACATATAAATGAAGGTAGATTTAATATTATGTATTTAAGTAAAACAGTTTTATTTTTCTTTTTCACTAAAAGAAGTTTCTTTTAATAATTTTACATGGTTTTCTAAAACAACACAGGCCATACAATGCTCTCATATAAATACAATTTATTCCTGTTAAGGTAGCGACAGACTGCGCCTAGTTTTCCTACTACCATTAACTGTAACCTTATGTTGGGATCAGTTTTCTTTTATTGGTAAAATGTAAACTTTTTTTTTTTTTTAAATTTCAGTTTGTTGCATGTCTCTTTTTGGGGAGGGTGTTTATCGGAAGAAGAAAAAATGTTAATAGTTCAATATCTTTTCCACCCATTGCAATATTTAAACATTAGTTAAGCATATTGATCGTAAAAGGCGTTAGAAATTGCACTAAAATAGCACACTGTGCTCCTATGTTCACTTTCAAGCTTCCGCTTGTATCGTTTGATTTCGTTTATACACTGAGTGTTGGAAAAAAAGTTTGTACACATTTAATTAATTTAAGTTTTTAAGAAATCGATGTAAACCTCATTTTATATAATGAAATATTATCAAAAATAGAAAATATGCAATTGATTGGAGAGTTTATTTGGGCGTGGAAGAACATGATTGCTTCTCTATGGCAGCTTAATCTACAAAAGACATTTGTTGAGTCTTATTTTATGATCTGGATTGTCTCTAGAATGCATAATTGATGAATCTCATGAAATTTGTCAGAAGAACCGGACACTGCTGCTCTTCTGGATTCCGGCTCAGATACGCAGATCCGGTGCAGATACATTCCATTCAGGAAATTATATTAATTAATTATTAATTAAATATTAATCCTAGATTTGGGAAAACAAACCCAGATAACACCATCCTACCAGACCACGGTCTCGGAGACACACAAAAATACAGACAGAATTTCAGTAGTCACCGCAACCTAGGTAGAGGTTGAGGTCCTAAAGACACTAATGGCCATCCATCGTACTTTCACGCTAATTGCGAGCGACTCGTAATTGGATATTTACAGAACTATTCAGTGATATTGCATCATTTGATGATGTTAAACACGATCAGTGGTTGAGAGTTTTGATGTGACGTCGTGGAAAAAAAGATTTAAAAACTTCCAAAAACTCTAGAGAGTTTTTAACTAAATATATGTATGTGTCTACCTGCTAATAATGTTTAATTGACCTATGAACTGAAGTCTAATGACCAAGTTCAGCGAAGAGAGTTCGTTGAGTAAAATCATTCTTAGCCATAAATCACATTTTCTCAACGATGGCTTTGTCAATCGTTAAAATTGCCCCATTTCACAACGTGTCACTGTTTCGTCACATGTGACAAAATCTCTTTGAAAACGAGGCAATGAGTGATACAAGTAAGGCAGTTACTGATGCTACATGATATCAGAGTTTTTTTTCTGGAAAATCCCTCGAAACTCCCTTGTTTAAACGAAAATGTAATTGTTTGCAAATTCAAAATAAAAGGAGAAATGGGGTTATTTTTACCAGCAGCGCAGTAGAATTATCTGCCTCTGGATGCAGGAGATAAGGGACATATGGACATGTAATGATTTTAATACTCTATTTTGCCACACCTCCAAATACATCTCACGGACTTTGATAAGATATCCAAAATTATTATTACTTACATAAAAATAAATACACTTGACAACACTCTTGACAAATGCAGTATCTTGGGAATACTAAAAACGAAATCTTCAGACATTACCATCAAAAGTCTGACAAGAGGTAGAGCAAATTGAAAACATGCAAGACACAACTTCTAAATGGGAATAGTACTATAAACATGTCACTGAGTGATTGGAAAACTTGCAAGCTGACTCGAACTTTCTGTCAGCAGATACTTTCGCAGTTGCCTGTTTTTATTTCCTATGTGAATATTCAGTTCTTCATCTTTTCAGATATTTCATTTCAGCGGGTATCAGATTGTGCAATATAATCGAACACCTGAAAGCGACAGATTGAATATAGTACTCCTACTATTTGGATTTGATCTAGTTTTCACTTATTATCACTGAGGTCCTTTTCAAAACGGAACCAACTCGTTTTTATTTCCGTATCTTAACTTTTATTTGTTACTTATTGTATAAAACTATCTACACGATCAAAATTGTTTTTGCCTACTACAGCTAAAAAGTACTGCACTGGTTTTGTTTTATTTAAGCCAATATCGTCATCAACATAGTCATATACCTACACACATACATTTTTTTGGTGAGTGAATTACTTTGGACTTTTCAGAAACACTTCTGTATCGAAAAGAAAAAAGTTAAAAAAAAATCCAAAACTATTTTGAAAAAAAAAAAAAATATGCAATTTGGTTTATAAAAGTTCACCAGCACCTTAGCAGTCATTCATTCATTGGTTGTTGATCTTGTAATTGTTGGTGTTGCTATATTACTTCTGCTGCTGCTGTTGTTATTGTTATTGCTTATTACTTATAGTTATTTACAATATGATGTTGTTGCTGCTTGTAGTTGCAGCGACAGCAACTATTTTGTGTTGACTGCCAAAACGTGACGTTAAGTCACGATTTTGATGAAATTGAAGTCTCCTGTTTAATTTTGTTTTCATACTTTTCTTATTGCTCTGGCTGCATGTATAGAACTTTTCTGCACTTTTTCTTTCTCTCGATTTTTTTTTATTAAATTTTCTATGTAGTTGTTGTTTATACATACAACAAGTATGTTTGATTTGGTTTTGTTTGAGTTTGAGGCTGGATTGGGTTGGGTTGGGTTCGTTTTAATATCAGGTTACTTTATGTTCAACTTTTTGTTCATTCAATAATCCTGGTAAAAAAAACAAAATAAAAATGCAGTTGCATACAAAATTTATTAATCGTTTTCATTCTGTTTATGAAAACATATAGTAGCTGTCATATGTTTCTTTCGGGGCTAAACATTTTATGTTACTAAGGAAACTGCAATTTTAATATTAATTGAAATCATAGTAGAGAAGGCAAATATCAAAGAACATTTTGTTTATGAATACAACTTAGTGTATGCGAAGTTAAACAAGTACGACAACTTAGCTTAGGTTGAGTAAGGGGCAGTTAAAGGATTCATGCCGTACCAGATATACCAATATGTCCGACATGTTGTGTGCACTTAGGAAAGGTCAAAGGTAAAGCCTTTGCTTTCCTACATTAGTAGAATTTAAGGCTGGTATATTTGTCCTTGACTTTACACTTATTTTGATTTTAGACCAAATTAGTTCAATTGTAATAGCATTGGTAAGTAGGGATTCAATCGTAAAAGTGTTGCTTGAGAGTTGACGACTGTCACATTCTAGTGTAACCATCCAGAACGATATCCCATCTACCAAGAACTCGTTTGAGCTTTTTCAGTCAGCTGTGCTGCTGCACTCACCTTGTATAGTCACACCATGATTTATTCTTTCAGTTCTAGATCTGATGGATTCTCTTAATTTCAAATTGAAATACATAAACATTTTCATTTGAAATTTTCTTAATTTAAATAAAAATGGTGCAGTCGTTTCGAAGACAAATATTTTTAGCTGCCTTTAGATGATCGTTCCCAATGTAAATATTTCAATTAGGGCTGTCGTATACCAGACACTTATTTATTACTATATCAAGGCGATCGTCTCCAATTTGCAGAAGTTAAGAGTCTTAAATTTAAATGTAACGCCACAATGTCCTCCATTGCTTTAGTTTCCAACATTCATATTTTGTTTGATTGTTCATTTTCTTTATAAAAACAAACAGCCTTCAACAAATTTTGTAATTTTGAAGAAAAAAGAAAAAAAGAAGCCATAAATAAATACATTTTGCAATCGAATTTTAATTGCAAAATGTTAATGTAAATGTATTTTATGCCGTCTAAGTATGTGTCGACTCATACATACATTCAAATGAATATTTTGTTGGTTACGACACTTTAGAAACAACAACTACTACATTTGAGTCCATGTGTCTATTGACCAAAAGTGACCAATTCTCTAATGGCCATCTTATATAGACACAAAATACACAAAACAAAGAAACCCACAACAGCAACAACAACAACTACAGAAAATACCAAACTAACAACTTGCAACAACTACATACAAGCAAACAAAACAGCAACTAACAATATTAACGCTCTAATTTATTTGTTGCGCTTGGTTGACGGCAATGGCACAAGTGGCTCATTGCTGTTTTTGTTTTTATTATTACGAACGAATACATAGTTTTTCTACAATTTGTTGATGGTATTCCAAATCCAATTCCTTACTCCGTACTCCGATGTCGTTCGTAGTGTTGCAAAAGAAACGGTGTAACATCATGTCAACACAACTCGTTGCTTTGAGTCTGAAGTGTTTTTTTTTTTATTTATGAATAAATTTGTATGCCAGTGAGTATGGACTTGTGTCCATGTTGAAGACGAAATGGAAAACAAACAACCTAACAATTGCCACCAATAAGCAGTAAACAGACAACAAAAGCAGCAGCGGACACAAATAATATTAATAACAACAGCAACAAACAAACAACATTTATATGTATTGTACATGTAACACGCTTCAGCGACCGGCCACTACTGGCAAATAAAGACGGTTACAACAAACGGTAGATGGTTGGCAATATTGCACTAGTAAATTGTATGTGGCAACAATAAAATACATCAGCTAAAACAATAATAATAATAACAACAACAAAACATAAGTCTTGGTTAAAGACAATCGATCAATTAGTGGCATGCACCACCTCAAAAAAAAAAAACAACAACGGTTAATATAATAAACATATCGAAACTACATAACACATACAAGAATGTTCATGCAACATGTATATATGTATGTACGAATGAATGGTGTTGCAAACTCATCTAAGCGGGGGTAGGTGACAGAAAGAGGAGTTGGAAAATTGACAGACCATTTCGAGGTACATATTTCTAAGCCATGTCTAATGGTTGACTAACAAACATTATTCAAGTGTCAAATCTTTAAGGCGTGAAATAAAAATGTTACATTTTCGCCATAAGGAAATTTTGATGAAGCATTCTTTAATAGTGATCAAGAACAAATTAATAAAAAAAAAAACAAGTAAGAGTGCTATATTCGGCTGTGCCGAATCTTAAATACCCTCCACCTAAACGTAATAAGAAATGCAAAAACTACACTGGTTATAGGACTACAATATCTTATTCTGTGTTTTCTATTCAGTCATAGTGCAAATTTTATTTTAGTATTTTATATATTGATTGACAGACAATTTTACGACCAACATAATTTATGTTAAATGATTTGAAATTTTGTCTAATTTTCACCATTTTTCAATGATTTAATTACCAATTCTTACCATAATTTACAGAGTTTGTCTGATGTTCATAATAATCTTGAGTGTAATTTAACAAACAGAGTATAAAAAAGGGGAGCAATTCGGTTTAAGTGACTTTGCTCAAAAAAAACAAAACTTTATCAAATAGGGCTTTTAGAGGAGATGCCAGCAAAAAAAAAATTGTTGGCGGTCACGCCTTTTTTTTGAGGGGGCGGGGCCGTAAAATTGAAAATATATAGGCCTATATCTCGGGAACTACTGGCTGTCTGATAATTTGTACTGCATTAAATAAAATGCATTAAAAATACCTTTTCAACGATATATATCATGATTATAAAAAATGGACCGAATATGGGTTAAAACCGAAAAGAATATTTTTTGACCCGAATTTATTTGTTTTTTGGAAATGGTTTTTATATGGCAGCTATGACAAATTATGGGCCGATCTCCTTAAATTTTGGAACAGTTATTTTCATGCATATGAGGATATTTCACGTCGAATTTCAACATAATAACGGTATATATAAGATATATATTAGTATTAACGTGGATTTCGAAGGTGGACCTTATTCTCAAAATCCAATAGTTTGATTTAGACTTGTATGTAAATGATCCGTGTAAAATTTTGGATTGGTACCCTATTTATAAGAGATTTATGAGTGTTAAAGTGATTTTCGAAAGAGGGCTTTATATGGGGAATACGATTAAAAATGGACCGAAATTTACAAAATTTTGTGCGATGCTTTTTGTATATATTTAAATGATCTGTGCAATGTTTTGAGTTGGTACCGATATTTGTACAATATATATAGGGATAAATGTCTTTTTCAGATATGGTCCTTGTATGGGAGCTATGACCAATTCTGGGCCGACCACCATAAAATTTAATACAACAATTTATTTGCCTAAAGAGATTATTTATGTCAAATTTTAGCCGTTTAACGTTATTTATATCTGTTTTATACGTATTTAAGTGAATTTTGGAAGTGGACTTTATATGGACCGAACTAAAAAAAATTTCGTTTTATGATTTCTTTTTGCATGAAACTTATTCCTGCTGAATTTTGCATTGACATTTCAGTTTTATAGGCATTTATATATAATTGAGAAAATATTTCGGGAAAATTTTTGTATGGGGGCTATGAGAAATCATGGACCGATTCTTACTATTTTCCACACACTTTCTTCTTTTATCATAAAAACAATGTATACAAAATTTCATGGTATTATCTGCAATATATTTCTAAATATTGCAATAAAATGGCCAAAAAATATCAAATTTTTATGGAGGTTGTCTCACATATTGGTCGAAACCGATTTTGCTGATTTTAAATAGCAAACTTCTCGAAAGCATGTCTGACAGAATTATTGAAGATTTGAATCCCGAAGATATCTGGGGACTTCAGAAAATTGATTTCAACAGACAGACAGCCGGACATGGCTTAATCGACTCCGCTATCTATAAGGATCCAGAATATAGATACTTTATAGGGTCGGAAAATTATATTGTGGAAATTACAAACGGAATGACAAACTTATATATATATACCCTTCTCATGAAGGTGAAGGGTATAAAAACAAAACATTTTTTTTACACTTTTAGTTTTCTGCTGGTAGTAAAACTTTTTGATCTTCAAAAGTATCTTCGAAAACATTTAATAACACTCCAGGTAACCAGGATATGGCATAGTCTTTCATAAAGACTACTATGAAACCAATATTATATAAAAAAAATTCAACCCATTATCGATAATAGTTTGTGAGAAATTATAATTTTCTTCTGATCAAATTTACTACAATTACATTTTTTCTAAAATATATGTTTTTAACAACATACCACGCCCAAAATTGCCAAAATTTGACCTAATTTTCTCGCTACCTTGGTTTTAATATGGTTGCTATTGAATGCCATTACAATTTTGGAAATCAGCGACAGCAAAAAATTAGACTTTTGGCCGATGAAATTAAATTCTAAGCCACAGTGCGTCGGTCTGAATTTTTCCACAAATTTTATTTATAACACGATAGACATAGAGACCTAGAAATTAAAAGTTGCACAAATAGCTATTACAATTAGTTAATTGTACAAAACTTTGAACTGATTTAATGTTTTGGATTACAATGTATCAACATTAAGGGTCAAATAGTTGTAGTTATTGTAGCTTTTAATTTACATCATATTTCTGTTGATTTTAATGTAGGTATAGAATATTTAATCAATATATGAATGTGTTGAACAAACAAATTTATTGCCGTCGAAATCGTTTGACACATTATCTCTGAAACGGTTATATGGTGTCATTATCTGAGCAGCGATAGTCAAATAAAGTTTTTAAATGGTAAATTTGTTTAATGGCCGAATAAAATAATGTTTACATATAGTTTACATTTAATATTAAAACTGTACTTACCTCGATTTAAATTGGTACATATATCTTTCTGAAAGAAAAATTATATTGTTACAGATAAAAATGTTACAGAATTGAGAAAATATTTATATATTTCGATATTGTAAACGTATATATCAGTATATTAGACATGCAGTCCTTGTAAATAAAAACACAATAGCAAATGTCGAGCCGATGACCTTCAATATATCAATATATTTAAGGGTTTGTAGTAATTGCTGTCAAATGTAACGTAGCAAATTTGCTAATGGTTTGGTTTATAATACCAAGCAGCTATTGCATGTATCACTAATAAAAAATGTTAAAACTTAAACAAAAAGCCCAAAACAGAAATAAAAAACCTTAACGGATGAAAGAACAAATAAAACAACCAAATAATCGGAAAATATACATCAACTAAATAACAATTAAGTGTTGAAAGCTAAAATTATAAAACAACTTGAGAAATTCTAAAAAAGAGACCCACAAATATATTTTTTTTTTTACCAACGAAATTATTGTCTAATTTGTAACCGCTTTTGGTAAGTATAAAGTATTTGTCAATGAGAGAAACTTCAAACCAAAAAAAAAACAACAAAAATCCCATTCATACAATTGTAAGTGACCACGAAATGTAATTTGTCAATTGTCATTATTCGGTACTTGGCGGTCGGTAGTTAATGTCAGCCATGAAACAAACAAAAAAAAAAAAAAAAACAAAGACAAAACAAAATAAATAGAAAAAGTTGTTTTTTTCCATCGATTGTAACCACAAGCTACTGTCATCGAGTTATTTGATGTTGTCACGCTAGTTGTCCCCTTTACTCATGGATATTTGTGGTTTCTTTTGTACCCAAAAGTAACAAAAACTACAAAAAAAAGACGTAAAATAACAGCTACTGTCGACATTCTATTTAATCATCAATTGTTAAATTTTTGTGGTTGTCACAAAATTGGTCTTTGAGTTTTTGTCTTTCTGTTTTGTAAAGCATCATTACACTTGTGGCTACCTTAAGAAGCTCCACTCCATTCTACACCCCTTTCCACTTACATCTGAACTGAAATTCTTGGCTTATGACCATTTAATTGCTGCTGCTTGTGTTCCACTTCATTTGTTTGAATTTACCTCAAACTTAAAAACCAACAAGAACAACAACGTCAACAAAAAAAAAACCTCAAATAACAATGTCATCATTATTTCCAACATTCAGACAGTCAACTCTAAACATCAAACATTCAATGATCCATTCATTCTATACGTTTGTTGGGTGCTAATTGCGCATGCGCAACCTCAAATTGCTATTGAGTGAATTTGTGTTGTTTTAGTCGTTGCTTGGGAGCTGTACAGGCTAAAACATTTAAGCTTTTATCAATGTTGGTTAGATTTTGAACAACTTCTGTCGTTCCCCTGTTTTGAAACCATAATTATCTTTGGAGATGTAATGGTTCAATGTGTTTTTCATCTGTCCAGACCTTTGATGAGTTGATTTATAATCCACTTGTCTTTGTGGTTTAATTAAATTGTTAAAAACACACATTTCAAAGATCTGTTATTAAGTATGAAAAGCTGTGGGATTTATGTACGTTTTAACTCTGTGAGTGAGTTCATGTTAACTGGTTGCCACAATGACATGATTATTTCAAAAATTGAAATAAATATTTGATTTTTTTGTTTTTCTAAGTCGGCACTCATGACCAGAAAGGGCCTAACATTATCGGTTATTTAACTGTTATCAACAATACTTTCATCAAAGTTCTTAAAAAAATCATTAAAAAATTATCAAATAAGAAACAGAAATCATTGTTCTACTCCATTGACTAATAAAACATTGATCTCCGAGTATTGCCTTGACTAGCCAAGCATCCAGTATCGATATTCTATCCAGACTAATAAAAGATCCAGAACTCTGCTACTTTTTTGATTATAAGATCCAGCATTGAACTACTACTTTCCAAGCCAATATAAGATCTAGGATTAATCTAGTTGTTAGACTATTAAAATATCCAGAATGCATCTAATTCTTTGACTAATACAAAACCCAGCATTGCTCTAACACCATGACTTGTAAAAGATCCAGGATTAATCTTCTTTCCAAGCTAGTTAAAGATCCAGGATTAATCTTTTTGCTTAAGCAATACAATATCTAGGATTGATAGTTCTGCTTGACTGCTTAAAATCCAGAATTGATTTATTTTCTTGACTTGCAAAATATACGGGATTGCTGTTCTTCCTTGATCTATTTTCCTGTCTATTATAAGATCCAGGATTGATCTACTTTCCAGACTAATATAAGAACCAAGATTAATTTTCTTTCCATTCTAGTAAAAGATCCAGGATTAATCTAAAATATCCAGTATACTGGATATTCTGCTTGAGTACTAAAAATTCAGAATTGATCTATTTTCTTGACTAGTTTTTCTTCTTTGATCTACTAATATGTGTAATATTCAAGATTAATCTACTTCCTAATTATTACTACTTTCTTGGAGATTAATCATATTTCCAGACTAGTAAAATAACCAGGATTGGTCTAATTCCTTGACTTCTTTAACTAGTAAAAGAACCACTATATATGTATTTCCTTGACTAGTAAAAATTCCACAATGTACTCGTACTTTGTTTTTCCTGGACAAATAAAAGATCTAGGATTAATCTACTTCCTTGAGTAAATCATCTAGGATAGATCTACTTTATTGACTAGTAGATCTATCCACGATTGTAATCTGGTCATTTGTCTGCCTGTTTTTTATCATCGTATCTGATCCATTCAGTATGAATTTCGAAAAATGTTTTGTTAATGTTAATGGCTACTTCCAAACTGAAGTAAAGCCAATTTCCCTATTTGCTTATTTAAAGTTTATATAAAAATGCCTCTTGTTTAATGTTTAAAAAAAAATCCAAAACATATTTCCCCCTAATATCACAAATCTAGCCAAACTCAGATAATTAAGGGGACATCTCCAAAATCATTAAAACAAATCATTATGGTAACGTGTTGAAATCTTAATAACAGCTCTAGTTCATATGAAATGATCCAGCTTTATTAAACAAACAAACCCTAATATATGTATCTTTATGTGGTTTTAATTAATTGTATGTATGCAATTCTAATCAAAAGAAACATTAATCAAAAATTAAATGACATAAACACATGGATTAAATGTTCTGTCAAATACAAATGTCAATGTTGTGGCCATTCCCAACCAACTAAAACATCCAACCAACCAATTCAATAATGATGAATGATTTAAGAATACATGTATAATTAAACAAATAACAAATGTGAGAAATATTTTTTATTATTGTTTGTTTTTGGCAAAAAAATAAAAAAAATCCACAAAGATCAATAAACTTGAAAATATTTGTGTAATTAACAGCTTCCGTATTTGAAAAAAAAAACAAATTTAAATACTGACTTACAGGCCAATTAAAACAAAAGAGTGGGTTGTAAAAACAGCTACATACTCGAAATTTATGAAACAGTAATTTTAAAAATAATTAAAACACAAACATTTCAAATGAACAACCTCTACAAGGGTTAATAGCATTTACTTTCAAGTGTAAATTTTCCAATGACATTATTATTGCTGTCATTTTTTTTATTTATTTATGCATATTTATGTATGCACGCGTATGTCGGTATTCAAAGTCTGGAGGATTTTATTATTGTTTTATATAAGCTACGAAACTCATTAATCGAAATATTGAAAAACTGCCGCAGGTTTTATGCTTTTTTATTCCTGTTCCCTGCCATCCATTCAGCTAAATAAATAGAACATTTATCAGACAACTTATTACTTTTGTGGAATCCAAAGTTTGGTGTACACATAGGAATGAGCTCGGCAAAACTCCTTAACACCATAAGATATGAGAGTGGCAGCCGTGGCTGTGTGTTCTCATCTTCCTTATTGGTGTAGTTGCTTGCGAAAGAAACATCTTTCGCATGACCACAAAGTTCACCGGACATATTACTCAAACTAAACATTCAATGCATTCGCCGAAAACGCAAATAAAACTTAAGAAGTGTATGTGGGGGAAAAAACTAAAAGAGGAAAGAAAAGGTGCCTTAAAGAGACAACAGAGACGACGCTGATGATAAAAAAAATGCCAGCCATGCAGCCAAATAGTCACTACCATCAGTAACTTTTATAGCAGAGTCTTTGCCAAGTGCAGGGTTAAGATTTCGCTTTCATAACAGTGATTTGATGGTGTAGAGTGGAACGTTAGAGAACAAACTTTGGCCCCTTTTGTTTATATGTAACAATTTTTTTTTTTTTGATGTTATCAATTGTATTCCGAATGAAATCAAAGAGAAGTCAAAGCGGACTTTACTTATACAGTTCATCATGGATTACTATATAAACGAAAGTTTTTTTTTAATTTTAAATAAAGAAAACCTTTGTAGCGAAATTTGTTTTAATAAATCTTGGTGTACTAGTTCTTCTTGTGTACATAAATATCTAAGAAAAGTGGATTAAAGGAGAATTAATATTAAATAAATTCTAACATGCGAGATTTCTGTACAAATTTAGAAAAACGCGCTTCTAGTTGCTACTTTTCTATTTCGAGCAACACTATTGAATGATTTACAGGCTCCTGCTACGAAGTTTATTGAAGTAGTCTATTTTCATCCATCTTATTATGATTATATGGTCTTGGTATGAATCTAATATTTAGTTTAAACAAGTCTAAAGCTAAACTTCATTGAGTTCATGATGGATAATAAATTGCTAAAGATATATGTTTGATAAGGGACGTTAGGATGCATATTTATTGCCGAACGGTTGACTAGAATAGCAAATATGAGTATTCCAGGAGCTCGGATGTCTACAACTACGGAATAAACTGTTCGCATTAAAGAATAAACTGTTAGGACTCAACTCAGATTGAGACAGAAATACCAACTCAATAATTTAAGATTTTAACACTTATATGCAAATATCACCTAGAGAATATAAAAGCTGAACGAGAATATCACAAGTAATCCGCCGAGAGGTACATGTAACTAATTAGATATTAGTGTTCCAAGTATGGAGTTGAAAAAAACATTGGCTAATTTCTTTTAAGTTAATAAATTTTAGAATAAAGATGCTTGTCTGTAAGGACAATATTGTAACATAAATGAAGATATAGAAAACTGGAAGTAATTAATTACAATTCAAAGAATAGCACGGGTAACGGAATTTTCGGTGAGAAATTGTGGATTATGAATATGTTGCTTTATATACAGAATGTAGGCTTTCAAAAATATTCGCGGTATCTAAAACAGCTAAGGTAGATATATTAATTCCATATACATATATTCTAAAATATTTTGTATATATTCATAAAACTCAATGAACAACTCATATTGAAACTGGTCTGCTTATCAGCTGATATGAATGATGAATAATATTGGAAGTACATAATGCAATTGAGAATGAATAAGCTCGATAGTCTTTGCACACATGATGATTAGAAATAAATTCGGGCTAAATGCTGACCCATTGTGCAATAATTATCCAAATTTGCTGACCAAATCCTTGTGTGAATCTTTGTTCAACAAACTGAAGGTTGCTGATAAGGAAAATATAAGTAAATTGATGAGTCCATATAGATCTATTATCGACCTGTGAGAGATCACATTTTCGTGGAAGAGAATAGTCGGTACTATGGGGTACCCTGTTTAAAGAGTTAATGGTTATTTGAATCTGCGTAATTACACCTTCTTCTAAGGTCTTTGAAAATGTGGTAAAATAAGTCTGAATATTTATGGCTGATCAAACTTGTCTGTTAAGTTTTTAACTGAGCTGTCACTTTTCTACTTCCGTGACTGTTTGCTTCTGCTGGTTCAATTTAATCGATTAACAAAATTTTTTCGTCAGTATGATCAGTGATCTCGTGTGTGTATTTGTTTCCTGGTGAATTTCATGAATTCCAAAGAGCATGTTATTCAACAAAGCATAATTGCGTTTTAATATTCAACGCATTGCTCACAAACTAATACAATTATTTGTTTGAGCGACTCTTTTAGAAGAAGAATCATTTGATTTAGTCTTTTGAAGATCTCGTCAGAAGATCTTCGGAAACATAATACAATTCATCCTAATAACAACGTAATAATATCCATTCCCAATTTGCGAAATGAAGTCTCTGCTCTTATAAAGAAAATTATATGACAAATAGTTTTGTAAGTGAAAATTCGGCCCCCACCTTAAACACCTGGTTAACCATCATGGTCTTAGAGCAAATGTACATAAAATATTTATCAATTGCCTGATATCAGCAAATAATAAAAATGAACGTAATATGAACTTGTAGTGACCAAATGGTGGAAATGATGAAGAAAAAAATCAACCACAAAACGCAACTAAAACAACAAACACTCATTCAAATACAACATTACACTGGCTGATGCCATCATTTAAAATAAAACTTTGGCCAAGGCAGAATCAATAAAATATTAATGCCCGATAGCATAAGTGATTGGTCAATTCTCCAATATTAACCATGACCATGTAAAGACACTAACACTCACACACAAGCTCACGACGAACTCCCTCCACAAATCCTCTAAAAAAAAAGAAAGGAAAAATCAGGCAGTTTTTTTTATTCGTATCGATTCTTTTATTTATGTGGAAGATGCAGAAGAGGAACTCCAACCAGAGATCACGCTAGTCGATCTTAAGCGTTCACCTTCTTTTCATACATACATATTTCGATTTTAGTTTTTGTTGCTGTTATTGGTACACTAGTGTCTTCCATTCATATTCAAAAGACGACAAAAACTTGATGGGGATTATAATATGTTGTTGGAATGATGCGAAAGTTGATGATAATAATAATGTGGTGGCTACGAATTGCATTCGCTTATGAATGATGTAGTTGTGAATAATGATGATGTCTTCTACAAAACAAAACACAACAAAAAAAAAAAAAAACACGCCAATACATGAGCACTGCTCTCAAACTTCCCCTTTTATGCTCGCACTCGTATGAGAATTTGTTTCCATAATTTAGTTGGCTGGTCAGGAAATAACGTCACATGCATACGTATGCAGACAACAACTTTTCCTTGTTCAACAAAATTATTAAAGAAAAAAATCTGAATGTGGAAAAACATCTGCTTATTATTTAATATTGAATGAATGATGTTCGATTGGTAATTCATTCTTGTCTTTAGTACTCTTTTTTTTAGATATTTTTTGGTTTCTTTAACTTGGCTTAGCCAAATTGGACTCAGATGTTTTCTGAGAGATTAGCCAAAGGGGTTGTTGAAACAAATTTAGGTAAATTTTTCCTTTTTATTCTCATTGGTGTATGTTTGAATGATGACCGGAACTTAATGTTTCGTATGAGCAGAGTTTTCTTGCCAATAGGGGAGATTTATTAATGTACAAGTTTTTGAGCCTATAATTTCCTATGATACATGGTCGTTTATCTGAAGCATTTTACGATCGTATTTACAAAATTTTGTTTACTCTGGCTCTGACTCTGATTACGAATTGATCGTTAACGCTTATATTATTCACCCACATCGTGAATAAAAATTTAAATTTGTTCCCTTTTTACATTTGCCTATTAAAATTCAATATTAAAAAAATAAAAGGGAACAAATTTCATGTGGAATTTATTTACGATAGGGGTAATAATCTTTATGTTTATCGGATTTGTAATTATCACCAGGGTTCTACATTTGTAAAATAAAGTGGTAGCGAAATTTTCATTAAATTTTTGTTCTTAATTTCGTAAAAATGATTTGAAAAGTAAAATATCATTTTCAGTTTAGTTCATCGTAGAATACAAGTTTCAATCGTTTTCTAGAACACCTTGACATTGTCTATGTGAAAATAAAACCATTTCAGTTTCATTTTGTAGTGCAATATAAAACCTAGACGAGAATGTTTTTCGTATACGTATACGGACAGCTTTTGTAGTCCTCTGTTATACAAAATTACCCAAAATGTATCTCACTATACGAAAATTTTCTAACTTTTGCCACTTTTGTTTTGATATTTGTAAATAGAAACAGAATACATATCAATAAGACATGTAACGCTCCAATTTACAAGAGTGCGAAATACTATTTATCCTGAAGCATAACGACCATACAATGACCACTACACGTTCGTCTCTACATAAATTTTGGTGAAAATAGTGGATGCTGTGAAAAATGGCCCCAAAAAAAATAAAAATAGGCTTAAATTTTTGGGGTCACATTTCATTATGAATTTGAACCCTAATTTTTTTATGAAAAATCACTACAAAGGTAATGAAAAATTACCTGGTGGTAATCTTACCTTGGCCCCAAATGTTGGTCCATTTTGCATAACGAAAAATTGCCCCAAATATGTAAAAGAATTTTTAACCAAAATAGTAGTTAACAATTTGAAGATTTTATATTCAGTACTTTTAGTATATCTTACAATATTAAAGAATGAAATTGAGCCCCAAAGTAAAAAAACAAAATTTCTTGGGGTCTGTTTTCATTCTAAAATTTTGGGAGCATTTTTCCATTTCTTTTAAAATGCAACATTAGCTAAAAAAAAAATGCCATTATAACCGCAACAAAAAACCTTTATGTATTCCTTAATTATTCTTAAAGTATTTTACCAGCCCTGCTAGAATTGTGGATCTTATCAGCAAAATTGTAAAAAATCCCATTTTGTGGTATTTTTGTCAATTTTTTTTTGTTAATTATAAGATTTTGTTAAATTTTTTACAATGTATTATTTATGTTAATAAAAAAAGATTTTATTTCAGATTGCCTATTTGTTGAAAATCTAAAAAACACAATTTTTATAAAAAACTTGATAAGTTTGCAAAAATTGGGAACAATTTGAACCATATTTATTCTGAACTAATTTTTTTTTATTTACATAAAGTAATTTCCAAACTCAATTTCATATCTCTTTAAAATTAAACCACTTTAAAACTGCAAAACGAACTAACTAACTAATTTAGCATACTCGTACATATTTGTAAAAACATTTTTTACCGATCAATCAGTCTAAGTGCTGTTCACACGTGTATCTTTTTTTTAAAGACTCAGGCAATTAATATGCATATGTATTATTTAATTGTGCTACGTGCTTTGGAAAGGCGATAGGTAGGAGAAGCATAGGCGGTGAAAGTAGAGAAATTGCTTTTCATATGACAACACTGTAATTGCGCGTTATGTTTATTAGTAGTACAGTATTGCAGCGCCTCTGGTGGTGAGTAGGCGTATTGATCAAAACTTGATTTATAGCCATTATTTAATTTATACAGCACCCTCAAACTAGTGACTGGTACCGTCACCCAAAAACACTTGCCATGAAGTGACAGAATTGAAACTTGTGAAAGCGAACAAGTTTGTTTTTATTAAAGACAATGGTAAAACTCTTGGACAGTTATAAGCCAAACGATTTATTTCGTAGTTTAGGGGGAAATTCCGGAAGAGATCATTAATCGATAAAAGGACATTGAGATCTGCGACCAGTCCGCTCTGGATAAATCTGCCACGGAACTGTGTTAATTTTGCGGGTTGTAGAAAAATAGTACTCTGTCTAATTTTAATTGATTTTAGTTGCCGTCTAGGTTAATTACAGAAATCTCTCTATTATCTGTAGTCAGGGTTGGTACAGTGCCATAACTCCCAAATGAAATAAGTCTCAACGGAAAAATGAAAAAAAAAATTTCCATACAAATTATTTTTCATAATGAATTATTTCATAATGAATTAACTCCCAAATGAAATAACTCCCAACAAAAAAACTGTTGGGACTTCTTTCATTTTGCCTTTGGAAGTTATTTCATTTTTTTCAGTTGGACATTCTCTCATTTTTCATGGGACTAATTTCATTGGAAGTTATTTCATTGGGACTTATTTCATTTGGGAGTTATTGCACTGTACCGTCGGGGTTAACTATAGGCATTATTATACAAAATTAACTTTTCCCCCCAACCAATAAAACCAAATGTATTTATTACAACGCCTTTCAATCTGAGCTGTATAAATATTTAAAATTAAAATAACAATAATTCACACTGACAAACATTTCATGCATAATTTCATTAAACACGACAACAAATTTTAAACAAAATACTAAAACTGATTTTTCAATAAAATTCGAATAGAAAAAATTTGTACAAATTTCATTTAAAAAAAAATAAGAATGAACAAAAAAAAATTACCCACTGACAACACAAATGTAAACATGTACATTGTCAACCCAGATGTCAGTTTAGTTGTGGTTGGCGCTCAATTAAATGTAAACTAGCTGTCAATTTGGGCACCAAAATCCATGCATGCACATAAACTGTGTATTTTTTCGTAAGTTAAAGCGTGTGTGTTCGTTTGGAAGAAGATCGTTTGGGTAATAAATTCACTGAAAACAAATGTAAATGATCAAGAAGAACGCAGCATGTAAGTGTGTGCGTGCATAAATTTGTGGGGAAACTCCATGAAAATTATGAGTAATTTTTGACAGTTTGTTTATTTGAATTTGTCGCGTATTTATTTTTCCCGGTAATATAAACGATTAGAGTAAACGCAATGTGGGCGGTCGCAGAACATTTTCAATGAAGCCAACTACAGCAGCAACAAATGCCAATGATCATCATTGTGATTATCATAATGAAGTTGAAGCTGAGATAAAAAATAAAAATAAAATAAACGTATGGCTACGAATGTTATTGAAATTGAAATTTACTATGTTGGAGGAAATTAATTTTCAGTCGCTGTTGTTGTTTTAAATTTTCACAAAATATGTGTGGCATTTTTTATCTTAGGGTGGCGTCTTGAAACTTTAAAATTTAAATATTTGGTCTAGTCACTAATAAACTTTGCAGCCACAAAATTTCTTGAAGGGAAAGTGTAAAAAACAAATGCTAAATACAACTACAAATATGTATGCACATATATATGTACATACATATATGTATGTATGTAAATAGCTGGCTGTTATTGTTTACAAATAACAAAACTATTTTAGGTGGCAACTTCAATTGCCTCAATATTGTTTACATTACAATTGTTTTTGAGTCATAGTACCGCCACAGATTTTTGTCATATCATAACGCCTTTGGCTAAAAATCACTTTAACTAGATTTCTTCGCTATACAAATTTAAATCGCAATTTAAGACATTTTTGTGAGTAGGTGACAGGTTCATACAAAATTTACAAATTCCTTCTTTGTCAAAAAAAAAAAAATTCTCTAAGAGTTTTTTAATCCCTTGTCACAATATCTTTAAGTTTATATTGAACGCTTAAATATATTTGTTACGGTTTTTACTTTAATTTGTTATTTTTTTTTATAGTTTTCTACAAAAGCTTATCACACTTCAAAATGTCACTTGAAATGTCAAAATTGAAACTATTTTGTTTTCAAGTGAAATACATTTTTGTAAAGTTTATTGTACTACACGAGTACGAGTCGTTATTGTGTGACAGTTACATAGTGTAGACGTACAGTTTTAATGATTCAAGGTTAATATTGTCGACTGTCAACACGGTGAGTTAACATTTTTTTTTAGGTATTTAAGAGTACAATATACGTAGGTTGTTGCATGTAAAATCGATTTAAAATAGTTACATATAAATGCGTCAATTATCTGTGAAAAGTTCAAATGATCATAAATCGTGTCACTTCTTAACAGATTTTGAGTTTGACACATTTAAAAAACAATTTGTGAGATTATATACAGACATATAATATCTTCCATGTGATACTTGATTAATAATGTTGGGCAGGTGTCAATAACACACACTTGGCAAATATTTATTCAAAAAAGCGTAACCACTTATTTTAGCACAAATTTGTTTGACGTTGTTTACTCTTACAAGAGTTTTGCAAGATCAAACAACATCAAATAAATTACAACTAAATATATGTTGTGCTTTGGCCTAAATAAATAAATAAACGAGTTCAAATATATTTTGCTTAGTGGTGATGTCTCTTTTGGCAAATATTTGCCAAGTGTGACCGTATCTGTAGTGTTTCCTAACTATTTACAACAAATTATTAATTTTTTCTTAAATGTTTTATTTTTTATTTATTTATTATTTAATGTTTCGTCAAGGTTTAAAACAAAGAGAATGTTATTACAGGTGCCATAACAAAATTGGAATGACATGAACATTTCAACATTTTATTTAATGACATATCAATATTAAAAGAGTTTACAATTATTTAAATGAATTTCAATAAATTGATCGATAATCGCACTAAACTATAAAAAATTCACTATGCAAATGGTGGATCTGTCAGAGTTATTTCCAACTTTTTCAAATTTATTGATTTGTTTAGAAATTTCTAAATCGGGCTTATTAAGGTCATGTATATAAGCCCGATTTAGAAATTTCTAAACAAATCAATAATAGAATAAGGAAAAGGTCGATAAAAACCTTAAATATATTTTTTCAAATTCATTTGTCTGGATTACTAAAACTTCAGCGTTGTGGCTTCTGAAAAACAAAGTTCAATTGTTGAGAAACTTTTTCATGCTGAACGTGTCATTGTATTCTTCTCTATTTGATCTGAAGGAATAATAAGCCCATGGTTTCTAGAAAGTTCGGCTGGAAATGCGGCAACGGTGATTGCTCATGTTATCCAGATAATTTAATATATAAATTTTAGATATCGATTTCACTGACATTTAACAGGACGGTGTCACAGCCACCGAAGCAATTTATTGTAAAACAAATTTCCCGATAGCACAATTTTAGAAATTTCAAATTGGCCACCCGATCATGTGATTTAACAACACTGGATTATTTTTTATGGGTCAATGTTAAATATAGTGTATATACAGATCCAATCTAATCAATTACAGCCATAAAACTAAGAATCAAGACGTTTAATTTTATAATTTATTATAAAAGTATTGACATCTGTATGTGTAATAGTGGTGAGAATTCTTCATAATTGTTTTTACTCCTTACTCTTTCCAAGACAATACAAATTTTAACGAATTTCATATAAATTTTTAATTTATTTTGTTTTGAAAAACAAAGTTCTTGTTAAAAAAAAAAAACTCTTCCTGAGAACTTTTCGATGTCTGCACATTCCCTGGTTTATTCATATAGACTCGACTCTAAATCACAGTGAAAAGTAGAATGATGTTGCTATAAAATGGACAAGCATTCTTTAAGACAAATATGACTTCTGCTATTTTCAGACGTCACCATACCTCAGTAAAGTTTTAATCTAATGTAGTTGCCTGTCATTATTCAAAAGCTGCACTGAATTCGAAGAAATGTGGTCAACGTAATAGAAAAATATTTGAAACACCCTTAATGCCCCCAGCTTCGGTCAGTTTCGCTTTCGAAGGAAAGTTAAAGCGGAGATTGGAATAAATATTCAGGGCAGGCGAATTTAAAAGTTGTGCAACAGAATTAATGGCCATGAATTAAGTGCAGAACCATCGAATTTAGAATTTTCTATTGTCACAACAACACGCAAGATTTGTATTAAATAGACATTTTGTTGATTCGATTAATCTTTTTTAATGAATCACAAAATAAACGTAATAGAGTCAGGTATGGATTAGCATATCAGGAAAAATACCCTCGTGGCCTTTCTGGAACATATGTACTTTTTTCCATTATCTTGACCATTTTAGACAAACGTTGCTGTATTTCGTTGATGCAGAGTTGAATTTTCTCCTTCAAAGAACTGGTAGTAGTTGGATTGTTGACATAAACCCCATAGAAAGAAATGCAATAGTGTTTATTCACAAGATCTACAGCAACAGCTCTGATCACGTCTAATGCAGTAGTCAAGTTGTTTCAAGGGCGGTATGGCATGTGGCAACGTCTTCTTGAAACCACAGTCCACATCGATATCGTCAAAATTGAGTAGAAATAACTCTGTTATTTTGTGGATAAGTATCGTCCAATGAAGCCTCCAGCAAATAATCCACAACACGTTTCGGATGCATTTGTTTTACGACAATCACAAATGGGTTACATAAACTCTAAATGCGGCAATAATTACTTTTAACAAGCTCATCAAGATGAAAATGTACAAGATAATTTGAATCGAAAAAACTGATCCACTTGTTTATGTTTAAAAGCAACTTCTTAGCAGATCCTCAGTGATTATACGTTCTAGTGAGCTTCTAGAATTGATGTTCTTAAACTTTGAGCATTGAACGGCTTGATATTGGACGGCCATCGTATTGAGTTTCACCAATTCATTGATCATTGATCTTACACATTTGGAGCGAAATTCTTGAACTGTACAGTTTTTTGCTTGCGTAAATTTGGGCACACTTTGTACTTAAGGTTTTATTTGCATATTTATTTGTTTCGAATATAGGTTCAAAAATACACCATATTAATATTTTGATCTATGGTCGAATTCATAAAAAGCTATCTAGTCTTTCTTCAAGTTTTTCTATTATTTTAGATACAAAGATAAACGTTTTAGCAAGTTCCCCATTTGTTTTCAGTTATTAGTTCATAGTGGAACTAATGTGAGAGAAGAACCTGCAGTCCGATATCATGATTATAGGTTTATCTTGTTGGGCTGGTAAATGACGAATTAGTCAGTCACAGATACACTTAAGTAAATCATAAGATAATAAAAAGAGAAAATAGATTATGAATGAATAATATCTCACTATGTAATTTCTCTATTGTAATCTGTTCAGTTATTGCTTGTAATTTTTGATAATTTTTATGAAATTTGTTGACATTTGCGTTTCTAAATAAACGATCACGTTCTGGCACCTGGTGGCTATGAGAGTAGTTTAATTGTATTTTCTATTTTTTATACTCCTTCCTAATCAAACAGCTTTTCAACTAAAAAGCACAGCTGTTAATGATATTTCCTACAGCAAACAAAACAAATAAATGTCTTAAAATCATGCATCATTACATTACCTCGACAACAGAATAACAAGTCAACAAACTAACGCGTGACTTAATAATAAAAATTACCTTTAGTCTTAAAAGATTAAACCAATAACAAAATAAACAAAAAATGTCCCAAGTTAAAATAATGGCCTCAAGGACCACAGGACTAGAACTACAAATACAAGTACTAAACATAACAATCACATAAAACAAACTGCCACAGAATAGTCTGTGAATGAAAACGTATCTAAACACATGGAAGACCAACCAAGAATAATGAGTGACACGTAGAGACAATATTTAGTACTCATGTCCAATTTCACATTTACGGATATGTTGTGGTAACAAAGTGGTCATTTGTGCTCCCCATGCCAATGTAGACTCATATGTTTTGCCAAGTTGGACAAGTGTTTTAATAACAATCGAATGAAATGTATTGTTTAAAGACATTAAGTATTTGTTTGGTGTGGGCACTTTTGTAATTTGAGTTCTTTTTTTTTTGGGCTATGGCAGTTACAACAAATGTCATTCATTTGTGTCATTCTCAAATATTTGAAAAAACACCCCCAGGCCAATTGTGGGGTAAATTATGAAGAATTGTTTCATGTATATGTGGTAAAATTCAATTAATTTTAAAGACAAATACTGGCATGAATGTTTGTTTGCTCAAACCCGAGAAAAAACCAAAAAGCAAGTAGTTTTATTATGAAAATTAAATTATGCTTAAGATTTGCTAAGACAATTTGCCCAAAAAGAGAAAACTTTTAGCAAAGAGTTTGTTTGTACACATGGGTTCAATAACGAGGGTCGAATGAAAATGTAACAAAAGAATGAACGAAACTAGCGAAATTATGAAAATATGGCTTAACTGATATAAATATTTGACAATATATCAATAAAAAATTGATTTTTGATCCGATGGAAACCTGAAAAAAATGCAAAAAATATTCATTTGCATTTAATTATTGCTGCATTTTATTAATTTGCGTCAAGTGTTTGATACTGTACAAAAGCAAAATTTTAACATCAAAAAGTGTCGGATCATTATATTGTTAAAAATAACAATTTCTAGATTGATTTTTCGACTCTGGGGTTACGATTTGCCTTCGCAATGGTGGTCCATTATACATGATTACAAACTGCTTTAGCAGAAATGCAGTCCCATATCAACATAAAATCAACATCATAATATACCGTCGATTTTATATTTATATTCAAGGCTTTATTTGTCTTCCAATAGACCATCTAAACCAAAAATGTTGCATTTGCTTTCGTTATAGAATATAACATTTCACTGGCAGGCAAAATTTTTATTTTTATGGATCTCGGCGAATGATAACCTCTTCAATCTATTAGTTTACAAAGCATATGTTTACATTCCTGCTTTGTTGGTCGTTAAACACTGGTCCGGATAAATATAGGTTTCAGCATTCAACGATTTTGGATAAGATTAGATTTTGTGGTAAATTTCAAGTTCAATTTTTTAAACTGTTTATTGCTTGACAACTTCTATTAAACATAACACATGTGTTTTTAATTCGCTTGCCCTAGTAGTAAATGTGTAAAATAATTTTCCTTGGAAAATGTTAAAATTTTTTTTCCCTTCGTCCTTCTTAACGCAAAGATCCTCATATTCAAATAAAAATCAAATATAAAAAATTCCAAGAGCAATTGAGAAAAAAAATAACTTAAATTTTCAGAAAGCAATATATTTTTATGACCTACTTTGCTTTGTGACCTATACCTAAACAAAACAGGACTTTGTTAGAATTTTTTAGGATTTTCCCTGTTTACACAATGTCTAGCTTTTACAATTTTATGTCTGAATGGAAAACAAATTTCTCTTGAAGATGATTAGGCAATATAGTTTTATTATACACTGTATTTAAAACTTTTAACTTTATTTGTCTGCTTTCACACTCTTCAATTCTGACTTGTCCAGGCAAGTATTTTTCGATGAGAAGGGAAAAGAGAATAAAAGGGGTACAAACTTGACGGTACTAGTCAATTTTCTTATTTCCTTTTGTTTTTTCTTTCATGTCAACATTGACTTGCATGAAAAAGTACGAAAATTGAATTGACGGGTGTGAATGAAATAGCAAGTTCAAAGGGTAATTGAACAAAAACTGGTCAGCTAAAACTGAAGAGTATGAAACAGAACTTTTGGAAAACAATAAAAGCTATTTGTCAGAAAAATTTTATAAAAAAACAACATAATCAAACTATATTAGTAAGGTTTTCTGTTTTTCACCAAAAAGTTGTAATTCGATAACCGTTATTAAGAAAGGTAACAATTTCAAGTAAAAATCATTGACTAGAGTATTATTCCAAAACATTTACAATGAAGGGTTACTCACTACGTAACGCTTCCTAAAAGCTTGTTCCAAAGATGACAATTTTGAAACACAAATCATAGGTGGAAAGGCCAAACTAGAAGGAGTACTGGTTATATTTAAGCATTTTGGAACTAGTTTTTAAAATACGACAGTTTTACCTGGATACTGGAAACTTGCTTATAAATCCTCTCTCGTTTTAGTTATTTGTTTGCTTACGAATCCTCACTCATATGAAAAACCACTTCATATTTTATTTACAAGATTAGTGGTACTTAGAGACAAAAATTCTGCTATTTTTCCCTACTCCACAAATCCTTTCTATTATACAAGACCAGCATAAAAGTTTAGATGCTTGTCTTGCGGTTTTTCTTTATGTATTATTGTGCTCATACAAGCAAACAAGTGCTTCCTTATTAGTTTTGCTACATAAAGTCCTTTTTATTCGCCTTTGACCTTTTCAATTTCTTTAGCAAAACACTTGTTATTTGTTCCAGTATGTTAACGAAAAAGGAAAATATTTTGAAATGTATAGGGTGTTTTTTTTTAGATGTATAGAAATTTAAAATGGCAAAACTTTTTTAACTGGCGGTTATTTTGTCAGCTGTCAAGTGATTTTGTTTAGGATAGTTTGGTTTGGCATTTCAACATGAATAGACAGAAGCCTGAGCAACGCTTTCAAATTGTGCAAAATTGTTTTGAAAATCATGGTTCTGTGTTTTTTTAGATGTATAGAATTTTGAAATGGAATAAAATAAAGATGATTTTATTTAAATTGACATGAAATTTACTTTATTCGAAAGATAATCTTCTGGCATACGACCGTCATGGCTGGTTTGGACGTAGCCTAATCTGGCGGTTCAATTTTCGATGACTTTTTCCAATATTTGTGGCCGTATATCGGTAATAACGCGGCGAATGTTGTCCTCCAAGTGGTCAATCGTTTCGGGCTTATCGGCGTAGAATAACGACTTCAAACATAAATCACTTGACAGCTGACAAAACGAACACCAATTAAAAAAGTGTTACCAACTGAAAATTCTATACATCTAAAAAAAAACACCCTATACTAGCAGCCCCCTAGAAAATTTATGTTTTTAGCAATAAAAGTCACATTCAAAATGTTTTCGATTGGTTTTTGGTGTATGAAATTTAGTAACTTATTTTGAATATCCTTGTAATATACATGAATAGATAATTTAATGTTACAAAGTATGATTGTTTATATTACCCTTGGGTGTTGTTGCAAAAAGCTCTTCATATTGCTTAACCCTTTGACGACCATTGGCAAGTATGTTTGCCCGTAGGTTTTTCGTTTATATGTTTGTCCAGATGTTTTCTATTAAGCTCCGATTTTGACCAAGCAATGGTCTTTATGCCGAGGGTATTTACGTGGTAAATATGAGGCTTAAGGAAATAAGAGTCAATTATGTTTTGGATTGATTATCGAACGAAAATAAACTTTCCTAAAAATCTATACAATTAGGACATCTAAATTGAAACAATAGTTTTAGCATATTTTGCATATTTTGATCGTGGCTTAGTTTAAGTCTTATATGGGTTTTATCATACGTATAAGCTTGGAGCAACTCGCATCAAAACGTCTGTATTGGTCTACTGATCCACCAAGCTGAGATCGCAGAAGCCATACCAAGGCTCCGATTTGAATTAATTAATGTTCACTTTTGTGACAACAATACGGCCGTGATAGTGACCGTGGCTACAAAATCTGGTCAACCTTGAAAAAGATTTTCTCCAAAATGCATGTAATATCATGTTGCCAAACAAAAAGTTTACTCTTTGAGCTAACAGTTTAGGGTTAATTAGAATGGAGCATTATGGAGTCCAAAATTTTCATAAAAAATATAGTCTGATTATTGGTTTGCTTCATAAACTGTGAAAAATTGAGGTATATTGGATAAATTCTTGACGGTGAGAGAGTTATTTGAATGAATTATTGAGTGTGATGAAAAAGTTGATCTTACTTTTTAAGATAATCTTTCATATCCAAACGTATCCCAGACTTATTTGATTCTTTTAAATAATTTCCAGTAATTTATTTAAAAAGACAAATTAATGGATTCCTATACACTAAGAAAGATATCTTGTTTGATATATGTAAACATATTGTGCATTTATTAATTTAAGTTTGAAAATAAGAGAGCATGCAAAGCTAATAAAGCGTTAGAAAAACTTAAGGTTCTGTATGTAATCGTGTTTTTTATATAGAAAATTCTTAGCTTTAACAGGTTTTTCTTTAGAAACTTAATATAACTATCGAACTTTTTGTATTTAACAGTTTTTTACAATAAATTTAGTTTTTTATAGCAAATTTTCTGTATAACAGTTTTTTTTTATAAAACAAAAAATGTTTTCTATAACAGTTTTTTTCTGTCAAACAACATTTTCACTTTGCTGTCTGTGTTAATCGTTCATGTTGCCGTATTTGAGGCTCTGAGAAACCACATCTGATTGTTGATAAGTGAATGTATCCACAACATGCCACTGTTAGTTGCGAATTAGTTGAATGCAGCTATCATTAGACCATGATTCTATGAAAATGAGGCTGCTCAAGCAGTGACTAGTGTTCGATAGCGCCATATGACAACAAATAGAATTTCCAAAAAATCGAAAATATTAAAATTAGTAACTTAGTTTATCGGCCAGAGGAGAGAAGTTACCTTTTGAACTGATTTAGTGCAGCCCTTCAAACAAATTATAATTAAGCACAATACGGACGAAATGCTACCGTTCACTATAGAAACTAGTGCTCCAGGCAAGAATAACTAACAATTTTATTTTGCACTAAAATACATCTACAACAAAGAAAACTCAACCCTTCTTTTTGTAGAGCCAAAGAAACCCTGCTATTTCCGTAATAAAGTGTTGCCTTTAAATTATCTATATTCAAATAAAACGTGAATATTTTGTAAAACCTAAATATCTGGCAATGACGTCTTGATAATGCTGGAATCACCCAGTCGAAGAACACTTGCAAAAGTTGGACAAATTTAAACAAAAGTCATGGCTCCTAATGTAACATCGCGTAGAACTTATTCAAAAACTAACAATTATTCGACTTAATTCCTTCGCCCCTACTGGGATCATATGTGTTAAATTAACCTGTGTAAAATTATAGCGATATATTATTTATGTGTATTTTTTTTATATGAGAGCAAATGTTTTTCGCTGATCGTCACATAATTTCTTAAATACTGCTGCAGATTTTGTGTTTTTTTTTTGCAAATCTATTTAATTACAAAAGGTAAGTGAGGAAACATTGTTTTTTATATTTATTATAAAATTATTAAAAAACTTTTTTTTTTTATTGGGTTATATTATCCCAATAAGATATTCAAGTGGGATATATAATCCCAATATTGTATATAAATAATATAAATTGTTCAATTTTTATAAAGCTTAGTTTTATTGGGACATATTGTCTCATCGTAAAATTTTATTGGGACAATAAGTCCCAGGATAACGATAAGGATTCTAGACTTCTCTTCTTGGGTGCCCCGATAGACTAGGCGATAGTGTGCCGGTCTATCAGTTAGAGGGTTGCGGGTTCGATTCCCGCCAAAGACTCTGGGTGTTTTCCGCAGACAAGCCAAAAAGCTTCACAGTTTGTGTTTGTTTCATTAAAAAAAAAATCATAAACATCTTATATTTTTGCTTTATAGCTGAATTGTTTGTCAAAATTAAAAAAAAAAAACACTTAACTTCAAGAGAAAACTCGTGGTGAAAGGGTTAATAATTTTTATATTGAGATTTGGGTGCAGTTGTTGCAAAACTGGTAAATATGCCTTCAGAAATTCATATTTTCAGAGTTATAATTATGAAAATTTGATGGATGTATTAGATTCTTAAATCCTGTTACTCAATGTTAAGTTTCCATCTAAAGTGATGTTTAAATAAAATAAATGTTTTTCAGTACTAAAATTTGAATTTTTCTGCTGAAATTACCGAAGCATATTGTCGTTTATTGATTTAAGCCATAAAGATCTATAAATCTAAATATAGCCCTTGAAATAATTACATTACCGCATGAGGCATTTTCTCTCGTTTTGTGATCAGAATTGGCTACTTAGATAGTGGGATTGTCCAAAATATATTTACGGGGTTATTTAAGGTCAACAGGTTTATATTTACCCGTGCATTGACGAATGAACAGCAACGAGTAACATCAAATGCGGTTATTTTCAATTCATTATAAAAGGTTTTTCAACAAGAGTTTTATATATTTAGAATTTATATGCAAATCTATGCAATATCGATCTTTTATCAACATTTTGACAACATTTTGTCAAAATGGCAGCTCGTGGATTTTGAGTTTTAAGGCTGTAATAGATTCGGTTGGCTCTGTATAGACTTGAACTTTAACATATTCCAACAAAAAGTAATCCAGTGGTGTTTAATCGCATAATGAAAAACAAAATTCCTGTTGTAAAACCCTTTTATATTTAGATTTTCATCTAAACTGACTATATTCAATCTACTCAAATAATATCAAGTAAATGAACATTTTTCTAAAGAAAACATAAAAATCTTTATGCTAAATACTCGTACATATGTATGTTCAACATCAATGACATACTTTGTTCCTTGTCTTAAATTAAACCAGAATAAAGTCAATTCTTATCACGTTAACCGTTTATTGCCCATTACATATGAATGTATGAAAGAACAGAAATATAATGATGATGACTCCAATAAAATTCTTCATATGTATATAAAACAAAAATAACAATAATAGATTGACAACATCATCCAAATCAGCAGCATCGTTGTCAGTTGCCCATTATTGGCATATAACGGTCATTGATTTATGTCAATACAGCAGCTGTCAACTCAAAGCAACAATTGGAGCATAAATAGACTTGTGAACAAGTCAAGAATAGATAAGATGATATTTTTATTATTTTGTTCATCTCTTTGCATTTTAATTTAAAATGCAAGTATGTTTATAAAAAAAAAGACAAATACATATGTACATATGTATCTATATATGTAGTATATTGTTGACAAATGAAATACATTAAAAAAATCTCAGCAAATTTTCAGAATTGATTGATGACATTTTTTGTAGCTGTTTAAGATTATTTCTTTTCAAAAATATGTAGTACAATGAATTGTGTCTATGTTTAAGAACACACTTATTGCTTAAAAGACAAAAAAATATAAATTAAAATAAAATAAAATACAAAATACATCACAAGATTTATGATAAGAATTTGAAAAACAGAAATTAAGCGAACAATTTTGCAAGACAAACAGAGTGATAGAGGCAGCATAACTGGCAGATTAAACAAAAAGTTCAAAGACTTTTATTTGGAAATGCTGTTCGTATTTTAGGAAATTCGCAATAAAAGCAAAAATTAATGTCACGAAATTATCATTTATTATTTTCTTTAAAATCTACTGACTGACGTAGGAAGTCTCGCATTTTATAAATTTTGAAGGCAGCCTCTTAAGATTCGACTTTGATAATCACAGAATAATCACACAGTGAAGATGAGACCTTTTTTGGTGTCTCTATTGTTACTGATTCTTTATGTTGGAGCCGGATTTTTCATTGTTGTTGTTTGCTGCTGTTGCTGCTACTGCTGTAGTTAACAATGAATTGATAATGTTGTCGCACAATTGTTTTATAATCTTTTTTTTTTGTTTTTCTTCTGTTCACCCAACAAAAACACAACTCAGCCATACAATGGAATGAATGACTTCTGTTGAAATTAGTTTTTTTTTTCATAAATTTCTTTTAGTAAGAAAAGAAATATACCTAGTTTTGTTTTTTAAAATACATACATACATATGTATGTATGTATGTATATATAAAACTATTGTTTAGTTACACTGTAACAAATTTTGTTTGTACTAAATAAATGGATTATATTAAATTTTCGATCACTTCTTGTTCAATCGCTGATAGAGTGCCGAATAAAAATGAGAAGGGAAAAGAGAATAAAAGGGGTACAAACTTGACGATACTAGTCAATTTTCTTATTTCCTTTTGTTTTTTTTTTCTTTCATGCATGAAAAAGTACGCAAATGGAGTTGACGTGTGTGAATGAAAAGGCAAGTTCAAAAGAGTATTGAACAAAAACTGCTCAGCTAAAACTGAAGTGTGTGAAACAGAACATAGAGAAACTATAGCAATGGAAGAAGTTAAAATCTGAAAGAGAAATTTAGCTTCAGCGCTATATTAGTTTTTTTTTTACTTTGAAGAGATAAAAAGCACTCGTTTCTCTTTCTAGAAATCGGTAATTGAAAAGCAGAAAAGATCGATTGAACTAGAGAAATGGGCATTTAATTGAACAATTTGGGCTTTTACCCGTTTTCACTTTCTAATATTTCTAACTAATTTACACCACACAAATTTTAATTTAAAAAAAGAAATTTATTGACAGATTTAGCTGATTATCTATAGAAAGATCCCCAGAAATATAGCCGATATATTGATGTATCACAAGTTAATTGATGGCTTGAAAAAGTGATTTCCAAAAAGAACACTCCATAAGCTGAAGTTTGGTCTTTATAGAGGTTTTCACTTTCCAGTATTTCCGACTAATTTATACCGCATACATTTTTATTTAAAAAAGCAATTTATTGACAGATTTAGCGGATTATCTATAGAAAGATCCCCAGAAATATAGCCGATATATTGATGTATCAAAAGTTAATTGATGGCTTGAAAAAGTGATTTCCAAAACGAACACTCCACAAGCTGAAGTTTGGTCTTTATACACGCAAAGAAAAAACATAGTTGTGGTAAACATAATCTAAGAGCAACATATTATGATAAGATTTATGATTGTAGTCAAAACATATTATGATGAATATAAGTGCCATGAAATATCATATTATCATTAATTATCATCGTAATATTTCATTATAATATTTTCTTGTTAATCATTATTTGATATTATAACATCATATTATAACCTAATATAATCATAAAATTGTCATACATGATCAAATTATGATCTAAAGTAATCATATTATGATCTAAAGTAATCATATTATGATCTAAAGTAATCATATTATGATCTAAAGTAATCATATTATGATCTAAAGTAATCATATTATGATTAAGTTTAAATAGTTGTAAATAATATAATATGTTTGAATAATTATCATTCAATAGTTGTGGTAAACATTTAATAACAATAATTATTTTTCAGTGAACCATATTCAATTTTATAATTGCGATAAACATAAAAATGAAATTAAAATAATTAAAATAACAATTATTTGTGTACCACAACAATATATTGTTATCAAAAATAAAGTGTAGTTGTCGTAACCAAGTCCAACCATATTTTTTCTCTGCGTGTAGAGGCAAACATATTAATTCTACTTTACCATTTCTAGCCGTGTACAATTCCATTAACTCTAATATTATAAAAATATCCTTGCAATCATAAAAACATAATAATTCTACCAAAGAAGTATTAGTGGTTACTGTAAGAAAACATAAAACTTTTTTAACTTTGCCTACCATAATTTCAATTATTGCAACATTAGTTACTCTTGCGCTTATTCTACAAATTGAATTTTTCGCATTGAACTAAAACTAAATCGGTAGCTGCATAACGAAATTTTAAGTACTCATAATGAAGAACGATAATCACATCACATACCTATTGACTAAGTCAGTGTCACTGACATGATAGACTTTCTGCCTTTGAGAACAGCAATTCCAAATGAATGATAGTAAGGGTTAAGTAAAATAAAGATGAAAAAGAAATCACTTTTAAACACGACATTAACATTTAAAATGTGTGTATAATTTCGTCTAGTTTTAAAAAAAAAATTGTAGTCGCACTGTGTATGCATGTAAAATGCTGGGATAATAATAATAAGAAAAGATTAAGTGGCAGTATCATTTTCATGGTCTATTGTCTCATTAAACTTTAGTTAATCATATTAATCTGTACAATAACCCAACAATAAACCGAAAGAATATTAAGGGCTTTTTCGTAAGTTTTTTAAGTCTTAAGTAGTAGTAGGGAAAATTTATAAAATAAAATAGCAATTGGCATGGACGACTCAGGAATACCTTATATTCATAAAAATTTAACCATTGTTGTTGCTCCTGACACTTGAAACTTCAGCTAATCAAATTAAAGTTGTTAATTCGACGTGTTAACGGACCATTGCAGGATTTTTCTAAAGCATTTCCGACACATTACGAACTCTGCTTGTGCAAGGATGTGAAATCTTGTAATACACACTAATATAGTTTCATACAAGTATTTGTTAATGGGTAATCCTTTTAGCCTTTATTCATTTGTTTTTCACAGATCACGTGAATGGTGTCGTTATTGTTTATTCAATAATAGTTTGACAATTCATCATAGAATAATGGTTCACTGCGCAAAAACGTCTCCATAATTTTCAGCTGTAAAACGAAAATCAGGTTAAGAAATATTTGTTGTGCACAATGGCTCTATTGAGAAATCATTTTGATGAACATCCAATTTTGCGTCCCGAGTCAGTGATCTGGTCGCCCAGATCATGTGCAGTCAAAGTCGTAATTTGCAAGATACTGGTAGCAATACTGAAAATAGTGATCGAAAATTAGACCTTTCGAATTTATTTTTAAAAAGTAAATGTCAAAGATTGTTTATTCGGCCAATAAAAAAAATTTCGACATCCATCCATAAATAAAATCTTCCTAATTATTATCGGCTCAGTTTAGAGTTCATGGCGTCACCTTATGTAGATATTGTCCTTAATTAGTAATGAGTTGTTGCATTGACAGTTCCGTTAATATTTTATCGCGATCTTCAATACTGGATTCAAATTAGAACTGAATACTCATGTTAGTACTGTCAACACAAATTTGCCAATGATATAAAATACAGAAGAAGTATGGTCTTTATTGGACCCTTATAAACCTTCATATACCTCTACAAATACCCCTGTGTTAATACCAAAACAGGGTATTGATTGTTAGGCAAAGTCAAAGTCTAACATCTTCTCTATTTAAAGTTTTACCTAGTCTCCAAAGGATGCTTTCATAATGATAGATGCCTAGCCTTTTGTGCAAATTTTATGTAACGACACTGAATAAGGATTTTATCCAAATATTATATGTAAATATCTCTACAAATATCTTACAACTGGGCTAAACACAGAGATCTCAAAGATATCTCGACAAATAGTGTATGTGAGTGAATAAATCTATCAAGAAGGACAAAACTCGTATGTAAGAGTTGTGTTAGACTGACACATGGCCTGAACTGATCATATCGAAAATATGAGTTTTTCATAGAACTTAATTTAACTCTTAATGGGATATAAACCCTTTGGATGGCAGTAAAGTATTACGACTAATCCTGAATTGCGTATCTTTAATCTAGTGTTCTTCATGAGTGTTACGCCAACCCCTTCAAAATATACAACGCTAAAATATATATCGCTCTAGAACTTCGATTGAAACAATTCTCCTCACATTATTACATATTGATATAGATGTAAAATATGAAACAACCAGTTTTTAATCCAATTTTAAACATCTATCCATGAGTGAAGATCACTAGGGAAATATATGATAAAATAATTGTCAAATAAGAAGCAAATAGAACTAATGAGGATACATTAAACATTAATAATTAGAAAACCTTTTAGGAACTCAAAAAATTGGCAATTAAATAATATCCTGAATCTTCTTTTAAATCGGCGAAATCTAGATAATGAGAAACCAAATTGAATTCTGAAATTAAAAGTATTAGGCAAGACGGCTAAGGCTAATAAGAGTCATCACTGATTATATAAAACTAATCGCGTACCTTGTTTATATGGAGATTTCCGATACTGAAGTATGTAGGTCATATGAGAAAGAGCAGGATAAAACAGCTAGTACACAAGATTTAGTCGAACAAGGGACACAATGCCTAACCAGAAACGTATTAGAGATGGCGGTTGGAAAAATCTGTTAAGTTACATTTATGAAACGGGGTTTTTTACATAGCATGACACCACTGGCGACTGGTGATGGGACAACATCTTTCGATCTTAAAGTCAAGAAGGATAAAATTCAAAACTAAACAACAATGTGGCTGCTATGACTGGAAGTAAGCTACTCGAAAATCTTGATTGCTCAAACAATCGATCTATTTTGCAATCAAATCGATTTTTAATAACTACTCCCATCCCATACTTAATATAATTGAAGTAAGAACTTTCTGGATATTCGCAACGTTATCCCATTTTGACCAGAGCTTCAATTAAAAATTTTAAACAATAAAACGGTAAGTGATTTAAGATCCAATTGAAGTAATTTATTTATCTTACACATCATGGTCTGATGGTAAATGCTGATGAGTGTGATTCAGGAATTTAGGGAAATAGTGATTTATATGGTGTTCACACATGCATTTTTAATTGACATTTTTTAATTAACGCCTAATTGAATTCAATTATCCATACAAAATTTCAATTAAGATAATTGCTTCATTAAGAGTTAATTGTTCTAATAATTGTTAGAGTTAAAAATACAACACTGTGACTAGTAATAACTAAAATGGCAGTTGTTTCGCTTTTAAATTAATAAAGAATATTTTTAGGCTGAAAATTATAATATTAGAACCAAATACAGTGCAGTCGGGAAAATGTCAACTAATTAAAACCTTAACAATAAACAAATTGTTAACGTTTTAAAAAAATCTGTTTTTTTTTTGCTGTTTTTTTCTTTCCAACACTTGGAAGAGGACTTCTTTCTATTTATTTTATAAAATTTTAGAGTAGGTAATGTAAAAAAAAGGGTTGAGGTTTTGGGATGTTGACTTAAACGAGCGTTGACGTTTTCCCGAGTGCACTGTAAATGTATTCTTTTTTGTCAGCTGCTGTCAAACGCTAATTAAATTAGCAATATTGAGCATATGTGAACACTTTTTAATTAACCAATAAATGACTCAATTAAAAATGCATGTGTGAATACCATATTACAAGCAATTATAAAGCAACACTATAATGACCAAAGGCACGGCCACACTTGGCAAATATTTGCCGAAAAAGGCGTAACCACTAAATAAAATATATATTTGAACTCGTTTATTTATTTAAAAAAAAAACACAACAAATATTTAGTTCTATATAATTTGATGATGTTTGATCTTGTAAAAGTAAACAACGTCAAACAAATTTGTGCTAAAACAAATGGTTACGCTTTTTTGAGTAAATATTTGCCAAGTGTGGCCTGGCCGTACCTTAAGTAATAAGACTATTTTCCGTTAAAAATATGAAAACATTGCTAGTATGCGAAACTAACCAATTGCAGTTCATTGTAGGGCATTAATGTATCTTGTAAAGGTATTATTCATAAAGAATTAAGAAGAGCAAAACAAAAACGAAGCAACCAAAACAGTTTTAAATTTCAGTTTCATTTTCATTTGTTGCTCATAATTGTGTTTGTATGTCTAGAAACTGCAGCAACGATATCTGTCCTTTAAAAGAAATACATTTAAATCTGAGTGGCTGTCTGTCCTTACACCCATTCGTTCCTTATTTTCATTTGTAGTCAATGTTTGATCGTGGCCGCATTATTTCCTTTTTTTTTATTTTTGCTGTATTTTTCTGATTTGTGTTTTGTTCCTGTAACAGTAGCGTCTCAGAAAGCGTTGAAACAAATTACTGTCGATATAATCTTTTTGTTCAGCTCCTACTGCTGGGTTTTGTTTGGTTTTGGCTGCAGACGATGGTGGTCCACATTAACATTTTGCATGTCTCTGATTATAGTGGCGTTTTTGTTTTTTCTTTATTTTTGGTTGCAGATGTAATTTGAAACTTTTAGCCATTTTTTTTGTGGGTTTTTGTGTTATTTTGTTGGTTTTTTTGCTCAGTGGTTGTGATTTCTTTACATTTTTTTATTTTTTTGATATTTGTTGTTCCCATTACAAATTGCAGGTATTTTTTACACTTTTGGTGGGTCTGAGTTGGTTTTATATGGAATTGTTAGCTTGTGTGTCTTGATTCGTTAGGTATGTTATTAGCCTGATATGTAGTTATGGATTTGGATTACGATATTAAATAATAATGTACAATATTTGTAATCGATAAGTTTTTGGATTTTGACCAAAGCAAGACACCTGTCTTGGAACTGGCTTAAGTAATTTTACTGTTTGAATGTTACAGAAAGCGAATTAGAAATATAAAGTGAAAAAGTATTAACTGTGTTGGGTTTACATGTTTGTAGGTATAGGTATGTAGATAATAATATAAGTAGCAAACACAATAGCAATAAAATTTCAAACAAACTTTTAGTAACTAAATTTTTTACTGAATATAAGTCCAAAAATATTAAAATCTCTCTACTTTGGGACTCTTTCTATGACTTGATTTTCAAAATTTGATAGATACACAAACAATATTCCATAAACCTAAATTCTATACTATTAATTAAGAGTTTAAAAGTTCTATATTTGCAACCATTTCCATCCAGTTTTCGCTGTATCGTTTGTTTATTTATACTCGTATTTTATGTCACCTTATTAGTTTGTCTCTGATACAAACTGTTTTCTAACATTATTTACTTATTTTGCCAATTCTCGTACTCGTAGTACTAATTATATGCTGTTGGCCTGGACCACCCGTATCAATTGGAAAACAAAAATCCATCAATAAAATGTCTTTTTAATTGTTTTACCCCATAAACAATGAATGCGATTAATGATTCACAAACACGCAATAACTTTAAAATAATCTGCCAGTCTGCCCGCCACCACCAACGCACGCGTCTCCAACTGCAGCAATTTTGAAGCCATAAAACGGACAGACAGACACACGGACGGACGGCTAGGGGGAAAGAACTACAAACTCACAAACTATTGAATTAAAAAAAGAATAACAAATAAGAAATCTTCAAAAAGATAATCAATTTCTAGTTAAATACTAAAAACTTAAAAGGGCCACCAATCTCTTGTAGCAAAAAAGAAATAGAAAAAAAACGCTAAATTGTAAAACACACAAGAATAACAAACATTCAACTAAAAGTCACCAGACCAAACGCACAAACAAGACAAACTGTAGACAACGAACGATCGACAGAGCCACGATCACATCAGTATTGTCGTCTACTTTAAGAAGACACATCTGGAGGCAAAACGACAAGTGAGCGATAAGAAACAGTAACCTAAAAGTGCAACAGTTATAGAAATTCATTCCTTACAAATCGAAATGATTTATGACATAAATAAAACTGAAACAGAAACTAACAAAGACCAGTAGGAGAGGAATGGGGTTCGTATTAGGGTGTAGCAAAGACTATGAATAAAGAGATATTGTATGAAATTGCTATAATAGTTCTAATGTGTAAATGCTATAGCAATTAAAATTATATCCTGTATAATAAAAAAAAAATAAACTAAAGTTTTACAGCGGTATTATCAGTTTTCCAAAGAATTGAAAACATTTACTTTTAATAGCTACTCCACCGGGCTCTCATTATACTCATGCTCTTTCAGTGGTCTAAGGAATATTATTAAATTCATTAGTGTTCATAAAGTGTGCAAAAACTGTCTGATTTTTAAGAGTCGCCTTTAATAGTTAAAAAGTAAAAGTAAAATTTATAGGTTAGGTTAGGACAGCAGGCAGCCATATCTAGTACATCCCACTTAGGTCCATACGTTGGTCCTTTTGTCTTGCCTGAAAAGAAATGAATGGAAGAAAACAGAAAGGGGATAGATGTTGTAGAGGTAGATAGCGTGTAGATGTGGATAGGTAGTAGAAAAATATGTCAAGAGAAGATGAAGATGTCGGGCCCGGAAGTTTTGACAAAAATATGGAGTAATTACTTCGAGCTACTTAATAGCCAGTAGTTCCATTCAAATGAAGGGATAGAGTATCAAATCATGATAGCCAATTGCTATTTCTAATAAAGACATTGATACGCTCTAATTTTAGGTCTGATACTTCAGATAGATCATTGAAGTACGGTTGTCCCAAGAAGGTGTTACACATGGTGTCCATTGCTGTACAATGACAGAGAAGATTAGAGATGGTTTCCTCCTCTTCTTCATTATTACATCTTCTACAGAAATCATTGTAAGGGAGCCCTAATCTTCGAATTTGCAGTGTCCGGTAATTAAAATGTATAACAAGTATCAATTAATTTAAATCTACTCTCGTAATCATCGTAGGTGGAAGGGACTGGCCATGACTTAATCTTTGATTTTGGTTTCACGAAAATGTTCCAGTTCTAATAATTAATATTGTTATAGTATTTAATTTAACCAAACGGGATTCATTTTAATTGCATAATAAAAACGTCAAGTAGTTAAACAAATATAACGAGTTTTTATTTATTCAAATGTACAAAATAATTTTTAAAATCACTCTGCTTTTTAATACTCTTTCACAATTTACTTTATCATACACTTAAATTACGGTTTAAGAATGCGCTGGTGTCACACTTCAATGTTTACTCAACGATGACTCACAATCATAAAGTATACAGAGGAGACAATTTTGACGTTTCAAAAGTCAAAATCAGCTTTCTTTCTGAGAACTGCCCATAGAAAAAGAAAGATATATTATTTTTTGGTATTTAATTTATTGTGTGTTAAAGTAAATCAAAGTAATTATGTTACTTGCTGAAAAAATATAAACAAAAGGCAGTTCTGAAAGAGAGAGATATATATAAAACTTGATTATCTTCCGTCCCGTGTCACCTCTGTATTCTTCCTACTCACAATGAACTCACTTTTGAGTGGCCTGGTTTGTCCTATTTTAGCGCCATATTCTAGTAATTTCCGGCGGCCTCTGCAGAACAAAGTTCTTTTATACAACGTTCAACCAAAGCCGTTAAAACTTAATGTTGTCATACTCCACAACTATATTAATAACAGCGTGTAAGTATTTAAAACTTTCCACTAATGCAAATGTTAATAATCATGTTGTATGAGTATGTTTCTAAACGTACTGTATGTTTATACCAGCTGTTACAAACCGTTAAATTTAACTTGAAATAGAATTTCGTAAGAATATCATTTGAACACTCCGTAAACTGCTCTAGGGTTATGTTACTGATTTAACTCTGTAAGTTTCGGATATTTGTCAAGAAAATATTTTATAGTTTTGAGATCTTTGATAATTTGTATTCTGAATAGATTAAATGTATGTAACTTTCAATTCTAAAGTCATATCCATATTCTAAATTGAATCTGATCTTTTAATCCATGCTGTAATTATACAAGGTGATTGCAAATCGGCAACAAATACAACACAATACAGAAACAACAGGCATTTTGTTTGTGTAAAATAATGTACTACTGTCAAAAAGTATTACTTTTGACATAAATAAATTGTAAATAAAGTCAGTCAGCTGGGCTACTGCACTCACCTTGAAGAGTTACACCATGTTTTAAGCTTTAATATTAAAAATAATTTTGATTGTCTAATTTGGAATTTTCCATTGTTGGGTTGTAATAATAATTGTAATAAATACGAGTATTTACTTAATTGTTAAGTCAATATAATTAAACCACAGCGAAGTTATAAAGATTATGAAAAATTATTAATGCCGAATGAAGTGTACATTTACAGTCAATTCTATTAAACAATAAATTTTCAACTCATTTCTCTTATTTCGTTTTTTAAATATGTTGATCGTCACATTTAGGTAAACAATTCGTTGGTGATCAACAAAACAATTATTCAAATTTAGACTTTTTATAGCTATAAGGGGAAGACAAAAACTTTTAAAACTATATGACTCTTACAATAAATGCACTAACAAAATTAACAGCAACAACAAATATACATACATACAAACATTCTGGTAAATGCGACAAACTATGATGACGACGACGACGACGACGACGATCACATTGGAAATGTCGTAAAAACACATGTAAACAAAATGAGTTTGTTGACAAGCAACAATATTTTATCAGCTCCCACCAATTATTCAATTTTCAGATCGAAATAAAATTACTAGCACACCCAACAAGGCAATTTCCCCCAACACTTTAATGGATGGATGGATGAATGGAATGAATGACTTGAAATTGGTTGCATGTAGAAATTACTATGCTGCTGCTACTGCCACTGATAGATGTGCCACACCATAAAGATCATGTCTGTGTTTTGTTATTATTTGTCACCTCGTTACATATTTTGTATACACATGCATACAAATCCAAACAATTGACGAGGCACGAGTTTTAAAACACTATTCTAATTTGTATACTTCTTGTACCTAGTAAAATAAACAATCCAGAGAACTGAAGCTTTTCGAATGGATGTAAAACAAACGCACTGAACCGAGACATAAATAAATGTTATAATGCGTATGCGGCTCCCTCCCGATTATCAATGCTCCCCTGTTTGGCACACGATCGTTTTTACAATTTGTTTTTAACATCCTCTCAAATTGTGTGTCTCCCTCCATGGAATTTTGTCAGCTTTTCGAAAACCAACAAAATAATATTGATGGCAAAAGTAAAAAGCAAATCAAGCAAGTGTTGATGTCTTCAATTAGACAATCCACAATTGCTTTGTGCTTCGCACCGTACTCGTGCCCATGGTAGTACTACGACTAGTTGTCCACATTTTATTCAAAATTACTGTTAGGAAGGGGTAGCGTGTGTATGTTGGGGCATATGTACGAGTCTTATGTTCTGTTTTTTTTTTATGTGACTCTAATTCAATTAGTTGCATTTTACTGGCTGCATTGCCAAAGTCTTTTAAATTTAGTTTTCGTTTTTGTTTTGAGTTGATAGTTTTATGCGCCTAAAGTGCACCACAAAAATTTTTATGACAAACAACACAAACGTTTAGGTAGAGACAGACACAGCTATTTTTTCATTAATATTTAATATTTTTGTTTGAAAAGATATATTTTTCGTTCATAAAAATATCACAAATTCCAAACAGTGGGACGATTTACAAAAAAATAATATAATAATAACGGGTCCGCCATCTAACGTTTTTTTCAACTAGTGATTATTTCGTGACACTTAGCTCATGTCTGATTTGACAGATAATTACTTTTATCCTTCCGCTGAACGAAGATGGTTGTGTATGGATTTTGGAAGAAGAGAAGCACCGTCAGCTCCGTATGTTCGTTATCTTGTGAAAAAAGTGAAAGAAACTGGCATCCTCATCGATAAACCAAAGCGTGAAAAGCCAAAAACAGTGCGTATACCCGAGCATATTGCTGCTGTGGCAGAAAGTGTGCGTGGAGCGCCATCAACATCAATTCAATGCGTTTTCGCTTCGATAAGTGGCCCTGCGATCGACTTACAGAAGATGCCGATTTTGCAAAAAAAAAAAAATATATATATTTTCAGATGAAGCTCATTTTGATCTTGGCGGATATGTAAACAAGCAAAATTGTCGCATTTGGGACACAGAAAACCCGCACGCATACATTGAAAAGCCGATGCACCCAAAACGAGTCACTGCTTGGTGCGAATTTTGGTTCAAAGGCATAATTGGGCGATTTTTCTTCGAAAATGAGCAAGGAGTGGCCGTTACAGTCAATGGCGATCGTCATCGGGCTATGTTGAACAAAATTTAGTTCACAAAAATTGTACTGGCAACATTTGGTTTCAACAGGACAGCGCTACGTGCCACACAGCCGAAGCTACACTCGATGTTTTGCGTCCTGTTTTTGAAGATCGCATTATCAGCCGCAGAGCTGATGTCGTTTGGCCACCTCGGAGCTGCAATTTGACACCATTGTACTATTATATGTGGGGTGCCATTAAAGATAAGTGTTACGCCGACAAGCCAGAGACAATTGACGCTTTAAGGGACAATATTCGTGAAGCCATTGGTGAAATACAGCTGCACACAATCGATAATGTGCTTAAAAATTGGACCGATCGTGTAGGCTACTGCATGGCCAGCCGAGGCAGCCATTTGAATGAAATTATTTTCCATTATTAACCGGAAGGATTGTACTTTCAAATAAAAAAAGAAATTTGAGAAAATATTCAGTAGTTTTTTTATGGCATTTACAAAAAAAAAAAAAAAAAAAAAAAAAGTTATTTGGCAGACCTTGAAATAATGCATTTTGAAAAAATATTAAACAAATATGCCCTTTGGCTGATCTTTTATTGTTTTATTTTAGCATATTTTCCCCACTTTCATCCCACTGTCAAAAAAGCATGTTGTAAATTTAATTTACGACACAATAACAACATATCGTCAACATGTCGTCAGTAAAAGTTAAAAGCCATTTTGCTTGTGCCTGTCAATAAAATCAATTTAATATGAATATTTTCCATTAGTTGCAGCCAGCAAAAAATAAGCAAGAACAGCAACAACAAGAATAAAAGAACACAAAATATTGACGACAACTTCTTGTTGCTGTTATTTACGTCGCTGACGTTGTGTCCTCAACGTCAACATTGAACATCAACAACATTGATCTCTGGCAGAGCGTCACAACCACAACATTTGCCTGAGTGCAGTCAGTGCACATTTATAAATGATCTGTATATGACACAATACGCTCAAGGGGTAACGTTTTTTTTAATTTTTTTTTGAAAATGAATTTATTAGAAAATTCTTGGCGTGTTTTTTTTTTGTTGTTGTTGTCAGTTGCCTTTTATGCCACCAAACAGAAGGTAAGAGAAGTCAGTGAGTGGCCTGTGCAAAATGCAGCTAAAAACTTAAATGGCAATTGGATTTTAAAATGCCACTGTGACTAAAATGAAAATATTTATGTAAACTGTTTGAGTTTGTAGGTTTGTGTATTGTATTGTTTGTGTGTATTTAAATTAGATTTAGGCAGATGTTTAAATGTATGAGTTGATTGTTGTAATTATAAAAAAATAAGAAGTAAAAATTTCCTCATTCACCTCCAAAAAATGGACAGTATCCCCAGTTGGAAAAGGAATTTAATCACAGCAAAACCCACTCAAGTTAATTGATTAATTCCGTAACATAAAACGTAGATAATTTTTTATGGTAGAATAATTTTTATCAGCCCAATCATGAATAAAAATTCCGCGGGAGTTTTTTTCCCTTTTCTCATTTTTCCTATTCAAATTCATTGTTAAAAAAAAGGGAAAAAACTCCCGCGGATTGGGCTGTATAACTGAAAGCCTCTCAATTAAGAATGTCAAACGGAACTGGTTTTTCAAATCCCGGGATTTTCGGGATTGACATTCCTACTCTCAATGAAGTTTTTATTAATCATCATAATGCTCAAAGTCACTCTTGCTAAAAACAATTAGTAAAAACTAAAAAAAGTGAACAAATTTTCACGAAAACTCGGAAATAATGTCACCAATTTATTTAAAACTTAAATTTTGTTATAACAAATTTTCAAATTTAACAAATAGGCTTGAAAACATATCGTTTGCTATACTGGAATTTGGCTGTATTTAAGCAAACAAATTAATTTTAAATATCTTCAAATTTAAAGTAAAATTAACATAATTTCAACATTCCAATTTAGAAAATATTAAACCTTATAAAAAATTAGAAGAATCTGCTACAATTTTTTTGAATTAAGTTTATGTTTAAACTGTCAATGTATATAAATATTTTGGTGAGTTTTATATGTACTCGATATATTTACTGGAATGAAAACTAGGATTTTAATAAAAGTTAGTACAATCTACTACTACATATTTTCAAAAACGATTAAAAGTTAAAATTTCTTAAAATTAAAAGCAAAATTAACTTAATTCCAATAAATTTCACAAATAGACTGTGTTGCATTATTATAAATACACTTGATGGTTGCAGTTTGTTGTAACGTTACAAACATTTTTTTTAAACGTGTACAATTTTTTAAGAGTATGGTTAACAAATCTCTTTTTATCCAAAATTTGGAAGATCACTTTATTAATTTAAAAGAGAAATTGTGCATTAATATTTTATTAGTGTTTCATTAAAAGAAAACAAAAGATAATGATGCCCTTATTAATAAAAAAATAAAGTAGACTTCAAATGTACTTTAAGAAAGTTTTGTATGAAAATTTTGTCTAACAGCATATTTCAAACCTACTTTATTTTTTATGAATACGGCAGTAAATGTTTCTTATTCTTATTATGAAATTTAGAACAATGTGCTATAAAATGCCGCGTGGTTGTAGTAGCAACTTTTGCAAATAATCTAGATTATTATGGTACAAATAAAAATGGCGGTAAAAAAAAACATATTCTGAACGGGACAATTATAAACAGTGCCAGCAAAACAATGAAAATCTTGATCAGGGGGGTTACTGTGTACTTCGATTCGAAAAGAAAATCATTCGAATTTGTATACTTTTTACATTGTATTTCGAAAGCTTTTGCTTTCGAATCGAAATACGCAGTAACCACCCACATTATTAATGATTATTAATGAGAAACCATAAGTTGTTGTCCGTGCCAAGGTTATTACTACGTCACATCACTACAAGACTTGAATTCGCTAAATGAAACTTACAAACTAACAGGTAAATATGTATATATTTATTTAAGGTGATTTTAGGGAGCCTTTTTGTGAAGACAGTATGCTCTATTTGGCATTTCCAAGAGCAAAATTTAATTTATTTGATTACACAAAATTATTAAATGAGAAATTAGTACCATTTTTAGAAAATAGTAATAAAAAAACAATTTACTTTTCAACATTATAACACACCTATACATGTACTCGTAAGTCGTCAAACAAAGAGATGGTTGCCTTTGAAAAATATGAATGTACTTGAATACCCTGCATGGTCTCCAGGTTGGGACCCCATTGAGAACATTTCGCGAATATTAAGCCGTCGAATTTATACTGCAAACCGACAATATGAAAGTACATTTTACCTAAAAGAACCTGTTATAGATATTTGAAGATCCATATCTAAAGTTAAAATAATAAATCTGGTAAATAATTTTTGGGTTGATTCAAAAAAAGACACATTTTTAAAGTCTAAAGATTATGTGAAAATTGGTATTTTAGGTTATTTTAATTTCATTGTATTTATAGTTATGAAACACTAAAAAATTAATGATTTTTTTGCTAAACTGTTTTAACTTTTTTTTTTGACTTAAAAAATTGAGAAAAGTTTTATGTATTTATAGTTATGCTATGCAGTTTAAATAGCATTCTAAAAAGTAGTAAAATCTGCTACTATTTTTGAGAAAGTATTTTTCGTTTAAACTGATAAAATATATCTTTTTGATTTGATTTTTCTATATTTTATTGAAAAAAAATTTAAAAAACTGAAAACTAACTTTGTAAAAAATATTTTTAAAAAAGGTTAATTCTAAAATTTTTTTAAAATTGTTATTAAAATTAATAAAGTTTCATAAATATTTAATTAATTGCTATTTTTATGCAAAAAGTAATAAAATCTACTACTATTTTAATAAATTTTAGAAATAAATAATTTCTTAAAATTTAAAGTTGCTAAAATTAATAATGATTACATATTATTAAAATAAACTTATTTATACTGCAGCAACTAAGCAATTCCTGTAGTTATCCATCAATTATATAAATTGTGCCACCTTTTATCGAATTCTAACCAAAAATATTAAATAGTTCACAAAAATTCCACTAAATTCCGTTTAAACAATTTTTTCCACATCTTTCATTAAGGCAAACAAATATTTAGACCATCACCAAATAAAGCAGAAAAAAAGAAACAAAAAGTTTTTCTTATATTTCAAAAATGTTGAAATTTAATTTGAATGTCGTCCACTTGTAAAATCATAGACATTATACATGCAGATGGATGAATGAATGAATGGAATATAATATTTTGTTTTTTTTTTATTTTGGGGTAAAATTGCCCAAAATAAAAGAACGCAATTTTTTGGCTAAAAACTTTTCTCATATAAAAATTTTCACTCATTCACATGTGAACAAAAAATTATAAAAAGGAAGGAAAAACTAAAAAAACATACATACGAATTTACCAGGCAGACATATACACAATTTATTTCAATGGGTGGGCAATTTATTTATTTCTTGTTATTTTTTTCTGGCTGCTTTTTCATAAAGTAACAACCGCAAATAGTCTGAAATATTTGCTCTAAAGGGTTAAAATACACATGAACTAATTTAACAGAAATTATTCTACAGCTATTTAAATATAAAATTTCCACTATATCCCTGAAAAAGTCTGTAAAAGTACTTTAAAGGAAAAGGTCATTAACTTGTTTTCAGAAAGAAAAACAAAATTATTTATCGTAACAAATTTTATACCGAAAAAAAAACAAGGAAAGTATTAAACACGTGAATTTTGCTGTGCATTGTTTTTGTCCAAGGAACGTAACCACAATTTCAAGTGGTTGTGCACTTTAAGTGCCAGAGAATTGATGGGGAATCCCTTTCAAAATATCAAATAATTTTACAAACTCCTACCCAAACACTTACATATGTATGTATGTACAGCAAGGTACTCTTTAAAACATAACAAATTTTTTTAGGAAAATTGTCAACTTCCGTGATAATTGAGATAAAGTTGAATGAACTTCCTTTTCGTTGAAAGAAAACCCAATTGAACAATTGTCAATCAATTATTTAGCATTAACAACAAAAGGAAGTTAATGATTGATAAAACACTTTATCGCTCTCTCTTTCCCTACACTATTTAATTAAATTCCAGCTATGTATATCAGAGTCTTTAGAGTTCAAGAAACTCTTTTGAAAATGTTTGAAAGAAAACATTTATATTCGTTTTGAAATTCAACAAAAATCTTGAGTTTGTTTATAGATTTCGATATGTTTAATTTTGTTTTTTTTTTCTTCAGGTGTCATATAAAAAGTATTTGTTTCCCCACATTTAAACATTTATTTTTAGACAAAATCAATTAAAATCATCATTGACAACTTTACTAATGGCTTATAAAGCATTAAGTATTTAAATGTGAATTCACTTGATCATGTTGGTTTTGGAAAGTCATAATTTGTTGGTGGGTGCCGTGCTAAACATCTGCTTTAGACGACGGAGTTGTATATGCAGCTACTTGTCGTATGTTTATACATTAATATGTACATATGTATGTGCAGATAGAGATGTTAAAAATTTTAAGAAAAAATGAGAAGTTATTGTACTTTGCATATTTAAAAATGAGAATTTTGAATTTAGCAAAACCGGACTACAAATCATTGAGATTCAAAGAAAGAATACCTAAAGATAATTCGGTTTATTTCGTCTAATGAAGAGAGCAAAGTTCACAAAAATATAAAATTATTTATTGGCCACGTCTACTTTCGAGTTGGCATGGCTGTAAATTTGCAATAATATCTTCCTAAATCGACTGCAGGTAAATTTTGGGTAAAAAAACTATATTGTTTTTATTCCCACCATCAAAAAGATGGCGGATGATATATAAGAAGTTTATCATTCCGTTTGTAGCACATCGAAATATTGGTCGTAGAACCAAAAGGCATTATATATATCCTGGTTCATTATAAAAGGCGATATATCCACGCAAGTCTGTCGATTGAAGTCACTATAGTGCTTCGATAAAACGAACTTAGGAGGATGAAATGTAATTTCTCAAAAATTCTTTGTTTTACCGAAAATTTTGGTATTGAAAATGGGCATAAACGGTCTAGGAGAACCAAAGTAATGGACCAATATTTCAGACAACCTCGATAATTTTCAAAAATGTTTTGCAATTTTCTTTAAATATAATAATTATATCATGAAATTTTGCACATATAACGCTTATTAAAAAGGGGTAAGTTCTGTTAAAAATCGGTAATAGCCACCATAAAAATTTCTTCCCCGAATTTGGCTCTAATAATTTCCTATATCGATATAAAATTCAGGAAAAATTAGTTTTATGTAAAGAGACATCATAACACAGTATTTTGTATAAATCAGTTCATATGTGACCATTATGACGATCGACCCATTATTGGTCATAGCCCCCAAATAAGGATTACTTCCAAAAATCACTTAAATGCGCTTAAATATCTTAGAAACGTCACTAACCAGTTGAAATTCTACACATATAATCCATATTTATGTATATATTAATCATCATAACGACCTTAATGATAATTGGCCCAATTGGTTATAGCTCCGATATGAAGACCAGTTCCGAAAAACACATTAACCTATGCAAATATCTTATAAATATCGAATCGAAAAGTTACACAGATCAGTTATATGTACATATGTAAGTAAAGAATTTACTATTGGATTTTGTGAATGTCAGTCCATAATTGGTCAAAAAAAAAATAACTGGGATTACCAAAAACTCTAAACTATATCATTCATGCGTTGAAATTTGCCATGACCGCTTTCAATTCTGAAACGTCAAGGCAAGTATTTTTGGTTGTCGGTACTAGTCATTTTCTTATTTCCTTTCGTTTTTTTCTTTCATCCATGTTGATTTGCATTACATAAAGTACAAATTGACGTGTGTAAATAAAATGGCAAGATCAAGAGCGAATTAAACAAAATCTAGTCAGCGAAAACTGAAGAGGTGAAACAGGACCATCGAATTCAAATACATAGAAATCACAGTCAAATATTTAATGTCGATCGTCCCATAACATGTAATAGTTTTTATATAAAAAACGAAATATAAATAACGCGTAGATATGCTTGATGTAGAAATAGATCATACTACTGGTATATATGTAAGTAGGTGGTGGGACGATGAATACAAACTCTTACTTGTTTATATTAAAATTTTTGCTTAAAATATTTTCAAATTACTTTAACACTATTTATTAGACAAAAGAAGTACCTACTTACCTTTTTTTTTAAAAAAAAAGACATTCAGCTTAGCCGTCAGTATTGTTTTTCACTTTTTCTTCAACTAAAAGTAACATAATTACAGTTGTAGTAATTTACACACTATGTAAATCAATTAAGTTGACTATTTACATATTTTAATAAGAATAAATACATACACTGTTTTCTTATTATTTTAACCTTTTAACATTTAATAATTAATTATAAATAGGCACCTACATATGTATGTACCTACATTATTTTATTAGAATCACGATAACACTACTAACTCGCACCACAAAAACAAACAATCAAATATACATAACTATAACAACAAAATAAAGCAAATTTTGGGCTCACTACTAGCGGTTCACTTACTTTAATAAAGGGAGAGAGAAGAAATCATACAGTAATCAGCGTTGTCAACTTGGTGCGTTTCGCACCATTTTTGGTGTTTTTTAATATTTTGTGCGAAAAATTTCTTAGTTGGTGCGCGGAGCGCTTTTTTTAATTTTTCCGAATATGTGATGAAATCTTTATTTTTCTAATCTTTAATTGCAGTGTTTTAATAATTCATTACCATGAAATCTATATCTACGATGAATTTTAAAGACGAATGTATGATAAATGAATACATACTATGTATCTATCTAATACGTTAAGGAAGGTTATTGCTAAAGGTGAATATTGTTTGAAAATTAACATTTGAAACATGGAAATAAAAATTCTTGTGTAGCCTGATGGTTTGGTCTACTGAACTGTAGACAAACAAACAGGGTAAGAGTCTCTACTGGGTATAAATAAATACTAAAATAGTTTATTGAAAAAACTCAAATATGTAGAAGTACCTACTTAAAATATAAAACAAAAATAATTAAACAAAGTACAAAATATGTACTGAAATAAGCCCTTTTAACCAATTAGAACTTTAGTTCCGAATAGCATGTTTTGAGTTAAATTTTGAGTGGTTAAATGTTTATTTTATCTTTATTATTTATTATTACTACATATTAATCGTTGATCTCTTTTTAAAAAGTTTTATATAAAATTTATGAAATTAAAAAGTTTTAAATTAATTCATTAAACATTGGAAACAATAAGAATACTTCTAAATTTAGTGCGCGGTTTTTCTCCATTTTGAGCGTTTTGAAATTTCAAAGTTGACAACGCTAATAAATACACACTTGTATACAAATTTTGGTTTTGTTTTGTGTCTTCTTTATTAACCGCAAGAGATGAAAAGAGACGGGTTTAATATAATTGCATTTTCTCTGTGTTGTTTGATGGCAATGTTATTGTAGTTGTAATTCAAATGAGAGTTTTGATTTATTTTGACATTTTTCTTCTTCGTCCACAAACAAACACACATTAACTAATACGTTTGACAGTTTTCATTTCGTAACCTGTTTTATTTTAATATTTTGGTGGATGTTTGTTAGTGGTTTGTAAAATAAAGAAATAAATTGTATAAATGCCATTATTAATGTAATTTATTTAAATAAATATAGTGTAAATAGTGTAGTGATAATTTATAAAAATATACCTACATATGTGAATTATGTTGTTTGTTCTATTATGAAATGTGTGTATTAAAGGCAAACATTTATTGTAGTTTTGTTTAAATATTATTTTCGCAGTGGGTTTTAAGAAAAAGTTTTTTCAATAAATAGGTATGTATGTACATAAATACCTACGTACGTACATATGTAGATAACGAAACAAGTGAGAGATGCTAAAATTCTCTAATTAATAAATGTACCTATGTAGTTTGGATGTTTTAACAAAGCAATGAAAAAGGTAAGTTTATAACAAAATGTATTTGTTGTATTTGTAAATGTAAATTATATGACTAATTAGTAAAATGAACTAGAATGTGTAAAGATGTTTATTTTGCCATGTAGGGTTGCCAAGTTGAAGGAAATTAATAATAGAAGGGGATGTACCAATTGGATAATATGAATATGTATATCGATACATGTATAGTAATTTGATAACAACAACAAAATACTACAATCGTCAACTTTGGTTAGAGTTGACTCTGCATAGAGTTGACTAGTAGAGTAGTATTTTTTACAAAAAACAACAAAATTCACATTTAACACAAAATTCCTAATTAAAAACTGACTTAATTTAAAACTCAATCACCAGTGGTTAAACTCGTTAGACAACTCGTGAATGCAACTAAAACTCGATAAATATATCAAAAGGGAAACAAATTAACAAAACATTAAGAAAAAAAAAAACGTTTTTTGCAACATTACAATACATTTACTAAAGTGGCAAGTTCAGAATGTGCCGATCACTGGTTTAAAATCATACAATTCTTTAAAACACATTTTGAAGGCCCATAACTAAGGGGCCTATCTCTGCACATATGAAGTGTATTCACTGTGAGTTATTGCCAAGAGTATCAAACGAAAATTGACACAAAAAAAACTACAATTTAAGTAACCGGGTTTTTGTGACCTTAACTAAACTTTTTTCACCTCAGCAGAAAAAATCGTTAATTTAGAATATTAATTTTAGACTAAATCAATAAGCAAAAAATTCGGCTATCTACTATTATTTATTTTCTGTGTGATAAAAATCTGTTTTATTAAAGGCGATTGAATAATATTAACCACAAATTATTTATTATTTATTAATACTTACGAAAATCTAAAACAAGTTAGTTTTTTTTAATTTCCTTTTATAAAAATCTGTTTTTTTTTTTTTGTTTTGATCGATCGTATTAATTGCATACTTATTTCAAATCTCTAAAAATTGTTATTGTCTGGAACTACATTTCTATTGCGTTTTAACTTCCTTTCATATATTTTTCCATTACTTCGGCCTGATATCTTCGAACCCAATCCATTGCAGCTTTTGAATATAGCCAATTATATTCGATTTTGTATATTTATGTTTTTCGATTCACTACTATATAAAATATTAGTTGCGGTTGCTGTTTGGTTACATTTTTACGTATATTTGATCATCAATAATAAGAATTAGAATTATAAGTAGTAGAATTATGTTTAAACTTTGTCTTTAAAAATACATGCCCGTTTTAAAGCAGCATTATTATTTTTTCCTGTCTCTCTTGTCTAAATAGTAAGAATCTTATCATAAAGACTTGCAAATTGTAAACACATAATTTACTTTCTTTATATTTGCAATCTGTGACTAATATTTGACCTTATCGTTTTTAACATTACTTATACATATATAGTACTTTTTGGAAGCTTTAACTTTTTTATGACGGATTTTGAATTTTCTTTCTATTTTAATATTCATTCCATTGCTCAGCATTCGTACAAATATATTCAAGTTATTAAATTTATTGATTGAAGTGTTGCCACCAGGTTGTAATGTAAGCAATTTCCAATATCCCCTTTAAGACCCATAACAATTTAGTAGGTACTTATTTTAGCAATTCATGGTCGACATAAAATACCAAATTTTATTTTAATTTTTTTATTATAAATTTGGCCGCATAAAAAGGATTCATTATCATAAAACACTTAGTTTTATGAAATAGAAATAATGAAGGGTGTTGGTAAGTAGCACCTAAGTATCTGCAACAGTGCCATGGTCATTTCAAATAAAACTCTAACGCTTAAAGCACACATAAGATTCATAAGGGATAAAGGGTTAAATTGTTTAGAAAACTAAAAAGTTGTAATATATTGTCACCCTTGTAAAACAAGACAGCTACCGTAGGGCACAACAATCTTCAAAGGGATTTACATTTATAGCAAATACAAAAAAATAAATAAACAGCAGGTGGAGTGAGGGTATTATTACAGGCAGACAAGACTCCGTTAGAGAGTTTGGAAAAAGGGTAACGTTAAAGGAAATGATTTGTCGCCTTTTAGGCAAACGATTACCACATTATAAGATATTGGCATATATTCTGTAGATATTTTTGTAGCATTTTAATGCACTCATAAGGCACGTTCCAAGGATTGTGAATTATTGTTACTTGGAATTGTTTTTTTTTCGTTTTTCTCATTTTTATTTCAGTGTTTGCTAATTCACTGCACAAACCCCACGTTTGTGAGCTGTATTGTGCGTAAGAGTTGTGACATATTTTTAGCATTCCCTAATGACACATAAATAATCCTGGCACAGGCAAAAGAATTAAACTCTCCCCTTTTTTCATACACGAAATAATACAAAAATAAGCGTTCAATATCCCACCTAAAGATACAAATATGAAATTCAATATTTAAGTTTTGCTTTATTCTCGTTGACTAGTGGCTGGTGGCAGGCTTATTTCTCTTAGTTAGTTCTATGCACAGCATCCCCCAATAAAAGGGAGCTAGATATTAGGAGTTTTTAGTTTTTGGAATGTTAATTTATTCCCCAGCTTTTTACTTGCTTTTAAAGAATTAAATTTCACTTGTGTTTATTTTTTCTTTATCAGAATTGTTAAATTTATTTGTATGTGTTCTACTGTAATGTTTCTTTTAACTTTAAAAATAGCCAAATTGTGCGTGCCTCTTGTTGATTTTTTAAATGTGCAACAATTTTGCAAATTTTAAATATTTTTTTAAAGACTGGTGTCAATGCTTGAAATTTAATTGAGTCGCATATTACGATTCTCTTAAAGGCACGTTCCACAATTATAAATCATTTAGCTTTTCTTTATAAAAAATCAGTTTATGACTCTATTTCCTGCATTACTAATTGATTTATAATGAATTCTTTGATGCAAATATATATAAGATTGCCACACTTCTACATATTTTTTTAGCTACTTAAGTTGCTTAAATAAAACAGGGGGTAATTGTTATACTGTTATTTAAATGAAATTATTATTACTCTAAATTTGACATCATCTGAAAGAAGAAATCTGTAAAAAATTATTATTATATTTTGCGAGTTATAAAACAATTATTTAAAAATCAATTTTCAAACAACATTCTTTTAATAGTTCTCCGGTCGTTTTTCCGAATCGTGTCCTTAATTCAGAATTTAAGTTTATTCTAGTTTGTTCAAGTTAATTTATTGAATTGAAAACATTCTTAAGATTTTAGCAACTGGTTTGTTTAAGAGAAATTTCCTTTACATTTTTCAATATTGACATTGAGAGAAATACGAATAAAAATATGTCGTCCTTTTCATTTCTTAGATCAGGGAAACAAAGCAAGAACCGCAAACAGTTGAACCATTTTACTTTATACAGATCATGTAAATTCATAAAGACAGCTGACGAAAGACTATTTCTTGCATTTTTTGAAGAAGAAATACCAGAATTTCCTTGGTCAAGAACGCGACTTGGTATGACAATGAAGTGTGAAAAATAAAGAAAACTTAATAATTTCATTTTCTTGTTTCAATTTCTCGATAGCATTTTAGTAGCTCCATTTTTTGTGTAATAATAAACTTGGGATCAAGAACGCGACAACAAATTTAGCGTTTTTTAAAGAGATTTTTTTTAAACTAAAGTTAAATTGTATAGCTTTTTGTTGATAGTTGTCATATAGAAATATTAGTATTCGATATATTTTACAACTTTTAATATTATTTAGCACGTGGCATATTTTACAATTTTATTGGCACAGTGTTTAGTTAAAAATGTAGTTTTTATTGTGAACATTTTGTTGATTTAAATTAGCTTTTTTGAAAACTGGTTTTATGTTGATAATAATAATTATATTTTGTAGAAAAATTAGATTTATTTATGCAAAAGAGAGATAACCTTGTGAGTAAAGTTGATAAAGAATCAAATACAACAACTACAAAATCTATCTTCAATCATAGTATACAAAGTTAAAGACTTGTTCAAACAACCCTAATCCTTTGTATGATTAGTGGTGAATTGTACAATACCCTATCGTCATATGTATTTGTCTATTATTTTATATTTGTTATTTGTTCAGTGAAATGAATAATTTGGTTGCAGTTATAAGGATCCATTATTCAGACTTGGTATGGAAACGGTGCCTTAAGTTTCATATTTCACGAAACATACGTATGTATATACGAGCTCGTAAACGCTTGACCGCAGAGGAAAAACAAGTTCGAGATAATTTAAGAAAAGTGTTTGATTTGACTGCACGTAAATTAAAAAAAACAAGGATGTCTACGTATTGATATAAGGCTTAATTAACTCAGGACAATAAACGATAAATTCTTTTGCATTAAAGTAAGTCATTAACCGCTAGTGCTGTAATCATTATTGCAGTGATCGGCATAAAGAGCACATGATTTGTAGCTACATGTTATGTACAATGCAACACCAGTTGATTGTGATTTAAATTTTTTTAGGTATATTTTCGATTATGTTTCGTCCATTACTGATTTAAATTGACTATACCCTAGAACACTTAGAAACAATGAAGTGAAAATTGACTAGATTCTTTTCTTTTTTTTTAAAAAAGAGAAGTGACACTCAGGCAATTAATATAATTGCGTTACTTTCTTTGGAAAGGGGATAGGTTGAAGAAGTAAAGGTGGTGAGTAGGCGCATTAATGTTAAAGCTTGATTTTGTGGCCTTTATTTAATTATTTTACTTCGGTGGCGTTTGTAAATGTTATACCACCGAAGAAGGGCGCTGTGATAAATATTAATTATGATAGAAAACTAATAATTATCAGAAATTGATGTTGTTTGAGTGGCAGCGGCTGGGAATCGAACCCGGGCTACAAATACCAACTCATGCTTAATGATCAAATGCGCTAACCAATTAAGCTACAGCACCCTAATTAAATTAAATAAAGTTAGGTGTTATGATTTCTGTAATTTTATTTGGATGCCAACCTGAGAGATACCTGGTTGTTGAAATCACCTTCGGAAATGGTCTTATTTGGGAACTATGTATGACTAATGGACGCATCATCATAAAGTTATGCCGAATGATTTGTATAGATACATACATATGTATATGCATATATGAAATATATCTGTTGTGAATATTATATGGATATCAACATTTTTAAGAATATTATTCTCTTTAAAATATGTTCTTTAAAGCATTTATCACTTATTTCGGGATGCAATTTGTATGGGGGCTAGGTGAAATAATGGTCAATATCAATCACAAATGTACTTGGGCCTAAAAAACAAACATAACAAATTTTATAGAAATCTCTTCAAAATTGCAACTTGTACTTTGTGCTTAAGCTTTACGTGGCCAGCCAAACGGACGGACGGACATCGTTGAGACGACTCAGGAAGGGATTCAGAGTCGATCGGTATACTTTAAGGTCGGTCTTGGATTAATATTTATCGGCGTTATAAACATCAGCACAAAACAATATACTATGGTGGTGTAGGGTATTAAAAATGACATCATATGAACTTCTAAAACTCAAAACACAATGACTAAGAATGTATTTTGAGAAACATGTGTCAACACTCCTGATTTAGTTAATTTTTCAAATTGCTCATGTAATTGTTATGGGAATTGAGCATATGATAATTTTCTAAATATCATGTTGACAAAGATTTACGAGTTGTAAAACTTTCATTCACACACAGCTCCACTCATTCATACATCATCAATATCACACATAAATATTCAACACTTAAACCTTCAACCCAATCCCCAACCCCCAAACCTTTCAAAATTTGCCATTCCATGCCACCGTTTCAATGATGTGACAGCTTAAACATGAAAATTAAAAAGTAAAGGATACTCATACAATACGGAAACGACGATGAAAGCAAAACTACTGAACTGAGTCTCTGAAATATGAGAGTTCCTTGACAGTTTTCCTTATTTTCTTATCATACATGTAGAAAGTAAAAGAAACTTTTATTATTACAAAATAATTTTAGGCTCAAGACTGACAAACAACAAATAAAAAAAAAAAATTTTCCTGTGTGTATGGAAAATTATTTAGCTTTTTGTCGTTTCTTTCTACTATATATGAAAAATAAGTGACTGACAGAGTTGTTTAAGCTGTCAAGTTTGACACTTTGATAGCATGCTAGCTAGTTTTTCTTTTAGGAGAGGGTTGTTGGTTGGGTGGAGTTGCTTTGTCGCTAAATGTAAATTTTTTCCTAGCAAAGCCTTGTGTTAAATGCTTAAGTATTCTAAGGATTTGTTGACATGTTTCCGTTTCCTTTATAGTCATTTTTTATTTGTTTCTATTTTAATTTTCTATTATCAATTACCAGCGTTGAATAATATGGAGAGGGGTATACTTCGGCAATAAAATTTGAAGCAAAGAAATTTATATGCAAATTGTCTCTATTATTTCATACTCAAGTTATTAAGTGACGTTTTTTATTTGGTTCCTTTTGTTTTCTCTTTGGTATTTTTTCCTAGATTGCGTGTCTTGATTGATGGATTTCTATGTTTTCACATTTTGTTTGTTTGTTGTTTTTTGGCTCTTGACAAGCTCTTGATTAAAAAACTTCACTGCCCACATGGGACTTGACTTCTTTTGCTTAAAAAAAGACACATCCTTGTTGCTGTTGTCGTCATTTTAGAAGTCATCCAACATATTGTTTGTTTGTTTTTTACGACGTTTTCGTCAACTTATTGTGTGCCTCAATTGTCGTGTGGGTGTTTACTTTTTTATTCATTCATTCAGTCGCTCACTCTCTCAGTCATTTATTTAATTTTGGTGTTGTCGCAATTGGGATTTGCCACCAACCACATCACAGCAGAAAGAACTTGCTGGGAATTGTATGTTTGAATTTAGAGCTGGAATATTATTTCTTTGTAGCTTTCGGTTTTATTGTGTTAAACATGCAAATTACCCACCATCGGTAATAAAATCACTGTTACACAATGGGCTTTTATGTGAAAAAAAAAATGTTCATTAGATTTTCACTGACTGATAGTGTCAAGTGTTGTTAGTGGTGGTGATGTTGGTTTGTTGTATCTGTGTTCTTTGTTTGTGTTATGAGAAGTTGTTGATGGTCTTTTGTTAATTCGTGACACAAATGTCAGATGGGTTTTGATTGGAGTTGCAAAAAAAATATTATAAAATATCACAAAATATGAATAAACGAGAGACCATTAATTGTAACGTAAATAATCTGTCAAAATAGTTAATTTTTTCAGCTTTAAGGGAGAGACAACATGTTTTTTTAATGGATAATTAATTTGAATTGGGCGTTTGTGGGAATATTTATACATTATGTTAAAAAGAACTTTAAATAATTATTTATATTAATTATATGTATGTATGTATGTTATTCTGACACTTGTATTGCGAGAATAAATTAATAAAATCAAGTGAAAATGTCAATGAAATAATTTCCAACAAATGTTAAAGAATTCCCATATCCCATAGAACAAATAAATGTAAAAATATTTAGAATTTAATGCAGTAGTAACTTTAGTTTTTTGGATACGAACAAATACTTAGTCTACTTTCACACTCTTCAATTCTGACTCGTCAAGGCAAGTATTTTTGGTTGAGAAGGAAAACGAGAATAAAAGGGGTACAAACTTTTTAATTTTGATTTTTTTCATACATGTTGATTTGCATTCTAAAGTACGAAAATTGAATTGACATGAGTGAATGAAATGGCAAGTTCAAAAGATAATTGAAAAAAGCTGGTCAGCTAAAACTGAAGAGTTAGAAACAAGACTGTTCAGAATTTTATCACAATGACAAAATTGTAATAAAAATGTGTTTAATAATAAAATTGAAAAATTTTCCATGACAATTGTTTCTTAGAAGAATTATATTTTCTGGATAAATTTAATTTTCATTAAATTATTTTTACTGAAGGTAGGAATTGTTTTACAACTTGAAAAATTTTTATTATTAAAATTTTTTTGATAATTTTCTAAAATAAATATCAAAACTTAAAAATTAACAGTTCAAATGAAATAATAATTGTTCTTTTCTGGATATATTTTGTTTTCTACACATACATTTAAGAGAATTCCATTGAAAAGTTTTTGAAAAAAACTTTGACTCAGGTCTATATATTGTACTATTTGTAATATTTCCAGTAATTTGCGATCCTTAAAAACCCTAAAGAAATATTATAAAATCACTATAGCGTTTCACAGAACTTGTTTCAGAAGTAATTGCGACATCAATGGACATAGTAGGGTTACTTGTTAAGAAAGTTTCGTATTTTATTACACACATCGTTATCACATGGTATTAAGAATGGGTCTGGAAGCAAACCTCTTTTCTGAATTTTCCAGGTCTATTTTGAATAAATATGGCTGAATGAATATCATTGAAGCGCTCCCTTTGATCTTGTTCAAATAAACCAGCAAAAAGTAATCTAGTCCGATCATATTTGTAAGAATTTTTTGAACTGTCCATTAATAAAATGCCTTTTGTTTTGTCCAATGCTTTATTTTTACTTTTGTTTGTTATCACTTGACTGCGCAAATGGCGGTTAATTTAAATCTGGCTTGATTTGAAGAAGCTGATAAAATCCTAAATGAAATCAGAACGTACAAAGGAGACTAATTGGTACTTTTTCCTTTTCTCCTTCTACTGGTACTTTTTGTATTTTCCATAATAATTGATCTTGGATCCTGTAAATAAAAATATATGCGACATGAATCGAACAAAACCGTAGAGCACAAAAGAAAAATGAAAGGTACCTGTTATTTTTTATAATAGTACTTTTCGATATATAAAATGAAAACGAAATGACGAAAAGATGATCTATAATAATTCAGAATCCACAATGGGAGGATTGTGCATGTGTTCAGAGCAGTTCGTTATGATTCCAAAGATGCACCAAGTAGTAATGTTTCTTGTTGCTTAAAATAAAAGTGATCAGTTTTGTAATACCAAAGAACTACTTTTTTATTAACATTAGTGGTGTGAAAATGCTCACTGCATTCCAAATAAAATACAATTTGTATTTATAAAATCGAATGATATTGTAGGTACATCTTGACCACTTATGATGATTATAGTTTAGAACCAATATACCTATTTTGTGAAAAACATAAAAACATTAAGTAAATTGCATTAAATTATAGAGTGATTGATTGCAATCAATTGAGCCTTAAAATAGTTTTAACTCATTTATGGAGTTATAAAAAAGAAGTGATAAATAAATAACAAAATTGCGGATAACTAAATTGCAAATACCGTGGTACATTTTCAATAGCATTGATATGGCAAAATACTCGTAATTGGCTGCGATCAACGCCATACAATAGACAATGTTTGTTTAGATAAATTTAAATACTTCCATAAAAATAATTTGTTGTTGCGATATTAGCGAATTTAATTTCAAAAACTTTTAAGCCTCCAGTCAAATTAAACCCTTTTTGGGCCAAAAAGATAAACTCTACAGTTAACTCACACTTCTGTGTATGTAAACCTATGAATGTGGCAGATTTAGTTAAGTTTCGTTGTAATGGCAGCAACAACAGTTGCGGATTGTTAATTTTTGTGGCTTCTGCTGTATGGCTTCTTGCAATCATGGTGATGGGCGAGATCGAATGAACAAACGAACGAACGAACGCCTTTTGCACCGCAACAAGAACAATAAAGAAAATTTATAAACAGCACATGGTTAAGCATCATCTATGGTCAGGCCTGGAAAAAATTGCCACAAATAAAAATAAAAACAAAATGGAAGAAGCCAGCAGAGAAATGAAACATTTTTGTATATTTGCCAAGTGCCACCAACAATAAATTTTTGTTTTCTGGCTTTGTTGACTGCATCAACAATATCAACATCAGTAACGTCAGACCCAACGTCATCTTCGTAGTCGTCACCGTCTTCGCCATCATCCTCATCATTATTGTACGAGTAGTCGTCATAGTAACGTCAAATATTAATATGCTCATACGAATCCACTATAAATTCCGCCAATAAAACAGCATCGATCACACCCCAAAACGTGACCAAAGATCACGAACTAGAATCAGGTTCCATTTTTATGCAGGAAAAAAAAAGAAAAACTGAACAAAAACACAAAATCCGCGAAAAATAAGCTGAAATAGAAGACGATGTCGATGGCGGGTAGAAATAAATAGCAGACATTTTAAACGTCTACAGATTTTTTTTGTATGGCAGGCTGTTTTGTTCGGTTCGGTTTGGTTGCGGTATTATTAAAGTTTAAATAATTTTGTTGGTTCAGCTTCCTGTTTTTTTTTACATTTTCGTTAGTATTTTTTCCAAATAAAACTAAATACTTTTTTTGAGTATTTTTCTTTTTAATAGCCAATCATCTACAATTGACATTGGCATTGATTTTTTGTTGTTAACTTCTTAAAGCCATTCAAAAAAAGTCACTTGTTTACAACTTGTTTTTGGATATCAAACTTTAAACCCACATTAAAAATTAATTTTTCAGTTTAATCACCCATGTTAATATTTTAATAACATCTTATTACGTTTTGTTTGATTTGTTATTAGAAAAAGCCACTGTGGCTGTGTTTGTGTGTAACACACTCAATTTCAATTTCAAACAAATTAAAACTTGAACCTACAGTTTATGTTTAACATTGTTTTTCCACTCATTTGCATTTGACTGTGTATGACAGTTGTCATTTCTAAAGATACAAATGTCAATGTTACACTGAAACAAGTTTTACTATTATTTATTTTATTATATGTCTTTTTCTATATGTATATTGTTTAAGCATTTTATGTATTTGTTTTTTATAGCATTATTTTCTCTTATAAATCGCTCAATTCACATTAAATTAGAGTAGGGGTATTCACTTGGGGAATGGAAATGAGTTAGAATGAGCAGCTCGGTCAGTAAACTCTGTTATATTTCATTAAGTATCTTATCAGAACAGATCAATTACAAACAGCTTAAGTAGTTACATTCAACTGTTCACATAAGATCAAAATTTGTTGTCAAGTTGAGTTAGTGTCTTTATAAATATACAGGTTAAAATCCTTTGGTAGCCAGTAGGTAATATTGAATTGCTGTTGTCATGCATTCTGAAAATCTCGTTATATCAGTTGGCAAGTCGAATTATAATTTATTTATATATTTTTAGTTAACTCCATTAAATATTGGTTCTTTAGGAGAGGTCTTAGTGGGTTGATTTTATATGTATAAGCTACAAGTATGATTCAAAAACGATTTGCATCATTGAAGATTATTTAGACGAATATCACCCGAGCCACTTATACGAATGTACAAAAACCCCCCACAACTTAAATGAAAGTGATGGGTTTTCTTTTTCATGTGTATCTAGTTGTAAACGATGTATTTCTATTATATTATGATAGTTTGTTTAAATCCTATACAAAATATGAAGGATACACACAACCATTCATAATAACCACCTTCCGGAAACCTCTTTTGTTTGTTGGCTTTTGCTGTTAATAAACATATTGATTCCATGATTGAATCCTTTGTTTTGCTGTTATTTTGAGGGGCCAATGGATCAAAAACTTCATTGAATTTAAATTTTTCTCGTTTATCGGCTCATTGTTTCCTGCTTCGGCATCAATGAGATATTCAATACCAGCGTTGTCAACTTTGAAATTTCAAAACGCACCAAAATTGAGAAAAAAAAACGCACCAAGTTTACAATTTTTTTTTCTTCAACATGTTTATTGAATTACTGTTACATAAAAAGTATAATATTTTTGTATTATAAATACATATAACAATATAAACAGTCTTCTACAGTTCAGTGTTAACAAAAATTAAAAATAAACTAAACAAATTTGTTTATATACCTTTGTACTAGACATGTAATTATTTATTTTTAATTTCATAAATTCTATATAAAACTTTTTAAAACGAGACCAAGTATTAATAGTAAAAGCCTTTTTTTAAATAAACGAGCTAATAAAGTTAAATTAACCACTTAATCACTCAAAATTTGGTAAAAAAGCGCTAATTTCAGTACATATTCGGTAATTTTTTAAATTCTTTTTGTCCCAGGGCTCCACTGGGACGCTAAGGGTATGTACAGAGTGACAGCTTGTTGCCGAGCCGAGCTGGTTGAGGCTTATTGCGAGAAAACTGGTTCCTTTCTTGTTTGGAAAACATAAAAAAAATAAAAACAAAAATTTAAGGAAAATTAAATAAAACGTGCAATCAAAAAATTAAAAAAGTAAGGCCCGGTTTACATTATGATTTTTACGACGTCGTTTTTTATTAATTCTCTTTTAAAGATGCTACGTCAATCAGCTCGGCTCGGCAACAAGCTGCCACTCTGTACATACCCTAACCCTGGCAATAACCTTCATGTTACGAATTTGATAGTATGTATTCATTTATCATAAATTCGTATTTAAAATATATTTAATGGGGTCTTTTTTCATCGTATAGATTTCATGATAATGAATTATTAAAAAACTGCAAATAAAAATTTGTAAAAATAAAAATTTCATCACAAAAAAAGTTAAGCGTTATAGTTATAACAGTGTGAGTAGTTTTTAAGTTTTCCTACATCTAAAGTAAATGTGGTGGTAGTGGGAAAAAGTTTCCTTATTACAATGTTTTAAAGACATAACACTGAAGAATAAACTACCTTTCGATCATACTCCAGTGATTAAATGGAATTGGATAGTCTGATGTCATAAGCTAGTGATAAACTTTTATGTACTGTATCTCGAATGATGGTCATAATTCATATTGGGACGGTTATAGTTGTTGTTTCGTTTAAAAACGAAAGCTTTAGTCAGATTCAGTTTACAAAACAGGAGCGATAATTACAATTGTATTTAAAATTCAGCAGTGGACTAAGGCTGAAATATTTTAAGTTCGATTTAATGGTCTCCATTACCCAATAGCGTCGAGGTCATGGTGGTAGTAAACATCCAACGAAGAGTAACTAGAAGGCTCTGTCTGATTTCAACGTGATTACTGTCCAATTATTTTAGAGATAATCTTGAACTTCGTAATGAGTTAATATAATACCAGTTCCAGGGATTAATTTCTTATCCTAAATGTTCAACTTTAAGTAAACACCCATAATATATTTTTTCAACACGTTTTATCGTTTTTCTTAGAAAATTAACAAACACACAAAAAACTAATAAAATTAAGTTGTCAGGCTTTATTAAATATCAGGCAAATATTAATTTTAGACTTCATATTTAATTATATTTTTGTTTTTAGCTTTGTTTTTAATAATTATATTGTGTGCACTCAAACAGGCTGCGATTGAGTGCAGCAACAACTGACTGCTATATATGTTTTGTTTGGCATGGTTGCTATTAATTACTCGAACCCATGTGACACCTGCAGCATTGACTTTGAAATGTCAAAGTAAATCTAATCAAATAATTGTGTCTAAATAAGATTTATGAAATTTACAATACATATGTATGTACACACATACAGTATACAGTAAGTATGTGTGTGTAGAAAAAAACAAAGTTAATTTCAGATTACGGATAATTATAACACCAGTGTGACTGACTGACAAAACCAGTAATTTATTGTTTGGAAAATCTATAATTTGGAGGTGCTGGAATTGTACTTAGAGCAGGTTGCTTTTTATGACTAGGTCATGATCATTTGTAAGAAGAAGTAGGAAAATCTATATAGAAATGATGTTATTTTTAGAATAATTAAAAGTAACAAGCATGATATGCCTATGAACTCATATCTTATTTTATCAAGTCGATTTAAGTTTTATAGAAACTCAATTGTTTCTCCGAACAGTTTTTCATGTTTAGTTGTGGAAAGTTCTTAAGCTCTGAAAAATGATTATTTGCCATAATAACTATTCTAACGCCCGTATCATGGTTGAAACATCTTAAACAATAAACAATAATTTCAAATCAACAATGAAGATACTGAATGGATGGCAACATAATGCTGCCAAAGCCTGGGAAGATTTGCCATAGCCACAAACCACCAGCTCATAATCTCAGATAGTTTTAGGTTTTATTTTTGTGAATGTGACTTCAATGATAGCGCTTGCGCACTGCAGTTTTACAAAAAAGATGGTCAATTGATTTCCAAGTGCCGCGTTGTAAGAAACTAAAAGCAAGAAACTAGGCAACAACTGGACACTGATGCAAAAAAAAAACAACAGGGAAGCAGAAATTGTAACTTAGCAGAACACAAAGTTTGTCGCTTTTTTATTTTATATGGCCAAAGACGTCTTCTCCGCACCAGCAAAAACAAACATCTTTTAATCTGACAGTCATACTAACTAGGAATAACAACAACAACTAAAATAAAAGTGGCGATAAGAGTTTGTTGCAAGTTGTTGCTGCTGGTTGGCGTTGACTGTGATGTTCGTGTTGGTGGTGGTAGTGATGGTTATTGCTGTTGTAGCTCTTAATGTTGGTAATCGTCGTAGTCATATACACTGATGTAGTTGTTGTTAATGTTTGTGGCAATCAGTACTTTGTGGCAAGATGTTGTTCTTGGTTTTTTTTATTTTATTTTGTTTATTTTAAACTGATTGCGCTTTTAGATCTCGCTGGAAAAACAAAGCGATAATGCGAAAGTCATGTAATCCATTAGCGTGGTACTTTTTGCAAATTTGTGACAATGACAATATTAAGATAACACACATTTGCACACACACCAACACCCAACAGACAACCATCCCAGCCACTCAGCCAGCCATCCAACCAAGCAAGCAACCCAGCATTTGTACCATTCCTGCAAATCTGCGTAAGCGGCAGTTAAGTTTTGAATATCCCAAGATTTCCACAAATGATGGCATTCTTTTCTTTCAGTTTTTGCTCTTTACGGGCATATAAATAAATGTGTATCAGTACACTGTGCGCTTGTGTTTTAGCAAGACAGCAAATATTCAAACAATTGATCAGATTTTTAAGACCTTACTGCTGCTGGCCAACACGTTGTGACTTCAAATTGAAGATTTTCAAGTGAATTAACTTAACTAACTGTGTCTTAAGAGTTCATTTTACCAAATACAAAGCAACTGAATTAATTTGTTGTCACCCTTGGTTGCATAAATCTGCGATTTTTTTCGTGTGTTCTTTGTTGGCCACAACAGCAGCAACTTATTCTACTTAAGAGAAAAAATATAAAAAAAAACCGAAACATACCATTTAAGTGTGGTCCTGTGATATTGCAACGATCTCAATGTTTTTGGACTCACTCACACTTTCTGCAGAAAGAGTTTGTGTGGAAGGGTTTTTAGCAGCAGTAAGTAAATCGTACTGCTAAATTTCGTGTAAAGTGTAAAGTTTAAGTTGTTGCCTTCCCTTCTTCATGTTGTTGTTGCTGATTGTTGTTGTTACTGTTGCAGTTGAATTCTGTGTAAAGACTAAGATTACTTTTGATAATGCAATTTGATAGTTGATTGTTTGTCGTCTTCTCTTATACTGCTTGCTTTTTCATTTGAATGCACTGTGGCCCAAAATGTAGTCGAACCTTAATCTTGTCTTGCTATTTATGTTAACTCAGACTTCTTTGGCATGTTGGTGAACTGCAACAGTTGTGGTAAATACTTTACTAGTCTCATTCTTTTGAATTCTTTCAATGCCCAAACCTAAATATTGAACTAATCAATTTCAACATCCTGAAAAAATAGAGGCTATTCTAAAAGTAAAAGTAAATCTCAATATCTTCAAACCTATAGATTAAACTCAATCAGTGTCTTCAGCTTCAATTTGAAGTATAACATGGAAACATATCTCAAAAACTATCTACAAACCTAGACCCTATTAAATCTAATGGAAAGTCGTACAAACCTATGAGTTTAAGACAATTCTAAGAATCGTTTTTTTTATATTGACTTCTTCAATAGTCTCTCGATTCCTATTTAGAGGTCTAAATTGAAAACGAAGGAAAATCTGTGAGCACTTATATTTACTTTCAAAAATCGATATTTTTATTTGGAATTCTGAAATAGGCCTATATCCTTTAAAAGTGGTGTTTATTGAACATTTTTAAATAACTTAAAATTTTAATTTAATAATTTATTTATATATTTCTTACAGATTAAATTGTGAATGCATTTTCGGTAAGTTCTATTGCTAAATTCTTATTAAGTACATAGTTAGTAGTAATACAAGATAATGGCAAATATAATTCATACCCAAGAAAGTTAATAAATAGTTACATAATAATAATTGAATTTGTTTTAAACAAATAATTCTACAAACCAATTTTTTAGTTGCTGTAATTGCATGTTACAATAAATAAGGCTATCACAACTAAATAACTTGTTTAGGTATATTTTTATATTTTATACCACCATAGTGGATATATTGGATTTGTGCTGATGTTTTTAACGCCCATAAATATTAGTTCAACACCAACCTTAAAATATACCTATCGACTTAGAATCACTTCCCAGTCGCTTTAACTATATCCGTCCGTCCGTCGGACTGACTGTTCATGTAGAAGTACAGGTAATGATTTGGAAGATATATAGATAAAATTAAGTATATGATATTTCTCCGGCCCAGGGCTGGATGGGATTAAAATTGGTTGTAATAGGTCCACTACTTCACCTAGCCCACATACAAATGTCTTTCCAAAAGAGAGGTTTATCAGTCATAAATGTTTAATTTATGCACGTATCCAAACAAATATTGTCACAAATAAGTTGATCATTAAGCCTTCATATACACAGAAATCTTGACACCTAATTTTATAATTTGCGGTCCACAATTAATCAAAACACTTTATTTCTCTTAAAAATGTTGGTATCCAAATAAAATTTAACACTGATATGTATATTTCAAATCATTCGACCCAATTTTATGATAATCTGTTCATAATAAGTCATAGCTCCCATATAAGACTTACTTTCGATAATCACGTTAACAACCACAAATCTCTTAAATAAAATTCAACACAAATAAGTTTCAAATATATGACACTTAACATCATAATAAGTCATAGCTCCAAAAAAAAACCCCAATTCGAAAACCACTTTACCACGTATAAATCATGTAAAAGTTTATATATCGTAATAAAATTTACTACAAAAACTATTTGTATGGACATTAATCATGCCACTAACTTTTCGGATGATTGCTGTTTTACATATATACTGGGTGTAGGGTATTTAATGTATATACTCTCTTACTTGTATTTTTTTTGAATTGTACACTGAAACTAAAACGGAACTAAAACTCGAAAATACAGACTAAAATTTTACTATTAAGAAAAAAATCAGCTGGGATTTTGATTCCCAAATGATAACAACCACTATTATCTTCAAGTAATGTAAATCTAACAAGTAAGAAAGTATAGTCAGTCAAGCCCAACCATATAATACCCTACACCCAGTATATGTATAAAACAGTTTTTCAGAAATGTGCGCTACATGGGAGATATGTTGTACCGATCATCCAAAAATTTTGTGTCATGATTTCTGTGAATATAGATATTGTGTATGTTAAACTTTGTCTCGATATAAATACTTTTAAAAGATTTATGGAGTTTAAAGTTGAATACGGGGAGGGTCTTATATGGGAGTTTCGACTAATTATGGACCGATCATTATAAAATTAGGTGTCATCATTTCTGTATATTATTTGTGTCGAATTATATGTGATTACTAACATTCTTAAGAAATTTATGATCGTTAAAATGATTTTCGGAAGTGGGCTTTATATGGGAGCTACGACTAATTATGGACCGATCACAATAAAATTGTACCGTATTGTTTGTATACATATAAGATATATTTGTATTAAATATTATTTGGATACCAACATTTTTGAGTGAGCTATGCTCTTTAAAGTGATTTTCGGAAGTGGGCCTTATATGGGAGCTACGACTAATTATGGACCGATCTGCACAAAATTTGTAGATGTGATTTGGCTGTATTTACCACTCATTTTTTTTTGAAATTTGTTTCGATACTTGCATAATTAAAACATTTATGATCGGTAAATCCAAATTTCGGGAGAGCATTTGTATGAGGGCCAGGTGAAATAATGCACCGATTTTCACCAGTTTCAATCCCATCCATCCTTGAGCCGAAAAAAATATCACGTACCAAATTTTATCGAAATATCTTCAAAATTGCGACCTGTACTCTGTGCACAAGCTTTACATGGACAGCCAGCCAGACGGACGGACGGATGTCGTTAAATCGACTCAGAAAGTGATTCTGAGTCGATCAGTATACTTTAAGGTGGGTGTTGGGATAACATATCTGGGCGTTACAAACATATGCACAAATCCAATATACCCTCCCCAATATGGTGGTGTAGGGTATAAATAGGTGGTTTACATACATACATATGTAAATAAATACCTTGACAAAACTACTTAAAAGTTTTAAATATGTTAGAAAATACATAATTACAGACCCATAGTGACGATGCATCTTCCCATATCATCATCAGCAACATCTTCGTCGTCATCTTTAGCTTTTTATTCACTGAAGTTTGCTGTTGTTGTTTCTGTTGTTATATTCTTGGACTTTCAGTTGTTATTGTAATTCAATGCTGGCTGCATCTGCATTTAATTGAAAATGCGTGCGCATGCTCAATCGTGCGCTAACAACACTTTGATCTCAAGAAAAGTGACGTTTAGTGGCAATTTTGTGCTGATAACGATCTTACGTTGATGGGACAATGTTGTCATTGATTGTAAAGCTAGTTGCATCAACATTCACAACATCTGAATGTATGAAATCCAAGCATCAGCAGCAAAAACAGATTTATTTATTCACATACTCGCAGTACTTACAAACACTTTTTTCTTTTCCTTTGAGCTTTTTCTGTGGCCTATCAATGTTGTATGATTGTATTTTGTTTTGCATTTATAGCGGGTTCTTTCTTTAGGTTCTTGGGCAAGCAACTAACAGCAGCAGCAAAAAGCAAAAAAATAGAAATCTCAAAAGAATTATTGCTTTTATTGCTGGATTTTCTGGTGAGGACTTTATATAGTTATTTGTGCAACAAAAACAGCAACATTGAATATTGTGTCCCCTTCTACGTCTTCTGCTTCATCATCATCGTTACTATCGTCATCTGATTGTGGTGTATTTGGTATGAAAGCGAGTATGTTGTGTGTGATTGTTGATTGTTGCGTTCATTGCACGCTGTTAATGTTGATGCTAATGGTGTTGCAGGCATGCGTACTAATGTCGTTAAATGGATAACATGATTTTGATTATAATAAACCAGATAAGTTGTTCTTGTTCTTGGGGATTTTCTTTCATATTTGTTGTTGTTGTTGTTGTTTTAATGTGAATCGGTCACATTGAAGGGCATTTAAATGGAATTGAAAAAAATAATTAAATTCAAGTCAAATTAAGGGCATTATTTTTTTGGTTTAAATTAATCGCATAATAAAATTGTAACGGATTATTTTGTATAAATCCGACAGATACATAGAGACATGGGTCTTGAAAAATTAATTTCAAAATGAGATCCCGTAATTGTTAAATTCCCCAGTTGCATACAAATTAAGAAAAAATCCTGCAGCATTTATAAGGCACAGCTAGATCCAATTGTTGACGATTTTTTTTTTGTAGTCGGCGACGACAATATTGAAGAGCAATTACATCAAATTGTAATCAAAGATTATTATTATTTTAAATTTTATTGTATAAAATTATGTGGGCGGCAATAGCCACAACTCGTATACAATACGAGAAAATCCTCGCGATTTAATCGTCGATGAAATATTCAAAATTGTCGCTCATCTTGACAAGATCCTTTATATTAACGTACGATATTGGAAAACACTTACTCGGCCATATTGACGTCAACGATTCTGTGGGCGACAATTTTCTCTCAAACGTCAATGATTACCAAATATGTAAAAATTGATAGAATAAGTTTATCCAATTTTCTAAAAAAAAAATATCCATCTTCTTCAACTAAATTTTAATTTCTGAACATCAATAATTTTTTATTTTAAACAACAATATTTTCCTTCTCTATACATAATATATCCCAATAGGTAGAGAATTTAAGACAACAGAATTTTAAAGAAAGTACTTTTCAACACATTGTCGCTTAATTTGTTATCAAATTTACAACTTTGTCGCTCATCTTATTGAAAATTTGCTTTCGATCGGTTTCTCTTCAAAATAGTTATATAACTAGAATACTATATATAATCCTGTGTCGCTTTATTTTTTGTTAAGAGGAGTTCATAGAAGAGATCATAGGAAACTATGTATGTATTACATTTACATTACATTAAATTTATATATTACAGTTTTTTCTGTGGCAGACTGTTACAGAAGACAATTTTTGTCACAACAGAGTATAATAAATGCAACTTTTAAGATTGTGTCGTCAAAAGAGGATGAAAGGATACAACCTTTAAGAAATTTGCGTTAAGACGGTTTCAAAGATGACACTTTATCTATTTTATCATTTTCCTAGTATTAAACATACATTCAATCGTCGTTGTTCTTCTCGCCAAAAGACTTTTATAGAATGTTTAAGTATTAAACTATATATTAAACTATCGATATTCCGGCAACAGACTTTTTAGAATATACCATTTAAAACTCTGTAATTTGTAGAGGTTTAAAGATTTGGTCGCTCAACTTCTCGACTTTAACGAAGATAACATTCAACATTTATAAATAAAACAAGTTAGAGTGCAATATTCGGCTATACCGAATCTTAAATACCCTTCACCCAAATATAATGAGAAATACAAGAACTACACTGGTTATACGACTAGAATTAGTTTTTAATACCAATAGCTTAGCATTTTAATTATTGTTTGAAAGACAATTTTACGAACAACATAATTCATTTCAAATGTTTAGAAATTTTATCTAATTTTTACCATTTTAATTACCAATTCTCAATATAATTGACAGAATTTGTCTGATATTAATAACAATCTTGAGTGTAATTTATCAACTTATAAAAGTAAAAAAAAAACATTTTTCTATATTCACCACAAGTTAATAAACAGGGTATACAAATTGGTAGGATTATAAGGTGAGGCCTCCTTTGGTTGAATTTGATCTCAATAACATTATTTACAAGAGATTTATGGGTGGCATAGTAGAAGTGGACCTATTGTGCACTTAAAGCTTCTAAATCCAGAAATGTGATTTAGGTGAAATCTATTTCAATAACATTTTTTACAAGAGTTCTATGGTTGGTTGTTGTACTCGGAAGTGTAGTTAATTTGAGAGCTATTGCCAAATATGGACTGACAGCTACAAAATTCAGTAGCATATTTGCCGTACTACATATATTAGTGTCATTTCTGGATTAAAATTTCTGATCTGTATAAAAGTTGATTCAATATCGATATTATACATTATTGTGGGTTTATTTGTTTTTCGGAAATGGTACTTATATGGCAGCTATGACAAATTATGGGACAATCTTCTTAAATTTTAGAACAGTGATTTTTATGCACATGTTTGAGATATATATTAATACTAACATGAATTTCGGGAATGGACCTTATTCTCAAAACCCAGCAGTTTGATTTAGGCATGTATGTAAATGATCCGTGTAAAATTTTGGATTGGTATCTTAATTTATAAGATTTATGAGTATTAAAGTAATTTTCGGAAGAGGGCTTTTTATGGGGAATATGGTTAAACATGAACCGAAATTCACAAAATTTTGTGGGATGATTTTTGTAAATATGTAAATGATTTGTGCAATGTTTTGAGTCGGTACCGCTATTTATACATACGATATATGTATATATATAAAGATAAATGGCTTTTTCGGATGTGGTCCTTATATGGGAGCTATGACCAATAATGGGCCGACCATAATAAACTTTAGTACAACAATTTATTTACCTATAAGGATTATTTATCCAAATTTAAACGTGGTAACATTATTTATACCAGTTTTATACGTATGTATTTAAGTAAATTTTGGAAGTGGACTTTATTTGGTTTATGGTCAAACATGGACCGAACTAAATAAAATTAAGTTTTGCGAATTATTTTTCTGAATTTTGTATTAATATTCCCATTTTAAAGGCATTTACTTATCATTAAGCCATATTTCGCTAAGATATTTGTATCGGGGCTTTCAGAAATCATGGACCGATTCTTACTATTTTCTGCACACTTCATTCTTTTATCATAAAAATAACGTCTACAGGATTTAATGGCAATGCAAGAAAAATTTTTAAAAATATTGAATTTTTATGGAGGTTGTCTCACATTTTGGTCCATAACTCTTGTTCGACTATACACATTTTGGAAAACTATAAACGGATTTTTGTAAACTTTGTTGATTTTGATTGTGTCTTTTGGACGTTTTCACCATTTCACCACTTATGGTGGTGGAGGGTATAAAAAAACTATTTTAGATGACAACATTTAAAGGTGGATTCACCCATATGTTCCAAACAACAATTTTGTCCGCACAAAAACTTTTTTTATGAGAGTTTCTTGCAACACGATTCATCCATTTTGAACGATTTGTCTGGAAAATCAAAGCTGCCATACTTATGTAAACAAAATATGTTAGTTTTGCAAGTGGTAATATTGCGGGAATTGATTTATTTCGCATTGGTTTTTAAGTGTCAAAAAACAAATATTTTAAAATATTGTATATTTAAAATAAATGAAAAAAGAAAGTTGCTTTTACTGAAGGCCATGGAAATACATAAGGCATTATTATTTGTTTGAACAAATGTAACCCATTGGCAACTCAGTTCATGTTTGTCCAGACAAAATAAAAAATTAAATCAACTCAAGCTGAGAGTTCGAGAGTTCGTAAAAAATATTTTCTCTCTCTTAAAAAGAGAGGCGTGAAACTTCATATGAAAAAACTTTGTCCGAACAAATGGGTGAATCTACCTTAAGACTTTTTTGCTCTTAAAAAGCATTTAAAAGATTTTTACAGAACAATTTTCAAGAATTTGATGCTCAACCTGCTTGCAGACAAGAAAAAGTTGTCATTAGTAGAGGTTGAAACAAGACAACTTCAAAAATTTTGTCGTTCAACTTGTTTGATTAAACAAAGGAAACATTCTTGCCTTTTATAGAAGATAACATTCGAGTTTGACACTTGACTTCGCGCTAAAAGGCTAAAGCCAGCATAGCAGAATGTGACTAATTCGGTTATTTAAATGAATTGGAAACTTTTCTTCAAAGAAAGTTTATAAATGACAAAATTTTAGACCATGCTGGCAATTTTGCCATTAGCAGAATCTTTTATAGTCAAACAGATTGAAAGAAAAAAACATTAAAGACTTTCAACTGAAGATAGCAATCAGAAATTTGTCTTTTACCTTGTCGCTAACGAAGCTTTATTTTGCATGAGCAACATCACAAATATGCTAGCATTTGTCTATATATTAATATCTTATTACTTGGCTGACTCAAATTTATATATTATCAGACATGTCACATAATTCGATCGGAATGGTTTCAATTCCGTATTTGCAAATCGGTCGTTTTTACTTTGTATTCTCTAGATTCCGATCGATTTTGTTCATTTCCAGGAAATGTTTAAATCACGTTTTTTAACTTAAATATGATAACGTTGTGACCACAACAAAAAACACATTATTTTTGTAATAAAAAGTATAACAAAAGCGAACAAAAAGAGCGCCAACAAAAAAATTTAAATAACAGTGAACAAATTTTTTTTAAAATGACCGGAATTTCAATTGTTGCTGTTTTAAGTGAACAAAGGCATCAAAACGCAATTGAAAAGGGATGCATCTGACCCTCTGTGATATTCCAGTGCTGTGTAAATATTTTTAATTTTTTGACAAAAGTTTTCTTGTTGCTGACACCAACTTTGAAATTTTTAAAATTTTTTTAAATATCCTTTGATTCAAATATTAAAAAAACAATGAAATAATAAAATTAATTATTTAATAGTTTCAATAAGGTCACTTGAATTTTATATAAAAATATTTAATTTATTTATATATATTTATGTCCAATATTTCGCTATCACAATGGATAGCTTCTTCAGGGATAATATAGGTTTTGAATTATAATAAAATAATAATTGAAGTATGTATAAAAATGAAAAAAAAAAATTTTTTTAACAGAAAATGAAAAGCTTATAATTATGATATACAATTAATTATTTAATTGTGATTATAGTTTAGTAGTATGAGGTTTTTTTTTTGATATAATATCATAAAAAATAAGAATTCCACTTTAGAAATCTAAAGTGGTTTCATTCCGAAAAAAAAAATCGTTTTTCGTTTTTTAAAGACTCAATTTTCGATCGGAATTGAGTCCTGTGGCATGGCTGTATATTGTATTTGTATATTAGGGTTCTCTATGTAACGCAACGGAAATCGATTGGTTACTTTACACACCTCATGGTAATCTAGCTTAAAGTCAATTGTAACGTTTGTGTGTCATAATAATCTAAGATGTAGTCACTTTAAAATTTTATTATACTGTACTTAAAAAAGTACAGTATGTTATTTTAAGCTCCAGGACAAAATGTTTGCTGGGTTTGATTTAAGAAATTATAGAAAATCATATTTCACTAATGGCTTAAATATTTATTAACAATAGCACAAAAAACAACAAAAGCCAACCACTATCTTTGATAAATTTTAAACAATATTTGTCTGCTATTTGTATAGGGTGATTCATTTAAACCTTTTTAATTTTAAAAAAAACACTTAAAATAGAACTGGTTGTCTTTATTATTGCCCAAAAGAACAATCTTTGACATTTACTTATTAAAAATAGCTCTATTCAAATGTTGACCGTTGGCCGCGACTACGCTGTTAGTGGTTGCTTCGAAAGTTTTAATTCTTAATTACTTCTTCCAGTTTTGTTTCCATCAGTATCTAGTGAATAATGCCTTTACATAACCACAAAGAAAAAAAACCAGAGGTGTGATATTACAAGTTCTAGGCGGCCAGTTAACAGGTACGGACCGCGAAATTAGCTGCTCAACAAAATTATGTTCCAATAAACACATTGTTCATTTACATATTCCTCATAGAACGCTGGTTTTCGGAGACATTGTCGGGGTTTGAATTGAAGAATTTTCAAAGAATATTGAATAAAAAATACAGATGAAAATTAGATCTAAACAAACCACCCTATATAAGGCTGTGTATATTGATGGTCATTATAAATTATTAATAAATAATACATAATTATGTACATACATATGAATGAATGTGTGTATGTATATTGATTTCTGTTTGGCTGCCTAAAAATTATGGTGGCAAAATGATAATGGCGGGTGACTTAAAAACAAATAAACTTCCATAAAAATTGTTGTTGGCAGTTCAATATTCAATATCTAGCAACAAATAAATACACATACATACATTCGAATACATACATATATATATATATATATATACATATATACTCGTACTCATGTGCGGCCATATAAAATAAAAATCTAATAAATTAAATTTATGATTTTTGAGAAAACTAAATCTAATGAATTTTTTTCACACGCTTTATTTTAATTTTGTTTTTTTTTGACATCAAGCTAAAAAAATTTAATATGAAGAGGGGAAGACTCTATATAACACAAAACAACATGACGTTTAAAAAAAGGCAAAGATACAAACACCAAAAAAATAAAAGCCAAACTGAACTAAATCACCAACAATACAATTAAGTAAGAAACGCTTTTGAAAGCTTGTGACGCGTTTTTTATTTACTTAAATTCGATTAAAGAACCTGAAAATAAAAATTTAATTATTTAATTATTTAATTAATTGCTTGCACAAGAGAGATAGATGGTTTGTTGCTGTAGCAGCAGCTTGGTTAGTAGCAGTAATGGTATTATTATGATGATTAGAGCTCTATATAGTCTCATATTCATTCACACTATTGTATAAAATTGTATGCGTAATATATTCATTCATTTATTTCATTGACCACATCTACTATCTATAGTGTTGATAAATTTAATTTAATGAATACCAATTCTATACATACATACATATATATATATGTATGTATTTATGTACGTACTAAAGTCAACATTTATATATTGAACTGCGAGTACAATGCGTACGTAGATTTGCTTACTTTGTTCATTAGATTGATATAGGGGAAAAGTCATTTCTTATATATTCTCTAAAATTCTCTATGAAAGCTTAAAACAAAGTTGGTTTGTAGAAGAGGTAAGATACGATCCGTAGAAGAGAACATATACGATTTTTTTTGAAACAAATCTGGCATTTCTAGATTAAATTTAGCAAGGGCTAAGCCAAGGAATACTCCAGTTTAAGTTTCGAAAATAGACCCAGCAAATTCTCTTTCTTTTCATTGTAAAATCCAACCAAAAGAGAGCAGCTCGTTTGCCAACGATTTGCACAATGCTATAGTTTAAGATTCCTTTCAATGTTATTTAACTATACAATGAAGTTTCCTTTATTATTCTCAAGAGACTTGATAGTTTTTACTTCAGTTTTTCGGTTGTTTCTCGTACGATCATTTTGCTTTTGTTAACCATCTTATAGCATAACCCCCTTATTTATAAAACTTGTCAATGGTTTATAACAGGCTTATAAAGCAAATTTTGTATGGATATTTGCTTTATAAGCCTGTTATAAACCCTTGATAAGTTTTTATGAATTACACTGTTAGTCTAGGGCTGAATGAGCACCAAGTAGTTTTCATGTTTATTTTTCTTTTATACTTTAAGATTTTTGTATTGTGTGTAATTTTCTTGGGTTTTATGAATTATCAGGAACGTTTTCGAAATTTGTTCGAAAATAACTCATGAACTCAGAATTACTGCAGATCACTGCATCTACATCTGGAACCCTTTTTGTAGAATACTATTGTGATTCAAAAAAGAAGTACTTTAAAGAAATATTAGTTTTTAAGGAACTAATTTTCTGGCATGAGATACACATTGCATCTAGACAACTTTATAGAAGCGATTTAAAAAGTTATTTTTTTAATAAAAAAAATACACGAAAAAAATTTATTTTTTTGAATCATTGTACAAATGCACTAAAAATATTGAAAATCCTGCAGCAATATGAGGAAAATAAAATGTTTTCAAACTCTTTTAAATATTTCTCTATATTAGCATCTTATAAAACGGTCGCTGAATGTATTCAAAATTCGTTAAAGCCTATTTTTGATAAATATAATTCTTTTAAGGCGAATTCTATAAATGAGCCAAAGTAACAATAAAATATTCTCATCTTCTTGAAACCAGTTTCTAATTTGCAATTTCAAACAAAATTCACGGATGAAAGAACTAGTTCTAGAACTGTTTCTAAGAATGTCTGTCATCGTCACATTTCAAACAAAATTCATTGATTAAAAAACAGAAATAATTATATAATATCAGTTCTAACCACAACTAATAAAGTTTTTCTGGGTAGTAATTTAGTATTGTAATATTTTATAAAAAAAAAACTATTCTATGGAATCAGTTTCATTATGGAATACTCTACGTTTTTTTGTAGTTGGACTCTCGCCATAGAATCTTCGCAGTTCTGCTGAAGTTTGTCTTTGTTCCCCATTGAACTCTTGTAATGGCCTATCACTATTCACGTTAATTGGGTCCAGTGTCATACATGGGAACTTTTGTTATATGTATTTCTTTAATTTGAAAAAAGGGCCGCTGAAACACACCGATTGTTCACCGTAGCTTATGGTAGCCAAAGATAGCCTAGGCTAGCCAACCAACCGAATCAACACTAAAGCCAAATATCCTAAGTGCTAAGGTAATACTCTGTATTAGGTGGGACCAAAAGAGTCCTGGCCAGACCACCACAGGAAACCTGTACCGCATGCTTCATCTATAGAAATCAGTTTATTTTCCAATTACATTTTACTTTAACCTCCAACCAATATTTGAAATAATTTCGTTTATATAAATTTATGACCGGATTAAATGAGTGTGAGTTAAAATGTGAAATGCCAGCGAGTACCGCCACATTTTATGTCCGTATGAGTTTGTAGAGTTGTTTGAAGTGACTTTAATTTCTATTGAACTGATAAATAAAATTGATCGTATCTGAAATAAATTTAATTTAGTTAAAAGTTTATATAAAAACTATTAAATTTAGTTCAGTCGATGTTGTTGGTTTGTCTTTCTGTCTGTCTGTCTGTCCCACTGATCTTGTGCTCATTTTTTTTCTCTCAACATTTAGGTGTCTAAAATTGTTATTAAATGACTTCCAAAGTGTGATGATGCCACCATATGAGTCGTTTAATACTAATGTTGTTTTATGTGTCGATTTATTTAGGGTGAGACTATTAAATTGAAGAAAAAAGAAAGAAATTTTCACGTACACACATACATACTCGTATGTATGTATGTATGTATATGGAAAAGACACAGGTTCAAGCACAAGTTGCCACCAGTGAATTGTTTAGTTTTAATGAAATTCAAAAAAAAAAAAAAATGAAGGTATTTGTTGTTTTAATGCGCGTGTATTTCTCTCACCGTTTTATAGATTTTACAGGAAAAATTAATTTTAATTCGATTTTTTGTTGCTGTGTTTTTAGTTTTTTCTTGTAATCTTTTCAATTCATTCTGGTTTGTTCACAAAATAGTTGACGTTTACGGCAGTTTTGTTTTTTTGGACTTTGTTGTGTTTTATTTCAGTAGTTGTAAATTCTTGTTTTTGTTTATCTAAATTCTTTACAAAATCCTTTTGGCTTCTGTTCATTTTATTATCACTTGTCCGTGTAAATCATTAAAGTACTCATTGGGTGTCTAATTTTTAAATTACTTATTTTCGTTTGCTCCTCTTTTTCGTCTGCTGACTGTTAGCCAGTTTTAGTTTCAGTTCCAGATGCAAGTGTTTACGATTCCTTGGATTTTTTTTCATGAATATTGAATTGTTTATTTGTATTGTTTTGATTTTATATGTTGTTTTTATTCAGATTTTATTTGTGTTTAACGTGTTGCTGTAGTTCTTGTTGTTTTGAAATGTTTTTATGCATATTTTTCTAACAGAAGTGTTGAGACAAATGATTTCTTACGATTTCAGTTTGTTTTCATCGAAATGCCATAAAAAAAATAATCATAAGAAGACATAAAAAATGGGTTATAAATTATATAGAACTGACACATTTCTCGGCTGTTTCGTTTTTCTTAACGTTTTCCTACTATTAATACTTTTTTTGTAAAAAAAAAATTTCCTAGGAATGTCAATGCTAAACAAAATTTAAATATTTCCTATAAAATATTTAAAATTTACACATGGTGTAATTATACATGGTGATTGCAAATCGGCAACAAATACAACTCAGTTTGTGTAAAATAATGTACTACTGTCAAAAACACTTGAAAAAGTATTACTTTTGACATAAATAAATTGTAAACAAAGTCAGTCAGCTGTGCCGTGTCAGCACTCACCTTGTATAGTTACACCATGATTTACACTATTCGACAAATGAGACGTATACTGGCACTGTCTTGGTTTAATATTTTGAAAAGAATTTGAAAAGATGAGTGAAGGAGAATCTGATAAATATAGAGTGAGTTCAAGCCAGATAATAAATGAGATAGTGTAAACTTTGCACTGAAAACACTTGCTGCAAGCTATCAGAATTTCGTCTAGACTAATATTGCTAAATATTACAACGAGCCTCGAGCATGGATCCTGGTATTTTCTGAGAATAAAGGAATTGAAGTAGTGAATTAAGTTTCCATATTACTGATAACATTCTCAAATACAGTGTTCTTAACTCATTGCTTAACAAATCAATTTCCACAAATCATTTGAGTTTTAATTGAGTTTACATAGACTTATAAATTTGCATTAATATTTAACATCCATTAGATACTTTAAGATAAATATTTATTTACGGTTAAAGTAAATACCAGTAAACAAGAGAATTTTTGCACTAAATGACAATGCAATGTGTGTATTTACATGCAATATTCTCCTATTTAATCTGAATTCCATTCGTGCCTCATATTTATTCTCTTGCCAGGCGTGGTTTAATAAAATGCAAATATTAAATATCATCTTTAAACAAACACAACAACGATAGCAGCAGTAGTGGAATGAATAAATATCATGTGCATATGTATATTTACATGTCAGAACATACATACATATGTATATAGTAGACTGCTCTAAATCTGTTTGTATCTCTTCCTAAAATTCTGTGGATTGTAAAAAGTTGTTTTTGCGAAAACAAACCAAGTCTTTGAAGTTTTTAAATAATTATTTTTTTCAATGGTTGCAAAAAACTAGAGTTAAAATATATTGAATTATCTTTCAACAAACATATAAGAACAGATATTTTTAGTTTATTAGAAACTTGCAATGCTGAAAATTGAAACCAAATTTAAGTAAAATCGAACAATGTTATACTTGATTGCTTCGGGTCTGAAGTTTCAAAACATAAAATGTTTAATTTCAATAGTTTTTGTCTCCAATGTCAATTCTTCTAAGTCTGGTCAAATGTTTCGCTGCAGACTTAGCAAAATTTCCTAATAAATGCACAACATTTTTTTAACTTTGAAGCTTTAGGATTATTTGCAATTTTCGTAAAATATAATAAACATTTCTTGGGACTGTATCATGGTGCAACTATACAAGGTGAGTGCAAATCGACAACAAATACAACACAAAACAGAAATAACAATTGGCATTTTGTTTGTGTAAAATAATGTACTACTGTCAAAAATACTTGAAAAACTGTTACTTTTGATATAAGTAAATTGTAAATAAAGTCAGTCAGCTGGGCTACTGCACTCACCTTGTATAGTTGCACCATGGACTGTGTCATAATAAATATTTTTTTTTTAAATTGAGATATTAAATTGCAATATTATTTATTAAACATTGCCATTATTTCTTTGTATTACTAACTATTTCGTTCACTTGTCTACATTCAACAATATGCTGATACATGTGTTATGCTAAGCGATCCTGCGCCTCCGTCTATAAAGCACCGCAGGACTACGACATCTGCTAGTTCTAAGGTTTCTAATTTAAAATGCGGCCGTACTACTAATAACTACTAATTTCGATTTAGAGAACGTAGTCTCTCCTTTGTGGGCATTAAAGGGTCAGTTAATTGTAATAAAATGGTTAGTCATTTAAAAAAAGCCATTATCGGTAGAGAGCTCTTATCCTTGATTGAGCAGTTAATCAGATTCTGAATCATAATATCAGGCAAACTTGCGCAATTACCTGTAATTCGTGTTGGAAAATCGTCATTCAGAGTACAGAAGGTTGTTCTGTACTGAGTGATTCTGAGGGTGTACATAAAACTTTCCGAGCACCAAATGGGTATCTGCATTTAATAAGGGACCGCAAACTATTGGACTATGTTGGCTTTTGACGGATTGTAGACTACTGTCATTCTTCATTATTTTTATTCACATTATTTCGATATATATGTATATTTATTAAGTTTTTATATTCCCAATTAATTATAAATAAATCGTAATCTTTACTGACTCACCCTTCCAAAAACATATCAAAGCGAAAAATATGTTGGATAATTTTCAATAAAATATAAACAAATATAAAAACGCAAGAGAAATTATTGCTTCCTTAAAAAAATTCTATAATAGAAAACTATTTTTAGTCATAAAAGTTTTGATTTAAATTAAGACAACATTTATCCATTTACTGAAATCACCAATAATTCTTTGTATACCATTTTCAGAATTCCAGTATCAAAAAGTTTCTTAAGCAAATTTTAAAAAATGTTTTAAATTGTTTGTTATGATATTACAAATACATATATACACGAATAATCAATAAATGTCCTTATTTGCCGTACTTGACTTTTGAACTTGTAGGATTTTGACAAAGATTTAATTTTTAGCAATAATTTAGTCAATACATTATTAGTTTCTACAGCTGCTCGGTTTTAACAAATTCAATTTCAAAGTATTATTGCTGAATCCATAGGAAATATATGTTAACTAGACTTTACTGCAATCGGGATGTCTAAGGTTTATAATTTATAAATCTTTAAAATATTCTTAAAACCCGTCCAAAATTAGTCAACTTGTTATTGATATTGTTAATTTAGCATATACGTATAACGATTCAGTCATTACAATCATAATAAATTATATCCAAACATTTTAATATGTATTTGAGCAAACCAAAAAACAATTAATTCTATGGGAACTTAGGGTCGAAATTCTTAAATTTTATTCTTTTGGACCAGTCTAATAAACATATTTGAGAATAAATCAACTGATTCTGGTTGTAGGGGGTAAGAGTGTGTTGAATATGTAAGTGTGTATGTTTTGTTGTTGGTTGTTGATTTTAAATACCTGCCTGCATTAAGTAAATATTTACATGAAATATGAAAATGCGTAACGCCTGTTGTCAACACATGATGTTGACGACAACGATGATACCGATGGCGTTGGCAATGATGATCAAATTGCCAAATGAATAATAACAACAGCAGCAGCAGCAATCAACCCCAGTTGTAGCAGCAACAGAAGCAAGTACTTCTTGAACAATGCGGTAATACTTACTTGCATCCACTGCAGCACATGCACATACATGCAACATATAGTTCACATTATGCATGGCTATATATTCCTGAAAGATGGTGGAAATCAATGTTATTAATTTAAATACCCTACATTCAGTTTGGAAGGTTAGTGTGACAGATATTTAAGAGTATTTATAGCTGTATAAAAACAAACTTTTAACGAATAGAACCATGCAATCAATAGATAAATTAATCAATAGATAAAAGGAATATTTTCATTATTTTAAATACATTAAATATAAATTAACCCGTGGCCCCTTTTATTTTTTATGTTATACATAATTATAATGAGTGAGCCTCTAAGTGGAATGGACATTTAGCGTTCTTTACAATCGTCGACTGCCGAATCGAAGTTTCTTAAATTTGCATTTATCTGTGTATTTGTTAATGGTATTGAACGAGCATCATATTTTTGTAAAGACAGCCATTAACACACACCACAGTGGGGCAGAATCGTTTTTTTTTATTTTTTTTGGAAATAAATCTGCCATTTATGTCAAATTTTAGTTTTAAAGTTTATGTAAATGTATCTAAATAAAGCTATTTAGGCCACGAAAATTATGGGTCAAATTGTTTCCGATATTTACAAATTTATTAACATTTCGTAAAAATTGTGTTTTTTAGAAATTCAATTATTGTAATAAAATTCATTTATTTTTCAACATAATGCAATGAAATTTTCAACATATCGCACCCTAAATACAAAAGGGTCGCAACTCAAAATACTAAAATTTTCAGGAGAGACAAAAAACTTCATCGTGCACAAGCAACACACTTAACATAAAAATAGACATAACTGTATTTTTCCAGTTAAAGAAGATAGTGATGTGAAAGAAATTGTTGCAGTAGTTAGAGATGTGTACTCAAGTTAATTTATGAAAAAAAGTCAGTTTTGGAAAGTTTTGAGTTGTGACCTTTTGTATTTAGGGTGCGATATATTAAATTTATTATCATGAATAATAAAATGTAGACAAGTTGAACAAAAGTAAAAGGAATCCTGCAATTTTCAAAATAGTAGATAGACGATTTTTTACAATTTCGCCCTCAAGGCCCATATTTCTATAGGGACTGGCATAATTCTTTAAACATAAATTAAGAATACGTGAATGTGTCCAAAATTAATAAAATTTCGAAGGGTGTAGGGGCAACATATTTTCTGAAATCTGGACAGGGTTTTTATATGAAAGTGAAGATACATTTAAAGAAAATATAAAATTGTTATATAATCTTAAAGAAAGTTTTTTTTCATTTCAATAAAAAATGAGTAAACGCACTTTTTATTTTTTATTTTTATTTATTTATTTCAAAAAATATGCCGCAAGCCCATGGGGCCAAAATTAGCAGTACTACTAATAATTCAATAATATTAATACAATTGTTTAGATATATAACAATGAAGAAAAATAAAAAATTTAAGATTAAGATAATAATAATGAAGAGAGTCCTTAATATTTGCACAAAACCAATAAATAATGTATAATTGCAGGAAAATGATTGTTAACCCATGATAGAACCAATGATAAAACATACAAACAAAGCACAATTTAAAATATAGTTCTTTTTCAAATAATGCCACTCCTAATAATTTTACCTGTTTAAATGTACCATGGTCAGCACGAAATAGAGAACAAAAAATATTAATTCAACATTCATTTATAAATTTGACAAGAAAATTTGTTTGAAATTTGACAAACTGTGTGAAAATCTGCGATCCGCATATGGAATCATTGAATTCCATAATCTCGATATAGTTCCAAGAAAGAAATAAAAAAATCTAATCAAATTTACTTTTAGTTTATTTTTAAATCTTAAAATATTTTGTGTCTGATTAGATTAAATAATTATATAACTAATAAATAAATAAAAAAAACCCCGAACCCGGTTTGGCAAAATAACTTCAAAACGAAAAGAGATAAATAGCACATATAAAGATCTAGCCGAGTGCTTTCAGAAAATAAAAAAATCTTTGAATTCTGATGAGAAACAAAACACATGGCACACGGTTAAATATTGATTTGCAGAAAGTGCCCTACTTTGAGTGATTGTATACTCTGACGATTTTACCCCACTGTTTACACTACCTATACATATAAACAGTTTAATATGTAAAGGCAAATGTCTGTATGTTTTATTTGTAAATACATATATCATCACCAAATACAATAACAACAATTCCTACATATGAATACAAATTTAAATTTACATACTGTTGCACACACTTCTACCCAAACGGTGCAACATACTCCATGAATGGATACCTACCAATCTACTTGCCGTAGACCATTTTTTCATATTTATTTCGCTATTAATTAAATTACATCGTGCAAATTGCATGCTCAAGGATGCCAAAGGATATAAAATACTCACATGCTTGGTATGATAAACAAATGTGTGTATTGTTGTATCAGTATGTATGTAAATAGTACTTACACACCACAAAACATATAGATTACTATCATCCTCTTCGTAGTCGTCGTCAGCGTCGTCTCTCTATACAATGGTTAACATATGACAATAAAGTAATATTAACTACTTCTCATATGTAAAAGTATATGGTATTATATGTACATGCATACAATGTATGTATATTTATACATTATGTATATGTTTATGTACTTGAATACGTATGTGTATGTTCTACAAGATTTTGTATTTGAATAGTCAGTTGCATTCTATTGTAAATATAGATGTTAATTCCATTAAATGCTTTTTGGCAATTTAGGGGAGACAATTTTCAATATTGGATCTTCTTAATGGTATTTGACAACCGATAAGAAAACCAGTGCTGTCAATATATCTAAACTGATAGCATAAAATGATATTTACTTTTTATAGTTATCTAATAAAACAGGCCCAAAAATGTTATTTGAATATAGAAAGCACTTTGTTTAAACTTGTTGATGAGAAAAAAATTGCTAAAGAATTGAATATTAAATTCAAAATTATTTAGTGATACGGTTTATATTAAAAGAATCGAAATTGCTGCATTGGCTCTAAGCTTTGAAAAGATTTTATTTACATTGTTAGGCATGACTTTTTCCATTTTTCTGGCAACAACTCGATTGCGCGTTAAAAGAACCTGCTTATCTTTTAAAGCCAAGATTTAATCAAGCCAATTTCGTATACCCTGTTCTGCAGTAAAACGTATTCCAGAGAGAGCGTTTTGCATCGATCGAAACAAATAGTAGTCGGACGAGACGAGGTCTGGATTATAAAGCGGCTGAGGTAGACCAACCACAACTTTCAAAATAGTTTTCAATAGTAGTTTGCAACATTTGGCAGAATGTTGTCATGATGAAATATTACGCAAACTCTGTTTTTGGTCCCTTCAAATACAGTGTAAAATTATAGCGTTGGTGCCAATTCGCTTTTCAAAGTCTCTCGGCTTCAATTTATATGGTATTCAATTTTGTAGCTTTTGGAAGAATCCTGCTGCTCGCAAACGTTTTGTAATAGGTGCTTGAGTAGTTCCTAATGGTTGTGCTAGCTATTGTTGAATTTGACAACAACCTTCCCGTAATAATGCCTCCAATTCTTGGTCTTCAATCTTTTTTGACTTCTCTGGTTGATCTTTGCCTTCCATGTCATAATCACTACATCTGAACCGCACAAGAAAACTCTAAATTTCTTGAATCCTTAATATCATTGCAGGATAAGTGTTCTGACTTGTAATCGATTTTTTCTATAAAAAGTAAAAAATTTTGCTAAATCCTTAAAATCTTTGTAAATATGCTTTCAAATCCCTGTTCACTAGTATTTCTTAATATCCCTCGAGTTCTAAACGATAATATTTTCTATTTATAGTACATATAAAAAGTAACGGTATGTTTCGGATTAGGTCGAATAATGAATTTTTGGCCTAACGGACATCGTTAAATTGACTCGGAAATGATACTGAGTCGTTCGACCCTACACCCTTTGTTGGGTATCAAAACGAATTAAATCAAGTTTCTTCTTAACCATATTTTTATCTTAGTGAACAACACACCTCTCATCCTCTCATTCTTTACCATAGTTTTAGACTGAAACGCTGCATTTTTTTCTGCAAGATGAATATGAAAACCCAACTACATCTGGTCGATACCTTTATTCATTATATCATTGACATCTTTCTATGTTTCGCTTTCTATAACTTCAATGATACAATTAACACTCATCTTCTTAGTTATGTTAGATCCTATAATATCTTTTCATTGTAATATTGCCATTTGGTAAATCCTTCAGGATCATGTAACGTCTGGTTCTATAACCATCGACTATAAATTTGTTCCTTGCAAAGTCCTTAGAAATCTAGCTTTTATTTTTTCTAATATTGTCAACACTGTTCCAGTACAAGTGGAGTTAAATCAGTATGTTTATTTTAGCTGGTTCTATGCAAATTCTATTGCCAACGGATTAAATATACATACTTGCATATATGCATATGTGTTGACGTGTGTTTTAGTAAAACTCTCATTACTTTAGTTAAAGTCGTCTAAAGGGGAAAAGAACTTAAAATTAAATCACTTACTCATACTATAAATATGTATGTGTGTGTTTTATTAAAAGTGTGTGTATATGTATGCAATTGTGTTTGTATGGGAGTGTTTGCTTATTGATTGGTACTTTAAAACAAATGACGTTATTACAAAATTCCTGTGGTCACATCCATATCAATTTGCATAGAAATTTCCAAAAGATATCTACTAGAATGACAACGTGGGCTGATTGATAAGCATAACAAATAATAATTTTTTGTTGGTCTTTATTACAAATAAAATAAAAGTTGAACAAATATCCACCACGACCATTTCAATCACATTTTGTCTCGGATTTTGAGTTTGAAGACTTTAATCAATTTGATTGACTCCATCTATACTCTATTTTTAATATAACCCCACAAAATAATTCACTGGTTGAAATCGCATGATTTGCAATCGGGAAATTTAGTTTGCAATAAAATCATTGTTTTGGTGACTGTGTGCCATGTGCCACCGTACCTAATTACCTTACGTATTGATAAGCCATCGTTTTATGCTCACATGAACAAAACGTCAGCAGTATTAAACACGCAAATTTGTTCATGTTCTGTGTTTGTTATATCAAAACCGGGGATTATGGTCCAAAATTTTGACTGTTCAGACACAAATGAAAATAGACTTTCATAGTGTTTTTTTTTAATATTTTAATGCGATTTTTCAAGAAGATCGTTCAGAAGGCATGAGTGTAAAGAGAAATATACTGTATGCTGCTTCGAATTAATTGCATATTTTAGAAAGTTATCAATTGTACTACTTATTTGCTATTGGCTGTTAAGCTCTATACTCGTATACAGAATTGCTGTCGTTTGTATTTAATTTGAATCTAATGTTGTTCAACAAAAACTACAAAATTGTTGAGGTTTTCAAATCAATTTGAAATTTCAATTACAAAATTTGTTTTTCCTTTTTGTAAATTTAATTAAAAATTTTAGATTTTTTACATTGTTTTTGTTGGTAAGAGTGTGTAAATACTTTCCTTTAAATTGTAATTCTCTAAACTTTGTTGCTACACTGATATCAGAACGCTTTTACATGTGTTTTTGTGGAAAGTAATAAATTTTTATGTCAATTTTGTGATCATCACTTGGATCAATTGCTGTGTTGTGTTGTGATGTTCTAGTTGATTTTAAAATTCACTTCCCTTCTGCGTTTGGATGTGTTTTCTACGTTTTAGAAATAATAAGCTTTTAAGTTGATATTGCCATGTAAACAACACCAACAAGACAAATAGCAACATCACCGCTATTGCCCAAGCAGCGCCACCCGTTTCAAAACGATAACAAACCACAGATGTTAAGTATTTTCCAAGTGCGTTTACTAAATTCACTTGTGCTGTGTTACGGGTGAAGCCTTTGCTAGGAAGATGTGTGCGTTTGTTAATCAAGCATTAAGAACTTTTAAAAATAAAACTAATCATGAAATGGAACGCACAGCAACGAAAAAATTATGATCATCATCCGCTTTGGCTCAATATTTCTGTTGCATTTTACTTTCTCTGGAAAAGGGGTGTGTGTGGGTGACTCTCTGACTGAGTGAGTGATTCGTGTGGAAATATGCCGACATGATATTAATTACCTTTTTTTTGTTTTTTTTTTTTTTTGATAAATTGTTTTTCAAACAATTGCTGAATTTCAAAATATTTTTCTTTTATTGTGGTTGGGTGTGTTTTGGAGTGATCGTGTGTTAATCTGTGTTACAACTTCCCTTGATTACTGGCTGCACCATAAAAGTGTATTATGGGGCAGTTAACATGTAGACTAATTTGTAAGATATCTTGTGGATTTTTGTTAAAGATTGAGGATTTCAAAATAATAATGTAAGCGAGAAAATTTAAGCATTTACAAATATTTATTAATATCAAACTAAAAAAATAAAACAAAAAATTACAAGATTCGAGTCAAACAAAAGTTTGACAGCAAACAGTTAAAGGTTTGTAAAATGGAGCATTATACGAGAGAACAACCGAATTTTATTGTTGAAAAGTATTTCAAAATTAATCAAAGTTTGTACGGAACTTTCGTACAAAATATGGTTGGAGAATAATTGAAAAATACAGAGAAATGCATAAGACTTTGTTGTACTCTTTCACGTCTGTAATCAGAATTTCAACTATTTAACCTGTAATATTCAATTATGGGCCTTTTCGAAAATACATCACTGCGCTGCATCTGATGCACAGTTCGTTCGGAAAAGCGACAGTTGGCATCACTGCAAATGTATTGTCTTCTAAAATGCAACCATGAAGCAGCTGATGCCCAATCAACATTAAAATAAGCATCACAAAAATGGCTGATTCAATAAATGAGCATCAGCATTGCAAACTAATCGCAGATGCGCATCAGATGCAGCGCAGTGATGCATTTCCGACAAGGGCCTTTTTCATGAGAGTTTGAAAAAAAACTTTGTTTGCAATCTGCACTCTTATCATAAAATATAAAAAGCTCCAACAAAAAAAAAAAAAAGAAGAAGTATAAAAAGTATTTATAAGTTTTTTAATTTGGAAGAGTAAGAAAGTACAATTAGACTATTATTTTTGTATATGAATGTTTTAGGAGTTGATGCGCTTAAACAGCTCGATTTTGAAAAAAATAACTTGGCAAAATAAAAGTGCGCACGCTCTGAGAAAAATTTAATTTTACTTTATTTGAGAAAATTAAAAGCCAATAAAATCAATTTGTACAGACTTGTTTTTTCTTGTTCACCTTTTAAGCAAAAAAATCTGATTTGGGTTTCAAACACCAACCATCTACGAACGACGTCTCGAATAACAAGTTAAAAGAAAATAACTATAAAAATTCGATTTAAAGTACTTTTTATTAGTCGTGCAAAAGTTTTCGATATAGCGGCATCCACCCTTTGCTTTTTATTTCGTATGAATCCGAGGAGCAGACTATTAAAAATACTTGGGTCTATTGCGAAAAGCATTAAATCATAACTTATCTACTATAATGAAATGAATTCGGAAAATTATTTAAGCTGTCTTGAGAATCTTTGTCCCCGTTTACATTATAAGCTATTTGTTAATACAATTGTTGTCGTTACTTTTTTAAAATTGCATTTGCGTTTACATTATGCGATTTTTGTTGCAGCGATTGTTTGTGGATGTATACATGTGCCCATATTTTTCTTCACTTTTAAAACTACGAATGTAGGAGCAAAGCGTGTCTCACGAGTACATCACATGCATGCCCCCTTAAATACGGCTCACCGCTCTCGCCTACACAGAAAGAATCGCAGCGACAAAAACCTCATAATGTAAACGGGGACGTTCAAATCACTTTTAAATATTTTGCTGATCTGTAAATTGAATTGGTTTTACTTTCGTGTAAACAATCTTCAGAATCACAAGAAAATCACTCTGTCAATAATAGTATTTGAAAATCACTCGATCTAAAACACGTATGTTACAAAAGATTTAATTTCAATTAATATTGTTTGAAACGAGTAAAAGAAAAATTTCAAAATTAAAGTAGTATATAAGGACTCTTATATCAATTCAAGAATCGATAAGAGAGATCAATATCACATATTACTTCTTCAATACCATCAAAATGTGAATGATTTTTATAGTTATGATTTTCTTTGTTTTATTTTATTTTAAATATAGAACATACAGTTCTCGTTGAAATTCAACAAAAGTATTTAGTTTTGTGTAAAAATAGTTTTGTTGAAGTCTAGAAGCATCTTATAAACTTTCTCAAAGATTCCAAAACATGTTTATTCAATCATTGGAAAAATGCTACTGCTCTAACTTGTTTAAATAAATGATTTGTGTATTAAACCCCACAATTTCATATACTTATGAAGAACAGCAAGTGTCTCCCGTTTAAATTAAAATAAACCCAATTGAAATTGTCAATTTTTGAAACCCTTTTTCTAAAATTCAAATTATTTTAAATGGCATAATATTAAAACAGAAATTGTAACTTCCTCTGCCACTCAAACATGTCACATCAACAATAAATTTTCATCATCAACAAAATTATCCAAAACATAATTATCCTCATCATTTTCATGCTGTCATTTTTTCTTTTATTTTCTATTCACTCTTTCTAAAAAGACACTTTCAAGTGCTGGCATATGAAAATTTAAAAAAATGTTTAACGGTTTATGAAATATTTAAATATCAAAGTAGATATTTTCATCCTCCTGTGTTTTCTGTACAAGACATGGATTTTAGACAAGCTAAAAATTATACAAAAATATAATCTCATAAAAAATATTTGAAATTAAATAGATCCCAAGAGTATGTAAAAGAGAAATGTGAAAAAAATAAAGCAACTCAATTGAAAATGTCTCATATGACATAAAGGATAATTTGATGAGGCTTGTTACATTTTACACAAAACGACAAGAGGAACAAAAGGACCTTTTTTTAGTATGTTTGAATTCGATAGTCATTTTCTTTGCGTTTTTTTTTTTTGAGGTTGCTGTTGTTGCTATTTTGTGGTTATACTCTACTTTGTGGTGTCATCTTCTCAAAAATAAAGAAATGAAATTGAAATGTTTTATACCCAGTTAGTTATAAATGTTAATCTCACATATCGCCAAAATATTTCTCTTCGTTTCATTGTGGTTGCTCAGTTTTTGCCACAAACATTTTTTTGTTTTCTGTTGCTGCTGCTTGCTATGTTTGTATTTTAGATTCAGTGTGGTTGCGTGAAAAATTGGATTATAAAATTCAATGTGAAAACAGTTTGTGGCATGTTTATGCTGTTTGTCGTAAAGGATCCATCCACTCCATTCACAGTCACTCACACGTTTTGTCTGCTTCATGTAGGTTGACTTTTCAATAATTCAAGGTTTTTTATTGTCATTCTCATACTTGATATTGTTGTATTGTACCGTTCGTTGTTTAACACTTTTTAACGCTTGTTTTTCTTTAGAAAATAAAAAAAAAACTGAAATTTAAAATTTGTATTTCTATTTAAAGTTGACTATTTGACAGTTGTTCTTTGTTAGCGTGGCGGTTAGAAATGTCAAATTTCTTTGATCATTTCCTTCACGTTTGCAATATTTTACGCGTTCTGACATGTACTTTTGTATTGGATTTTCTCATTTTTATGTTTTGGCATTCGAAGTTTATAAAAATTGAATTTTATTTGTTTTTTTCAAGTGTTAATAATTTTGTTTTTAAATGAAGATTGACTTCTAAGAATTTGATTTGATGGATTTGCATTAATGTATGCATGATATTAACATCTTTTAAACGTTAAGAAACTCACTCAGCGGCACTCATTGCCACCAGGCAGGCGAACTAGTTAGCAACTTCATAAAAATTAATCACCCCTATTCTGGGGCCAAATTACCGCATTCGTAATCGAATGAGCTATCGTATCGAAAAATGATTTCGATATCGAAATTATGATAAAATATACTGAATTTCTTGCTCGATATCGAATGCCATAATCTCAAATAAGAAAATTACGATCAATTTTACTCGATATCAATGCGGTAATTTGGCCCCTGACTTTCGATTCAAATCGAAATTTTCTCCAAATTTGGTATTCAGAGTTTCGATTCCGCTACGTTTCGATTGTAGGTATTCTGTTTACGATCGTAGTTACGTTTTTCTACGCTTATATTTTAGAAACGGAATTTTTTTCGATTGCTCTTTTTATAAACTTAAAAGGTGTTTAATTTATAAAATGTAAGTATAAAATGTTTAAAAAAAAAGTGATTTATATAAATTTTTATACGGCCAATCAAGAGGTGATATGCAGCAACAAAGAACATGGTTAAGCAAATGTGTAATGGTAGAACGAAGGAGTTTTGAATTACTGTCACTATAAACAGGAAAGCAGCCTATTTATTTATTTTTCCAGGTCAAAAATAACGACATCAGAGCAATACGAAAAGTTGGCAAGTTTAATGTCAACAAAACAGGATATTGCTTGCGGTTACCATAAGCGATCCAAGAAGGATCCACCAAAAAAGCTATGAATTAATCGCAAAAAAATTTTATTTTCTTATTTTTATTGTTTGTTGTGACAATTTTTTAGTAAAATAGTAACAAACTTGCTCATTTCTTTGTTTCTATTCCACATTTCATATTTCATACAAAATTGGTTTTGTAAATTTGTAAAAATACCATAGGAGTAATTATAATAGATTGAGGGAATATAAAGAAAATGAAACAAGGATTTAATACGTTTTCAGTATGGGTTTATTATAATTCAAGTTTCATTTCTTAATTTAATGTGTGTATGCTTGCTTACGTACGATATATTAAATTTGTAGCGCAAATAAAAGGGGGACAAAATGGATGCTAAGTTCTCGTAGATGTCATGGAAGCGGCACGCACTGCTGGGTAACGTGTTTAGTGATCTACTTTGTACATAGATAAAAGAGAACAACTTTAAACACCCGAGTATATAAACATTTCTTAAAATTCACACAAATGTTTGACAGCTAACAGTTGAAGATCTGTAAAATGGAGCATTTTATATGAGAGAATAATGTGTCCGCATTGTTGAACCATATTTAAAAATTATCAAAATTTCAAGACCACAGTTCGAAAAATTTCGCATATAATATGGTTGGTATATTGATGTGAACTTAGAGCAAAGAGAGTTCGTTCATATAAGATGATGGTGAATTTTCGAGAAAACTCATAACTATTTGTTGCGGATTTTGGGTTGTATGCATCATTGGACCGTACTTCGAGCAGTGAGTGTTGGTGGTGTCAAATACATATGTCGAAATCGTAACAAAGTTATTTTTGATGCTGTTGATGAATACGGCATGTGGTTTCAAAACAAAACTATTTGAGTATGAGATATTTGCTGGTCTTATACTCTGTCGTTTCTATGTGCAGAATTTCAACGTTTCCTCAACACAATGACCTTTCAAATAAATTGGAAGGGTTGAACAAATTTATGGTTTAAATTTTTGTTTTGGAATATAACAAATAATTTTCAAAGTCCACTAAATAAAAGGCGCTTTTCAAGTGCATACAAATGTTATTTTAAAAATTTGTTTATAATAACAAGGGTCCGAAACGTGAAACTATGCGGTTACCGAACGTTTCCTTCAATAAAGAAATTTTGGCACGAGCTGTGTGACATGTTGCGACGTCTTGTTAAAACCACAACTCCTGCCTATCATGATTGTTCAATTGATGAAAGAAAAAGTCACTAATCATGACTCTACAGCGGTCGCCATTGACTGTAACCTTCTGTAACAATTATTCCACCAGCCACGAAACAGTCAGTTTTTCTGCATATAACGATGTCTCAACATACACTTGAGGATTATCATCACTCCAAGCACGGCAGTTTTGTTAATTGACGTATCCATTTAACCAAAAGCGAGCTTTATCGCTGAAGAAAATTTGCTTACAAAAATCGGGACAACGGCAATCTTGTTTTGGGCCGATTCACCGAAAATATGCCTTGCCAGGTGATCGTGTGGCTTGTATTCTTGCACGAGTTGGATTTTTAAGCACGCAAACCAAGATCTTTCCGCAAAATCTTCCATAAAATGGATGGACACATATGCAACTCCTGTGCACGATGACTGATTAGGGTCTTTCTCTACCCTACGCTCTCACTGTGCCACGTCTCTCTGGATCATTTAGTGTTATTATTTAGAGCATACGTGGTGCGAATAGGTTCCATAGTTAATTGAGTTAATTGCTCTGATGGACGTTTATGTTGGCTGAAAAATAAACGTAGTGCGCGATACGTATTTCGAAATAAATTTCAAAATAAATTTGCACAATTTTCAAGCGATGTTCAGGCGTCCGTCTATTCATGTTGAAATGCCAAACCAAACTAAACATAAATCACTTGAAATCTGACAAAATGGCCGCGAGTTAAAAACGTGCCAACTTTAAGATCTATACATCTAAAAAACACACTTTAATTCAAGGAAACTTTTATGAAGCCAACACGCATTCTTAGGAAAAGTTCTAGAACTAGATTTTTCATCAAATCATGTTCCATTATTAATTCCCATATTTCTAATTTACATTGGTATAAATGTAAGTGGAAAAAGAAAATTTACTTGCTGACCTATAACAAACATTTTTGAAAGCCTACTAGAGGAAAGACCTTTTTCTAGACTTACATGCAACATATATCAATAATAAGTAACTTTGAATACCTATTTTTTTGCCTGTTTTCCCCCAACAGCTGCACACATACATAAGTAACTATTGTATACATATTTTTTTTTAACAGCAATCACCTGTCTACACCTACATGGCCCCCCTCTATTCTTCTTTTTTTAAATCAAAAATTTTACGATCATTAATACATCTTTCAACTGTTCATAACTCAATAATCACGTACATTCAAAAACATTCGAACGTTTGTACATAAATCGTAATGTTCATTTAAAAAAATGTTTAAAGACACAGCACAATAATGCCAATAATTTTAAGCAAACGATTTTTATTTCTTGAATTAAAAGTGGCAAAGAAAAAAACAGCACAGAAATCATATGCATGTATTATACATACATATATACATATGTATATATACATATATATATATATAGGTATAAATGCATACATATATTACCTATAACGATCATGTTTGTATTCATGTTTGTGCATTTTTCATTCAACACCTACGCCAACCTTTTCCAGCCGACAATTTCCTTCACAGGCAGCAGTGCAAAATGCAACCAGTTTGATGAGCATCAAGCAACAGATGAGGCTGGAATGGTGGATACCAGTGTGTGTTTATATACAAACATATTTATTTTTAAAGCCTTAATTCTTATTCATTATTTATACGTTTGCATGGGTGTATGTGTATCTGTGTGTCTTTATTGCGATTGTAGTGAGTGTTTGTGTGATTGTTTGATATTAATGTTATTTGCTCTTTTCTTGAAGTCTTCAAATTTGTTAAAGCCATTTGCATTAAAGTGTTAAAAGGTTAATAAGTTAACAAACATTTTAAAATGCTACTGCAACTGTTTTTCTTTTCTGTTTTCTGTTTTGGGAATATTTTGGTTTCTTAAGTTTTTCGGCAGTGTTGAAAGATGGAATTTTATAGGCATATTATGTAAAATATGAATAATCATTACGACTTAATTTAGAAAACCGATTGTATAAATTACTCGTGGCAAATTCAGGAATACAAATTGTAAGTATTTATTGCATACATTTGATACCAGGGAATTTCGGGAAAATATACAGTTCATGACAATAATTTGAACACAGACCAACTTTGAATTTAGTTGAAGCAATTTTAGAATTTATATTATAAAACAGATCAATATAAACATATACTGAATATTCTACCAAAGTTTGGAAATATTGGGCTAACAACTTTGTTGGTGATAGCTATAGTGTGTCTTCGTTATGTGCCTGCAAGGATGTTCAAAAAGGAAGTTAACATCAGTAAAGGTACGGTCACACTTGGCAAATATTTACTCAAAAAAGCATAACCACTTGTTTTAGCACAAATTTGTTTGACGCTGTTCCTTCTTACAGGAGTTTTGAAAGATCAAACAGCATCAAATAAAAAAAAAACTAAATATGTATTTGTTGTGCTTTGGGCTAAGTAAAAAAAGTTTTTTTTTTAATAAATAAATGAGTTCAAATATATTTTATTTAGTGGTTACATGTGTTTCGGCAAATATTTGCCAAGTGTGACCGTACCTTAAGAGTTGTCCACACGAGACAAAAATTCAAGTGCGGAAAAACGGGGAATTACTCTTAACTCCTTCTACATATATTATTTTCTCCTTAAATATTTTTTTATTCCTTGTTTAAAAATACATATATTTTCAATTATTTCTTTATAATAATAACAAAGAACTGCTGAAATAATTATAATCAAACGTACCATAAGTCGCTTTTTAATAAAAATATGATTTTGCTTGCTAAATTTTGGTACCATTAAATAAAAAGTCAGTACATTTTTGTACATTTTTTTTTACCTAATCATAAGATCTAGTTTAAAGTTAAAGTTTTAAAGAGTGGGATGGATGAGCAATTTTCTCCTAAAATGTTTTCATTTGGAACAATATAATCGGATATGATTTTGATGTATTTACAACTTTCACCACAATGATTCTTTGGAAAACTATAAAGTAAATATTTATGTATATATATTTTGGATCCTTATAGTTGGAGCGATGGCCAGGCAATATCAATCAGCCAGTACGTTCATCTGTTTGACAGTTGAAATAAATTTAGGCTTATAAAAATTCAGCCATAAATATATTACTGCTTCCATTTGTACTTATAAAGATGCAGAAAAGAACCAGTAACGTAAACTTGATGGCTATAATCAGTCTATAAAGAATCATATTTATGCTAGGAACACAACTGTGACGTATGACGACTTTCGCCCAATAACACAAACTAGTTGGTGTAAATAAGTTATATGAAGCACAACAACGACAAAAAATAATAAATAATTCGTTAAAATTTAATATATTTGCTGTTTATATAACAACTGATAGGTGGTGTGACCATATTTAAAAAATATTTATATATAAAAAAATAAACATTAACAAACACAGGTAAAAACAATTTTTATAGTTAACTATTTTATATATTTTTTTAAAGTGTATAAATAAAACAGGAAATCAAGTTAAATTTAACATTATTTACTGAAACATTAAAAACTAAAAAGAAACATGGCCACCCCGTATTAATTGTTCATCGTTCGCCGGCGTAAGAAATAGTAATAGACTCCATTTCAGAGTTTGCCGCATATGCCGTCGCATATGATGCCGTCCGTACATTAGTTCGAGAGAGGCATTAATTAATTTTTTTATGTCTTGTGATTACCTGAGTTTTTTACAGTTTTTAGCAAACAATCTAGTTATCATTTACCAAAAATATTAGTCCAAAAACAATGAAATACTACCAATTTGGGGTGTATTCCTGTGAAATCTAATATCCCTTTTAATGCATTTAACAAATAATAAAAATCAGTCAAAGTTCTTCAATAAATTTTAGTTTTAATGACAAAAACTTTATGTTATATTTTCCAAATAAAACAAAATGATTTTTTAAGATGTGATATTTTAACAAAGTTTATTTCAATATTTAAACGGAAAAAAACAAACTAAAACTTCATACTCGACAAAATCAAATTTACGCCTCTTTAACTCGTTAACTTGGTCAACAAATAAGATGCGTTGTAAAGCAACATGCATGAACTCAGTCACTTACAAAACAGACATTAAACCAACCAGAGAAGGAAACAAAACAAGAATAACAAACAACGCTAAACATTAAATCTCAATACAAATGACATGATGCCAAAATGCACAACAGAAACTAATTAGCATTGTCTGGAAGACAAAAGCGACGAATGGTTAAATGAAGCCAGTGGATGAATGAGCAAATGACAACAACATCGACAGCCAGCATCAAGTTGGAGAAAGGGATGAAATGTGTGCTATAAAAAAACAAATGGATAGATGGATAGTTGGTTGGCTTACTGGCTGGATGCATGGTTGATTCTTTAAATACTCCACAATAAGACAACAATAACAAAAAACTATATATATTTAATAAATGCCTCAATGAATGCCTACTTTAACAAAAAAAACCAACAACTACAAAAAAAAAAAAAAAAATTAAAACAAAACGGATTGCTTTGTTTTTTTCTTTCCTCGTTCTCATCTCATGTGACTGCAAAAGGTGTGTATAAATTATTAAAGATGATGATCATGCAGATGATGGGAAACAGCACTCACAAGATCATTTTAAACTAAAAACAAAAAAAGAGAGACGAGAAAAAGTGTTAAAACTAAAACAAGCTCAAGATAAATTACACAACTAAATGAGCTTCTACAATGATGGGTAGACAAACAAAAAAAGAACGCTGAATGCTGAGTAAAGTCATTTTGCCATTACTTTACAAAAGGTACACATTACGACTGCAGCACTGATGCTGCAAGTAAACGGCATTTGTTGGTAGTAAATATGCGTAAATGAATACACACGTTGGCGAAGAGTGAGTGCAGTGTGTGATTTTCAGCTTAGTTTGCACTCGTGCAAAAGGGCGTTTACTGGGGGACACACAGCGTATCTATGAAAACCCCTCCCTCCCTGAAGGCATCAAATGCTTAAGTTTGATTATGAAAAAGCATCGTATAAAGTATAACAGAACAAAGATGTCATTGTTGGTGGGGTGAAAGAGTATAGAAAATTTTGTATGAAAATTTTGTCTTAAAGCACACTTCAAGCCTACTTTATTTTTTATAAATACGGCAGTAAGTGTTTGTTAAATCGCTCAAAAAAGTAACTAGATCATCTATAAATATAAAGGATGATTCATTTGAAGGATTTTTCACAGATTAAACGTGACTGTTGTCATACTGTCATCTTATTTTTATTCAGTTTTGTTATAAAATTAGTCAACAACGTCAACGAATTATTCAGCTGAATTAGGAAAATCAGACTTAGTAATGTATTTTGTGCACTGGGACCAACATATCATTTGCATCATCGACTTTCCGAGCCCACTATAGCCAATAACATTCGCATTTAGGACTCAGTGTAAGTTATTGGAAGAATAGAATTACATTTAGACTTCATCGACTTCCAGGACTTGGAAGTCAACATTATACCGGTAGAACTGCTGAAAAGAGTGATCGAAAATTGGACCTTCCGTATGGAGCACCTACAGCTTAGTCGCAGTTAAAATTTGAATGAGATTAATTTTAAAACTTAAACCTTTTATATATTTTGTATCTCTTTTCTTTCTTTATACAAGCCAAATTGGGCAAGCATGCTTTCCCATAGCCCTCAAAGTAAGATTAACTTACTGTTACCCCTACCCAATAATTGCTACAAATCGCGAAAGAATCATAAAGCAGTAATTCTCGAACACAAACGCTGAAGCCAAAGCCAAAAGCTTGACTTTTTTCTATCCCCACAACTCATCTCGAACCCAGAAACATATACATAAGTAGGAAAGAACAATCGAAAAGAAAAAGTTCATTAGTTGGAAATAGTGATTAGCGCCTTTTTGCAGCCAGCAGTAATACGAACAGCAAGCAAATGCTGTTTAGTGCATTTTGTTAAGAAAATTTTTGATTTTTTGTTTGCTGTTGTTTTTATGATTTTCAGACAGATTTTGTTTTGTATAAAACTTAAAAAAAAAACAAAACACTTGCAAATCATCATCAAGTTATAACTCACCACCATATAGTTTGTATAAATGTATAAATGACTGGCTGACTGACTTTAACTCCAAATTGATTTGTTAGTGTGTTCGTTCGTTACTACTTCTACCGTGGGTATAGATTTCAAGATGGAGAAGAAAAGATCATTTAACTGGTTGACTGACTGACTGCCTGAATGAATGGCTGGGTAAAATATTTAAGAAACAAAGAACGTGATGATGCTTAAAGAAAATAAAGTGCATTTTACTAATCAAATATGAAATTGTCGACTAACTAGTAGTTAACAAAGCTGTTAATTATAGACTCAAATGCTAAATAGTTCCTTAATGCAAAATGTAAGCATTTTGTTTTTTAATACGCTAGAAATAAAATCACATGATAATTTTCCGGATTTTGAAATTCCTTCAATCTTATTGCCAATTAAAAATAAAATCGACATTCTCAACCTTAACTCTTTTCCCATTTATAGTAGTAAAGTGTTTAAATCCTGATTGGTAGTACAGTTAAAAGTCCATTATTTGATCTCACTCACATACATTTCTGTCTGTAGTTCAAAACACTTGAGCTTATAGGTTATAGATTGCTCATTGGTTATCAACACATTATTACAAATATCAGTTAGTAGTTTTATAATAGACTTCAATACTATCCTCATCAATGGTATGCTCATCATATCCAGTACATTTTGATTTAACTCGAAGCACAGCTCTAGTTGTAACGATTTCCTTAATACTCTAAAAATTATAGAATTGTTCCAATCCGAAGTTGAATAAAAAAGTACCTACATTTTTTAGAACCAATCAGCCCAATAATTACAGTCAATATTACTAAAGTATAGCTCACAGTCCCGTTTCCTTTCTTTACGTATAAACTTCAACACTTCGACCTGTCCCCATACTTGTAAAATATTCTCCAACGCTCATTGTTCACAAATCTCTCTTACTTCATTTCCTCAACAGTCAACAGAACCTGTTTCCTCTTCTTCGTAATTTGCTTCTCTGAAATAAAACTTGTTTATTATAAAGAATGTCCCATAATTTACGCAAAGTTTAAATATTTTTACTAAATCTTAAAGTTCACATGAAGAGTCTTTCCTTTCCAAATAATCCCTTAAAAATAATGTTAATTGTGTTAAATCGCAAAAATCAAAAGATTTTAACTTAAAATCAGTTGCTTCAAGGCATATTTACAAGGGGTATGCAACAGATTAGCTGACTATTAATTCGCTGTGAAAAGCTCTTAAACTATTTTTTGTTATTTAAAATCAAAAACGCAATAAATAAAAATACAATTATTTAAGAGTCTCAAAAAGTAAAACTAATAAAAAATAAACAAATTGTGTATTGTTTTGGTAAAAAAAAAATTGTGAAAAAAACAAAACAATTTGAATTAATTTTGTTTATATTTCAATTCGCCTGGATTTTGATATTTCACATACATACGAGTATTAACAAAAACAAAATGCCTGTTATTTTTGGATTGTGGTGTCATATACACCTTATTAATACGCCTTGAGTTGTTGTTTTTATTTAAAAAAACATTTTGCTTTGGAAAAGAAATTGGTTTGATATAGGATGATTTATTCCATCTTAAATAAAGCAATTAAAACTGGATATCGGAATCTTTTTGCTCGATAGAACAATCTATAAAATTTACTTTTTTTTTTAAATAATTCCATTTAAATCTTGATCGCGACAATGCTGTAATTGCTCCATTCGGAAGATCTAATTTTCAATCACTCTTTCCAACATTTCTTCCGGTATCTCGAGCATTATTCGAGTAATGTTGAATTCCATGTCTTGGTCTGGTATCTGCCAATAATGTACACTGACACCCAAATTTCCGAATGTTATTGGCAATAATGGTCACGGAAGGTCGATGATGCAAACCATATACACTAGACCCCCGATTTGCGTCTATCGGTAGTTTAATCCGCTTTGCGTCGTTTTGATTCCGATTTGCGTCGGCTTTGAAATTTTTGTATCAATCTGCTTTGAGCCATTTTGCTTCCGATTTGCGTTGCTATATATCATAATTACATGTGAATATTTTGCCTACTTGCGTGTAAAAAGGGGAATTCCCATTTTAGTCGTACTTACCATATGAAGTTGCGTGCTATTAAATTAATTTTGGTTATACTTTTATGTATGTATGTAAATAGATTTTTTTCTCCTTATATATTTTTTTATTCCTTGTTTAAAAATATATTTTCAATTATTTCTTTATAATAATAACAAAGACCTGCTGAAATAATCAAACGTACCATAAGACGTTTTTTAATAAAAATATGATTCAACACAAGGTCAGTACATTTGTATAGAAAAAAAAAGTTTCGTTTCGGTTTGCGTCGCATTTCCCCGGTCCCTATTAACGACGCAAATCAAGGCTCTAGTGTATTGCGCGAAGTGCACCGAACACATTGCTAGTGCTGATTTTCTTAATACAGCTGAATTGTTTGTATGGCAGTATGACAAGACTAACACGTGATCTGAGAAAATGAATCACCTTTTATTTGGAAACAATAAAACAAATTGAAATTGTTACAAAATAATATTAAAATCTTTAAATTAAATTTTATAAACGTTGCAAATTTTAATCGGGCCCAAGTATACATATGTACATATACATATAAATATGTATGTATGTATGTATGGCCGTGTGAAATTTTATCTAAAAGAAAATGGTTACATATTTCAAAAACATACGATGCAGCAACTGAAAAAAACGAACCCAGCATACCATTCTAGGAGCGCTCCGAAAAAGGAGTCAGAAAAGAATCCAACTAAAGAGCATTTTCGGAGCGAAAGAAAAATTTGCTTGTTACTGTCCTGAGTCGGCAAGCAGTATGACTCAGATATTCCACTCAATTATGTGTATACAAAAGTGTTGTTGTCCTGTTATTTGTGCTTTGGACAAAAAAAACATAGCTGTACCACACAAGAATGATAAAAACAAGATTACACAGAGCCAAAAAAAAAACCTCATAAAATACTCTTTTCTGACATTATCTAAGAGCTCTTTCTGACGGACCATTTTCGAACTTAATGACCCTCTTTTCTGAAGGTTTTCGGAGCAATTATGATTGTTTTTTGGGCTCATAAAGAGCGTTAACGCTCCGAAAAAGGTGTCAGAAAAGCCTCTTTTCGGACTCATATGGCTTGCTGGGAATGATTTAGGGGAAGGGTATGAAACTCATGAAAAATATTTCAATTATTAAAATTTATATGCACATTTATTAACCTCCATCTATAAACTGAACACATTTTGGTCCTTTTGTAACACGATCAGCTACAAACACATTTAATTTATTTTACTTTAATTTACATATAATATACTAAAAAAGTTATTTCTTTTTCTTAAACATCCTAAATTCTATAATTTATAAACATGTTCATCTGTCACAATTATAAGTTTCTAACTACCAAAACATCCTTTAATATTAAAAACACGCACATACCCAGACACATCAGAAAGTAGCGTATGTAATCCTCTCGAGAATCTAAGTACATGAACTACCACATACAAAAATATTACTTAAATGTACTCCTATGGATTCCTTTATTTTTGGTATGTTTCTTTTTTTTTACCTTCTAAACTTCTAAAACTCAACCAAACATAATTCATTCATTCATGCAAATGTTCGTTCGTTTGGTTAAGTCTCTGCTTCTTTGTGCAACAAAGGGCTACAAAAGACAAGAACAACAGCAGCAGAAACAGAAAAACGTCCATATATCGTAACATCATACTGCACCTCACAACAACAAACAGTTAATCATGAAAAGTGGCAGAGAACATGAGGCAAGGTGTACAACAAACAACATACAAACGTACAATCATCATCGTGCTCGTTCGTAACTACCAAAGAAACAAACATTCATATGAGAAAATACATTTGGAACAACAAGCTTGTTCTATGGACTGGCGTATGCAGAGATGGATGGATGGATGAATGTATGGAACACATAAGGTACTCGTAAAGTCGGTTACTTGTTTGTCAGGGAAAACACTTTATAAATCATGTTACAACAAGCAGCCGTCTTTAATACTGCCACAAACAACAACAGCAACAATAACTGCAACAGCCACATAAAGAAATTGTGTATTGCCAAAGAGAGTTTAGTTGATATGAAGAGTTTGTGCTTTTTTTTCTATAAAGTTTCGTTTGTAAAGCGGCAAATATGCAAAGTTTGTCTAGGAAAAACAAAAAACACACAGCAACTACAACAACACACGTTAAAAAAGATATAATAACAACAGTTTCTAGAACACAACATCAACTGCCCGCGTACATACGTACACCAACAACAATTTTGAGGCAACAAACAACACTTTTCGTACAACACAAGCAGCAGCAACAGAAAAGTAGTAAAAGGTTCCTTTTTAACCAACATAAAGTTGTACGAGTACAACGAGGTACATTTCAAACAACAAAGCTTTTTCGCTCCAGCTCCAGCATACCCTTAAATCCGTAAGTGGAGGAGTATAATGGATTTATCATTTGATTGGTAACAATACGTACCGTAAGAGCGTAAGAGATTTGTGTTTTAATGATATTGTAAAACTTCAAAAAACCACAGACCTGAACCAATGTTTACCAAAGTATACAGTTTGACTTTAATACAGTCTAATATCAAAACAAATTTATTTTAAAAGCCTTAAATTTCATTCATATTAGGATAGACAAGACACTGGAGATTTCATATGTGATTATGGACACATAGGTACACGGTTTAATTGTCTTCTAATAAATATAGAGTGTTAAATTCTTTTATTCGATTTTATTCTATTATATTTTCACAAATTTATTGAAAATTATTTCAATGTTTTCTTTTTTACTATAATTTTAAACATTTTTTTTCATACACCAGTTATGAGTGAGCCAATAGTCAACTATATTTTAAACTAGTTCATTAAAATCCTACATACATATATATATATGTAGGTACATATGCATTTACATACATACATATGTTTAAAAAATATTCCAAAATTTCAAAATTAACTTTTTTATTTTATTTTGGTTATTTTTATATATTTCAATAGTTTTTTTTTTTAATAACCCTCTTCAAAGAAATATAATTTAAAAAAAAGTTTTAAAAGTAGCAGTTATGAGGCAGTTAGTTCTCTTACCTGTACCTGTATAGACAAGACACTGAAGATTTCATATGTGATTATGGACACATAGGTACACGGTTTAATTGTCTTCTAATAAGTGTAGAGTGTTAAATTCTTTTATTCGATTTTATTCTATTATATTTTCACAAATTTATTGAAAATTATTTCAATGTTTTCTTTTTTACTATAATTTTAAACATTTTTTTTCATACACCAGTTATGAGTGAGCCAATAGTCAACTATATTTTAAACTAGTTCATTAAAATCCTACATACATATATATATATGTAGGTACATATGCATTTACATACATACATATGTTTAAAAAATATTCCAAAATTTCAAAATTAACTTTTTTATTTTATTTTGGTTATTTTTATATATTTCAATAGTTTTTTTTTTTAATAACCCTCTTCAAAGAAATATAATTTAAAAAAAAGTTTTAAAAGTAGCAGTTATGAGGCAGTTAGTTCTCTTACCTGTACAGGGTGTTTAAAAAACAGTCTATGAAGCCATTATTTTTTGCTTTTTATAAGTTTAAACTACATACGTACATATATAAAATTCATTTTTTTTTTGTACAAATTCAATGCAGCATCATAATTCACTAAATGCAATTGCAGGCTAAACAATTTCAACTACCAACAATTATAACAGGCAACTATCAACAGCAGCAACAACATACGATATGGCCAAAGTATAAGTTTCGTCGGTTGGATGGTTGGTTTGATTTGGATGGTTGGCTGGTAAGTATCCGTGGCATAAAATGAGATTGAAGGAAACAAAACAACAACAACGAAAACTAAAACACTGGCCTCTAGTTTATAAAACCGCCACCGCATACAAAAGCCTAAAGAGGACCTCTCTATATGAAAATGGTCTGCAATTGAACTGTATTTTTTTGATGTTTTCGAAATCAAAGCAAAAAAGTTTTCTCTTATACTTTTTTCAAAATTTTTGCTGCTGCTTGTGTTGTTTTTATATTTAGTATTTTGTTTTTGTTTTGTTTGTGTGGCATGAACTAAAAAGGAATAATTTTCAAATGAGGCGTACGTAAATGAATTTGTTTTTCGTATAAAAAATCTACTACTCATAGTCGTACTTGTTGTTTGTTTGATTATTTGTTTCGTATTTGATTTGACTGTTTTGTTTGGTACAAAATACAAAAAGTTTCAACTGCTGATACTGATACTGCTGCTGTTGCTGCTGCTGTTTTTTTTTTTTTTTGTGTAAGGTAAATAAAAAATCAATTTTATAAGCTTGATTAAATTCTTTGAATGACTAAAGCTATTTAGTTAATTTGAAAAACTCATTCCAAACTCACTCCACTCTTTTTTACTTCCTTGGCCCCTTACCCAAATCCACTTAATTTTAGAATATATTGCAAGCTTAAGTACTAAAAAGGTAAATGGTTTACAAAAACACAACACAACAAAAATAAAAAGTTGGTGGAAAAACAAAGTTTCCACTTGAAATCACTAAACTGCACCTGTGGCTAAATGGGTTAAACAAAATGTGTTGGCTGCTTTAAAAAGCTTCTGTGCGGGGATTTATGACAAGAGAAGAGTTTTCTTTCGAATACGGTTAGTTAGTTTATAAAGTGCTAAAGCTTAAATGTCAACCAATTTATTTGCTTAAAAGCAAATACATACACACTTCTGCTAATCATTAAATTGATGATGGTTTTTACCCTTTTTACCTTGTAGCATTCCAACCCCTTTGCTCTGCACTTGTTTATGGCCGGTTTCTGTTTGTTGCTTTCGTAATTGTGACCATTTCATTTGAATTAACAATTTGCAATATTATTGTGCAAATAAATACAATTAACTTAAGTAAATACATATTTTTTTCTATCTTTCTTTTCATTAATTTATCCTGTAAAAGCCGTTAAGAGAAACCATCCTTTAACCACAAATGTTGTATTAATGTTTCTCGTTGTTTTTTGTTGGTGTTTTTTGGTGTATTTATTTAGTAAATGACACAATATCATTTAATTCTAAGCCAACAATCAAATCAACCCTTTGGTTCAGTTCCTGTGTTGCCCTGGTCTTTGTGTTCCTTGTGTTTTCTGTGCTACAACTTCAAACGTTTTTATCCCTTTTTTATGAACATTTACAAATATTTGTGCAAATAAGGCAGCTAACATTTCATTACAGTTATTTAAACTATTGCCCTTTATGTCATTTGCTTTATGTAGAGTTAACAGAACACATGGAGAAGTTAATTTATTACAGTTCTTTAGAAAATTAATGTTCAGTTGAAATGTAATGAATTTGTTTTAAAGGTACATTTTTAATTTTAGCTTCTTTACAAAATAATTTATGAAATTATCTAACCATCATCCCATCAAACTAATACAAAACGTTTTAAAAAAATCACGATTTTAGATGTAGAATCAAAACTTTAAAGCTTTTTTGTTATTTTTATTCAAGTAGTCCACCAACTACTGGTTGGAATTTAAATTAAGTTAATTAACATCCAGAAGAAAATTTCCAATTTCTTGATAAATGCTGGCTAAATTGTAAATCCACATCCTCATTTTACTTTTGTCTTCATATTGATGTTCAAATTCAATATATAACAACCCTTAAATAATGATAGCATACGTACGTACTACCATAAATACACAGTTTAGTTGAATATGTTTGCTTATATCTCTGCGTTTTATTGACCGATATGGCTGATTTTTTAGATTTTTGTAAAACCTTTATTGCTCACTTCGATGTTCGCAACAGTATTTCTCAAAATTTGTGTCCAGGCATTAGTATTAGGTGAGCTGGATCAAAACAAATATAATCAAACATTTATGTGTATTCCAAAAATTCCGAACTTCTGAACTTCTTGGACAATTTGACAACAAAAATGACATAGTGAAAACGAAGCATTATAAATGTGCTACAGTAATTGGTTTAACTTATATTTAACAGATATTCAATTTCAGTATAACAACAACTTGAGAGCGGCAGTAGGTCTCTACGCCGAACGGCTGTAAGACCGCTACGCCTAGCCGCCTCACTGCTGCTGAAAAAATTTTTACTTAAATCGGATTAAAAATAACTGCTGAAAATATTTAAAATTTGAGTTAATTTATTTTCGAGGCAGCTGGTTTCTAATATGGGCTTCCAACTTATGGCATTTCAGGCAATGTTTTTAAAAGTTTGCCAAATGTTTCGTTTCATCCTTAAATATTAAAGTTTTTTTTTAAGAATTAATTATATTTATCATATTGTTATAGCAATTATGTTAAAATTTTTTTTTTAATTTTATTGGACACAATTTTCAGCCGAAGAATTCTCAAATTTTCAAAAGTTTTTTATAGTAAATGCGACATCATTACTCATTAATTTCTAAAACAAATTTTTTTACTTTACCGAGATTTCAATTATTAAAAATCTAAAAGCTGCTAATACGATTTCCGTAAGCGCTTTCAAATTTCTATTAGTAACGAAGTTTTAAATTTCGTTGGGAAACCGTCAACAGTTTTAAATATTATGCCGCACAGTAAGTTAAGAAACGTTTTATTTTGGAAATAATTTAGTATTTCGCGAGCTTTTACAGATATTGTAACAAAATATCTCATGGTTGCAGCTAAGCTGTTTTCGAGTTGATTTCCAGTTTTTTTTTTGGCATCGTGGTCAATCAAAATTCGTCACCACGGATCTCACATTTTTTAAAAGATCGCCAAAATCGATATATTTCCAGATGACAAATATTCCTTAAGAATATCTACAAAAAATATACTTACATATATGTTATCTCTTGTAGTGCAGGTTTATATAGGTTTATTTTTTTAATTTTGCTCAATCTTTCTTGTTTTTTTTTTTTGATTTGGCGATCGTACGAAGGAGCAAAACAAATTTTCTCAAATATCTGCCTTATTTGTGATAAAATATGTTTTCTATAAAAAGCTACACGCATCTAAATTTGGAACATGTAAAAATGTCCATATTTTTTAAGTTTAAGTTTTCCAGAAAAAGTACCTACCTATATTGTTCCTTTACTAGATAACAATGTATTTCGAGACTATATACATACATATATTTTTTATATGATCCAGACAGAGAATTAAATGCATAAACGTGTGAAATAAAATTTTACTTATCCAAACTTGGCCATTTTAGAAAAACATTTAGGTTAAAGTTAAAAATTTAAAAAACGCAAATGAACGATCCTCTAAATAAATTTAAATTGTGGAACACAAATCTCCCGTTTTAGGAGTTTTGGTATTTTAAAATAAGAAAAAACTTATTTTGAAGGAAATTGGCAAAAATTATAATATCATTAATTTAAGGACGCTCGGATCTATATTCGATTTAAATTTTGTTGTGATATTTTTAACCTTTAAAATTTTTCATTAATTAAATTAAAATTTTATATTTTTCTTCATTATACCCTACAACGCCATATTGGGGAGGGTATATTGGATTTGTGCTGATGTTTGTAACGCCCATAAATATTGGTCCAACACCCACCTTAAAGTATACCGATCGACCCAGAATCACTTTCTGAGTCGATTTAACGATATTCCTCCGTCCGTCCGTCCGTGTGGCTGACTGTTTGTCCGTTTAAAGCTTGTGCGCAGAGTACAGGTCGCAATTTTGAAGATATTTCGATAAAATTTGGTACGTAATATTTTTTCGGCCCAAGGATTGATGGGATTGAAACTGGTGTAAATCAGTCCATTATTTCAACTGTCCCACATACAAATGTCCTCCTGAAATTGGAGTTTACCGATCATAAATGTTTGAATTATGCAAGTATCCAAACAAATTTCATCACAAATGAGTGGTAAATGAAGCCAAATCACATCTGCAAATTTTGTGCAGATCGGTCCATAATTACTCGTAGCTCCCATATAAGGCCCTCTTCCGAAAATCACTTTAAAGAGCATAACTCTCTCAAAAATGTTGCTATCCAAATAATATTTAACACAAATATATTTCACATATATACTATATATATAATATAGTACGATATAATTTTATTATGATCGGTCCATAATTAGTCGAAACTCCCATATAAGATCATCTCCGTAATTCACTTTTACTTCCATATATCTTTAAAAAGTATTTATATCGAGATAAAGTTTAACACACATAATACTTATATTCATAGATATCATGACAATAAATTTTTGGATGATCGGTCCACAATAGATTATATCTCCCATATAACGCCCATTTCTGGAAAACTGTTTTATACATATACTGGGTGTCGGGCTTGACCGACTATACTTTCGTACTTGTTTTTTTTTTGTTGTTGTTTTATTCAACAACTAAATACATACAATATTTGTCCTCGTAAACCTTAATTAGCACATTCGAAAACATCTTTTTTAAAAAATTTACCCAATTTACGTTATTGTTACGAATAGACAATTTATTATTATTTATTTAACACACAATGATAATATTTTCTTTCAACGCTTCAAAATTTGCCGACAAAGTGATAAAAATTACATCAAATGAAACAACTACTCATATAGATACATCCACACAAACAAACATCAAGGACTAATTGTCACATTTAAAACGGAAAAGACATCAGCAGTGATAATTTTGGTACCCTAAGTAAAAGAACGAGTGATAGAAAAACGGACGAACGGACGGACGGTTACATGTTCAAATACTCGCATGCATGTGTTTCATTTGTTGGGTACGTGAAAATGTGTTAATTACGCTTGTCAATGTTTTCATTGGAAATTGATCCTTTTTTCGCCAGCTATATCTACGCTTCATTTTCAATTTCAATAATTTCATAGTTTGGTGTGAGTTTTTCAACTCTAAATGTCGGTTTAGATAAGATGGGCAGCAATAAAATGTTGCATGCAGCAGCAGAGCAATTCTAGTTAAAAACCAAATTCAGTAGCATGTTTGCACAACATGTCGCCCAATGTGGCCTTTAAGATTTACTTTATGAGTTTGTTTTTGTTGTTGTCGTTATTTTTAATATTTGAATGTTTGGATGGCTGGGCAGATTAGTATCTGTCTAGCTAAATAGCTTTGTTGGCAAGAGGGACAGAAGATGATTGAGTAATATTAAAGGGTTAAAAGCGGTCTGTGTTTTTATTTTAGAAATTAGTTTCGTTGTCAATGTTTGTTAAAGAGACATAAAAAAGCGGCTTCTTTTTTTCTATGTTAAAAGATTTGAGAAACAAAAAAAAAAACTTTTATTTCACTTCTAATGATGTCCAAATCATGTTGCACTCTTTCCTAACTATAAATAGTAAATGTATCTGTGTAGCAGTTTATATTTATTGTTAAAACTCTTAAACGTGAGTTTTAGACGGCGTTTAATTAGTTTCAATGCTACCGATTTCAGTTAAGATCTAAGACATCAGCGTTCAGCAACTATTTTAAGCCATGTTTATTTGGTCATTTAGTGTCATAAATGTCTGTTGATTGTAATTATTCATCTTCCAGCTCTTTGATGTTATAGCACGTTACTGCATTTTTTGTAGTTTTTCCATGAAACATTTTTAAGTGATTTCTCTTCAATTCATTTAAGTGCGTTTTGGGTGCCATAAAGCGGCTGCTTCATTTGAACACTTGTTAGTTATCGTACAGTTGTTGTCTCCAACCTCCATCCAATAGTTAATTCGTGTTAATTGTGTTGTAATGTCTGTTCTTAACAGCACCAAGAGAATAAACCTACATTTTCCCGGAACTTAGGTTGATTGCTATTGAGCTGAATTGATTTAGATTATGGTTTTTATTTAGTTGTAACCAGCCTTAAGTCATTTCAGATTTCATTGAATTGTAAAGGCTTTAACTAAAATTATAGGGATTAGATCGAAAAAAAACACGTTTAGTTTTTATTAAGGTGCACATTTCTAGCATTTTTCTAGTAATTGATTTCAAAGTGCGATCTTAACTGCAGATAATGAACCGAAAATATGTCGACAAAACGAAAATAAATATAATCATAAATTCAAGCTTAACTGGAAGTATCTTTTTTGAAAATAAATTTGCAGATTATAACGTCTAATTCCCCTGGAAGAAGTCCGGTCTACAAAATATTATTAAGTATTCGATCAATACTATATAAATACTAGTAAGATAAAAGGTATATCTAATCTGCTGATTTTAGTTAACTATTAAAGTCACAAGCTGTACAGAGATGATTCACTAGTCATAACTTTTGAAGCTGAAATAAGTCTGATCAAACGGCATATAATATTCTGATGATACTACATTCTATTAAAGGCCCTCTGATTTTGATGAAACAAAACAACGGGCTAACGTGTCCAGCATGTATTTATACAAGTTAATTATGGTGAAAGGCTACCTTAATTTCGACAAATATATAAATGTTTCGACAAATAATCGAATGTCCTACTGATCTATATCCCGCCCAGATTGCCGATATCTCAGCAAAATGAATTGTAGCTTAATTTAGAAAATATTACGTGGACATTATTTTTAATACCGTTTAATGTTATTTTTAGACTATATTTTTTTATTTTATTGTCCTTTCTTTAAGGAACTAAAATCTTTTATTGTAAATCTTTCAACATGATTATCTTTAAAGATTTGTCTGTAAAATTTAAAAGTTTAGTTTTCTTTAGTTTAGTTTAGGACAATTCTTAGAGAAAGATCTGCATTTTCTTCTCAAAGACGCAGGCAAAAGCAATCTATACTTGATTTTAATCTATTAAAGATGGAAATATCTTCCTTCACTTATATGGGGATTTTCAACAAGAAATTTGTTGTTCAAGAAAAAATAAAATAAAGTTTTAATTTATATTGGAAATATAAAGGTTTAACAATTACGAATAAAAAACAAGTAACGAAGTATAGTCGGTCAAGCTCGACCATATAATACCCTACATCCAGCATATGTATAAAACAGTTTTTTAGAAATGGGCGTTATAGATATAACCTATTATGGACCGATCATCCAAAAATTTAGTGTCATGATTTCTGTAAATATAAATATTATATGTGTTAAACTTTATCTCGATATAAATACTTTTAAAAGATTTATACAGGTTAAAGTGAATTACGAAGTGGGTCTTATATGGGAGTTTCAACTAATTATAGACCGATCATAATAAAATTGTACTGCATTACATATGAAATATTTCGGGAGGACATTTGTATGGGGGCCAGCTGAAATAATGGACCGATTTACACCAGTTTCGATTCGATCCGTCTTTGTTGTAATCATCTTTCGATATCGTGATTCCTTCACCGTAAATATATTTCCAAACACGTCTCCAGAACACATAACGCACCATACATGCAAAGGTGTCTTAATGATTTTCATTGAAAATGGGGTTTGTCTGAAAAATTGATTTTTCTGGAAATACGAAGAGGTTGTCCTTGAATGAGTTTAAGGTCAAGTTAATGGTCAGCCGGCTTCAATTCATGTACCAGTTGCACTTTATAAGGCTTCAAAGAAAAATCTCTTTAAGGATATTCTTTTTTCAGTGATCGGCTATACTGTGCGTCTTTTTACATATTACTTCCATTTGTTTTTATTTTCCTACAAAAAGTTAATTAGATCTGTGGATTTTCTTAAAAAACTTTAATTTTCGCAGATGTATATTGAAATACATATCAGCATCAAATCATTATTAAATGTAATAAAATTTAAATTTATCTATGACAACATATTCTTCATTCATTGCAAATGTCAAAAATATACATACACTTACGCGCACCCATACACCCATACACATATGTACATATACATTTTGAATTATTGACCCATATTTCAAAAGGAATTTCGAGAAATGTTTCTTTCGTTTTTAATAAAGCAGTATTAATGATGATGCTGATGATGAAGAAAAAAACAATCATGAAAAACTAAAGCAATTTTGTTCAAATTGTCAATCAACCGTTCAAAATCAAGACTGTGAAATATCAAAAACACACACTACAATTACATAAACATTATTTAAATTATTTCATTATACACACAGCCACACACACATGCATATGCACACTTCCTCACAACCAACAACCAATACAAACATGAGGAACGTTTATTTTGTTGATCACTCGAATAAAGAACGAATGAACGATCGATCGATTGAACAATCAGCTCAAGTAAAGTGTTGAGATTTATCGCATTAAAACAATTGAATTTAAATGTTCTTTGTTGTATATTAAGGAAATAATAAGTGAAATAAATGGAAATAAGAATTTATTACTTTAGCATGAATTACATATCAATGGCCATATGTATGTTGACACCTTTTAACTGACAATTTTTCATAACATCTGATAATGAAACGATTTATCCTCCATCATATTTATAATACTTGGCACCATTTGCAATAGGTTGTTGACAAAATTTGTTTAATTATGAGTTGTGTTTAATTAACTATTTAAAATATATTTTAAAGTAGTGTAGGCTAAGTGGTCTGGAGGCGTGCCTGGGACATTTTCTTTCGAAATTTTGGTTAGGAATGGGGTAACGCTATCGACAGATGTTAACAACAACATTTTGCCTATTATTGATGGTATTGAATTTGCTAACAAGGTATCAATAGGAACAGCAACAATATATTGCAAACCAAATTTCCTGTTTGCATAATTTTACGAAACTCAGCTGTTAATTGGATGCCCTGAACATGCGATTTAACAACACTGTGATTAACGAAATGGAACCGCTATTTTGGCAGAATGTGATCGAAAATAGAATCGACATTTGTATGCGTGGCTGTAATGGATATCTGTCCCATATAAATTTTCTTTTAAAATTGTTATTGTGTTTTGAAAAACAAAGGGATATTTATTTAAGAGAGATTTGTTACATATATCGGGCTTTTGCTGTATATTCTTTACGCATTTCCATGTTTAAAAGGTTGAATATACATATAATTTTGTTTTGATAGTTAGACAGGCAATGGATAATTTTCATTAATTGTAAATTAAAAATGTTTTCACTTAAAATTGCCAAATTAGAAACAGCAATACACGAGAAGACATTTCTTTAAATAACTTTTTCAATAATAAGCCCCTCTAAAATCAAAACATTAGGAAGAGTTGACCAAATGTTATGCATCAAGCGTAACCACAGCCAAAAAGAAAACATTAATAATTTGTTTATTTCTATTACAATTTATTTATCAACATTGTGAAAGAATGTAAATATTTATCTTATTAATAAATTTATGAATATTTGTTCTGTATTGTTTTGGATTGTATTGTTTTGTTTTATATTGTATTATTTTCTGTGTGTAAAAATAAACATGAATTATTGGATTTTTATTATTTTAATCGTAAATACTGCCACTGCCACTTTTACCCTTCATTTTCCGTCATATTTTCCAATAAGATTAAATAATATTGAAAATAAAAAGAACAAAAACAAGAAGAGGAACAAAATGTTTAGATACATTTTCGAAAAACTCGTATTATACCCATACGTACATTAGTCATGTGGAAACATACAGCTTCAGCTACTCATGCCACACACTCTACTGCAACTCAACTATAAACAATGCGAGTAAAAACATTAAATATCTATCACACAGGAGTTGTTGTTTCTTCTGTTTTTATTCTATTCTGGCTGCTACTGATTCTATCACATTCAAATGTCAAGTGAAATATATTCCAATTTTCAAATATAAAACACATGGCCAGAAAAAAAATCGTACCCAGAAAAAAATTTGAATCACAAAAATTGAAAATTAAAATAAAATAACAACAGCAACCAACAGTTATTGGAAAAAAAGAAAGAAATCACTTACATGCACATTCAACCGCAAGTTTTCAATTTGTAGCGACAGAGACATCAAAATTTATTTATTTTTTCGAAATTTTCAATAATAAAAAATGTACCTCTTTATTATTTATGTATCTAAATTTCGATTTTATTTGATTTCAAAATGTTCCATTTTTTTGTTGGACATTAAACAAATTCATGTTGTTTTGTTTGTTGGTGTGATTTTTAAGAATTTATTTTCAAATTTAGACCGTCACAGAGAATGTGTAAGTTTGCATACAATTGTTAAATGTCTTAAGCAAAATTGTGATAAGAAAATTTCTTTTGTTATTATCAAAATTGTCAATCATATTTTGGCAAAATGGGTCTATTACGTTTTTAGTCTACAATCCATTCGAATGACTCTGTATGGAAATTATCTTTAACTTAAAATAGGATCACAAATGGTGAATTCAAAAAAGACGTAACGTAAGATTAAATATTTACCATGTGTGACCAGGGTTGGCAAACATGGTATAATTGTACTTTTAAACCCATTTTGTACCGTGGTACTACCACGAGTCATTTGGTACAATTTTAAAATATTGATGCATCAAAAATTGTTATTCGATATGACTTAGATAAAAAAAAGTTGTTGGTTGAATTAAAGTGATTTTGAGGCTAAATCCAAAAAGGAAAGTTTAAAGTCTAGTTAATCAGGATTTAAATAATTTTTGCAGTTAAACCTTCTTTTTCTTTAATACATTCTCAAAAAAAAAAAATCTGATCATTTTTGAAATGCAATCGGAGAATGCATGAATATATACAGCTACAGAGAAATAGCGCACCCATGTTCTATGTAGTGCCAAAAGTATTACATATATTGAAAAATGGAATGATAATAACATTGCATTCTATGCTATTTATTTGCTTCACTTTGCTTTTCCAAAAATCCATTGGTATTGTATTGTAAAAAATTACGTTTTTTTGTTTTGGACAATGAAATAGCTCACAAATTCTTCAATTTTAAACAGAAATAGTTGATGCTGATTTCGGTGGTAGATTCTTGTGTAATTTAGCCAAAAAAAATATTATTTATCATTGATTTTTTCAACCAAAATGGGAAGAGGACCACAATGCTCACTTGAGCCAAAAAGGTTATTTAGGAACTTCACCAAAAAGGTACAAAACAAACAAAATTAGCTGAAATAATTGGATGTTCTCGAAAGATGGTTTATAATGTCAGTAAATGCGTTAAATCAGATGCAAATTTGCTTAATGTAAAGAAAGATCGGAAGAAGCCACCGCGAAAGACAACAGTCCGTGAGGATAAGGCAATAGCCATCGAGAACAATAATGACTGAAATAAATCAGGAATATGAGTTAAATGTCTCCCGTAGACTTGCACGAAGACAAGTCAAAACAAAAAAGAATATAAAGGCACGACTCTCTTTTGTAAAACTACACCAAAATAAGGATATCAAATTCTGAAAAAGATTATTCATTATTCTTAAAAGCGGCCTCAGATATATAGATCGAAATTATCATGAATTTTGAGAAATGTTGCTTTTACAGATCCACCATTTTCATAGTCCATTTTCAATATTTTAATGCAATTTCCTATCGAAATTGAATTCGTTGATGTTAGACATTAACTTCACAAAAAACTTTATCTCATTTTCATAGACAGGAGAAAGAATCCACTTGCAAGGACACAATTTCCGTAAATTTGACTAAATTCCACCATTATAGCTGTAATTATAGGACCTTTACAAGGACGACAAGAACGAAGAGAACATCTTCGTTGAAATGTTTCAGCATGATTCTTCCTTTTTTTTGCGATGCATAATAAACTTAAACAAACACTAATATTTTATTTATGTTTCGAATATATCGCAACTGTCGTTTACACCGAATCCATTTTCAATTAGATTTAAAAAATTCAATTGGTAATTTCTGAAATACAAATGGAAAATTTAGAATAACAAAATTTCTGAAATATAATTAGAATGTTCTGAAATACAAATGAAAATGGTGTAGATGATGAATGAAAAATACTTTTAAACGAGAACAGACCAATTCGCCTTAAAGACATAAGTTAAGTGATTGTCATTTCAACAAAATTAAAAAAAAAACAAAAAAAGAGAACCTCCTGGACCGCTTTCACACTCTTCAATTTTGACTCGTCAAGGCAAGTATGTTTGGATGAGAAGAAACATGAGAATAAAAGGGTTACAAACTTGATGATATTAGTCAATTTTCTTATTTCCTTTTGTTTTTTTTTCTTTCTTTCATGCATGTTGAATTGACGTGTGTGAATGAAATGGCAAGTTCAAAAAATAATTGAAGAAACACTGGTCAGCTAAAACTGTGAAACAAGACCTGCAAAATTCAATTAAAAAAAAAAAAAAAAGCTAAATTGGCAACAATGTACCTAAGTCAGCGTCTCATTTGTTTTGCTGTCATTCTCTAGATATGAAACAAATGAGTAAGGATGAAATAAAACATGGCAAACATCGATAATGGGTTTCTGGAAAAACAAGTTAGAGTACTATATACGGCTGTGCCGAATCTTTAATACCCTCCACCTAAACGTAATAAGAAATACAGAAACTACACTGGAGTAGAATATCCTAATACTGTGTTTTCTATTCAGTATTAGTGCAAATTTTATTAGTATTTTTGTATATTGTTTGAAAGACAATATTACCTGTTTAAATGTTTTAAAATTTTATCTAATTTTGACCATTTATAATTGATGTAATTACCGATTCTTACTGTAATTTACAGAGTTTGTCTGATTTTCAAATAATCTTGAGTGTAATTTAACAATTTATAAAAACACATTTGTCGATATTCACATCAAGTTAAGAAACAGAGTATAAAACAGAGTATAAAACAGAGTATAAAAAAGTATTAAATATAAGGTGAGGCCTTTTTGTTTGAATTTCATCTCAATAATATTATTTCCAAAAGATTTATGGGTGGCATAGTAGAAGTGGACCAGTTATCGACTGATAGCTTCTAAATCTAGTATCCACTATTGTGGTTTCTGCGTATTTGAGGCTTATTTTGGTTGAATTTCATCTCAATAACGTTATTTACAATAGTTATATGATTGTTTAGTATGCTCGGAAGTGGACTTAATTCGGGAGCTATTGCCAATTATTGACTGACAGCTACCAAATCCAGTAGCATAATTGCCGTATAACCGATTTTAGTATGATTTCTGGATTAAAATTATTGATCTTTATGAAAGTTGGTTCGATATCGATATTTATTACACATTATTGTGGGTTTATTTGTTTTTTGGAAATTGTTCTTTAATGGCAGCTATGACAAACTATGGGCCGAACTCCTTAAATGTTGAAACAGTTATTTTCATACATATGAGGATATTTCACGTCGAATTTCAACATAATAATGGTATATTTAAGGAAGTGAACCTTATATGGGGTATATAGTCAAATATGGACCCATATTCTCAAAATCCAGCAGTTCCATATAAAATTTTGGATCGTTACCGTTATTTATAAGAGATTTATGAGTATTAAAGTGATTTTCGGAAGAGGGCTTTATATGGGGGATACGGTTAAAAATGGACTGAAATCCACAAAATTTTGCGGGATGATATATGTACGAGTAAATGATCTGTGCAAAGTTTTGAGTCGGTACCAATATTCATAAGACATATATAAAGAGAAATGGCTTTTCAGATGTGGTCTTTGTATGCGAGCTATAACCAATTATGGGCCGATCACCACAAAATTTAGTACAACAATTTATTTGCCTATAAAGATTATTCATGTCAAATTTTAGCCGTTTATCATTATTTATATCAGTTTTATACGTATTTAAGTGAATATTTTAAGTGGACCTTATATGGGGTCTATGGCCAAACATGCACCGAACTAAAAAAAATTCGCTTTGCGATTTCTTTTTACATGAAACTTATTCTTGCTGAATGTTGTATTGATATTAAAATTTTATAGGCATTTATGTATATTTAAGCAATATTTCGGGAAGATTTTTGTATGAGGCTATGAGAAATCATGGATCTATTCTTACCATTTTCATCACACTCATCTTTTATCATAATAACGTATATAAATTTCATGGTAAAATTTTAAAAATATAAATTTTTATGGAGGTGATATTACACTTTGATTCATAACTCTTGTTCTCCTATACCGATTTTGCTAATTTTCAATACCAAACTGCTAAGGAGAACTATAAGCGGTTTTTTGTAAACTTTGTTGATTTCGGTTGTGTCCTTTGGACGTAAGAGTGATTTACATAGACAGACAGACAGACGGATAGACAGACAGACGGGCATGGCTCAATCGACTTAGAATTGCGTAAGGACCAAAAATATCTGTATATACGTTGTTGGGTCTCAGCTGGGTATTTCTCAGCGTCACACACGGCATGACAAACTTATATATATTCTCATTCAGCACTTATGGTGGTGTTTTATTTTATGATCTCTCCTCCTCTCCATTACTGATACGCTAAATTTTGTGCTGTTTCCATATATTTCATATGACCAGACCATAAAAAGATTTAAATAAACACTTTTAATACAGCATTATTTAAGTCCAAACCGCCCTGAATTTTATGCCTATTTTAAAATTGCACAACTTTACAGTTTATAAATAAAGTTAAAAACACAGCTTTAATTTAATTTTTTCCATTGAATAAACTTTCAATTAAATTCATTTTTTTATTCAATTATTTTTTTTTTAGTTTTATAAAATTCGCTAAAATTATTTTGTTTTGTTTTTTTTTCATATTTATCTCGCATAATAATAAAGCATTTATTTAATGAATTTTTTTCATAATACTAATTAATTGTAAATAATTTGTAGCAGCAATTAAATAATACATATTTCATGTATTTTTTCCGTTTGATTTTATTGAATTTAACTACAGACATACATGATAATTTCAATTGATACAAGATATGTTACACATTTTATTTCATTTCATTATTTTTGTTTAATTCATATTTACCATTGAATTAAATGACTGAAACAATAACGATGACGACCGAAGATTATAATAATAAAAATAATTTACATTAATAATAAAAATCAAAAAAAAATATATATATATATAATATATAATACATAATATCAATTATATATTAATATTAAACGTATACATTTTGTTAAAAAGAAAAAATGCAACAAATGATAATTTCGCTTTAAATCGCAATTTTCTTTTAAAATTTATACATTAAAATAAAATGACTAAAAATGGTAGAAAGGGGAAAAAATGAAATTTTTACAAAGTATTGCACTAGGGCGAGAGTTAGAGAGTTAAATTAAAAGTTGTGTAAAAAAAAGAAGAATTTATAAAAATGTTTAAATTAAATATTGCTGAATACTTTTGTAGGTAAAATGATGATTTCGTGGGGGGAGTTTGAATATTTACATAAATATTTTTGTTTTACTTAAAATGTAGCATTATTTACATTTAGTAATAAATTTTAATATTTAATAATAATAATAATGAGAATTTTACAACAAGTTAACATTTTGAGGTAACAACCTAAAGCGAGTTTGTGTGAGGAGGTTGGCTGGTTGCCATATTTTTCGTGAACCGTTTTAAGGAATTTAAACTGAAATGGCATTCGTGGACATTTCATTGTATTGCTGCTGTTGTTGTTGCTGTTGGGATTTGAGATTTGAGGTGGTGTTCATGAGCATGGAACGGTAAACTTCGGAAAATAGATTCCACATGGGTGGGGGAGAGGTGGTGGCGTTTTCATCGATTTCGGAAGTCTGGGTTTGAGCTGCAGCAGCAGCGGCTGCGGCAGCAAACATTTGGGATTGCAGTAGTCTTAGGCGTTGCTCTTCGTCTGAGAGAGGTGAGGAGTGGGCGGAGGGAACAGTTTGTATTTTTTTATTGGCCTGCGAGGCGGAGAGATCCAAACAGCTGATGTCTTCTTCCTCATTTTCCATTTTGATAAGTACGGGTAAAGAATTGTCACAAGACATTTCGGACTCACTGCAAGATCTTTTTCTCTTGCCCAACAAACTATCCATGGAAAAACTGTTGGAGGGTTTTTGTACACTGGTGCTGTTGCTGCTGGGACTGGCCATAAGTCTTTCGGCCGCCGACATATGGTCCATTGAACGCTTGTTTAAACTAAAGTCTAAAGGTTCATTCGAATCTTCCGAGTGCATGGCATTGGACATGGGTTTGATCTCATCTTCTATTGACACTGAAATTAATTCATCTTCCTCATTATCCTCATCTTCTACCTCGCGACAATAATCATCCACATCACTGTGACTGCCCTGACTAGCATATGAACCCTGAACATCTAGAACATAACCTTCATCGTCATCATTGTCGGAGGCATTGGAAGCACCACTGGAGTGCGATGAATGCTGTACTCCCAATAGTCTTTCTTGGCTGGCTAGCATGTGTTGGAATTGAGGACTGGAGAAATCACCAAACATGGCTGCGGGATGAGGAGCAAAAGCATTACCCTGAGGTGGCATTAGTCCTGGGAAAGCAGGCATAGCAGCTGCCGGTGGCAAGATGCCAGCAGTTGACATGGGGAATAGAGGAAACTGTTGGGCGGTGCGTCCATCATGAGGTGAGATTTTGCGGCGTATATGAGGAGAGTGCAATTTAGGATTGGGATTAGCACTGTGTCTGTTGCGCGAGCGACGGGAGGAGAAGACCATATTGCACCCTTCTACTGTGCATTTATGCATTTCTCTTAGATGTACAGCGGAGAAGTGAATTTTTAATGCTCCCTTGTCACAGAAGGTCTTAAAGCAGATGGAGCATTGCACACGTTTTTTACCGGTAGCGGGATTTATGAATTGTCCTCCCATATTAACGGGGGGTGAGCCCCATCTCTTGGGCTTGCTAAGACCCGATGTATTGGCTGTGGGCGATGTGGCCGGTGAGGTGGTGGCCGAAGAGGATGAGTGAACCGTGGCTGTTGGATGACCCAACAAGTAGCCTGGTGGCATGAAGGCAGTCATTAAATGTTCCATTGTGTTGTTGTTAAGTGTTTGGGTTACAGTTTGGTTGATGGTTGTGATAATTGAGTTGTATTCTAAAAAGAGAAAAAAAAAGAAAAAAGATGATAAGTAAAAGATTCGAATAAAAAATTTTAAAAAATATTGAAGTTTATTAATTCAACTGTATCCATCTTTTAGATACCTTTAGATAGCACAGTATCTTTTAGTTAAAAAATTATCGTTTAGTTACAAAAGTATCTTGGAATTAAAATTTTACTTTTTCAGTATCTATTACCAGCAAAACGTATAGTTTACAGCCCATAACTGCTAAACAATTTTCTTTTTTCTTTAAAAAAATTTCAATATTACTCGACCAGCTGTTTTGTACTGGCTTTTGATTTATTTAAAAGTTTACTTACGGTAACAGAAAGACAAACTTAATAGTTTTTGATCATATAACAGTAGGATTCAGCTTAAATAGCCATAAAATGTTTCTTAATAACCTTCTTTACATGAAAACATCGATATTTATATCTAAGAAAAACAAACAATCATCTACTCAGTAAATTACCAGTACAAAACAGTAGAATAAAATTTAGTGGTGGCACAGGCAACGCAGTACGAGCAGAAGCAGTAGTTCGTCGTCATCGTAGTTGTGGCAATAAGTAGTTAAAACAAAAACTATTTAAGCTTAGATGTTATTTTTTAAGATTTTAAGATACTTAAACTTTAGACACAAACACACACACACACACACAAACATTAAACTCTAAAACTTTTAAAACAACAGCCGACAAGCCGACCTTTATTTATTTGTTGTAGTTTGAAATTTACATGTATATAATTAAAATTTACATGACGACTTGCTGTGATACATCTCTCCAATATTTAGCTTGAAATTTCTTGAGACTTCTGCTGATTTTTATGTGTGATGAAAAGAAGAGGCTGATGAACACACACACAACAAAATACCAAAAAAAAAAGAGTAAACAACGTCAGATCAGAGTAGATATAGTATAAAAAATTCAATATAAATGTTAATGATCAACTACTGATTGTAAACGATAATAAATCATCAAAGTCAGGAGACATAAATGTTGTTTTTTCTGGGGTTTTTTTTTTTTTTTTGTTTAATAAAAGTCAAGAAACAACATGGTTTTTTAAATTTTAGTAAAAGGGGGGCTTAGCAAGAGTAACAAAAGATTAAACCAAACAAACTGTCATTAAAGGTGACAAAAAGTAAACAGCAAAGCCGTAGTGTAAATAAAATGTTTAAGCTGCTGTAAAGTTTCTCTTTTTCAAAGATGTGATCTTTACAAAACTCACCAGTTCTTTTTATAACAGAATTTATTTATTTCTTTAATGTAATACTTTACGATCGATTAAAGAAATTTACGTTCCTTTCTTGTAAGATTTCCTTTATAACACAATTTAATTACTATTTAGCAGCACAGCATAACAGCTACTCCTGTTGTCTTTTTGGAAACTGGAAATATATGTATGTATGTATATGTCAACAAAATTTTCATTATTTTTAAAAACCAAACAGGAAATGTGTGAACTTTCAAAACAAATCATAAATCGAATGATCTCATATTTTTATGAGATTTCTTTACATCTAGTCAAACATGTTAAGCTAGATTTACACAATTGAAATTTTCTTCCAAATTGCTCTTCAAAATGCTTCAAACTCGTATAAACAGCAAAAATTCTTCAAAATTTATTTATTTAATAGTTATTTAATAAATAAATAATAGTTATAAATAGTTATTAAATAAATAAATTTTAAAGAAATTTTGCTATTTACACGAGTTTGAAGACAAATTTTGAAGAAAATTTCAATCGTGTAAATCTAGCTTTACATTTTTAATAACTATCATTACTACACTCAAACAGAAAAAAAACTAGTTTTTTCTCTCTTACTAGTCACAGTGACAATCAATATTAATTTAATGAAATAATTATATGGATTGTTTTTTTTTTATTGTTATAAAAAAAGAAGCTGCAGAGAAAAACCTCATAAACATTTTTGTTTTACAATGGGGGATATAATTTCAACACTACTGGATCTTCTTAAGATTTGCTGGCACTGAGTCTCTTGTTGATTGTCCTTTTCAATGCTGTCATTAAAGTTGGGCCATAGTTTTTATGATCAAGGGATATTTATCAGAAAAATTGTTAAAGAAATATAATAATAAAAAAAGAATGAAAGTCTGAAATGACATAAAACCATAAGGTCTTAAAGTATTTGAAGATGATGGATGTGTTGTCCTTGAGGTAACAAAAAACATTTAAAATTTGTATAAATAACAGGCAGTTAAAAAAGAAGTAAAAAGAACAGAAAAAGGGATTTAAAAGCTGAAATTAATACAATTTTTAAATTTGTTTAACATTTAAGGGAATAAATATAGATTTTACAATTGAAATCAAATAAGTAAGTATTAAATATTTTAAGAAATTTGAAATCTCTATTTAAGAAAATAAAAATTTAAAAAAAAATTGAAAATTTTCTTATTTTTGTTAAATTTCCAAATTTTATTTAATTTAATAAAATTTAAAAATATTCCAAAAGGGAAATTTTGAAATTTTTGAGGAAACCAATTATTTTAATGATTTTATTTGATAAAACAGTGATTTTAATTTTAATGCTTCGAAATTTCTTGTTTTAATAAAAAATATAAAGAAATTTTTTAAAAATATTGAACAAAATTTAAAAAATTTTAGAAAATTTTTGTTAAAAGAAAATTTAAAATGTTTAAGCAATTTAATAAAAAGCAGTAAATTTAGGCTTAACATTTCCAAAATGTTAGAATTTTGAATGAATATAAAAATTTCCCAAAAGGGAAATTTTGAAATTTTTAAAGAAATGCTTAATTTTAACTGCTTGATTTTCATTTGCAAGCTCTGTATGTGCTCAAAATTTCGTAGTTTTATTAAAAAAATAATCTTTAAAATTATTTATTAACTAAAGGAAAATCATGATGTAATTTGTTTAATTACTAACATAAAAAACTAGTAAATATAAACTTTTAATTTGTATAATTGTAGTCATATGACAACCTCACAAAAAAACAAACAAACTATTATAGAAAACAAGTCATATTTCTTTAATGCAAATGTGCCAACAATTTTCAATTGACTACTTCAAACTGTCAATCAAGAATAAACTCAAAATAGAACAACACTTAAAGTAGTTCTTAGAAATAACAAGTAATAGACATTTTCAAAATTTATTTTCTATACAAGGAAAATACTAATTTCCCAAAATCAAATACATATTACGAAACAACAGCGAAATATAATTAAATGTCCTTAAAAAAACTACAGCATACATGTACAATTTATTTGATAATTTTGTTCAAGCGTTGTTTTTTGTTTTGAAATTTATCATAAATCATTGTTGTTTAGTTTCATCTTCAACAAGGAAGCCATTTATGCTCTTATTTAAATTAATTATTCACAGTTTAATAATATTTATTAATATTTATTTTCTGATTTAATGTGAGAAACCAACAGCATAAACTGTAACATTTGTGTATAAATTTTGTTGAAAAATTTTTGAAATATTAATTTCAAGCTTCATAATTTACAAGGTCAAAAACAAAATTATAAAACATTTAAAGCAACAATCCAAAACAAAAAAAAAAAAGTTAAAACAGTCAACAATTAAAATACTTAACATGTCAATCATTTGTCATATTAAATTTTAAAGAATAACAATTATGAAATAAAATTTGAAATTTTTTTTAAATAAATGTCAACAATCGGCGACTCCATAAAGAGTCTATACTTAAACGGATAATTGCCATTAGTATAATTTAAACTTTTAGCAAATTAAACAAATTTTTGTTTAAACTAAACAAGTTTTGTATAGTTTTGATGCAACTTTTTACTGTGAACTTTTAATTAAAAACGGAAATTTTGTTAGGAAATTTTTAACAATTTCTTTCTTCTTATGTCCTTTTCATTAAAAGTGAAATTTTAGTTTTTGTTTATTTTTCAACAATTTGAACAATTTGTGGGTTGAATTTGTTATATTTTTCATAAATAATTTTTGTTCAGAAAAACCCGTCGGTAGGTTTTTAATTCAATTCAATTTAAAAATACCGTCGGCTTGGTTATATTTTTTTAACTTTTTTTGTATACCTACATACTTACATTTTAAATACGATTTATCTTTTCTTTGTATTTTCCACTTTAGAAATCCTTTTAATATTTGAAATTGTTTCAAAATGTTTTTATTTTTTAGCACTTTTTATTGTTTTTATAAAATTTCCATTACAAACTTTTCTTTAGTTTTCTTTTGTACCTACACAGAATAAAGTTTTTATTTCTTTCATAAATTTTTATTTTGTTCTTGTCTTAAAAAATTTCCACTTTTTCCACACTCCAATATTTTTCTTTTATATAGGTACCTATATATTTTTTTTTTAATTCTTAATGTTTGTGTGTTTATATGTCCATTTCTTGTGATGTCGTGGGTGACACTGACTGTTGAGTATTGTACATAGGCACACAAGAGCTCAATGAAACGATGGTGGTGATGATGAGGAAGACACAGCAGAAGAGCAAGAGTTGTTAATGGTGGTGGTGGTTTTAAATATTCTGAGTATATAACTGAAACCAAATGAAGAAAAAAAAATGTTCTTGTATTTTATTTGGCGACACTTTAAATGTTAGAAAGAGTATCTTATAGAACGTATGCAGTAAATCCAGTAAATGAAAGAGCACTCTTTGTTAGATTTTGTATTCATATATACTATATTGTTTTTGTATTTTTTGTATCCGCACTCCGTATCTGTTTTTTGTATTCAACACAAGATACGCACAAGACGACAAGTTCAACGCAACTGCCCACAAATGTCTCCAGCGAGTGACAAGCAACTTCGGCTCTAAGCGCAACATCTCAACAAAACACACACAAAACTAAACCTAAAAGAAAGAAAAACAACAACGACAAAATATCATACACCAGCACACCACCACCATCATCATCGTCATTCATTGCATGGAATACTCATTGAACCCACTGTGAAGAGTATGTGTAAGAGTATGAGTGAGTATCTGTGTGTGTAGTGTGTTTGTAACATTTGTCTCTTTTGCCTTTAGCACCATCATGTTGTTTTTTCATTCTGTTACAGATCCACACACACACACACACTCACTCACCTCAACTTGCAGCAAGCAGTCAGTCAGTTCAACAACTCTTAGTTGTGGTTATTTTCTAAGGTATGAGTGATACTGTTGTTGTTTTTATGTTGTATGTATGATAATAGTGTTTGTTGTTATATATTGTATTTGTGCCTACCCTCTTTGTGTTCACAGTGCATTGCTGTTGTTGTTTTTTTATTCAACTTCGAGTGACATTACTCAGGGCAAAATGTGAGGTTGACGATGATGATTGTGTCTCCCTTTGGTTTTTACACCATATAACATTATTGACTTTTTTCAGAGTGACATTCAGGCTCTTAAATAAGATTATTATATGTGAAGATGGTAAGGCAGTGTTTTTTTTTTGAGTAACTAAGAAAATTTAAGAGAATGAGTTGTTAGGAAAATTATGAAATGATGGTACATAGTTTGAGTAATTTTTAAGCAATATATTTATATTAATGAGTGTTTTAGAAAGAGTATTTAGTTGGTTCTTCAATTGAATTTAATTTTGAGTTACATATTTTTTTACTATATGAAATTGGAAAATTCATTGTGTGTTGGTTGTTAGTTTTCAAAGTTTGTTCATACAATAGGAATTGTCCAATATGTACTTGAATTCATCGTTTTTAATTATTAAAGCCTAAATTATTTGGATTAAACGGCGCGGCGTATACCTACATATAAAAATTTTAAGGTTTCTTTTTGAAACAAAAATCTAAATCAAATGAGAAATAGGTTAAATTTGCAAATTGATATACTAGGCACCTAGGTAGGTAAATAGTCATAAAATTCTCAAAAACAATTTAGATTTATTTTCTTAAGTATTTTCTAGATATAATTTAATATAGGTATTCTATTATATGTATGTTGTGAATTTAATTAAATCGAGCTTGCATCTAGGTATCTCAGGAATTTTTTTAGGGAAAAGTTATCTGTAACTTTAAGTAATAAATATTATTGGATTTTCTATGTACATACAATGTAGGTTCTCGTATATGTATAAACATATACATATGTAGTACATATGTAGGTATGATTTGTTTAAAAAAAATTGGTTTTCCCATAAAAACTAAAAACTTTGTCGACTTTCAAGTTAGTGGCAATATTAAATAATATGTATATATATATATGTACATACATTAAATGAATCTAAAAATATTATTAGTTTAAAACATCTGTTGATATAAACAATCAGCTTCATTAAAAATGATTTTTACTTTTTAATTTGTTTTAGAAAACAGTAAAATTTGATTTGTGTCCAAAAATAATTTATTAGAATTTACCTTTCATAATTTTTACTGTTAATATTCACTCTGAATTACTTAGGACACTGAAAATACTTATGCAGTATATAAGATGAAATGGACTATATCCACCGAATTCTGTTTTTACACGATCTTTTGAACACGGTTTTGTTTTAACAGGGTTTAAACATAAAAACGTTTTAAATGTTTTACACGATTTTATTCCACTTAGCACGATTCAAAATCTTTTGGGCTTAAATTTGTTGGTCAAATTTAATTTTTGCGAAATATGTACATATGTTCATATCACAAATTTAGGGGAATTCCCTTTTTATGGAAACAAACTAATTTACTTATCAGAGCAATTGTAAATTGCACATTACTTTTAAGTTTACGCTGCATATATTTTTCTTTAATAACTATTCTTGTGTAAAAACACATTGTATATATCATTTAATATATCTAAACTAATATCAATAAGTTTTACAGATAAGGACTCCTATTTTGCATACGATCAATGTTATTTTTACACGGAATTTAATGAAACCAATTACCGTGTAAAAACAGAATTAGGTGTATAATAATTTTTAAATTACAAGAGATATTTACTATTATATATAAAGACTTTAATGTCCAATAACTTCCAAACAAAGAGAACTATTGTCATCAAATTACTAATTTATGCCAAAAAAATATGTATATGTATATGTATTTAGCAAAATCAATATACAGTGTTGGACACGAGGTTAGCACACATTATCTGTAGCCTATAAAGCAAATATTTTTTGTTTTTTTTAACCCTTTATTTTGCAAACGAGTCACGCCACTCCACTTCTTGTTTTGTTAATTTGCTGTAGTAGAATACAACTATGTACTCCAAAAAAAACTCTGGACAGGAATGTAGCACTACATAAAATTTTTTTTCACATAAGGGAAACAAAAAAAATTAAATTAAATTGTAATATTAGTAGGACATCCTTTGTTTTTAATAATAGCTGCACATCTCCTGGGAATACTCTTCACCACACAGCCCCCTTTTGGAATTACGTACTAAGCATTTTGGATTTCATTCCGTAAAGGGCCCAAATTTTTGGTTCTAACTGCCATATATTATATTATATTTCACATAATTCAATAGGCGTATGTTTGTCCAAATTATTGTTCTCAACATATGGAATCATTGTATTTAAAAGCATACTTCGATAAGCTTACAGATACATTTGCTAGAAAACGCTCCCAATACCATCACATTCCCACCAACGTGCTTTAGGGTCTTAGAAGTATAATATAGATTGTGCTGCATGGTTGGAGGACGCTATGCGTATCTTTTACCATCAGATCCGAACCTACAAAATTTTGATTCATTGCTTAAAAGTACGAAAAAATAATAAAATTTATTTTCACGATCTAAATTATTGTGCGGCTCAAATTGTCAATTAATTGCAAATAACCACAAATAGAAGAAAGTACATACTAGTAAGTACATAAAGGACATACTGAAAATACCATAGGGTGAACCACTAGACAAAAACTGTAATAATAATTATACCTACTATAATCAAATAAAAGAAAAATACTTTTGAGAACAGCATATAAGTACGAATTGTGCTAAACTCATGTTCACCACGGGAAAACCATTTGGGTTAAATTACATGATGTTTATAATCAAGAAATTTCAACTATTTATTTAAGTAAATTCTATGAAAAATAAAAAAAAACTAAATTTTGTCTGAAATTTTCAAAATTTTTGAATTTAAATTTTTTTTTAAATTTTGATAACCCATTGAATGTGCCTCTCAAAGACCTTTTATATGATACCAAATTTACATATAGTTCCTTTGGAAGAAATGTGAAAAAAAATCAAAAAACCTCTAAAAAGGACATTTTTATCCTTTGATCGAGCTCACCAAACATTGACCCCAGAACAAAAAAATTGAGAAACGTATTTTCATATTAGTCGGCAACATCGATACTTTATGTTGCTCCATACAAACGGGGCCACCCTAATGTACATATATAAAATTGTATGACCTTTATAATCTTAAGTTTTAGTTGATTGTCAATTATTATTATTTATTTGTTAATCGTGAATTCACAGAATTAAATATTTGTTTTTTAATTTATGAAAAACTTATTTTATAATAAATATCACAAACGATTTATTAATATTTTGTTTTAGATAGAATTTAAAAGTTTTATTTGAAGTAGTCTATTGAATAACTTTAGTCTTTAAACACAAATGTTTGTTTTGAGCGCCTGGGACAATTTCTTGACTTTTTTACATTCATCACAAAATGGCTGAAAAAACACATAAAATCTATATTATACACCTAATTCTGTTTTTACACGATTTTGTTTTAACACAGTTTAAAAATAAAAAAGTTTTAAATTTTTTTACACGATTTTATTCATTTAGCACGATTCAAAATCTTTTGGGTTTAAGTTTTTTTGATTAAATTTAATTTTTGCAAAATAATTATGTACATATCACAAATTTAGGGGAATCCCCTTTTAGTGTATACATTTTTTACATTACTTTTAAGCATACGATCAATGTCTTTTTCCACGTGGTTTCCTGGAACCAATTAACGTGTAAAAACAGAATTAGGTGTAATCGAATATACATACATACATACCTATTGAGCTTTAATAAATTAAACACCAAAATATAAATTAAATATAACTCGAAAACCGTTCACGATAAGATTATGTGAAACGAAAATATAGGAAATTGATTTTCTCTAAAAATTGTGTAGGGCATAAATAACCGGGATATGATTATGAACAAATCAGATTTTTGTAAGCTTGACCTCTAACACCCCGAGTGATTTGTGGTGATTTTGGAAACTCATTTAGGACATAAAATTGAATTTCTCAGCAAAGTTTTGTTTCAATTCTCAGTAAAACGCTTAATTGACAGACCTGACATTTGACTTTGTATGTCAAATGACAAATCTTTTAGTATGTATTTTTAAATTATATTTTATATTGGTTCTTTGCTGTAGCCAAGTAAGACTTATCTATGATAAGATACGACTTATCCAGCTATCTTCATAAACGAAACGGGATCCGTAGGATAATTGAAACGCGTCGGAAATATAGTAATGTTTTTATTTTATTTTATTTTATTTATTTTACTATCACAAAATCAAATTGGTTTCTTATTTCTAAACAATTTTGAGTTACTATCATTAAGATATTACAACAAATAAATTCAAGATTTATATAATTAAAATAGCTTTTTACAAAAATATTCCACTGTATAGGAAAAAGATAGTGAGAAAAAACCTATATAAAATATCACAGAAGTATAGTTTTGAAAAGTTTTTTTTTAAATCACAAACTAATTGAATCTATACCAGTATGAATAGATTCAATTAGTCACGTTAATTAAAAGAAGTTTGTTTTTAATACTTAATTTCGATTTTCAATACAGATTTTTTAATATTTTAACTTTTATTTATTTTCGATTTAAATTCACAAAAAAGCGTTTTGTTTACATAAGTAAAACAATGTGGCGTACTTTAAATTAAAAAAACGTCAAATTATGTAAATTCGCGTGATAGACAACATTGGCTATACGTCAAATTTTCCGTATGAAATAATTAATGTTGCTCAACATTTTTCCCAAATTTGAACAGAGTACTAGGCTTTAATTTTTATTTTCCACTTGACGAAATAATTAGTTGCGGAAACAAAAGCCTTCTGCAAACGCTTAACAATAGCATTAGAAACTTTCAAATTAGCGATGAAAGCGTAATCATCGGCATAAAATGCTACATCAATACCCGAGTGTATCCTGAAGTCTGATATATATAGATTATATAGCAGTGGAGATAAAACGGAGCCCTGCGGGACTCCGACAGAAATACTCTTTTCCGATGATCGTGCCCCTGCCACTTCAACTAAAAAATACCTGTCAGTAAGAAAACTACTGATTAACTTTATTAGGTATAATGGGAGTTTGAATTTATTGAGCTTGTATATTAGCCCATTATGCCAAATAGAATCAAAAGCTTTTTCAATATCTAGGAAAAGCACTCCCGTTGAATATCGTCTGTTTTTATTTTCCCTTACTATATTTACCACACGTTTCAACTGATGAGTGGTAGAATGTTGGGGCCTAAACCCATACTGACAGTTATGAAGAAGATTATTATCATCAACAAAATGTCTGATCCTAGTTAGTATTATCTTTTCAAAAATTTTATCCAGAGAACTCAATAAGCTAATTGGTCTATAACTGGTTGTCAATTTACGATCTTTACCACTGTTTTCAATGGGAATAACTTTTGCTTTTTTTAAACTCTGTTGGAAAATAGCAATTTTTAATGCAAAAATTATAAAATTTAACTAAAAAAGAGTATGGCAATTTTTTCAAAAAAGTTCCCCATTGCTCGTTTCTGGCTTTATTTATATCGTATTCAATCAATTTATTAAGTTCCCTAACTATTGCTCCAAGTGTTGTTTTTCTAGTGATGTCATTACACTGTTGAAATTTCCTCCTAAACTTATTTCTCAAAGCTATCATACGTTTACATTGATTGGTTATTCTGAAACTTCCGTTCTCAAGAATAAAATTAAACTCTTTAATTGATTGGTTTACATTAAGACAAGTCAACTGACTATGTATAATTGTTGCCGAGTTAATTTTGGAATCAATTATGTGCTTAAATTGTTCCCAATTAGCCTTAGAGTATTCCGGGAAGAGTTTTACATTCTTAAGGACAGTTTCGTTTATGTAGAATGTAATTGGTACATGGTCAGAGTATAATTTACTTTGATGGGTTTCTAAGCCCGAAAACGATAGTGCAGAGTTGGAAAGCAAAAGGTCAATAGTCGACTTGTTTCTAAGTACTATATTCTGCGGGAAGCGAGTAGGTCTAGGAGGAAAATAAATATAATAGTTCGAAAAATTTTGATGCTCGTAAAGAAGTCTGCCAGCTCTGTTAGATGTACGACAATTCCAACTAATATGATGAGCATTGAAGTCCCCAAAAATGAAATAGTCACAATTTGCAGACGTTAAAAGATTTAGATCAGACACAAAATCATTATTAGAATGTGGACAGTAGGCAGATATAAACATTACTTTTCTGTTGCAAATGTCCATAGATATGCAAATGTTCTCAATTGTTTTTGTATTAAATTGTACTTCATACTTATGTTCCAATGTTGATCTTATGGCTATAGCTACCCCACCACCGTGAGAGTCTCTATCATTTCTGTATACAATATAACCAGATAACTAAAAATTATGATTAGCTTTTAAAAAAGTTTCATTAAGTAGCAATATATCAATATTATTTTCTCTTAAAAATAAATAAAGTTGAACTGATTGAGAGATATTTGTAATGCCTTGACAATTCTCCAAGCAAATACCTATAAAATTCAATATCGGCCGATACATAAAGAACTGAATTTCAGTTTTGTCGAATCTGTTTTTTTTACTAAACCAAACAAATTTATATAAAGCTAAGTTTAGACGATATGTTGAATGAGCATATATTTGCTGACAGCCATATGATTAAAATTAGCAGCAAATTCCTATGTCATATGTTAGACGTTTACACGATATGTTGAAAGTAGCAAATTTTTTGATGTCAGCATATGTCAGCAAATGAAATGTCAACATAAGAGTTAGCATACGATTTTTGTGTTTATACGATATGTTAAATTGTATGTGGTGCTACATATGCTGAGTCGTATAAACATTTGCTTGTGAAATTATTCAGTTTGACAACATTTTTTAATTATTATACAACTTTTATATTTTATGTGTAATTTTTGAAATAATAAAAATAATATCAATAAAAAAAAACATCAATAATGACGTGGGAGAAAATTGGTCTAGCTATTGCTTGTACAGTGCTGATTTTGAATGATGATGAAGTGAAATTAAAAGCAAAAAGACGCAGAGTTTGGCAAAAGAAATGGGTAAAACGACGAGAGGAAGAAAGTTATTGTGTAAAATTATACAAGGAATTGGTATAAAAAATAGAGTATATTTTATTGTAAAAAACAGCAATAATAATAAATAATAAAATATTGCAGAACTTACCAACAAAATCGAGCTAAATTATACACTAAATATGGAAATAATGCACGAAAACATGTAAAACATTTATAATAATTTATTTTTTATTTCCAGAGACCTGTGTCGATTAATTTGAACAATGCCGCCGGCCACTATATTGCGTTTTGTGTTCTTGTGTGTGTATGTTTGTAGGTACATATGCATGGGCTTAAAGGTCGTGATACACTATCCTACACAATCGTACGATTCATTCACTGAAAATCTGACCGATTTCTATCACACTCAAAAAAAAATCACAACAAAGTATGTCATAGGTGCCACACTAGTACACAAAAAAGATGCAAAAACATATGTTTTTGTTAACGTAAACAAACGCAGTTTTCCGCCATTCAAATAAATAATTATGTTCAATTATTGTGTTGTTATATGTGAATATAATAAATTGTATAAACTATACAAACAATTAAAAAATTTTAAACGTCTGTTTTTTAGATTATAATTTGTGATTTAAATCAATGAAGCCGACATTGTTGTTTTCTTATCAGCTTTATTAGAAAATACAACTCTGATCGCATAGACACTATCGCATATGCATATGAATTTGTCATATGCTGAAAAGCTTGCATACGCTTTTCAACAAATAACATATCTGTCAACATACGCAGGAAATTTGTCAAACACTAATAATATGCTGTTTACACGATATGCTAAATTACCAACATACGTTTATTGGCATTGTTTACAAAGTGTTAGCAAATGTTGTTAAACATACGTATGCTGAAAAAATTTTGCGTTTACATGATATGTAAACACTTGTAACAAATTTTTCAGCATAAATATGCTGATTCAACATATCGTCTATACTTAGCTTAATATAAATGATCATATCGCACCCTAAATACAAAAGGGTCACAACTCAAAATTTTAAAATTTTCAGGAGAGACAAAAAACTTCATCGTGCACAAGCAACACACTTAACACAAAAATAGACATAACTGTATTTTCCAGCTAAAGAAGATACCCTGCAAATAACGCGACTAGTCCATACATGCATGTAAAGACTAGACCAAGAGTTCATGTAAATATGTAGGTATAATGAAATTTAGCTAATCATGGACAGTATTAGTAAAAGGTAGAAGCGATTGTTGAGATAGTCCAGGTATAGATTGTAAAAAAAAATCAACGCATCAAAAAGTTTACGATATTCTACCATTTTTTATATAAATATTTCAAGTCTCTGTGAAAAAATTTTAGTACAATATGTCTTATACATTTACAAAGCGAACACAAAAAAAAACTCATTTTTTGTCACCATATTTTTTTATTGCACTGTCGGTTTTTTGTACCACAACTCGCAATATCATTGGTTCTCATATATAAAATGCTCATGAGGCTAAGAACAACAACAAAACAATTCCCATACAGTTGGAGTAAAAATACAAAAACAATAAGTACTGGATTAGAAACAACAACAATAAAAACAAAGTCGCCCCCATATACAAAGAATGTCACAATGAAATCTAAATTGTAAGATACACATATTCATACGCATACCTACACACTCATACTATAGCTGCATATACATAAGCACACACATATAGAGGTATGTATCTACACGAGTACACATAAAAATAAAACCAGCAACACACAGATACAAGAGCAAGGAGTTTGTTTTACAGTTGAAAGAAAATCTATAAGAGAGAGGGAGTGAGCTATATTAAGGAGACACAATGAATGACATTTTTTGTTGTTGTTGTTGGTTGGTTGGATGTTTTGGTAGATGGGAAAGAAAACAACATGGTAATGCAGTTAGAAAATGAGACAAACCAAAAGAAAAACCGAAGAACAACATTAGCAAAAGAGACTTTGTATGTATGTACGTAATGCTTCGGATGAATGAACGGATACTTAGAAAAGGCAGAAAAGCAGTAGCTGAATAAAGTAGGTATCTAGTAAATAGTATTGGTTGGTAGAACAAGCAGTAAAATTTTGTTGAGGTGGATAAAGACGACAATTTAAAAAATTGCCATTTCATTGCTCCATTGCTCACATACAACATTTGCACAAATCAAGTTGTAACTGAATAATCAATCCTACATATGTACATATGTATTAGTTACTGCTCCTGTAAATGTTTTGTGTAACTGTGTGTATGGATATATTTAATGCTTTAACTCTGTCACACGCAAAGACATCAATTGGGGACAAACGAACGACAACTTTGGTAAAGCTCAAATAAACGATGTTTTTTAACATGCTCATTCATGTTGGTTACCCAAAGAGTAAATAAACAACAACTACCGACAAACAAGAGAGTAAAATAACTTAAACGAGAGTTCTTGCCACACAATTTCCATTGTGCGCAATTCCCCCACACAAGAGATGGAGAGTAGACATTTTTATATTCGTACAATTTGGAGAGATGTTGTAAAGTTTTGCAGTAGCAGCCAGTAGACTGCAGCTGTAGCTTTAGTATCAGTAGCAATAAAACGACACAAATGAAACGGTCACCAAAAAATCTTCAACGTAGTCGTCGCCATCGTTGGATGTTACTGTTGTTGTTATAGTCGTCGTTATCGTCGTCTGTCGCATGTCAACCTTATATGGTTATATGGTCCAGTGAGCTCCATGTACCTCTACACACTCCCTCATGTACATACATACATTTGTATGTACATTGTAAATTCATTGTTGACAATGTATGACTGAATAAGAAAATACAATTTTATATGCTGGCTAAATGGTATCCTCCGAATGATGAATAAGGAGAGCATTCAATACGTTTTGCTTACATTTATTTACTTTTTTTTATCTGGTTACTTCTTATATGTGGGGTTTCAACAGAAAACACTCTGCACTGAATAATTTGTGTCGTCCCCTTTTTTCCTGCAAATGTTTATCAAAAACAACAACAGCAACAGTAAAAGTTTGCATTAAAGAATTGAACAATAAAAATAACAAGACATGATTTAGTCAAATGCCTGGGTTGCGACAACGGTTCTGATTCTAGATTCGTTTTATGGTGTTTTTAATATTACAGAATTGGCAGCATTGTGTTCAATGACGATTTTTATGTGGTTTTTAGAGATTTAGTGTATTTTTCATCATCTTTTGCAAAGTTTTGATTAGTTTGGTAAATTTGTAGAAAATGTTTACGACTTTAGAATAATAATTTAATTTATTAAAAGAAAGTAATTTTGCATCCAATTTAATAAAGTGAATTGTATTAAAGTTTAAATTTTCTGATTGTGTTTTATGCGCTTTAAATTGTATGAAATTAAATGTTTTTTCTGCATATATTTTTAAAAGTTTCTCTTTTGTCGACATTTTTCAAGAAAATTTGAATTAATGGGACTGCGTTTGATGAATTGTTGAATTTTCTTTTCCGAAATAACAACTTTTGTCATTTGCTTTTTTAAAATTGTTTTATGTCCATTCGGAATCTCTAATTTGTAATCACATTTTTCAGCATTGCTAACAGTATTTTTGTATTACGACTCTTTCTAGCGGTTTTCGGTATCTGGGAACGTAAATTAACTGTGAAAAAGGTTTAAATGGATCACCCTCAACATTTGACTGAATCTTATATTCTTTAAAAAGAAGTTAAATCGTGTTAAATCATACAATCTATGGGGCCAATTCTGATCAGTGTTATCAGACAGAACACAACCAGAAATGTGTCATGGTGTAATTGTATTGTTTCATTCTGACATGTATTGTTAAATTCACATTTCATTAATCTATTTTAGGTATAAATAACTCTGTTATTAGGTCATGAAATCGAGCTGCAGTAAAACAGTCGCTACATCACTAGCTTCATTTTAGATGAGGTGCTATGATGCAATGACTTTGCCAAACCAAAGTACGCAACAAATTGCTCCACTTTGTGGATGCACTTAAATTCTTTTCAACAATCACATGCGGATTCTCTAAATTCCAAATGCTACTTATTGCCAACGATAATTTGTCTCAACAAATCAAAACTTTGTCCGCTTTACTTTCCATATTTTTGATATAATGTTGAAAATGTCTAAAGTAATGCTCTATTTTAACTACCCTAAACTTTGAACATTAAAGCTGTTTTTTGTTGGCAGCACTTTATTGTACAAATAGAGGAATTCTTACTTGAATTTTTGACACGATTTATAAAAATGACCTACTTTTTTTTCGATACACAAATGATCTTAAAATTTTATTAGTGCAAATTCTCTGTTGAAGTATTTTTCACTCCAACTAATATACAAAAAAGCACTTGGGACTCACAGCTACGCAAAAGCAATGTTAGTTGAAATAATAAATGCATTTTTGGTGACTGTACGGTATCATCATTTGCAGGTCACCCACTTTTTATTTTAAAAAAATTATAAAATTCAGTACATAAAAGAAATAATTGATGTAACTAAGAACTAGGAAATTCAGTATTAACAATAACAATGCAATGAAGAAAATAATAAATAATAAAAACAAAACAAAATAAGAGATCATATATATTTTTGTGTAATAAAAAATAACTTAAAATTTTAAAAAATAAAATTTTTTTTTCTATTCTATATTAAATGTTTTAATACAACTTGTTTTTTGGCAACTTGAAAAAATTATAAATATTTATCGCTTTTTTGGACTTGGTTAACTATTCCATTGTTACCAACTTCTGAAGTTGCTTCTTTTATACACTAAGCAAAATAAATAAGAAATTGTTCCTTAAAAAAAATAATAATAAAAGTAGAAAAAGAAGTACAGAGGCTAAAAAAAGTACATTTGCGTACTTTTTTAGGTCTTATGCAGACAGAAGTACAATTAGTAAAAAAAAGTACGCGTACTTCTAAATGCAGTACGTCTGGCAAGCCTATCTTCGTTTTACCTAAAACTACAACTGAAACCACAGGTTTTTAAGGCTTAAATTCGAAAATTACGGTTTTCGCTTTTCTTTTGGAACTAATTTCGGGTGGAAATTTAAAAATTCAAGTTTTTTATATTATGAAGGTAATTTCCAAAAATTAAATTTAAATAAATAACAGTTTTTAAACCTTTCAATACATTTAAACTAGAAACATCAAACTGAATTATGACTGTCACACAATCTGTCCTTTACGAGTTATCAATATGTGCACAACGTTTTTAGAATATTTGATAATGTGGAATGGAATTTTAAATTGCTTGAAACCAAAACTTTGTTTTTTGAGTCTATATTTTAACACACAAATCATTAAAAATCACAAGCGAAATTTAAGAAATGATTTACATTATTGACATCATATAATCAATAAAAAATAAATAATAAAAAAAACTAGAGAGTTTTTTCCAGATATATAACAATAAATAGAGAAAATAATGATTAATTGTTTTACAATCGAAACCGAAAAAACAAACAATAAATACCTACAGATAAACTATTTTAAAATACATAAAATGTCATTTGAAATTTGATTAATGATTTTTAGTAAGCAAGAATGAAAAAAAACTAATGAAATGACAATAATTTTGATTTTTTCCACAAATATTTCATATACAATTTTCTGTACAAATTTCTATGTCATTATCAACAATAATTATTATTATTATTATAATAATGATGCTCATCTTAATGATATTAATGAATTTTAAGTGGGTCTTATTATGGTTATTGAAGTGCTTTAATTAAACTTTGGAGAAATGTTCATTGCAGATACATCGTATCGTATAATAATTACACCCTACACCACCATGGTGGATTTGTGCTGATGTTTGTAACGCCCAGAAATATTGGTCCAACACCCACCTTAAAGTATACCGATCGACTCAGAATCACTTCCTGAGCCGATTTAACGATGTCCGTCCGGCTGGCTGTCCATGTAAAGCTTGTGTGCAGAGTACAGGTCGCAATTTTGAAGATATTTCTATAAAATTTGGTACATAATAATTTTTCGGTCCAAGGACGGATAGGATTGAAACTGGTGGATTATTTGCATTATTTCACTTGGCCCCCATACAAATGTCCTCCCGAAATTGGGTTTTAGCGATCGTAAATCTTTGAATTATGCAAGTATGCAAACAAATTTCACCACAAATGAGTAATACATGGAGTTAAATCACATCTACAAATTTTATTAAGATCAGGCCATAATAAGTCGTAGCCTCCATATAAGGTTCACTTCCGAAAATCACTTTAACGATCATAAATTTCTTAAGAATGTTGGTAATCAAATAAAATTCGACACAAATAATATACAGAAATGATGACACCTAATTTTAAAATGGTCGGTCCGTAATTAGTCGAAACTCACATATAAGACCCTCCCCGTAATCAACTTTAACCTCCATAAATCTTTTAAAAGTATTTATATCGAGATAAAGTTTAACATATACAATATTTATATTCACAGAAATCATGACACTAAATTTTTGGATGATCGGTCCATAATAGGTAATATCTCTCATATAGCGCTCGTTTTTGAAAAACTGTTTTATACTTGTACTGGGTATAGGGTATTATATGGTCGGGCTTGACGGACTATACTTTCTTACTTGTTTTATTCTATTTCTATTTCCTTTTTCTATTTCTGTAATTTCTCATTCAAATATTTGAAGCATAATACGGCAGACAACTTGTAATATTCAATGTTCTGTCTTTGTTTTACTTCTAAAACATTTTATGTTGAGAAATTTTGTACATTGTAGAATATTTTAAATACTTTTATGTATAACTATGTATATTACGTGCTAAGATTGGAAATTCTTCCTGCAAACTGTATATTTTAACAACTTAAAAATTTAGGATTGTTTAAGATGAAACAATGTAGATTTTTACTTCAGACTTTTATAAGTAATGTAAGGTTATCGTTTATCCCAGTCAGAAATTTAAATTGTTAGACACAGTTGAACGGGAATACATATATTTGGCATATTAGGAAATCTTTAAGCTTATATATCGGACCAGCTAAATATGGGTTATTTTGATAAAATTTCCATTTGTGTTATGTTTGTTATTTAACATATCTCAAAGATAAACAGGAATAATACGAACTTGATAATTGATTACGAAAAAACGAATTTTGAACCATTTCAACAATTAGTTCCTATACATATAAAATGTAAAGGTATATAAAACTTTATTTCTTGGGGGCATTCCTTTTAGAAAAAGTAAGCTCCGAATCCGAAATTTCGATATAACGTGAATTTGGAAGTACCTCTTAAAAATTGGGCACACATATGGCGTCTGTGGTCAGAACTTAAACTACACTTTGTTGCATTACTATAATTACACTGAATGTTTGCTATTTGTTGTAAAACAGTTTTTAAAACGAGTTACATTTTTTAAGAGTATGTTTAATGATCTCTTCTTATGCAAAATTTGAGACAAGACTTCATTAATTTAAGAAGGAAATTTTGCATACACATTTTATTAGTGTTTCATAACTTTAATTACATTTTATGATAAACAATTAAGAATTCTAGAAAAACAAAATTATATTTGTTATTTATTTTTAATATGCAATTTTAGTGATTTTAAAAAAGGTCAAATTTTAGTTTATGTAAAAAGTGAACCAAGTTTTCGACACTCAAAAAAAGAATCAAGTAATCCGTACTTGAATCAAGCCAGATAGGGGTCAATAGTACGGTAAGTACGGTTTTGCTTGAACCGAGTACAAAATACTTGAATCAAGTATGAATCTTCCAAGTACGAAAAAGTTGATTTTAGCGCGATTTAATCATATTTGTTGTCAAAATGATCTCAGCACGTACTTGATTTAAGAATTTTTTTTCTTGATTTAAGCTCGAATCCATACTTGATTTAATCCTATTTGGGGTCGAAATGATCTCAGCACGTACTTGATTTAAGCAATTTTTTTCTTGATTTAATGACGGATCCATACTTGATTTAAGTATGTCTGAAGTTGAATTAATCCTAAAGCGTACTTGTTTAAGGTATTATCAACTTAATTTAAGTTCGTTTTCGTACTTGAATTAACCTATAAATAAGGTTAAATTGAGCGCAAACGTGCTTGTTTCAAGCATTATATGAAACAACTTCATATTGAGAGCACATGAGAGAGTAAGTTTTAATTCACTCATTTTCTCTCAGGGATTGATTTAACCCTTTGTTTACTTAATTCAAGCAAAACACTTGTTATTTTTTATTTATTCCTGTTTTGTACTCAAATCAACATTTCTTTTAGTCAATTTGAGCAATTTATACTTGAATTAAGTAATATAAGGGTTAGTTTTTCAAATTAATCCCGATTTTTACTTAATTTAAGTAAATGGTAGTATAAACGTACTTAAATTTTCAGGTACGTATTCTGGCTAAAATTGAGAATAGAATACTAGATTTTAGTACTCCATTTTTCTTTCTGTGGAGTGATTGCCAAAAAATAAATAAATAACATGTGGTAGTAACAAATTTTGAAAATCATCCGGATTGTTGTGGTAAAAGTAAAAGTGACTGACCAAATAAACCAAATTTCGGAGGCGGTTTTATGATGGGTTGGGGAGGTTTTTGTGAAGACAGTATGCTTGATTTGGCGTTTCCAAGTGCCAAAATGAATTCTTCTGTTTACACACACTTACCAGATGACAGATTCATAGCATTTTTAGAAAATAGTAATAAAAAACTATTTATTTCTAAACACAATGCACAATGCAGCTAAGTCGTCAAACAAATCGATGATTGTTTCGAAAAATATGAATGTACTTGAATGGAGCGCATATATGTACATATGTATGTAAACATATGTATGTATGTATATCACCTAAAAGAAGCTGATTTTAAAGATATAAAAATAAATGTGGTGAATTATGCCTCAGCAAAGTAGTTTTTATATTAAAGTCAAAATTGTTTGTGTTGCTATTTCAAATTATTTAAATTTTAGTGTATTTATAGTTATGAAACACTATTTAATTTCTTTATACATTGTTAAGAGTTGAAATAAAAAAATAATGATTTTTTATTTGTTAAATAATATGTATTTGCTATTTTATTCGTTTCACATACATGTAGGTTAAACTGTTTTACGTTTTCTTTCATTGAGAAAAGTTTTATGTGTTTATAGTTATGCAACGCAGTGTATAGCACTTTAGGCTGAAATTTTATATCATATCAATTAGATCCGCTAGTTAGCAATAAAAGATTTATTTCTTAAATATTTTAAAAATATTGTATTAATTTCAGAACTAAAAACATTTCTAAACAAAATTTTCTTGCTTTTTCTTAAACTTTAATGCTTTTTTAAGTTTAGTAAATATTTAGTGCATCATCATCACTTTAAAATCAAGCACTAAAAGTTTTCATTTGCTATAAAGAACAACTTAACAGTGATGCAAAGATAAAAATACATTTTTGAAAATTGTTTAGTGCAATAATTTAAATATAAGTACATACATATGTATATGTAGGTACATATGTAGCTTAAATTTAAGTTATTATTACTTCACATGTAGATAGACAAACAAATCAGTATTTTCAAGTGTAAATATATATATAAAACAAGTAAGAAAGTTTAGTCGGTCAAGACCGACTATATAATAGCCTACACCCAGTATATGTAAAAACGAGCGCTATATGAGAGATATTACCTATTATGGACCGATCATCCAAAAATTTAGTGTCATGATTTCTGTGAATATAAATATTGTATATGTTAAACTTTATCTCGATATAAATACTTTTAAAAGATTTATGGAGGTTAAAGTTGATTACGGGGAGGGTCTTATATGTGAGTTTCGACTAATTACGGACCGACCATTTTAAAATTAGGTGTCATCATTTCTGTATATTATTTGTGTCAAATTTTATTTGATTACCAACATTCTTAAGAAATTTATGATCGTTAAAGTGATTTTCGGAAATGGGCCTTATATGAGAGCTATGACTAATTATGGACCGATCACAATAAAATTGTATCATATTGTGTGTATACATATGAAATATATTTGCGTTCAATATTATTTGGATACCAACATTTTTGAGAGAGTTATGCGCTTTGAAGTGATTTTCGGAAGTGGGCCTTATATGGGCTACGGGAAATTATGGACCGATCTGCACAAAATTCGCTCATGTGATTTGGCTTCATTTATCACTCATTTGTGATGAAATTTGTTTGGTTCCTTTCATAATTCAAACATTTATGATCGGTAAACCCAAATTTCGGGAGGACTTTTGTATGGGGGCCAGTTGGACCGCTTGCAACCAGTTTCAATCCCATCCGTCCTTGGGCCGAAAAAATATCACATACCAAATTTTATCGAAATACCTTCAAAATTGCGACCTGTACTCTGCGCACAAGCTTTACATGAACAGCCAGCCAGACGGACTGACGGACATCGTTAATTCAACTCAGAAAATGATTCTGAGCCGATCCGTATACTTTAAGGTGGGTGTTGGACTAATATTTCTGGGCGTTACAAACATATGCACAAATCCAATATACCTTCCCCACTATGGTGGTGTAGGGTATAAATATTCATATAAACGAATATTGTTGCAAGGTTGTCTGCTGTTAAATTCTGTTATAGTTGTTGTGTCTGATGTATGCCGCTTAATTCATGTAAAAATTTTGTGTAAAATAAAAGAGAGTTTATTGGCTTTTCTTGTTAATTTGAAGCTATATACTGTGTATTACTATTATGTACGAATACAACTGCCAAGCCACCAGTCTGGTTGTTTTAAAAAGTTCATTAGAATTTCCCTTCGATGTCTGTAGTTTTTCATATTCATGTTTCATCTTAAAGCTTTTTTTCTGTTCCTTTAGATTTTTATTGATTTTTCTACTGTTTTGTGCTGCTGTTTGGGTTTGCTTCTTTTTGTTGGCAGTAAAAAGCTGTAAATTATTTTTGGGGGGAATTTCCGTATTTTTTTTTCAATTGTGTGAGAGAGTATTTATTTTCTTTAAAACAGACAAAATTTGCCGTCGGCCTTGGCATAATTTTTTTTTAAATTTTCATTTTCCGGAAAAATGTTTTTTTTTTTGTTTGGTTTATTGATTAAACTGTTTAACTGTAGGTCTAGTTATGTGAAGAACTTTAAAATGAAATTGTTATACAAATAAAAAACTCTAACGAGACGGATGTTTCATTGACGATTTCTTTATTCTAATGAGACTTATGGATTGATTTCGTTTAATTTCAATATTTATGCCGTCCAACGAGTATTTAGTGTAGTTCCAGAAATATAACTAAAACATTTATTATATGAACTTTAATTTAGTATAGAATTACCAAAAACTAGTTCAATTGTCAAACCATCACAAATACAAAAGAAACAATGAAAATGCAAAAAGAGAAAAATATTAAAGTTTATGACAAATTCTTTGAATGAAAACTAAGAGGTATAAAAATTCATAAACAGGTAAACAGAAACTCATGTGACAGTCATAAAAGAGAGACGGACACACTGTCAAAGATAAAATAAGGATAATAAAGACATTCAGATGATTTAAATAAGAATAAACTCATTTAAAAACTAGAGCACAGAAAACAATGGAAATAAATACAACTTAAAAAGGCGAAATAGACCAAATGAAATTTAACCCTTTTTCGCTCAAAAACAAACAAACACACACACAAACACAAAAGGACACACAACAAAGAATATAAATGATGGCGTACGTAGTTCATTAATGGTGGCTTGTAAAATAATAAATGTTTGACAAACAACAAAATATATAGAGCAGTTTGTTTATTTACATACTTTAAGCAGTAATAGCACATTAAATGCCATCAAATACATGACCTCTGAAAAACTAGAGCATCAGGAAATTTCCCTGACCATAAAGAAGATATTCTCTCGAATGATGATCATGGAATGTGTAATAAACACATTCGTAAAAAGGCTGTTTAAAAGACTTAGAAAAATAACTAGAGCACGCGAAATAATAAAAATTTTATTTAAGCGAGACCAGTTAGAAGAAAGAAATTTACTGAAATTTTAAAACAATTTTTCTTTTTAGTCGTCTTTAGGTCTGCCAGGTAGTTTCATAATTTCGTTTCGGTATTTTTGTTTGACCTCCGCCTTTTGTTTTTGCATTTTAAGCAGCTGACATAAACGGACTAAACAAAGATTAGTAGACCACACAAAGGCTAATAAAACAACTCCTTAAAAACAGTCTTTAAATGCTTTTGGTATTATTATTATTCTATGTGAAATGTAATTATTATTATGAATAGATTTTTATCAGGAAATATTAAAGATGGTATATGTAGTTTTTATTAATAAGAATATTTTGCATTGATTAAATTATATTATGTAACATATATTATTGGCACTTTTGTTTAAATTTTACACAAAATATCTTCGTTATGTGATATTAGCTACCCATTTCATAGTACATAATGTAATGGTAATGGTACGGTCACACTTGGCAAATATTTCAGCACAAATTTGTTTGACGTTGTCTACTTTTACAAGAGATTTGCAAGATCAAACATTATCAAATAAAATAAAACTAAATATTTGTTGTGTCTTGTCCTAAATAAACGAGCTCAAATATATATTATTTAGTGGTTACTTCTTTTACGGCAAATATTTGCCAAGTGCGACTGTACCTTAAGATACGTATAAATTTCTATCAATTTTACTTTCAACTTTTGAAACAGTTTTTATGACTTCAAGGCCAAAAAATGATTGAACTTTTTCTAAGATAATTAAAACTAATTTCAGGGTTTTCCTACATTGGCCTACAGCTTATTTTATGCAGTGCATAAAAGAAAAAACGTTATTGTCTAACAAACAAAAATAATTTATTGCAAAAATGTACATTTTAATATATTTAAAATAAAAGAAGTTGAGAAAAGTTTTTGTTCAGGCTAGTAGTTCGAGAATTTTAAAGAATACTATTGTAACGTATTGGAACAATTGGCAAATTGGAATGCATTTTCTACCCGGCCAAGGGCGTCATCAGCAATCTTCATTGTCCATTATCAATCTGTAAACATCATCTATTAAACTCACCGCTTTTTGAGAAATAGAATACGAGAATTATCATATTTCTTTTTTTTACGTGTTGTGAGTCAGAACGAAATTTACGTACGTTTACAATGTGTGTGTATTCTTTATATGTTATTCTATTTATAGAATTTGTATTATTACAAATTGTTTTTGCTTTTCTTGCTGCGTCTACTTTTTTGGTATGTTTTTGTTGTCATTTCTCCTCTTTTCTTTGGTGGATTATGTTATTTTGTTGGTTTTTACACGTCACAGCTTATTTTATGCAGGCACTAATGGGTTTCGAAAACTTGAAATTAAGAACGGCAATTACACGATTTAATATTTGGTGTAATAGCTACAACAGATCTACAACAGATTTAAGGGGATTTGGCAACGATGCGACCAATTTTTGATAAATATTCGACCAGTAGCGTTTTTTTAATTCGATTTTGGTAGAAATTGTGTGTATCCTTCTGCAGATTTCTAAAATTGAGCATAAATTTTCAATAACATTAAAGCCTGGCGATTGTGGTTTCGGTGTCATTAAATGTGAGCAGTTATATATTAGCTATGTTTGTAAAAATCCTAGTAAAATCGAAAATCTGATCTTATACCCAGGTTCTCTGTGCTTTCCTACAAGTTTTCCCTCAACATCTGAAGATACTTAAACTTGTATATGGTTGTTTTAACAAATGTTAAATTCCCAGGACCAACAGCTGACATACAAGTCCAAACCTTACACTGCCATCATCATGACTCACCGTTGCCTTTAGGTTTTCTTTGTTCTCTATTTGGTTTCCGCCAAACTAACTACTATATGAACCGAATATGTTTAACTTTCGAAGATGACCGAATTCCGAAATGCAGATTCCTTGCAAACATTTTCTTTGGCGAAATTTAGCCTGCACAGTATATTTCTCGAGTTTGTAAATGGTTTCATGCGTGCAACTATGAACGATGAACAGTTTTAACTCAACTCGCAGGCCAGTTGTGAAGTTGATAGCCTTGGATTTGCCCTTATTTTACTTTTTAATTTGTGCCTTTCTGCCGATTTTCATGGATCAATGATTTTTTAGACTGTGGAAGCTTTAATGTTAACCATTTCTATAAATGGCCACTTGTCCTAATGTTTTACGCAGACTCATTTGAACTATTTTAAATTGCCACTTGATCGGACTCACAATTCAACAGATAGTATTGATAGGAGTAGAAATAAAGAAACACGAAAAACCAACAATGTTGCATTGAGCTATTGATATTGATCGATTTATTTTATTACAAGATATAGTCCGTCTAAGGAAATAGCATTTTTAACATAGGTCACAGTTTGGATGATAAAGAAAAAACTATGTTCTCTTGTGTACATATTGGTATACCTCATATATGAGTAGTATGGATCAGTTCTTCTGAATGACACGATTATCTTATGAAACCTCACAGAATAAAGCAGATATATGTATATGTTTGATAATGGCGATAATCGGTCCATAAATGATTGAAACTAAAAAAAAAACCCTCAACTAGCTCGATGTTTATAAGCTACAACACCATATTGGGGAGGGTATATTGGATTTGTGCTGATGTTTGTAACGCCTAGAAATATTGGTCCAACACCCACCTTAAAGTATACCGATCGGCTCAGAACCACTTTCTGAGTCGATTTAACGATGTCCGTCCGTCTGGCTGTCCATGTAAAGCTTGTGCGCAGATTACAGGTTACAATTTTGAAGATATTTCGATAAAATTTAATACGTTACCAAGGATGGACGGGATTGAAACTGATGGAAATCGGTCCATTATTTCACCTGGTCCCCATACAAATGTCCTCCCGAAATTGGGGTTTACCGATCATAAATGTTGAATTATGCAAGTATCCAAACAAATTTCATCACAAATGAGTAGTAAATGAAGCCAAATCACTTCTACAAATTTTGTGCAGATCGGTCATAGCTCCCATATAAGGCCCACTTCCGAAAATCACTTTAAGGAGCAAAACTCTCTCAAAAATTTTGGTATCCAAATAATATTGAACACAAATATGTTTCGTACATATGCATATAATATGGTAAAATTGTATGATGATCGGTCTATAATTACTCGTAGCTCCCATATAAGGCCCACTTTCGAAATTCACATTAACGATCATAAATTTCTCAAGAATGTTAGTAAAGAAATAAAATTTGACGCAAATAAGTTTCTTATATACAGAAATAATAACGACCTAATTTTATAACAGTCGGTTCATAATTAGTCGAAACTCCCATATAAGACCCTCACCGTAATTCACTTTAATCTCCATAAATCTTTTATAAGTATTTATATAAAGATAAAGTTTACCATACATAATATTTATATTCACAGATGTAGGGTATTATATGGTCGGGCTTGACCGACTATACTTTCTTAATTGTTTTTAAATAATTTTAGTCGATATCATCATATAAAAGGTATTGGATAGACTTTTTCACCAAAATTAACTGTTTTTTTTTTTTTGCAACAATTATATATTTACTAATTTAAGTAAAAGGTAACATACTTTCAAATTATTCTTCTAATAAAAAATAATATTATTTCGGCAACTGTATTTTCGAGCTGAAACAGTAGTTTGGATGTAACGGCGGCTTAGTGGTAACTAACCTTAGTAAATACTTAACCACAGATATATCTAAAATTATTATACAGATTATAAATCATGCCTTTACTAGGAATAAAATATTAATAAATTAACAGGCCTAAAATATATTTCTACATTTACATTCAAATATAAACTAATTAAGCTTCAATATATCCCATAGAAATTATTTTGAGTCATTTCCAAAAGTGAGCATTATACGAAAAGTATGCTCAGTTACAATTTTTTTGTTTATAATTAACAAACACAAACTGCGAAGCTTTTTGGCTTAAGTGTAGAAAAGACCTAGACAGAGTCTTTCTCGGGAATCGAACCCGCAAACCTACTGACTGATAGTCCGGCATACTATCGCACGATAAATCATGAACCGATTTCAATACGGTTCGTCCTGGGAACAAAAGTGTATCTATCGTGTAAGCTTTATATGGCACCATTGTTTTGCTGTAGTATTTATTAAATCATACCATATATGGGTATTTAATGAATCATATAAATACTAACAATAAATCAATTAACATGTTGAATAATATACAAACGTCATTGTGCTGTTGTTGCCCTCTGGCAAAATCTAATCGAATCAATTGAAATGTTTATATTGAGCAACACTAATTATGTGGTCGATATACTAGCAGTGGGAGTTCTTGATCTAAATTCAAAACCAAGAATAAACCTTAAAAGTAATTCTTGCTCGAAAGTCCTGTAACAATATCTACCATAATTCTTATGCAACACACACCTTCTTCGACCATAAAAAAAGGAAACACCTCCTACGTTTGCCATTCTACCAGCCCTGTTTTCATTGAATGAAATTCTGTGGAAAAATATTAAGAAAATTGAAATTTCTAAAGAAAAGCGTCCTGCAGTCTTTTGTTATAATAATGTCCTTTAGAAATATTCTTTTCTCATTTCTTTGTTTTTTTTTCGTTTTTCTGATTTGCTTTCACTTGCTGGGCTTGTTGTCAAAATGCGTTAAAATGTCCTGTCTATAGGTGTGTTAATGCTCTTTTTTTTATGTATGTATGTAGTTTTAGTTTCTTTGTCATGTTGTCCTGTAAATTTAATTCTCTTTTTCTTTCTCTTTTGTAATTGTCCCTTTCTCATATTTTATTTGTTATCTAATTAGTCGCATGTCACATTGTTGTCCTTTTATCCACTATTGTTGTTCTTTTGTTTGAAAATTTGGCTTTTGTTATCTTGAGTATGAGGCGGTAGGCTTCTTTGTTTCTACAAAATTTCCCTCACACTTATGACAAGAGCAAGAGGTTGTGATTATCTTTTTGTTTTAATCTGTTTTTTTTTTTTTGTCATTTGGATTTGTCCAGCTTGTCAACGCCTTTATGTGGTTTCTGAATGTATGATATTGTTTTATTTTATAAGTTCCTTTGTTAATTTATAATCGATAATTTATGGATAACAAGTGGTTTGTTATATATTAAAAAAATGTGCACTTGATCTTTGGATTATTTGTTTTATAAAATAGTTTCTCACATTTATGACCTTTGTCCATATCACATTATTACACTTATAGACACTATTTATATATGATTCACCTATGAAGCATCTAAACCGATTTCTTGAAAAATTTCTCATATGGCATGGTGGCCAGGATCTTATTGATCATATCAATTGCCACTTTGGCTACAGCATTATTTAGATGAGGCTCGATTTCATCACGTAAAACTTCCCAATTCTCATTGATGGTATCGGCAAAAGTTTCCATAAAGATTTCTTCGCCATTAAATAAAGTAGAGTTTGCAAAAGTTGTTGACAGGCTAAGTAAGAATAAAAAATGCAATAAATCATTAGAATATAAATTGTGCACATATAATACCTGCCAATATCCAATCTGGGCTTCAATTCATCCGTCCTATAATAAGTTACACCCTCCTTTGTGTAGGGAGAACTCTTGGCCTTCATGGTGGTGGTAACATTTTTAATATCGATTTTCAAATCTGTATCTCCGGCCACCTCAAAGATTAAAAGTTTTCCCTTTATACGACAATGCGTTTTAATAATCAGCTGTGGATTAAGTACTTTTAAAACTACACGCATGGGTTTGCTGCCATCCTCGGAGAAACCTTTTATGCTCAAACACTTCAATACGGGAAATTTATACAAATCAACATCTTCCATAAACAGCTGCAAATTGAAATTATCATTCGAGTTGCCTTTAATGGTAATATCTCCCAAATGCATGGGATCCAGAGTGGGTACATCCAACTCCTCTATGCCATTGCCATACATTTCAAAGAATTTATTGACATATTCCACATGACATTGTTCATCCTCAAATGTACAGGATTGTAGAAACGCTAAATATAAAGAACACAAAAACATAAATGAAACTCTTTTTTATAAATCAAATATTAACAAAAAACTTACGCAGTTCAAAACTGACACTAAGCGGTAATAAAACCGCAATAACAGTTGCCAGTAAACTGAGACCAAGTACGTGTGTCGTTAACATCTTCAAGTTGTGTTTAATTTTGAAATTACTTTTTGTTGGCATCAGGTTTTTATAGGAAATTGTTGCATTTAATTATCCGATATTTAATTGTTACAAAAACTGTCGACTACACTCAACATTTACTTACATACAATTCATTGCTTGGTAATAACTTCAATTTTAAAGGGGGATCCATTTATACGTCTTTTTAATTCGTTTTTATCTTATAGTCAGTACTTTTTGACATTTTATCATGGCTTACAATATGATAAATTGCCTTCTGTAAGAAATATATGAAATAAACAATGTGTTATTGTAAAATAACTTTAGAGATCAGCTAAACTCGTTGTCCCCACCTGTCAATTGGCAGTCTAGAATTTGTGAAACCACATTGCTGTTTTTTTTTTTTTTTTTTTGAGATTATGTAAAATGTCTCGCTAATAACGACTTAAAAGGTAGCAATGCTACAAAATGTCGTAATTTGCGAGCTACTGGTAGCAATGATGAAAAGTGTAATCGAACGAAAATATTTTTAAAAAGTAAATGTCAGAGAATGTTCTTGTGATCAAAAATAATAAAAATTCCGACAGCCAGTTTTATTTTAAGTTTTTTATGTAAAACTGAAAAAAAGGTCTAAATGAATCAGCCTCTATAACTACAACTTTGATTTTTGAGTAGATATTAATTCGAAATTAAATTTGCTGTTAATTACAATTCACATTGAACTTGTTTTCTGAATAAATTATTGTAAAAATATTTACTTCGGACATTGACTATGTTCTACAAATTGTTTGTTTAGTTTATCATTCGATTAATAACAACTGTATAATATATATGTTAAGTTTTATAAGTAGTCGATACTTGTAGCCAAGATGAGCCGCATACAGTCGGCTATTTACACGTAGAGAAAAAATATGGTTGTGGTAAACATAATCTGAGAGCAACATATTATTATAAGATTTATGATTGTAGTCGAAACATATTATGATGAATATAAGTGTCATGAAATATCATATTATGATCAATTATCATCATATTATTTTCTTATTAATCATAATTATAATCCAATATAATCATAAAATTGTCATACATGATCATTATGACCCAAGTTAACCATATTGTTGTTTAAAAGTATCATAATATGATCTAATGTAATCATATTATGACATAAAACTTTGTAAACCAAAGTCATCATATTATGATCTAAAGTAATAATGATATATAATAATCAAATTATGATATAAAGTAATCATATTATGATATATAATATTTTTGAACACAAAACTTACAAACACTAGTTAAAATTGTTGTAAATAAAAATAAATATTTATGCACTTTCAACGTACATATATAAAAAAATTAACATTTATTTTTAATTATGTTTAATAGATTTTTATTTTGTGAAATTTAAGATTCTTTCTTTTAAGAGACCTAAATAAAGTTTAACGTTTGTTAAATTTAATAATCGTTTATGAATAAGGCGGTAAATATTTTGGTCTTTTACACTTCTTTGAAATTTTTGTTTTTTTTATAGTAATATTTAGTATATTTTAATTATGAAGTGTTTTTTTTTTCTTATTGAAACATTCAAATTAAAATAAATAATCCGATATCACGCAGACAAACTACTGAACTGATGCAAAAGTATTATACAAATGGTTAAAACAAAATATTTTTAAAATAAAACATATTTTGTTGCCTTTTTATGAGTACAAATATAGAAACTTATCATTTAAAAGTTATTTGTAAGTTTAAATAGATGTAAATAATATAATATGTTTGAATAGTTATGATTCAATAATTGTGGTAAACATTTTTTTAAAATAATTATGTTTCAGTGTATTCAATTTTATAATTGCGATAAACATAAATATGTTTATAGTAACTTAAATATTGTTAACATCAAATTAAAATAACAATTATTTGTTTACCACAATAATATATTGTTACCGAAAACACAGTGTAGTTGACGTAACCATGTCCAACCATTTTTTTCTCTGCGAGGCCACTTGATCAATATAGGGCAATTGTCAAAGGAAAGTTAAAGCGGATTGGTACTATAGTTCTTGACAATAGAAAATATTAGCGATTTGGAATAAGTAAGCAGCGCAGGTGGATTGAAATGTTGTGTCACACTTAATGCTAACCATCCAGACAAAAACTACGATTTTTTTCTTTAAATGAAATTACCCATATAAACATTTGAATAATTTCATGGTTTTTCGTTTTTTTTTTTTTTTTTTTTTTTTTTAATTCAGTAGATATTAGAGATATAAAAGAAATTTGTGAGCAAAAGTTGTTCCTCTGAGTTTGATCTATAACTATTAATAACAATTTTTATGTAAAATAATTATTAACACAGTTATGCACAAAGTCAGCAATCAGGTACACATTGGGTGTTTTTTTGTTAAATTAAATATTAACGAAATTATTGACAATCAAAGTCAACAAACAGATATTTTGCAAACACTACCTCATCTGATTGAGCTCAAATTTACAAGGGACTATTTTTTTTAGCACTTCGAACAAATGTGGGGTTTGGCGTGAAACAAATTCCAACTTTGAAAAACAACTGGCCGCCTAATATGTATTATATTTATTATATATTATGAAAATACACAGAAAAATAACATTATGTTTTAATTAATGTAAATAAATTTAATTTACTTAATATTAATGTTTCAATACCAAACAACCTCAAATTTGTAACACAAGTAAATATTTAATAAGTTAAAATGTGAAATTTCTGCAAGAAATGGTAAAACACAATAAAAATGACCGCAAATCATTCGTTAAGTGATTCCAAGTACGTCCAACAGTTATAAGAAATTATCTTTTGAAAATTGTATTATTTATTCTTGGAATACAAATCTGTACATTCCCAGTTAAATGTACAAAATTTTAATTTTTTTATAAGAGTAAATAAATTCGTATAACTTCTATTAGTTTTTTTTTTGTTTAATATTAATAACTGAATAATAATTTGAAATTCAAAAGTATTCAATTGTGTTGTTTATTGTAACATAAATACATATAAATTTTATTGTCCACAAATTGTTTCAATTTTAATTTTAAAAATTTTTTTTAATTGCTGTTGCAATTGAGTTAAAAAACCAGTTTTTTTTAACTCACTTGTCTAATGACTAATGTAAAATATTAAAACAGCTTAAGTCAACAGTTTAATGCAGGAAAAAAGAACGTGGGAACTAAATGCTTTAACTATAACCATGACAATGAAAACTAAGTAGTCGTTTACGATAGATTTTTTAGTCGGTGTTGTAGAATTGAATTGGCAGTTTAGTAATTGTTGTAAATGCCGGAGTCAAAGTTATATTGGCTGTAGTGCCAAGTAAAATTCGTTTTTGTGATTTGTTTACTTTTTACTGATAATTAAAAATTAAAAAACAATATAAAGACATTGCGTTGCATAACTATAAATGCATAAAACTTTTCTTAATTTTATTCAAAGAATAGTTAAAGAAAAACTAAAACAGTTTAACCTTCATGTATGTATGTGAAACTATCAAAAAAAGGAAATATTATTTAACGAAAAAAATCATTATTTTTTATTTTATCTTTTAAAATGTATAAAGAAATAAAATAGTGTTTCATAACTATAAATACACTGAAATTTAAATAATTCAAAATAGCAATATTCACAATCACCCCTATCGTGAATAAAAATTCCACATGAAATTTGTTCCCTTTTCACATTTTTCCTATTAAAATTCAATGTTAAAAAAATAAAAGGGAACAAATTTCATGTGGAATTTTTATTCACGATGGGGGTGAATATTCCTTTATATGAATCAGCTCAGGGAACAAATTTCATTTGGAATTTTTATTCACGATAGGGGTGAATATTCCTTTATATGAATCAGCTCAAAAATTTGGTCAGGTATATTATTCTTATATGTATCTTCAGATGTAAATCTTCAATCATCTATAACAGCTTCTTTTAGCTGATATATACTTTCATCTTATCGGTTTTAGCATAAATTCGACGGCTTAACATTGCCCAAATGTTTCAAATGGGGTTCTGATCTGAAGAACATACAGGTCACTCAAGTACATACATTCATATTTTCCGTTTGTTTGGCGACTTAGGTGCGTTGACTTTTTGAAAAATAAATTGTTTTTGTGTAATCAGAAAAATTCATTTTTGTACTTGGAAACACCTTATCAGAAATAACCGCCTCCGAAATTTGTTTTTAAAAAAATGTTGAAATCACCTTAAACAAATGTGTATTTAAATAGACAAATATTATTAACAAATATTATCGGCTTACTTGTTTCCAGTTAGTTTGTAAGTTTCTTTTAGGGAAATTAAGCCCACAGGTTTTGTGGCAGAGTAAAGCCTTGATACAGGCAACAAACAGCTTTTATCAAGGAACTATTTTAGCAGTCTACTTATAGTTAATTTGGAATCATTTACCTTACAGTCATTAATAATCTGACCAAGACTCTTAATTGTGTTGCTGGTACAGTTTATTGCACCATGTTTCCTGGTGGCCACTTCTATTTTTACCATATATTCCGATATTTTTTTTGCAAAATTTGTTATTACAACTTAAGTTAATTTTTATATAAACTGAAATTTTACCTTTATCATTAAGGTACGAACTACTCAGCATTTTACAGCAAAGTGCTGAGAATTGCAAAATAAGCATAATTAATAGTTATACTTTTGTTTTTCTAGTATTCTTCTTTGTTTATCATAAAATGTAATTATAGTTATGAAACACTAACATTAAAATATTAATGCACAATTTCTCTTTTAAATTTTAATTAATAAGAGACCAAACTCTTAAAAAATTTTACACGTCTTAAAACACTGTTTGTAACTTTACAACAAATAACAAACATCAAGTGTAATTATAGTAATGCAACACAGTGTGCATTTTTAACGTCATTTTTACATTGGTTTAAGCCACCTAGTACAAGTTTTTTTTTTAGAATAGGGATAAATTCAAGTAAAATTGATACCTTTAGATCTTCTAAACCAATACATTTATAAAGATATCTTCAACTAATCCAAAATATTTTTTGGAAAACTGGTAGCTACACCTAGATTGTTGGTAATAAGAGAATGTCTAATAAATGACAATGCACCAAACACCAAAAAAATAAAAAAAAAAAATAATAATCATTGCACTTAAATCAAGTATGCAAATTATTGTTCCATTAGTAATAATGCTAATGCAAATTTATTACGTCAATCAAATTACAGGTAGTTATTTTTCAAATGACAATTAACCAGTTAACTTGATTCCATAACAGTGCATTTTTTTAATTAATGTATTGTTATGTTTATTAACAAACTAAAGGTACAAACACCTCAAAACCACGTCAAATATTTACTGAAAAAGCGTAACCACATTTTTTAGCACTTTTTTTATAAGCTTTAATTTTATAAGATTAAACAGCATCAAATAAAATAAAACAAAATTTGTTTGTGTGTTTTGTTCTAAATAAAACAAGTTTTTGAAATAATTAAAAGTATAGAAATATATTTTACTTAGTGGTTACGTCTTTTGCGTCAAATATTTGCCTTGTGTGACCGTACCTTAAATGAAATAGTTCGTTTTCTGTATTATACAGTACAGTAGAGTGGTTCGAGTGGTTCCATACAAAAAAAGTTGTCCCAGTCACCCCCTAGCATTAAAGATAATCAGCCTTAATACAAGCGTCGTTTTCTTTTTACGACAACGACTGTTTCGTAATAGATTAAAGATAAAATTAAATTTGTCGTAAAAAGAAAACGACACTCATAATAAGGCTGAATGTAAAACCAATTTCAGAAATATTTTTTTTATTTTGTTCACTGTGTCGCTATTTTTAGACCGATCATAACATTTTGTATATCGGTGTTCATGGCTCTGTAATGGCTACATTTCTGTCCTTAATCATTTTCTACTACCACGTCAAATTCTAGTCATGATTTAGTAAAAAAAAATATTTAGCATTATTGTTAGTACGAACAGATTTTTTCAAAGTTATGACTAGAATTTGATTTAGCTCCATGTGGTTATTCAAAAGCTTCAATGGTATGAATACCGAAGAAATCAGGTCGACGTAATAGAACAGTATTTGAACCCCACAAATTATCCCCAGACTCTGCCACTTATGGGGCTATTGTCAAAGAAAAGTTAAAGCAGAGTAGTACTGTACGAGTAGTTATTCAAAATTAAACCTTTTTAGTGATATGTAAGCAACACATATGGAAATAAATTATGTGCAATAGTTAATGGAATGTATCAAAACAAAAACACAGATTTTTATTAAAGGAAATTAGGTTTAATTTCCTCTTTTATCATTTCTTAAATATAAAACTATAAGAGGGTGACTGTAGCTTAATTGGTTAGCGCATTTGATCATTAAGCATGAGTTGGTATTTGTAGCCCAGGTTCGATTCCCAGCCGCTGCTACTCAAACAACATCAGTTTCTGATAATTATTAGTTTTCTTTTCTATATATTATAACTAATATTTATCACAGCGCCCTTCTTCGGTGGTATAGCATTTAAAAACGCCACCGAAGTAAAATAATTAAATAAAGGCTTTAACATTATTGCGCCTACTCACCACCAGAGGTGCTGCAAAAACAAACATAATGCGCAAATGCAGAGTTGTGATATAAAACAAATCTCTCTTCTTTCACCACCTTTACTTCTTCAACTATCCCCTTTTCAAAGAAAGTAACGCAATTATATATATATAGGCATATTAATTGCCTGAGTGTTACTTCTTTAAAAAAAAATTACTTTGAGATTCAAATGCGTTCAAACGCTTTTAACATAAATAGTATTTAAAGTTGCATACATTTTAAAACTTTTATGAGACCGGCTTTTAATTGAACAATGCAATATACATACATATCGTCACCGAAAATCCAAAAGGCCGTAACTACATATTTTACTTTTCTACAGGAGAAGCAAAAAACTTTATAAATTTAAGACTATTTCATTGGCCAAATTTCAGAATTTACCTTAAAAGCCTAGTGCGGATTTAATTTAATAAAAAAAACAAATTACAAATAATAGTAGTTTTTTAGTAATTGCTCTTAAGGCCTTTTGGAATCGTTTTTTTCTGAAACCAAAAAGCCGTAACAACAAAAAATTTTTTAATAAAAGTTAAAATTAAACATTTTTTACTTTTTGTTTTCTGTGTTTTGAATATAAAAGATACAAAACTCATTACAACGAGTTTAATGAATTCGAGAAAAGCATACTTTATTTAAGAAAAGAAACCAAAATTAAAAAAAAAAAAAACAAAAAAAGTAAAATTTATAAATCTAATCTGAGTATGGTAAATTATCGTAAAAACTGTGGCAATCAGCCGGAAGTAAACAGTTAAGTTCCTGGAGATGGCTCCATTTCTGTTTGGATATTTTTATTTTTTCTTTATGTAACCGAACTGGTACAACATCTTTACACTTTGTTTGTGTGCATGTTGGTAAAACCACATATTCGTCTTTAATATTGGTTTTATAGAACATTTTTCCAGAAGTGTCATAAGTATATTTTATTTTCATATTTTTTTTTATTAACTTTTTAACTTTATGTTTAATTCTAAAAATATTTGCTTTTTATTTATTGATTTTATACAATTTAAAGCAATGTAGCACAAATACTCTCACTTTTGTGAGCGTTTAGTAAATTATAAATACAATTTAAATATACAAATATACTCTTGAATAATAATAATGATGTAAAAATATTTACATCATATTTACAAAATTTTGCGCCAAATATTTAGAAAATAATTTAAATACCACACAGACTTACTTACTATTCCTCCATGCTTCCTCGATACTCGAGAAGTGATACATACATATTTACAATAATGAGTTGAATTGTTGTTGAATGAAGTTCATGCAACCAAAAATAAAACAACAAGATGGATGCGAAAATTTCCTAAAATGAATAACAAAAGCAAACAATTCCATAGACACAGGGATAGACAAAGTTTAAGGAAAAATAAACAAAAACTGTTTAATGAACGTCGAATATATGAACAATGGGGCAAGGGAAATATTAGTTACTTTCACCGCAAAGGCAGAGAAAAAAAGAGTTAAAAAGGCACACACGCACACAAAGCAGCATCTAAAATCAGAAAGAACAATATCCTAAAGATATAGAACATTTTATACAATTTATTGGCGAAATGAATGAATGTAATCATTGTAGTTGTAACGTGAGGTGAATGAAATTAAAAGTTATATTAAAGTGATTGAAGCCTTAAAGTTCATCTTTACTGAAAGGGCTTATCATACATTTATACAAACTCTATAAATTTGTATAAAAGTTTTAAAATTATTGGCAAATATCTCGTTTAAATTTCTTCAGTCTAACTTAGTTTAATTTTTAAGTATATGAAAAATGCAAGGTCCTCTCCACCCTTAATGTCTTCATGCTCTAACATCCTTTAAATGCCAAAAATATCCTGCAGATTTGGCAACAAATTAGCAAAAAATTTTATGTATAAATTTATTATATATTTATTATTAGAGTGTAGTATAATATAACTAGAAATATTTAATTCTTTTATTTTTTTAAGCATGGAGATAGAGCGACAGATGAGAGTTATTGAATTGTTTAAAAAAAATCGCCAAATTGTTTATTATTTAATATTTTTAAGGTATTTCTATGTATCTAAAGTAAGTTTAAATTTAAAACAGATTTTTAACGTTTGCATAAACTGTATGAATAGTAAACTTGAAAACTTTCCGTAACTTATCTTATCTTATTATAAACTTCTGCTCTTTTTGAACGTGTCTTATTTCGCCTGTTAATTAACGTCTTGTTTTTGGCAGGTCTTCTTATTTTAATCAATACTTGTCGCATGCCAAATAATGTGGTTTAATTAATTTAGATTGACCAATTATGAATGGAAATCTGTAAAAGAATATGTTGTCTAAATACACTTAGAAAAAAGAAAAACATTAATAAATACGTACTAGTTGTACAATTGGAATGTGGATATAAAACGAAAATGTATTTTATATAAACAGAAAGACGTCTTATTTTTCAAAAATATGGATATGAATGTAAATTATTTGAAGATTAAAAAAAAATCTAAAAATATTTTAAGCCTATTTATTTTCTACTAAAGTCTTAATTCATGCGGGTTCACTCATTGCTCCTAAAAAATCCAAGATCATTTAGATCATTACTTGATTCACAGTACAGCTATCATATTGGTATATCATTGCCTATAATTTCTTTAAAATCGAATAAATATACATAATATTTCATTGTAAAGTTAATAGATTTTAAAATAGTGAGTTGTATGAAGAGTCTTTGAGTGGCATTTATGTAAAATTACCCTTGTAACGTAGCACTGTGGGGCAGAATCGAAAGTTTTTGGAAATATATCTGCTATTTCTAAATGTCTTATCCTATCGGAATAATATTTTACAATAAGTATTCGAGTTTAAGTTTTGAAATTGGACCCTATTTATCTCTTGTAGTTTCCAAGTTTAAATTATTTTCCAGATTTAAAAATAAACGGTTTTACATTTAAATAATTATAATTTTTTGTATTTTTTATGCAAGAGGACATTTGTCTGTTTTATTAAAAATAAACTTTCTTTAGAAACATTTAATACATTTATTTTATAATAATATTAATATTAAATAAAATTTATATTATATTTGTGAAAGACATATTTACAGTACAAATTTTTTAAATATGTTGCCGTTCCGAATTTGATTAATTTTTATTCAAATTTTCGTTTAGGCGATAAGTTCTATAATCCCAAAGCCAAAAGGGAAAACGGTTTTGAAGACTTTCAGGTATTCCTTATTTATTGCCAAAGTATATTAATTATACACCAATACCTCACTTTGCGTCGGGGTTACGTTCCAAAAAAGCGCGACGTAAATTGAAACGAAGCAAACTGAATTAAGATTTTCTATAGCAAATCATGTAAAAATCGAAGATAGTTTCTAGGGTTTCTTTGACAAAAAATTGCTTCAATGTTTGCCGAACAGCTTTTTTTCAACGCAAAATAAATTTCCTTGTAGCAATTGTCTGTATTACTACCACTAGCTGGATAAAGCTTTACTTTTTATGTCATTAAATAAGCTTTTTGCTTTTGTTTGAAATACCATTTTACTTAATGGTATTTTCTACGCTATTTGATTTTCAATCCAAATAGAAAGTAACAACTCCATTTCGATCATCAAAGCACTTCTTGTATGTTTTAGCAAAAATATAAAAAAAAAATTAAACACTCGAACCCAAAACAACACAACCTCGAAAATCTTACAACGCACAGTGAAAATAAGTACTAATTAAGCAGCGACTCAACTTTAAAAAATATTCGAAATTGGTGTATATTTATATCAAGCAATAACCAAAAAAAATAAACTTATATGCAAAATATTAAAAATTCATCCATTTTTGGAATTTCGTTTAATTTTTTGGGAATTGCGGAATTCCCATTGTACAATTGTTAAACTATTTTGCGTTTTATTTTTTTTTTAATTAAAAAAGTACCCTACTTTTAGTCCATGGAGAATGTGTGCGGTGTATAATCCAAACATTTCAATACTGCAACACTCAGGTGAACTGGAAACAGAGCTTTCAACAAGAACATTTCTTAATTCGGATGACTCAGACTTGTAATTCCGAATTAGCGAATATGAAATTTTATTTAGTTTAACATTGGGATATATTCATTTTTGTCCACCAACAACTAAACCATAAGTTAGAATTATATCCAGTGTACTGATTGAGATCCCCTCATTTCCTACAATAAATAACAACTCAATCCCACCCCAGCAAAGCCATATGAATCCGAAAAAAGTATTTTCTGACACCATTTTCGGAGCGTTTACGCTCTTTATGAGCCCAAAAAACAATCATAATTGCTCCGAAACCCTTTAGAAAAGAGAGTCATTACATTCGAAAATGGTCCGTCAGAAACAGCTCTTAGATAATGTCACAAAAGAGTCTTTTATGAGGTTTTTTTTGTTTTTTTTTCGCTCCGAAAATGCTCTTTAGGTGAACTCTTTTCTGACTCCTTTTTCGGAGCGCTCCTAGAATGGTATGCTGGGAATTTACTTTCAGTATTTGATGGCTTTACATTCGTAAATATGAATGTTCACTAAGGATGGCCATCGATTTTAAACTTATATTTATAAGAACAAATTAACGCTAATTTTGAATATTTCTCTAAAAGTGTTCAATGTAAACAATAATATCGGTCTGATTAATATTATTACGATTCACAAAAACTAAAAAAAAAGTTGAGAAAAATATGTGTATATTTTTATAATTTATAGAATATCGGTAATGTTAGGTTAGCGGTAACGATATCCTACCTTAATACAACTTATACATATATTCATGATTTCAGAAAGTCATTAAATTTAACTTCATTTTCTATAGTTAAGAGTTTTTCATTTGTATTGACTAATGCGTTTCAGAAATATTTAGGATACTCATAAGTTGCAGTAATATGGTAAATCGAACTTACTATTTACAGTGTTTCTATATCATATACATTTATTTCTTGTCTCGACGCATCAAAATCAAATTTCTTTCAGTGTGTTTGAAAATGTAATTAGTGCCACCCCTTGTTTTTAATTAATTTTTGATAAGAAAAAAAAATCAAAACACAGAAAAAGTTTTCATATCATATTTCAACTACAAAATTTCGTTATCTTACGACATTTTCTATATTTTACATAATTAAATAAAATATATGATATACAAAATCCTATGATACAGCTACAAAAATCCTGTGTATCTCCACACATACATAAATATGAGTATATAGTTGAATGTATGTATGTATATGTGTTAATGTAACCACTAATAACAATTTACTATAAATATAAAGTACGTAATTTCATATCCATATTATAATTTAAAAATCTATTTATGTATGTATGTATACTCGTATATGTGTTATCTGCTTCCTTCCTTTTAACAAAAAAGTCCTTAGGGTAGGTTTTACTATAGTTCTCATATTCCTACATACCTTTTAACAATGCACATACATTCATACATGTAACTGTATGTATGTATGAGTATATATGTAGATGTTTTGATTATTATACCCATTATTATCAACTATTAAAATAATTACTCATACACTGTTGCCAACATACAGACATCCATACATACTCGTATGTATGCATGTGTAAATAACAGTATGTCCTTATTAGTATTTTTGTCCTTACTGCATGTTGGCTTGTTGTTGTATGATCCTGTTCTGTACTCGTTGTTTATAAACAACCCCTTTTTTATTTATGATGAATTTCAAAGGCTTTGATTTTAATGGCCGCATTGTTTTTGTGCCACCCCTTGTTTAGCGTTACTACTTTTTTTATTATATTTTTTCTTTTGTCGTTTATATGCAAATTAGTTGATAGTTTAATTTAACTTTTCCTTTAACATTAACACAACCACCACTACTAAGGTTTAAAGGACCTTTTAATGAGTTTTCTTAGTTGAGAAAACATATCGTAAGCTAAACAGTAAATGGCTTTAACCAATGTATTTATCAATAATATTAAAAACTTATATAAAAAATATTTCAATGCCTGAAGCCCATACGAGTATATTTTGTATTTACACAATTTAAGTTCTTTTTCATTGAAATTATTAAAATATTTATTATGGCCTTTGGCAGTTTAGGTGACGTTGTGAATGAATATGTTTAAGTGAATAATAAAATAATGTTCAATTTACTTTTAATATATTTAGAAATATTTTATTAGTTTCATTTTAAAACATGTTTTGCTCAAATATTTAGCAAAACATTTAACATTTAATTTAACTATATCTCTATGTATTTGAGGCTAATTTTAGTTGAATTTTAACTCAATGGAACACTTGCCTCAATTTTTTCCGAGCACATCGAAACGTAACTCATGATAACATCTTTGTATTCCCCTGCTGGTAGACGGAAAGTTCCCAAAATATATTTTGAAGCAGAATTTTTTTACATAAGCCTTTCATTCCATGATCGTTGTAATAAAGTTAGTTTATATGGTTAGTAGATCATTCGAGTGAAGTATTTTATACGCAGTTTAAAAAACAAGTAAGAAAGTATAGTCGGTCAAGCCCGACCATATAATACCCTACACCCAGTATATTAATAAAACAGTTTTTCAGATATGGGCGCTATGTGGGAGATATTACCTATTATTGACTGATCATCCAAAAATTTAGTGCCATGACTTCCGTCAATATATAATTATGTGTGTTAAACTTTACCTCGATATAAATACGTTTAAAAGATTTATGGAGGTTAAAGTGAATTACGAAGAGAAATTATATGGGAGTTTTGACTATTAATGAACTGACTATTATAAAATTAGCTGTCATTATTTCTGTATAGAAGAAACTTATTTGTGTCAAATTTTATTTGAATACCAACATTTTTAAGTAATTTATGATCGTTAAAGTGATTTTCGGAAGTGGGCCTTATATGGGAGCTACGACTAATTATGGACCGATCAAAATAAAATTGTACGGTATTGTTTTTATACATATAAGATATATTTTTGTTAAATATTATTTCGATATCAACATTTTTGAGTGAGTTACGCTCTTTAAAGTGATTTTCGGAAGTGGGCCTTATATGGGAGCTACAACTAAATATGGACCGATCTGCACAAAATTTGTATATGTGATTTTGCTTAATTTACCACTCATTTGTGATGAAATTTGTTTGGTTCCTTTCATAATTCAAGCATTAATGATCGGTAAGTCCCAATTTCGGGAGGACTTTTGTATGGGGGCCAGGTGAAATAATGGAACGATTGCTATCAGTTTCAGTCCCATCAATCCTTGGGCCGAAAAAATATCACGTACCAAATTTTATCGCAATATCTTCAAAATTGCGACCTGTACTCTGCGCACAAGCTTTACATGGACAGCCAGCCAGCCAGACGGACGGACATCGTTAGATCGACTCAGGAAGTGATTCTGAGCCGATCCGTATACTTTAAGGTGGGTGTTGGACCAATATTTCTGCGCGTTACAAACGTATTGTAACAACGTAATATATCTGCGTTCGCTATAACGCATTGACGCAGTGATTTACAAAATTTCATATTTTTGGTGATGCGTTCGCAAAAGCGTAGGTGATGCGTTGAACACAAGTGATTTACAAAATTAGGGCCATAGTTTGTACAATTTTTAGGAAATGTAAAAGTAAATCATGGGATAACTTATTTTCAAATTCAAATATTTAACTGAATTTATTGAATAATTTAATAATTCTATAATTTATTTTTTCAAGCAATTAGGTCACTTTTAATATTTATATAAAAATGTTCTATAAATATATTTATATATTTTAATATCCAAAATGACCTAATTGCTTGAAAAAATAAATTATAGAATATTGAAAAAAGGTCGAATAAAAGAACTAAATAATATTAACTTAATAATATTAAAAAAAAAAAACAAATTCGTCGCGGCAGGTATCAAACTTGCGTTTCTTAATTTATATAGTAGCCTTTATTGAATATTTAAATTTTATGAAAAGTTAGTGAAAGAAACTTAAGACAGCAACAATGGATAACACTGCAAAGTTGGTCGAAATATTGGAAATAAACACTAAAAATTTAAAAACAAACTAGAGATGTGTTTTTCGTCAACAAAAATCTACTAAATGCAGTGTTGCATTTCTTTTAACAGCTGAAAGCAGTTGCTAAGTTAGTTATGATTTGTGAATAAGATCTTAACCTATTTGTGAACTATTTTTTAGTTTCTGTTTAATAAGTGTCGACTTTAGTTACGATTTCTGAATATGCGCCAATATTTTTAAAATTACTATTTACTTGTACAGGCCTGTAAAAGGTTTATAAAGTACGTGTTCACACGTTGCAAGCCTTATTGATAAAATTATTTCTTTTTAAGCGAGAAGGAAACGGAATATAATCGAGGTAATCTTAAAATGTAAGTTATATGTGTGTATGCATTCTGTGAAAGCTACAGAAAGTCTAAAGAAGAGAAAGTATGAATTTTTACTATAAAACATGCAGCGTGTGAGCACAGACTCAAAGTGAAATTATCAGCCATGTCACCGAGTTTTAATTCCGTTCGGAAGTAGAAGTATTTCCGTATTTGACTTCTCTAGAAAAAGTAGAACAAAACATTTTTTCGGAATAAAATCACTTTAAATTAAATTAATAATTAAATAAATTATAATTAAAAGTACTTTCATTCCGAAAAAATTTTTCGTTTTACTTTTTCTACAGATGCAAAATACGAAATTAATTCCACTTCCGAACGGAATTAAGCTCTGTGACATGGCTGTTTCTGTCGACTATTACCTTTCTCCTTAAGAAAATTATATGAGAAAACTATAAAAGTTAATAAAATAAAATCGCTTTCTCTAAACACCGGAAACAGTGTACAACAAGAATTATGTACTCGTACACTGTCAGACAAAATAATATGCGGTTTTGTAACCTTCTCCATTCCTATTTCATATTTTTCTTTAACGTGTATTATTTACTATTTATTCACAGTCCCGTTATTTGTTGCAGTATAATTCAGATTTGCATAAACATTGAAATTTTATGAAGTCGCTCATTTATATTTCTGATGTAAATATGTTGCAGTGCACAAGAAATTATACATATGAAATATAATTATTTTTTTGTTATTTCCGAACTTGAAAAATGTTTATAAAAACAGAAAATTTAATCATGCTGCGTATTTGATACAAATAAATATATTTTTCTCATTTTCAAAATTAACAAACACAAATGAAAACTCGAAAACAAAGAAAACCATATTGTAACTCAATTAAAAGATTGCACAATTTGAGGTTGATTTCATTAAAATTCATATACTCGTACATACAAATGAAGAAAATCTTTCAAAACTACAAGTATAACTAAAAACTAAACAGGAAATATAATATTTTATTCCAATGCAATTATTTCATATTTTAAAGACTGTAACGAACAGAAAACATATTTTTCTCATATTATGTTGGGGGTATTGTTACAGCAAATCATTAAGGATTAAATTGGCACAAGAAGAGAAAATAAAGAAAATAGTTGTGTGCAAAATATGATTATATAATAACAAAAAGAAATATTTAATTTAAAGCATAAGGAGCTGAAACTATATTGATAAATACAAATAGATACCCAGATAGAAAGATGTAAGAGATGAGATAAATATATTGTTAAGTTGGCTGGTTGGTGGTATATTTACCATTGCAAAGAAAATTAAAGCAGAGAAACAAACACCAAAAAGATGATTATTTTTGGAAATTTGTTAGAAAAAAATCAGGACGCTAAAACTACAAAGGCAACCTAAAATATACACGAAATATTGTGCTGTAGGAGAATATGATGATGGTGGAGAGTTAAATGAAGATGTTTTTATGATGCAAAAGTACGTATTAATAACAAAACTGAAAGCAAGGGAAGTAAATACTTGTGTAAATTTTTTGTTTTCACAAAAAATACAAATAAATATAAAAAAAAACACCAACAACTGTACAATGGTTGAGAGATTTTGTTGTTAGTTGTATGAAATTGAAAAGGATCTTGTATTGAAAGTAAATATTAAAGGTTATAAGGATTAAAAAGATATGGATATAAACAAACGTATAAAACTACAGTCTCATTTATATAATTATTTATATACATAGTACTCACAGATGCATTGTGCCTACAGTTGTTGTCGCTGCATGCACCCACATTTCATATCATGAAGATAGATTTATATACCAACTAAGATTCATTATACAACATCATCATAAAGTACATAAACTGGCGCAACAAAAATAATCTACAATTGGCACAATAAGAACAATAGATACATATAATACACACAAACATAATCATTGTACACCTACGAATATATATGTACATAACATCAACATCATCGTCATCATCATCATCACTGCCATCTTCATACTCTTTTCATTGTTAACTTCATCCACAATATTGTGAGTATCCTGATTTCTAATTGGTTTGGCAAAGGGTCTGTAGCACTGTGATGTGAATGAGAACTTAACTAATCTTAAGCAGCCGGATTTATTTGTTTTTCAAACATACGGCTGCAAAAAAAATGTTCCTGCAGTATTAAAATTGCAATAATGATGCCCTACTATAAACGAGAGCAGTTATACTTTAATTACAAACTTTAAGAAATAACATATCTGTTTTTTTTGTGGCTTTTTTCCGATTATATCAATAAAAACGCTTTTACGCATTTCAATTATTTTTCGAAAACCACTTGGTTCGTGTATGTGATTTCATATTTTCATTAATCATACAGCGAAAGCTTTTGTCGGATGTTATAACTGCCCCAGTTATTAATTTGGCGACTTTAAGAACAGTATTTACAAACACTCCAAATTTATTACAGATCGGACAATGTTACAATCTTCAACATTTTACAGTGGGGCAAAATTAAAATATTTTGGAAATAGTATAAATGGCAAAGAAGTATTCAAGTTTATGTTTTGAAGATGGAATTTAAAAAACTTCCAGCTGCGCTCAAACAGGGCACTTTTGGTATGTGTATATTTTTTGCTTTTCATCTGATTGCTAAGATTTTTATAGTTTCTGAAAGTCCTCCGCTAAATCATGATTGAAAATTAAAATTTAAAAATTTTGCAAAATCCTGGTTTGTGTTTTTTTAAATGTGGGAATTTTTTGAACAATTTTCCTCAAATTTATTTTGTTAGTTGAAGAATAAAAATATCTTATTAGATACAAAAAAACTCCCGAAAAAATGTCTATTAACAAGTAAGAGTGTTATATTCGGCTATGCCGAATCTAATATACCCTTCACCTTTGTTGTGGATGCATAATTATATTATATACATACATACATATATATATATATATATATATATATATATTATATTAATACACTTTGTTTGATAGTTTTTTTGATGAAACTTTCAGAGATTGTCTCTGGTTTTTGCTCATTTATGGACGGATTTTGCTGATTTTAAATAGCAAACTTCTCGAAAGCATGTCTGACAGAACTATTGAAGATTTGGATCCCGAAGATATCTGGGATCAGAAAATTGATTTCAACAGACAGACAGACAGACTTTATAGGGTCGGAAAATTATATTGTGGAAATTACAAACAGAATAACAAACTTATATATACCCTTCTCATGAAGGTGAAGGGTATAAAAAGAGTAAAAACAATACATTATCGAGTTGTTGACATATGTTTGGCCATATGTTCTCTTCAGAATGAAAATGTATATCAAATGAATAGTATTTTAAAGGCGATATAGACAATACAAACTGAGAAAATTTCGGCAAAATATTTTTTCAAAGAGTAAAGTAAATTTTTTAATGGTTTCGGTATATGTGTCAGACTCTGCAATAAAATGCCCTTAAATTTTCATATTTATAAATTCAGTCATAAAAATATTATTCCTTAATGTAAAATTATTCCAGAAACTAAATCTTTCAAAATAATCCAACATTTAAATTACAATTTAAATTATTACAAAACGACATTCCAGCAGTTAGGTGTAAGTGTCTCAAGCTAGCGATATCATCTATCATTGGTATCACCCCTGGTTATAGAATAAGCTATGTAACTAGTGATTTTAACTTGAGCTTATCCTAAGCAGAAGTTAATTGCACTAACATAAATGATAATCACTAAAGTGCGCACTACAAAACGGGGCTTAGTGAAAATTTATTCTAAAATAGATTACTTCTGATGTAGGAACACTATACTCTTCACTATACAACTTGACGCTAGATTACTTGGAATGTATGAGGTAACCAATTGATCTCTCTTCTCATTATAAAGAGCTCCTAAGTCAGCCAAGTAATAAGACATTGGTGACAATTATTGTATAAAAGGAATACAATTACTACTTGTGTTAAGTAGAACTGCTGGATTTTTTTTTTTTTAAGAGAAGTAACACTCAGGCAATTAATATGCATATATGTAATTGCGTTACTTTCTTCGGAAAGGGGATAGGTTGGAGAAGTAAAGGTGGTGAAAGAAGAAACCTTTTTTTTATATCACAACTCTGCAATTGCGCATTATGTTTGTTTTTAGTGCAGAATTGTAGCGCCTCTAGTGGTGAGTAGGCGCATTAATGTTAAAGCTTGATTTTGTAGCCTTTATTTAATTATTTTACTTCGGTGGCGTTTCAATGCTATACCACCGAAGGAGGTCGCTGTGATAACTATTAGTTATGATAGAAAACTAATAATTATCAGAAATTGATGTTGTTTGAGTGGCAGCGGCTGGGAATCGAAGCCGGCCTACAAATATCAACTCATGCTTAATAATCAAATGCGTTAATCAATTAAGCTACATCACCCTCAGTTATTTTATATTGATATAAGAATCACATAACATTGACAGAGTTAATGTAATAATATAGGGTATGCAAAAGTCGTTATAAACCTTTTTATATTAAACATTACAATTTTTCTTTTTTACTTGAAGGTCCTTTTTATAATAAGCACGCTTCCATGTTTCTATTCATTACGTTTCTTTATTTAGTATTTTTTTTTTCAAATCATTTCAACCTTTATGGAGATGATATTAATAAAGATGTCCTTTTCATAATGCGGGAAGGCTGTTGTTGTGCCATACAATTTTCCGTATTTTTTCTGATTTTGTGTTTAATGGACATAGAGGCAGAAAATTAGAAAAATTAAAAAGCAAACAACAAGCTACATACATATTAATATGTTGATAGACATGTATGAGTACACATGCCTGTTTTCAGTTATTATTCATGCAATCATTGTAAAAAGTAAAAGTGTTTATTCATATTCCCATCGCTACTACTGCCGCCCTTAGAAATTGTTTTGTAGTTCCATTTATTTTTCCTGTCACCACCATTTTTTTTTTCTATCGATTTCATGTCATATTTTGATTATATTTCCTTTAGATTATAAGAAAATGATGACTGTGAAAATTTTTGTTTAAATATTTTTTTATTATATTATTGAGGTGTGCTCGACCCAAGGGGCATGTTTGATGAGATATTATCGATTTAAAATTGGAAATTTTTTGTAAGATAACCCGGTGACATCATACTGTAAGTGCTGATTGTATAGGCATGTAGTTTGAAGTATTCAATTAGGGATCAAAAGTATGTAAATGGAAGCTGAGAGTTTGGTTTGTTCCATGTATGTATGTACATAAATATGAAGTAAGTTCCATAAATATTTGATTTCATTGAGTTTATCGCCGTTGTGCAAATGAAGGTCATATTATTTATTGGTTTAGTATGCAAATGTGCTAAGTCTACTTTTCTATTAATTTTATTAATTTGTATTTGCTCGTTGTTATAGTGCGGTATGCAAATGTCCATTCTTTTCACAACTGCAAAATTATTATTAATGCCGTGAAATGAAATTGAGCAAAACTATTTTATTTATATTTTAAGTCAAATAATGTAAATTTTAAATAATTTAAAAACTTCTTATCATCTCGACTATTGATATCAAAAACGTTATACCATTGCATAAATAAATAAATGAATAAATTACAGAAAAATCTGTTAACTTCACTAAAAAGTGCAAAAACTGTATTAGAAAATGTACAAAGTCCCAAAAAAGACTCTTCTTCTAAACATTGATTATTTATCATAACAAATCATTAAAAAGAAGCAAAAAATAAACTGCATTAAGAGATTCCTTAAATATTTAAAACAAACGTTTTTCTGTCTCTTGTGAAGCTTGTCAAGAAGTTCTTAAAGCACTGTCGCATAAATGTTTTAATATTTATGAATAAAAATTATTAAATATGTGAAAACCACAAATGGATAACAACCCAGCATACCATTCTAGAAGCGCTCCGAAAAAGGAGTCAGAAAAGAGTCCAACAAAAGAGCATTGTTGGAGCGCTCCGAAAAAGGAGTCAGAAAAGAGTCCAACAAAAGAGCATTTTCGGAACGAATGAAAAAAGGAGTCAGAAAAGAGTCCAACTAAAGAGCATTTCGTAGCGAAAGAAAAATTTGCTTGTTGCTGTCCTGAGTCGGCACGCAGTATGACTCAGAAATTCTACTTAATTCTGTGTGTACCAAAGCGTTGTTGACCTGTTATTTGTGCTTTCAACATAAAAACATAGCTGTACCACACAAGAATGATAAAAAAAGATTACACAGAGCCCTAAAAAACGGTCATAAAAGACTCTTTTCTGACATTATCTAAGAGCTCTTTCTGACGCACCATTTTCGAAGATTTTCGGAGCAATTATGATTGTTTTTTCGGCTCATAAAGAGCGTTAACGCTCCGAAAAATGTGTCAGAAAAGACTCTTTTCGGACTCATATGGTTTGCTGGGAATTTATTAATATTTAAGAACATCTCATTAAAGTAATCAAAATTAATTTCATCCTATAAACAAACATGTTTTTGTATGGATGGATCGCATTAACTTTTGCATAATACATCGATGCATTTGCGTTGATACATTTCGCTAATTTAGGGTATTATTAGGGAAGTTCATATATTTCTTTAAAACGTCGACCTGTTTTGTTGCAACATTTACATTATTTTTTGAAAACTCTAAATTTTTTGGCATTGTTCATTCCGATGGCGAAGATTTTTTGACAGAATAACGGCCACCATCTCTAGGAAATTATATTCAATATTTTAACTATTCAAAGTCTCTGTTCGAAATAAGCCAGAGTTAAAAATAACTGTTACAGGCTGAAGGCCGGCTATATTGGAAACTCTTTGATATGTATCCAAAATTCTTGAGTTAGGAGCAATTAAATTCGACCGATGTTCAGCTACTCCTGGAAATCAATAATTTCAATATGTTTTTTGATGAAAGCGTCATGGAGTTTATAAAACATGAACATTATGACACTGAAAAAAACGATAGTGTAGCAGTTATTAAAGTTATAAATTTTTTTCTCACAACCAATTATTTGTTTTGGATTTGTTCTTGTTCAGAACATTTATTCAAACAACCATTTCTGACATCAATTGTAATTTTCATTTTCCCCACACAGCAGAACATGAAAATATTTGTGTTTGTAATTCTTGTTTTGTTCTCGAGTGTACAAAAAGTTTGCTCTACAAGACGACGTAGAGTTATCACTCTAAACTAACGGTTATGTGATTTTTTTAAACAACTTTTAAACCTAGATTTCTTCTACTACAATCATCCATCATACTTTTCGTTTAGATAAAATTATATAAAAAAGATTTCATTCAAATATTTAATAAATTCCCAAATCTCATGATAGTTCTCTAGATAATTGAAATGTTAAATCAAAACTAACGCATTTTCAGCATACGAACAAAGGCAAATAATATTCCACGTATGTAGTAATTATCCTTTGACAGCTTTGAAATTATAATAAATCTTGAAGAGAAATGTGCCAAAAGTCACGTCATACATTCCGTCGTCCTCTAACATGGCACAGTAGGTGCTTATTAGATTCTGCTTTTTTTATGTAGAAAACATCACAAAAATTAATAGCCTTATACTACACAAAAACAACAAAAAAGCAAAAGCAAAGAAATGGTGTGGCTGAAACTAAATTAAAATAGCATTTTTTGTACATTTAAAACAACAGCAACTACAAAAAGTAGCTGTCATTCTTCAGGCTACTTTTTAATTTCAACTCTTTCAACAATCCACACTATACACATGAACTAACTGAATGACGACTCTGATGAATTATACACCTTAAGATGAGATAAATTCTAATGACAAGAAGAAATGTCTCCCCTCTCGCACTCTCTACTATCGACCTGATGCTGCCAAAAGAGGTGTGTTGAAAGTAACTAAAGACAAGTTGGTAAAAATGCTGAATATAATATAATAAAATACTATAGTATAGTAAAGTAACTATAGTCGTCAGTCACTCATATGAGATTATTAACACGCAATATAGTAATTTTAGATCAAATCACATTTTGTCCCGTACTGGTAAATGGTGATTATGGGGACAATTTATTAAAGAAACACATAATTACGGTTTCCTTTCAACGGTTTCTTTACAGTCTATGATAGACTAACTGAATATTGATGGACAATAAATGGTGACAAAATTATTTATTATTAAACAAAATATGCCGCTTAATTGTAGACCAGTCTACACCAAGTGCGAGTAGATATTTATAGCTACACAAAATCAAAAATTACATGCTTTTAAAACTAAATATGTTTGCGTTTGTTAGGAAAAACAAATATAAGTCTTAACTGTCTTTGTTTTTCAAAGCGATCTGACAAGATTTTCCCATTAGCAAAAAAATAAATAAATAAAAAAAATAGATGTAAAAAAACTATTGCCTAGAAGCTGAACGTACATTCGTACGATCGTACATCATTTGGAACGTAGTGAGTCTGTGAGTATCTTAAAAGCGTTATAACGTGTCCACGCAAGCATTTTCACACATACACTGGCCTTTTTGATATCAAAAAGAGTTTCTTTCCTTCAGTCGCAGTTTGTTGTTATCGCGCTTAGTTAAGCATGCTCTTTACAATCATTGCAGCACGTTATTTGCGTGTTTCTTTGTAACCCCACACAAACAAAAAGATGTTGATTTTGTAGTTCCAAGACAACATTCGTTATACATACTACTACTTTTACAGTAATCTTTGTTGGGAACGTTTGGGATTAAACAAATGATACCCTATATCGTTTATGGACTATCTTTGTCATATCTGGAGGTTAATGCATCAAAAGTTTTCATCGTCAAATCCATGCAATCAGTTAAAAGTTTGTTTAATTTTGTGCAAACATAACGTGTCGGACAAAATAAAGTGCGGTTTCTAATATTTCCTGTTTTTTGATTAAAACATGAATTTATTATTTTCCAATAATTATAAATTCATTTTTAATTCGGTTACTATTTTATCCAATATTTACGAGTATATATTTCTTTGCAAAGTCTAATCGCTTTTTATATTTGCAGCTCGTAGAAGTGGCTTTTTCTTAGCGAACATACATTTTAGACCGCTTTCATTACGTCTTCTTTGGACAGTTCTAGTCGAAATATTTAGTTCCTCCTTTATATCGCTGGCTGTCGTAAAAGAGTTTCTTTTTGCTAGAATTGCAATATGATCATCGTCTAGCTTCGTGGTCTTACAATTTCTGTCACATAAGTGACAAAATTGTTCGAACAACCTTGTCAAAAGATTGTTAAACGATATAGGGTATGTCTGCCTTCAAACGTACTTTTTACAATCAGGTATTATGTTTTATTAAGCTTCCATAGTTAACCAATTTGTACCTCTAACTAGTAAATCGAGCTAAATTTCGGGCTTAAACCAAGAGGGAAATAAGTGAAAAATATAAAATAGGTGGAATATAATGTCAGGAAAGAGGGGAGAATGATAGATAATCAAGGAGTTGGATTGTTCGTTGGTTAAACTAGCTACCCTAGTAATCCAAATTATACTCCTATCAAAGGCGTAATACGATTTCACTGATACGTGTACAAAAACATAGAAGATGAAACCGATATTCCCTTTCTCTCTAATTGTGAAAAGCTCTACATGTATCGTTGAAGATAACCCGCATGAGTTCCGAAATTACATTGTCATCGTGCATTCTTGTTAAATTTAGTATTGGGTCTAGAAGTAATAGCGTAGGTCTACTCTACTCTGAGCCATATACATAATATACATATGACACTTGGTTCAAATTATTTTTAAGAAGAGATGAGAGCGCCGCAGAAAAGATCTATCTCTTTGTAATGTATTATGTATCCTTTTTTTGCGAGTTCATCTGCAATGTTGTTACCTATAGAGTCCATGTATAGACTCATCCATATGAATGAAAAAAACCGAATATCTCTCTAAATTATTCACATAAAGATAACATCACAATTGCATCAACAAAATATTCCAATCAGAGATAAATTAAATGAATCATGTTCGGTTTCTTAAGATACGGTCACACTTGGTTAATATTTGCCAATAAAGACGTAACCACTAAATAAAATATATTTGAACTCGTTTATCTATTAAAACATACTTCGTTTATTTAGGACAAGACACAACAAATATTTAGTTTTATTTGATTTGATGCTGTTTGATCCAACAAAACTCTTGTAAGAGTAAACAACGTCAAACAAATTTATGTTAAAACAAGTGTTTACGCTTTTTTAAGTAAATATTTGCCATATGTGACCATACCTTAAGTTCTTGGAAATATTATGGCGATATTTATTATTTCAGCTTTCAGCCTAGCAGCACGCATCATCTTTACATGGCCGACACTTTGTAGGATTCCATCTTACATCAATATCAGAATAACAGTAGAAGATTTTTTTAAGGCAATGGTTTATCTTGATAAATATCTATTGTTTTGGTTAGACCTTTTGCAATAACATAGTCCTCATTTTTTGTTTTCTGAATTTATATAAAAATGCACTTGTTTTAATTTGAAAATTTTATAAGTTTTTTTTTCAGTTTTGATTTTGATATTCTACAAAACTTTGGACTGAAAACCAATTTGTAGTTTAGTTGCGTTCAAAACTTCATAATCTTTCTTTTTTCTCTTTAAAGTTATGATGATGATATTCGACTAGATTTTATGTGTTCATACTGCAGAAATTATAAATAAATTATTTGTTTATCATTTTTTACCATTTCAGATGAAATTGAGCTCTTTCTACACGATACTGCCACCTAAATAAGCATTTGAAAATCACCATCAGTATCATTCTTACAAATTTCTTCAACACCGGCCACCACATAACAAGGTAGGTAGGGTATACAAAAGTAATACATACATATGCATGCATACATATATATAAATTTAGACTAAATAGATGGTATATTGAATGGCATTACCATGTTGGACACTATGTAGTTTTTCATGTTGCACTATTGCTGTCAAGATTTTTATTTGTGATAAGACAAAACTACGTACCACCAACATGCCGGTGGTAAAACTGCTATAAACTCTTTTTTCCACACCAAAAAAACTTAAAGAAAACGCAACATACACCACCAACAACAACAATAGAAATGTGTATATACTCGTTCAACAAATAAATGCAAATGTTGCATCAAACGTTAAACGGATGACGAAGTAGCAATATCATCTTATAACGTAAGATCGTTTGCAGCTAAAGTTGTTGGTGTTTGTGGCACACCACACACAACACAGCCTCAACAACGCATTACAGTGGCTGTATTTGCTAAAGCGGTAGTAGTTGCTGTTGTTGCATGTAGTAGTAATACTTAGTAAAAGTATTTTTTTAAAGAATTACTTCATCTTCTTCATCTGCATTGGCTTGTTTTCTTAAGTTTTTCTTATTTCTTTTCATGGTTTGGTTTTTTGCCAAAAGGCCTTTTTTGTTGAGCCTATCAAAAGAAGCATTTGTGTTGTTGTTAGCATTTGATATCACCCAAATCTGTTATTTAAATATTTATTATCTCTGGTATACATCTAACAAAAATGTCGTCACTCGTTGTGCTTTTTTATCATTTCGTTTTAAAGCTCTGACAAGATTCCTTTCTTATCAGTTGATTTTACTCACGTTGTTTCTCTCTTTTAGAATTCAAAGTCTGATTTTCTTTGAGATTCAATGAAGAATTGAAGATGATATTTTAGTCGGTAGTTTAAGGTTTCTTAAAGAAAATTGTGATGGCAGTGTTTACAGGGATAAATATTTTAAATCAGTTTCAAGTAATTAAAATTTTAGCAAAAATTCTTTTAATTTAATTTTGCATCAAATTCAAATACATACTCGTACAACATAAACAGTTAAGCGAAATTATGAGAAACGAAAGTTAGTTTGAATTCAAGACAAAAAATGTACATATGTACATTTCTAAATTAGAATAACATTTCCTGAATTTGAACTTAACGAGTGTAATTTTTGTTTTCACTTTCATAAATTAATAATAAGAGCTACATGTTTGAGGAATTGAAATGATTACAATGCCTTTGATCAACCCATACACTGTTATAAATTATTGATTTGAGAACACAGTTGATTCTCGTTTATCAGACGTAGAATATTTAAACATTTCCTTGCCAAAGCAGATTACAGCATCCTTGGTATTTGTTAATTAATTTGTCAATTAATATTAATTAAAGTCGCGACATATAAAGAGTCATACAAATGTCCATGCTTCAGAGACTTAATTTAGCTGTGTTCCAAAACGATCGTCGAGTTTTAATATTACCTTCAAAATGTAGATTTTATAGTACATATTTAGCACAATACAACCTAATTTGAGTGGTCTCATCTATCCAGGTGTTAACAAGTGAAGTAAGAGGAAATAGAAGGTAGAAAAAGAAGATCACATAGGGACAAAAGATTTAATCAGGGATAAAAACACAGGTCAAGGTATTAAAACATGATTGGCTTAAGACATTCGCCTAAGTTTACTTAACAATTTATCTCGACCAATTTGTCCCCCTAACATAGAATGTATAAACTACTAATATCGTAGATAAAACCATTTTGATCACAGAATATGATTGGCACATTATTCATAAAAAGGATGTAATGTAATTTTCCTTCCATAGATCCAGAATATTTCTTAACATTTATGACATTTCCTTCCAAGAGGAGAGAGCGTGTTGCACAAAAGATCTATCTGTCCGTCATGACGCGTCATTGGCAATAGTGTTGGTGTTGGCAATAGTTTCATCCTGTTCAAGTGAAAACTTGGAGTGAGATCTAAGAAATAGAGAGAATAGGAATAGAAGATTTTATCAAGGATAAAAACAAAAGTCAAAGAATTCAAAAGTTATTGGGTTTAGTCATTCGTGTAAATTAGCTCTCCTATGGCCGAACTCTCAGTCATTAGTTAACCATTGGTAAACTAAAATACTAACTATTGTTTAACTATTATTTGTTATTCTTATGGCAAACTAAGCATTGTAAATTCGGCCACTAGTGAATCAATTTACGTGGATAAATCATTTACATCACAGAAAACGCTACACAAAAATTATGTAGTTTCCTCCCTTATCTAAATGTTTTTTTGTAGGTAAACCACTCCCCTAGACAGAAACCACGTTGAGTACACTGTAATCTCTCAATATACGTATTGGGTCCAGAATTTTTACTGTGTAGTCTACTCTGGGCCATATCATACTGCATACTACGTACTCTTCGTTATGCGTCATGCATTCAATTTTTATTAGTACAATCACGTTGTTTTTGGCAATAGTATCCTCCTGTTCATGCACTGACAGTGGTGAATATCTCTGCACATCATTCAGATACTCCTCCATTCTTGGAGATTACTTAATATTTATTAGCAACTTGACTTGACAATTTTTCTCAAGTTTAGCAGCTGATATTTCAGTTTGAAAAATACTGCAATCATCAGGAAGTCAAATGAAAATCATCACTCCTTCTGACGGTCTCAACTGATTGTCAGAGTTTCTTTTCAAGAAAGACGTGGGAGTGTAATCATAATTGTTCATCGAGTGTTTTAGACAACATTTGATAGAAAAGGTACCTTTATAATGGTCCCAACAGATAGTACTGAGTGTTACTATTGTTTGTTAGGCTAAAGATCCCAGCCAATTCAGCAGGACTTTGAGCACCCGTAATAAGTTAGTATCTTGAATGCTTGAAAAGGCCATATTATAAAATTGAATATATATATGTATGTAGATCAGAAAATTATAGACATGACTAATTCTGAATAACAACAGTCTTCCTATTGAAGAATTCAAACCAGAATCCATACCTTACAACTCGCAGAGCTATTAGCTCTACGTAAATAAGTCTGAATGCAGGATGGTTTACATTAATCTTTGCAATCATAAATGCCTGATCTATGCCTTTGCTAACAATAGATTATTAAGAACCTATAAAAACATCTAGATTTTATGAATTCAGTCTGATAACTCTTCAACCGTTTGTTGATTTGGTTTCTAAGATTTCGGAAAGGTTTTTACTTCTAAATGATTGATTTCTTCAATTTCAACGCAACGGAATTCAAGCCGAGACATTTAAATATTTTCGAATTATAGACTTGGGGAGTTTGTACAAAGTAGTAAGTAGATTTAATTTAAAAATAATCAATATTTTTCTGAATCGTAAACTGGAACTTTTTGAATTTGAATTCTGGTCCGTAATCTTGTAATTTAAAAAAATACCAAGATATTTTAACTTTCTATATTTTTAAATCTGGGAAGTGTTAGACAAACTACACTAATCCTTAAATAATAAATATAAACTCTTTAGGTAATATTCTTTCATGCCTTTACAACCAAACATTATATGTTGTACGAGTATATCAATATGATGATGATTTTTATAATTTGTTGAGCTCTTTTTTCCATTACCTATCATTCATTAAAACTTAAAAACAATTTAGTGTGTATAAAACTCCAATCAATCTACCGCCACCTTAATAAAACTGAACAAGTGTGAGAACTAAACTGACATCTGTCAAACGCTATAAAATAGCATTCTGTTGATTAGTCCAAACAAAACAAGGACTGCAGAGAAAAATCAAGGGGAATAAATGACATTTTATTAAAACACTTTAACAAAAAAATATTAACGATAAAAAAAGAACAACAAAAACGTTTTACAATTAAATTAAATAATACAAATAATACCTTCTTCTCGATGGCAGTCTCGCCTTGTCGTCTCTTTATAACTAAAACGACAAATGAACATTATGACGCTTTTTGACGGCCAGACAAACACAGACATTTAACAAAGATTGAACAACCAGTTCAAGTACATATGTACATATGTATGTATGTATGGATGTATGTATGTATGTATGTATGTATGTATGTATGTATATACATATAATAAAATGATTGTTGTTTTCATATGTCAACCCTGAGAGAAAAATTTTACAAACAAAAATAAAATAACATAAAAGGCTCAATTGATTGAATGAGGCAACAGTTGGTCTTTTAGAGAGTCATTTGTTGTAGTATACAGGGAGATGATGGAAGAATGCCCTGCAATTTGGTGAACACAATTAAGTTTCAGGTTGACAATGACGGATTTATCGAAATGAAATTACATTCATCATTTTGTATTCGTACTCTTCTCATGATTGGAAATGTGGCTGTAACAAAGTGGAGACAGTTTCAATGAAGCTTTAAAGTTATTAGAAATTAGTCTGGTTGTTTAAAAGTAAACTGAACAGAGCTGAGTAACATTTAACTGATATGTGTATTAATGATGTTTGAAAAATTGGCGCCAGCCGAGACAAGGAGGTCTTTTAAATCAAACTCCAGTGTTAATATTATGAAAATCATAATGAATGAATAAAAAAAACATGATGTCTGAAAATTTGTTCAGCTTTTAAGAAATCAAAAAACCATAATTAATCGATTTTTTTTTGTGAATTTATGATTCTTTTGTACAAATGCATTCCCATGGATAAATTTAGTTTTTTTTTTGTACATATTTTTAAGACAAAAAGTGCAATTGACTTGAATTTATAAGAAAACAAAAGAAATTCAAGCAACAACTAAATTATAATGCAATGAAATTTAAAATTTTATGCTTTTCAAAATTCATAATATTGCATTACAATTAGAAAAACAAAAAAATGACTTGTACTTATAACTACAAAAACAAAAACATAAAATAATGTATGTGAAATAATTACAATTAATACAATTGATCGATTACAAGCTTATAATCCCTACAATATAACCAAAACTAGGACGCCATCAACAACACACTCGCTGCCTCATCATGTTATAAATGGTTCTATTTTTGAAGACTATTCATAATAATGAAACGAGCTGAAACTGTTATAGATCATATTTTAGGACATGTTAACTAAAACTAAAAAACCATAGGTGGCCAAAATTAGGAAACAAAAAAATCATTGAACAAACTTCTTATTGTGCCACATCATAATTGTCTTTGAATTATATGAAAAATGAAAGAAATTTTCTAAGAATTTCTTTTGATATCAAAATCCAAAATACACCGCTTTATTTTAAATAAACAGTAAAAAAAAACGCTCTTCTAAATAAACTACAAACAAAAGCCGCCTTACATGTTAGAGAGACGAGACGAGTTGAGATGAAATGAGCCAAGTTAGTAAGTGTGTGTTTAACCTACTGTGGTAATAATTACTATTATCCTTTTTCTGTTGTTGTTTGGTTGTTTTTATCCCACATTTCTATAAGGCGTTGAAATTGTCGTTTTTTCCCCTGTGATCTTTGCCATCGATCCATCTAGAATATGCTGACACATTTTGTAGATGAGGAAATTGTTAAATCATTTCATTTCATGTAGATTAAAATATGTACATACATATGTACAAAACAGTGGCGCTTAGATTATCTCTCTCTCGTCATTTAGTTACATGTAGTTACTGGTTGATGCATCTACCTGTGAGTTTGCAAAAAAAAAATTCATTATTTTTAGGAAACTCCAACTGTTTGATTAATGAAAGTTTTGTTTTTCTTTTTCGTTTAAACTGTCTTCAAAGAAAAAAAACATTTAGTTTCTAAGTATATTTGACATGATCATGTTGAAAATGATCAAAGGAAAATATACCAATATAAACTAAAAGTACATACTTATAAACTACAAAATTGTTGATAAATTCTACAATATAAAGCGTTGTTCACATTAAATCCGGTTGCATAAATATTTTAATATTTATGTAACTTAAAGCGATAGAATATATTTCAACCACACAATTTATAAAAATATTTAATATTTATCAGCTAAAATTTATTTTTTTCTTATAATAAATCGTATTTTTGTTTTGATGGATTGCATTAATATTACATAAGTTAAGTTGCACAACATATCGATCCACTTATTTAAAATTGATAAAAATTTTAATGCCAACATCTACAGCAGCACTCCGCTTTACTTTCTTTTGTGTGGTGACGTCTTATAAGATGCAGCAAACGTTTCCGCAGTCGTTATTTTATATAGATATCCGAAGCTAAAGAGCTTACAAAAGGTCTTGGTATCATATCAGCCATAATAAATAACATTTTATTAAAACTTTGTCGTAAAGAATGCGTTCCAGTTGTATAGCAACACTATTCTGTTTAGACCTATACCAGGAGTTTGCTCTATTGAACATAGTATTCTCTTTCTTAGTACCTGGTTTCCTATCATCTTTTAAAAGAATTTTTGCAGGATTCTTTCTATTTTGATTTTCCATAGCTCAGCACTAGTACAAATATAAAGCGTGAATTATTTCGAGGTTCCCTATTTTTTTAAAGAAAAAAACACAGAAAATTCAAATTTAATGGGAATTATCATTCTTTGGCATGTATTTTTTGAAGATTATGTCTATCAAATATTGGCCGTTGCAACGTCGCAGATGGTCTATCCGTGGAGTCCAATTTTCGATGACTCGTTCAAGTATTTCGACTGATAACTGGCAAATGACACGCATGATGTTTTTCTCCAGGGCCTTAATCGAAGCGGGTTTGTCCGCATAAACTTTAGACTTTACATATACCCACAGGAAAAAGTCTAACGGTGTGATATCACACGATCTTGGTGGCCAATCGACCGGGCCAAAACGTGAAATTATGTGATCACCGAAGTGTTCTCTCAATAAATCCATTGATTGATGCGATGTGTGGAAAGTGACACCATCTTGCTGAAACCAAAAGTCGCCGAGATCACGAGCTTCAATTTCAGGCATTAAATAATCAGTTATCATGGCACGATAACGTTCGTCATTGACGGTTACGTTCGCACCAGCATCATTTTTAAAGAAATATGGACCACACCATGACGTGGTTGTTTCTGGATGAAGCAGTTCTTGAATCTCTTCAGGTTGCTCTTCGTCTCAAATGCGTCAATTTTGTTTGTTTCCATACATTGAGCCAGAAATGGTCCTCATCGCTGAACAAAATTTGCCTCGAAAACCTCGGATCTTCTTGGAAGAGCCCATAGAGCGAAGCGAAATTTTTTCTTTCTTGATGTTAACTTTAACTTTTATGCTTTCGAATTCGCAAACAAATAATATTTATTATTAGTTTTCTTGTAGCTTAATCATAGACTGCTTTGTATAACTATAAATACATAAAACTTTTCTTAATTTTGTAAGTTAAGGAAAATGTTAAATATTTTAACCTACATATGTAGGTTGTTTTGTTTCACCTCTTTAAAATTTATGAATTAATTAATTAGTGTTTCATAACTATAAATACCCTGAAATCAAAAAAAAAATTAAAATACCAATACACGAAAAATTTTGATTTTAATAATGTGTTAGGCCTATTTTTTTTTAATCAACTCGAAAATTTCATAAGGCATACTATTCGTATATCATTAGATCCAAGCATCTATAACAGCTTCTTATCGGGTTTCAGCATAAATTCGACGGCTTAGCATCCTCAAATGTTCCCAATGGGGTTCTGATCTGAAGACATCCGGGTCATTCAAGTTCATTCACATTTTTCGAAGACAACCATTCGTTTGTTTGACGACTTACAGAAGAATTCATTTTGGTGCTTGGTAGTGCCACATCTAGCATAGCGTCTTCGCTAAAAGCTCCCCAAACCATCAAAGAACCATCAGAGAAATATCGTGGTTTTTTCCGTAGGTCTCTCCAATAGCTGTTGAAAACACCTGGATCATCAAGATCCCACCGGAAAATATCACCTTAAACAAATATGTTTAAATAGTACAACTATTAACAACGATTAGCGTCTTACCTGTTTCCAGTTAGTTTGTGAGTTTGTAAAAGAATTCTTGTCTAGCAGTCTTGTGGCGGATTAAAAACCTTGGCACAGACAATAGCTTTTGTCGAGTAATAGTCTGGGATTTTTTAACTCTACTTATGATTGATTTGGACTCATTTACCTCACATTAACTAATATTCTAACCAATGATATTCAATGCGTTGCTGGCACAGCTTATAATTCTTCGATTGTCTTGCTCGGGTCGCCACATTTTTTTTACCAGAATAATCCGGATTATTTTGAAAAATTTTTTTTTGAAACTTAAATTTGACCTTTTGCAAAATCACAAATGTACAAACCGCGTGGCATTTTATAGCAAATTGTTGAAAATTGCATAATAGGAATAAATAATAGTTATAATTTTGTTTTTCTAATATTCTTCTTTGTTTATCATAAAATGTAATTATAGTTATGAAACACTAACAAAATATTAATGCACAATTGCACTTTAAAATTACTGAAGTGGTCTTTCAAATTTTGAATAAAAAGAAACCATACTCTTAAAAAATTGTACATGTTTTAAAAAACTGTTTTTAACTTTACAATAAATATCAAACATCAAGTGTAATTATAGTTATGCAATACAATGTTGTATGTTATCAGTACTACGCAATTGTGCTAATCAAGTGGATAAAAATTTGCAATCAAAATAAAGTTTAATTGCATTAACTAAAGAAAATTACTACATTATTTACACTAAACATTTCATTTTGTCGAAAGAGAGTAACAATTCGGTATGTGAGAATAATTAAAAAAATTCCTTAGAGAATAACATTTGAATAAAGCAGCTGTCAAGATTGAGAGCTGCTGAAAGAAAATATGGAAAATAACGTATAAAACAAAAAATGTTTTGCGATAGAAAGAAAAATTATGCTAAATGAAAAGCGAAGTTTGGAACATTGGTCGAAATTGCTTGAATTAATCCTTATGAAAAAAGTGACGGAAAATTATGCCGCATGCTAAATCACGCTGTATTAGTTTGCCTATCTGTTGAAGTCGAAAACAAATTTGTATTTTTTTAGGAAACAATTATTTGTCATAATTTTGGGAACAAATAAAGATGACTTCATTTTGAAAACGAAAAAACTACATTATTTTACTCTGTAAAATAAATGGTTTTAATAAGAATTTATATATGAAAATTTTGTTTTATAAACCTTCAATAAAACAAAATTTCATCGAAATCGAAAACGAATCAGTTTTGGAAATGCATTTTAATGCAGTTATAATCTAATTTTTAAAATTATTGTTTTAAGATTCTCTTTAGTATCCCAATATCTTTATATTTTATGTGATAAAAGTTTTTCAATACAGAAATATTACGAAAAAATTGACTTCCAAAATTCATTCGTTTTCGATTTCCATCACATGCCTGAATGATATTGTTGTAATTATGTATTTATATTAAATGTGACTGTAAATATGTCAAACACTAAAAAATATGTTTTAAAAAACATTTTGTTTAACTTAAAAAAATGAAAATTTCTTTTGAAAAACACTACAAATTGACATTTCTGAAAACTAACAAAGAAAATCTCAACTGCTGCTGAGAAAATTGATGTATTTGGCTACCTTTTTACTCGTAAATCGAGAATTAACTCACTCCTTAAAATTTTCTAACAGTGGCTCAACAAATACTGCCACATACACAATTCACCAAATTTACGTCAGGTGACAACAATCAATCTTATAAAATAAAAATAAAAAACAGAGAAAATTCGAAAAAGGAAGAAATTTTCAATTGCATTTTCACAAAACACTTGTTCACCTGAAGGGCTTATTCACAATTAATTGCATGTCCTTTTTTATGTGTTGTGTGTGTGTTTCTACTTGATCAGTTGTAACTGATCTCTACTAAAACAGCAAAATGTCTTTGTTGTTGTTGCTGTCAACTTGCTTGTGCTGTAGTAGTATTATAGTTCGAAATAAATAGTTTTTGTTTCAGATGGCGTTAAGTTTAAGCATGTGTTTTTGTTTCGCTTTGTCCTTTTTTGAATTGTCCTGCTGTGCAAAAATTTGCTATTTTCCTGTGTAGTTATCTTTGTTGTTTTGAGCCTGTATTGCATGGCGCTAAGTAAACAAAAACATGATCCTTTTATAAGAATCCTTTGTTTTCATACCACTTTGCCGTTTTAGTATCTAAATTCTTTTTGCTGGCGTGTTGTGTAGTTGGTGATCTATTTTCATAATTATTCATTCGTAACGCCGGTTTACTATTGTTAATTCTTTTTTTAAATTTTTGCAATTACAAAATTACAATTTACCAATTCTACCGGCAGATCTTCTTGTTGTAACGTGTTCTGTTGATTTGAATGCTCAGCTTCTGTTGCTGGCTGATCTTTTCATAAGTTGATCCTTTTTTTGTTTTCGCCATTGTAAAGGATGCTAATTTTTTCTGCAAATATCCTTGAATTGTATAGACTTGTTGGTATATTATAATTGGTTCAACTTAGAGATTTGTGTGTGATCTTTTCCTAATACTGTTCTTTTTTTCCGATTGTTTAATTGTGTTGTTGCTGTTTTCTCTCAATCTCTAGGATTTAAATTAGGATTTTGTAATTGATCCTTTTATTGAGAGCAGGCCTTTTTTGGAAAATAAATAGATATATATTTGAGATATGCAAAGTGTTTTGTTATCAATATGTATATTTATTTAATGTATTAAGATTATTCAATTTATTAACAACTGAATATGAGTTAAGTAAAACCTGAACAGTTTTTTAGATGTTTATTTTATTAGAAATGCCCGTCTTAATATATACTACTATTTTCATCGCTTACGGCCCGTTTTGAACTTAACAATTAAAGTGTTTTTAAACTTAAGTTCTGTTTAAATACAAAATTCAATTTTATAGATCCTATTTAAATATATGTAACTTAAATCATTTAAATACAGCTTAAGTTGTTCATACTACCATATGATTTTGACAGTTCCGCAAATTATGAAAATTGCGCATTGAAGTTTTTTTTATTATTTGATAAAAATATTTAATAAATAAACTCTGCGCGAATAAAAACATTGTGCTACTGTGTTATTAATATCAACTAAAACAATGAATTTAGATGAAGAGGATATGAATGATACAGCTTTTGTCCAACGGTAACCCACCTTGTTGATCGCTGTGGACACTCCTTGCAAGAGAGTTAACTTAGGTTCTTCACTGGGGGCTCAAAGAGAGAGACAGAGAGAGAGGTGTGGGAGAAGACTTTAATATTGCACGACGAAGGAACGAACCCGTTCAGACTAAAGGTTGATTCACCCATTCGTTCTGAGCAAAATATTTATTCGGACAAAGTTTTTTTTCTGAAGTTTGACGTCTCTATTTTAAGAGAGAGAAAATATTTTTTACGAACAAGTCTGGACAAAAATGAACTGAGTTGTCAATAGGTTACGTTCCTGTCTGTGATGTTTGTGAAATTAAATTATTCATTTCATTTATTCATTCAAAATTTTTTAAATTGTTTTTGAAAAATATACACAATATTTTGAAATAATTTAATATTTGTTTTTTGAAACTTAAAAACCAAAGCAAAATAAATCAATGGCCACAATATTACCATTTGTAAAACTAATAGATTTCGTTTACATAGGCAGCTTTGATTTTCTAGGAAAATCGTTCGAAATGGGTGAATCGTGCTGCAAAAAACTGTCAGTAAAAAAATGTATGTAATGCATTTACACGCTTACAAGGTGTAATTGGCTCAAGAACTAAAGCCTCTTGACCATTCCAAACGTCGTGAATGGGCAGAATGGTGGCAAGAAATGGCAACAGTGGATGATCAATTTTCGAAGAAAATCATCTTCAGTGATGAGGCACATTTTCACCTCAGTGGATTCGTCAATAAACAGAATTGCCGCATTTGGGCGAATGAGAATCCAAGAGTGATTGTCGAAAAACCAATGCACCCACAAAGAGTGACTGTTTGGTGCGATTTATGGGCTGGCGGCATCATCGGGCCGTATTTTTTCCAAAATGAGGCCGGGCAGGCAGTTACTGTGAATGGTGTTCGCTATCGTGAGATGATAACGAACTTTTTATGGCCCGAATTGGAAGATATGGATGTGGACGATATGTGGTTTCAGCAGGACGATGCCACTTGCCACACAGCTAACGAAACAATGGCTCTTTTGCGCAACAAATTCAATGGCCGTATTATCTCACGTAATGGCGATGTCAATTGGCCGCCAAGATCATGTGATTTGACACCGTTGGACTTTTTTCTTTGCGGTTATTTGAAAGAAAAGGTGTACGTCGATAAGCCAGCAACAATTCAAGAGCTAAAGGATGAGATAATTCGGCACATTAACGGCATAGAACCTCCATTATACCTCAGGGTCATCGAAAATTTGGACCATCGGATGGAGGTGTGCTGCCGTGGTCGCGGCGCCCATTTGGCCGATATTTTGTTCCATACATAATTGAGTAATACCAATATATCATAATAAAATAAAATTACAATAATTTCCTAAATAGTTTGTGTTTTATTCAAAATCAACATCGGCCCTTGAAATTTAACCACCCGTTAGCTGAATCGATCTTAACGTTACAATGCAGTGTTTTACAGGCTGACATTTCGGGCTGCAACAGGGAAGTTTTTATCGGATAGCCTTCTTAATTTGGTTGTTGAATAATGGTCATCTTTAGGCATTCCATACTTGCACTCTATTTTATACCAAATCACGAAGGTGTACCAGGTATTCACATCGAGGATACTCTGAAAAAGACATTTCTATATTATGACTTCTGTGGATGTCGGAATGATGATGATTTTACCTGATTGATCTCTCGGAGTTGGATGTTAGCAGGATACATACCTTCTTTACGGTTGAAGGGAGTTCTTACGACAACCCTTTATTTGCAGGGATCAATGCTGAATGACCCAACTAAATCACAATTAGAAAACTAACTTATTCAAATAAATTATGTATGTGTGTTTCAAATATCTCCATCAACAAATCAATCCGTTTTGATGTAAATATGAGAAACATGTCAATGAGTCCCAATTTACACGAAACAATTCTTTAACTTTATTTTCTTCTTAGCAACAAGTAAATGGAACGAAACTCTAAATAATAGAGTACTATTTAAATATTGGAAGTACAAAATAATTTTAAACAATCGATGTTTACAAGTAGTTTTGAAATGATTTCCTGAATCTACTAGGACTGACTGACGTTTATTTCCAAAATGGAATGGAAAGAGTCCAATGAAGTACGTTTAAGAACAAAGTACCATAGAAATAGTAGGAGAATAGAAAACTGATTTTAAAAAATAGAAAATTGAGTAGTTTAATATTAGGCCAAAGTAATATGTATATTAGACCAGTCTTTTCCCACTTTATAAAAAGGTTTTATAATTCATTCGTAGCTGTTTTTGAGTCCAGATTGGGTCTTTTTATGCGAATTTTGAAATATTTCAACTTTTGGAGCGTACATAACTTTATTTAAGATCCATCTCGTAAATAATAACTATTCAAACAACTGCTTGCATTTATCAAGATTTAGTACTTTTGAGCGCTGTACGCATACGCATTTCCTCGTCCTCCATAGCAAAATGCCAAGTCATCTATACTATTGTGTTTATATTCTAATCATTCAGTTTATGATTTAATTAAATAATAATCAAGAAATCAAAAATCAATTAACGAAGAACTAATAGTACAGTAAAATCAAATCTACCAAAGAAATCATTATAAAGCTGCAATTTTTAATATATTATTATAATATATTTAAGCAAAAGACAAAAAAAACAAAAAAGACTTGAATAACAAACATGCCAAACCCATTAACTGACGAAAATTCAATTTTAATTGAGGCAGCAACAAAAGACACACATTGCAACAAAATGACAATCAAAAAAACTTTATTTGACACGAACTATGTGTAATGATCTAAACATGAATTCACATTGTAGTAGACTGACGACGACTTTAATTCAACTGACTGACTGACTTGACTGAATGAATGAATGGTTGGTTAAATGACATACGCAGATTTCCGCCTTTTTATGGCGGCTACTCGTACTACTAAAACTATTATACAATCTGGATCAAATTAACAATCACACACATGGCAGCCATTAACAAGTTTTTTGTTGTTGTTTTTTTTTTATTGACCTAATGTCTTACAGCCGTCAAAATCCACAAGCCAAGTTTATTTGTTATTAAAGAGAAAGAGAAACGTTCAACAAAAAAAAGCGTAGTACCATGTTTTAATTAAAAGTCATTAAGTTGTAGAAGAATTGTCTTCGTCAAAAGTCAATTCCTTAGCATAACAAATCTAAGAAAGTACCAAATCACGCTTGAACTTAATAATGGGAAAAACTCTCTTTTATAAAACAAGCTTTTTTGTAAGTCCAGATACACACCCGGGTGAATAAATGTGTTTGTATTGTAATGACGAAAAAAGACGTTAAAGAAAAACGCTTTATTGTATTTTAATTGTCCTGCATGCAAACGTTGTGATCACTCTGTCGTACTTCTAGATGACAGACTGATCATTTAGTAGAGCCCAAGTAAGAATAAGTACCGGGTTGGAGTGTTTTGCTGAGTTGGGTCGACTTGTTAATGAGCTTTACTAAAAAGCAACTTAAAGCTAAATGATGACTCCACAAACTATTTATAGAGATCAAAATCAGGGTATATAATGACGAAGATTTTAAAAGCTTTTTTAAAATACATATGAATTTTTTTGACGATTCCAAAGGTCACATTTTTGTATAATTTTGAATTGAAGTGTTTAGATAAAAGATAGTCAGTTTGGAATTGAAGTACTTGAAAATTAAAACAGCCTAATATAATGGTTGCCTTTACAATAATCTAAATTTAAGGACAATCATTGATTTAATTGTAGTAACTGTTAGATTTAAAATAGCTTTATTTTCAGAGTGTAGAGTACAAATGAAAATATCTATAAATTCATGAATGATTATAAAACATGCGACGACAATTTGGCGTCAAGCCAACGAACTCCAAGTCCAGATTTATTTTTCTTTTTTACATTTTATCTTTCAATGTTGTTATTGCTGCTGCTGCTGGCGGCTCATGTTGTCGTTTTTATTATTCCAAACTCTCATCAAAATCTTTGAAATCTTGATTGGGGTTCGTGTCTTTCGTCCACAGAATGTGAACAACGAGTATAATAAAGAATCAATCCATCTGTGGTGGCGTGTGGTGTTCCCATATGAAATGACAATTTTATTGGAATGTAATCGGACAACATGGACAAATGACAGCTAAACGCACGACAATTTCATTTGTTGGATTGTGTTGTGGTCGTTGGTGCTGCTGATGAGGCTGACTACGATGATGCAGTTCAAACTAGAAACAACAGATGAATTAGTTGACCGTACGTACAAACGATGTAGAGAGACTGGCTGGCTGGCTGGTTGACGGCTGTTTGATTTGTTTGTTTTAAATTTCGTGACCAAATTGTAACGACTTTTTTCTGTTGCATTTCCATCTTCATCTTCTAGCGGTCGTTTGTTCGTTTTATTTGGCCGCTCTTCAAAAACCCATTTAAAAACCAGTACAAGAAAACGCAAAAGTAAAAAGGCTTGTGTCTCTCTGTAACTATGAAATGCATACGTATAAATAGTGAATAAATAAAACAAACTGCCTAATGTTTCTATGTATCTGAGCATAAATCTGAATGTATGTATGTATTTAGAAGTCTGGTTAATGATGATGACATTGGCAGTGGTCTAGTCCGTTTTAACTGTTGTAAAATTACAGACCAACAAAGAAACCAGTTAATTTCAGTTACTCGTGTTTATATATTTTCATAGCAACAGTTTCTTGGTTTAGTTTAGTAAATTTTAATTTTAATTGTTGTCTTTGCGGATCCGTTATTAAGCTGGAGTTTGTAGACATTTTGACATTTTTAAACATTTAAGACAATTGTACTGCCTTGATTTGTGTCACATTTGTTTTGTTGTCACTTGGTTTGTTTACTACACCTGTCGTTTGGCTAAATATTCCCATGCAAAATGTTTTACTTTTAAATGTTAAGTATTTGATTTATGCCATAATAGGAAGTGATATTTTGTTTCGAAATGTCAACAAAGAAAATGTGTATCAATTAATTTAAACTTGATCGTATTGTAAAGAATACAATGTTTAACTTATTTCTGTACATTTTAATCCAGATTGTATAAAAGATTTATAAGTCTTATGTTAGTTTAAAGCATTGTTTGGCATTCATAGCCACCAGGGTCGAATTAAATCGGTTATTTATCTACAAACAATATTAATATGAATGAAGTTTATAAAACTAATCAAATATGATCATAAAAATCACAATAAATAGCAGAGAAAGAAAGTGTATAACATGTTATTATAGTCCTTGTTCCATGTTCTCTTTATGACGACCACTGGTTAAAAGACAACTCAACACTGAAAACTGTATGATCATTTATGTTGACCCATAGTGATTCATATATAGAGAGGTGCTATTATCTTACTATTTTTTTTAAATTCATTTAATTTGAGTAAATTTATAAATGACCATTGTCTATGTTAATAGATCCGGCAAAGCTTAAAGGACAAAAATTCATTTATTTTGAGTAAATATAAAAATATCTTTTTCTGGGTATATAGAGCCGCTAGAGCCTTTCTTTTTTCAAAAAAATGCATGTATTTTGAGTGTAGATATTGTTACGAAATTGTATTTCAATTTAAATTGAACGCATTTGTAGAGTTTTTATTCATAAACATTATTGAGAACACCCTGTTATAAAAATAATTGAGTTAAGTTTTAATGACTTTGACTGAATATTCTAGACATGAACATTCTAGACTTGCAGTCATGAACATTGTAGTATCTTAGCTCCTAACCATCCAGAAATTATGATTGGTGTAGAAATAGACTAACAGGGCCAATCAAGTTAATGAGTTTATTTGTGAGTCTTTGTTGTGTAAACATCAAACGTTCTCAAACTATAATTTAAGTGTGTTCTTGAACCGTAATATATATAAGTGTGTAAAAAGACTAAGTGTTCATTTACTATTGTTTTTGTATACATTTAAATTAATAAAGACGCGTTATATTTTCTTCAAATACTTGACGCTTTTATTTTGCAATTAAAAAGAATCCGGTTTATTTAAAGGAAATAAACCACCGTTTTTAAAAGGTAAAAACGTAACAATATATATAAAAGTCCATTTTTTTTAGCCTAAAGGCTAAAATTTTGAAAAATTTTATGTATTTTGAGTAAAGTTGGTTGTCTTTCTAGTAGACAGACACATCATTTAGTAGATCCCATAATAAATAAATACCCGATTGGAGTGTTTTCCCTGAGTTAGATTGACTTGTAGAAGAACTTTACCATAAAGAGTAAAGAAATGTTGAAACCATGAAGCCAGTGTGGTTCTACCAAGTAACCTCATCCTACATAATCCTATAGTAGCATCATCTAGATCTTGATGTCTAATTCCACAATATCTAAACTACTGATCTGACTTCACTTTTCTCAATGAAATTTATCGAAACTATTTAAGATGCAGCTTGTTATGCTTCCCTAGGTACGCTGCTTTGTTCATACTTCAAGCAATGATAAGACTCTGACAGATCCAACAAAATCTTCTCTTCAAACACTTTCAACCTCAAGTTAAGATGAAGGTCTCAATTTAAGAAAGCTTCAAGAATATTTTCGTCCTTTTGAAGATTTCGCTTTTGATCCAATCTATTTCGTGGTTAGTCAGCCATCATACAATTGCTCACAAATCTTGTAACATCACTTGTTCGTTATTTCAGTATAGACCTTGTAGGGATCATTCTAGGAAGGTATAAAGTGATTTCATTATTATCATTATCAACAAACACAACAGTCAGCGTAATAAGTTTCAAAGATCTGCGTGTTGTAACTGATATAGTCAAGAGCCTGCTAACCATATGATGGGAAACCGTCAGTAGAGAAGTTTATTGTTTTTTCAGCAAATCTAGTTATCAAAATATCCAGTGTCCATTTAATAATAATTGGGTCATGTTATATAATGTTGCTTGTTGTTGATAAAACCACAAGATCGAAATATTCAATTATTGCCATAAAATGATGACTAACGACATCATTCAATAGTTTGCCCATTTTTTTTTTCAAGAAAAAATGGCTGATGCTAATCAGTCAATAAAATGCTGTCAATTGTTATGACTAGATACGTGGACTGTCTACCCTCTGTTGTAAGAGACATTGGTATATTTCACCTGAATTAGAATTATTATAGGCGCTAGAAAAAGCTGATAAAACATGTAATGCTCACAAGCAATGATCCTGGCATATGAGTTTCCAAAATTGTCTCTTTTGTGCTCATACAATTTATTTATGCGGATTGTTGTGTTGTTTTTAACATGCAAAATTTGATTAATGAATACTTTAAATTGTGAAATATATTATCAACAAAGTATAAATTTACATCGCTTAAAATGCTTTAATGTCATGATAAATTTTATTTTGTAATGGTCGCCATTTATATACAAACTTCCTCCCTCTAACCTCCCCGTAAATACAATAGCAATAAAGTATTTTCAATTATACCAAACAACAAAATACTTGAAATGTCATGGTATTTTGATTTTAATTTAAAATATTTTTTTCAAATGTCTACATTAAAACTCTTCAAACAAATCAATGGCGTAGTGTACATTTAAATTTGGCACGAGAAATAAACATACAAAACATAACATAACAAAAAACAAAAACAATAATGAACGACGTCATTAAGAAAATATGAATTAAAATCATTATAATCACAATAATTCGTCAACCCTTAATAATGCCCCAAAAAATTAAAAAAAAAATATATTAAATCATAATAAAATATGGCAGGACACTTAAAGGCCAACAAGTAAATTTGCACAAAATAAAAGCGTCATCATCATCAGCATCGCAATCTGAAAATCCTCAAAGGATATGCTAAATACACACATACACACTCCCATACTTGTTCATACTTGATGTGGCACTTACACTTACGCCATCCAGCCCAGCGCAAGGATAAAGGATGACTGCTTCCCTGTTTGAATGACTGCCATTTTTAATATTTGTATAGAAAAAGATGAGATTTTACAAAAATTAAAATCACAAAGCTTGAATTTGAATTTTTTTTTGTTTAAGTTTTTTTCATTTTCTGCATCAAGTTGTTGATTGTTTGCTTTTTATTAAAATAAAAATATTTTAAATACATAAATGCATGAAAGAGTATATAGAATAATATACATATTATGTATTTCTATATTGTATACAGTGTATGTACATACTTGTGTGTTGGGTAAACAAAGACAGTACTTGTTTATACATGTCAAAAGGATAAATGTCTACTATTGCGTTTCACAAAAAAAATATATATGACGTTTTTTTCTTTCAGATCTCCGCTTGTGTTTTTTTTTTTTATCAAAACATCCAGTCTTTTTGAAATAATACAAAAAAACTCTTTGACGTTCATTCATTATCCTTCCACCACTTTGTTTAAGAGCATTGGGTGCAGAGCGCTGGATGGATGATCCTTAAGTTTGTTGTGTTTTTTTTTTTTTGAAAATGAAATAATGAAAAATAAAACACATGTAATTAGCTTGGAATGCTAGGAAGTTTAAGTGAATTTTGTACAGGGTTTTTAGAAAAGGGCCTCGCTAGTGTTTGCTTTATCAACCTTCAGATCTCACTAATGCCAATGCCGTTCGCATATTTGAGTTTTAGTGTACGTTTTTGGAATATACGCCATCGAATAAATCACATACATTCTTCATCGACTTCCCAGACTTAAGGTACGGTCACACTTGGCAAATATTTGCCGAGAAAGACGTAACTACTAAGTAAGATATATTTGAACTCGTTTAGTTATTTAAAAAAAAAACTTTTCTTATTTAGGCCAAATTTATTTGTAAAAGTAAACAACGTCAAACACATTGGTGCTAAAACAATTGGTTACGCTTTTTTGAGTAAATTTTTGTCATGTGTGACCATACGTAATTATTGAGATACCGATAGCAATGCTAGCAAGAGGAAACGAAAGTTGCAATAAAAAATCTGTAACTTGATTTTGAACATGCAGTGGTGTTGGACATCTGTCCGATATCAGTTTTCATTTATCAAACTTTACTTTTTCAAATAAAATTTAAATGTGAATGGTTGTCATCTCGTACATATCGCACACATAGTACAAAAGTGACTTAATTCAAAATTTTCTAAAATTGACTTTTTTCCATAAATTACTTCAGAGTACACATCTCTAACTGCTGCAAAAATTTCTTTCACATCACTATCTTCTTTAACTGGAAAAATACAAGTTTGTTTATTTTTATGTTAAGTGTGTTGCTTGTGCACGATGAACTTTTTTTCTCTCCTGAAAATTTTAGTATTTTGAGTTGTGCCACTTTTGTACTATGTGGGCGATATATTCTTTGTTTTATTTTTGAAAAACAACACTGTCTTTGAAAAAACCGAGTATGTATTAGGAAATTGTTCTAAACTGGCTAACAGGTTGACTGATGTAGTCCACTTCACAGCCTGGCCTTGATCTGACAATAAAAACTCTAACAAGAGCTGAGGTCTAACCAAAAAGTAGTCCTTCGACTCTACGGACTGCTTGTAGAACACGCGGGGCCTTTTAAAAATACTTTTGGAGAATTCACAAAATAATTAAAATCCCGCACTGTAACATAATTTAAATGAATTAATTGCAGGGGTGTGGTTGTTTCCGCAATAACAATAATGATGTCCTTTAACAAACACTCATATCACTGTTTATATGAGAGGGATGTGTGTATGTTTGTACATTTTCAATTGTGGTTGTTAGCTGCTGCTGCTGCTGCTCATTATAAACAATTTTTGCATAATGAATGTTGTCATTGAAAACTTTTTTTTAGCATTTCCCTTTATATATATGTGTGTATTCTATACATACATACATACATACATATTAATAAATGTAAGTGTGTAAGTGTGGAACAACCACCAACCATCAAAACTGAAATATAGAAATCTGGTGAAAGGGTGCCATTACCCAGAAATTCACATGTCAATGAGAATTTTTTAATGAAAAAATACAAACAACAACAACAACAACAGCACGAATCTCAGCAACAGGATTCACATTTCACTAACAACAATGACAACAACAACAGCAGCAGCAGAAACATTATTAACACAAAAGTAGTAGAGGCAATAACAACTATGAACAAGGATTAAAAATTATGAAATATGAACGCATGTTCCCATCATTGTACTCTTAACCACCACCAACCAAACAAAAACAACAATTCGCATCATCATCAGAGCATCTCAGAGTGGAACAACTAACAATAAAGAAGCCGCTTTTAAGTTTAATAAAAAAATGTGTGCTGCAAGTACTTTCAACATCAATATTAATAAATATGTATGTATGTATGTATGAATGTATTTATGAATGTATATTTGTAAGGCAAGACATACTATTTAAAGCATCACACATCCACAATTATGAAATGTTACCCTTTTCCTGACAGTTTTGTCCTGAACTAAAAATATGAAAATGTGTTGTTTTCTTTTGAAATAAGGGTAATTTTAAATATGTATGTATGTGCATACATATGTACATATAATATTTTTCATACATATTTTCAATTCTTTTCCTAAAAATATTTTCGTCATAACAACAACTAATGACGTTTTACAATTTACAATAATTAGTATTCTATAGCAACAGCAACAAAATCTGTGTCTCTTCGTTTTCAATTTGCTTGGAGTGTTGAATTCCACCCCTTTCGGGAAAATAATGAAAATGAGATGAGGAAAAAGGGATTTATGCAAATGCCATTGAGAATGTCAAAAGTCTGTCATTGGCTTGAGCATGTTTTCTTAGGATTCCATAAAAATATGACGGCTTCCTGTTCATAATTTTTACAGTTAATACTGCTAGACAAACAGACGTCAAGTGTTGTATGGATGTCGTAGTTGTTTGTTGTTCCAGGGGGTTTTATGGCTTCACTTTTAAAGTAAGAGTTAAGAAATCAAAGATCAAGCGTATATTACAGATTATTTTATAATATTTTTAATAAATGAGTTAAAAATTTAACGATAAATAGCCTAATTCGCTCTCTATAAATACAATTTCCTTGAAAAGTATAGTCGTTGTACCTGTGTTCGATTGACGAACATAATAGTAAAAGGATGGTTTAAGAAAATACAGAAATATATGATAATCATAAATAAAAGTTTGATCTTAAACGGACAGTATGTTTTTCTTTTTCCTTTTGTAGTTTTTTTCTGAATCATGCTTTCTAGATGATTTGGATGAAAAACCATCAAACTTGAAAAATACAAAGTTTTACATAACTATGTATATGTATATGTACATAGTTTGACTTTTATTTTCACTGAGTTGTTTGTTAAATTAATATTCAAATTGTTTTACAAGAAAACTAAATTAACCTGATTTGATTTGATTTCATTAACTCGAATTCTATGCGAACGATAATTCAAACTATAACGTTCGATTTCTCCATTTTCGAGTCTTTAAACTAAAATATCAAAATAAGTTATTGCTGTTTCTTAATCGACAAATAGGTATAAACTGAATCTAGAGAATGTTTTCTACATGGAGAATTCCAAGTTTAAAAGACACTTCGGACTTTGCTTTCGTTCGAGATTAAGTAGCAGTCCTTTAAAAAATAAAAAAAAATAAAAATAAAAGAGCACTTATCAAAAATGCTAATTAACATTTTTAAGTCGATAAAAATAACTTATATTGAATTTAAATCTTTTAGTCCGCTTTCACACTCTTCAATTCTGTCTCGTCAAGGCAAGTATTTTTGGATGAAAAGGGAAAAGAGAATAAAAGAGGTACAAACTTTTGTTTTTTTTTCTTTCATGCATGCAGTGTTGCCAGAAAATGAATTTCAAAATATGCTAAAACTTGAACAACTAAGTGCTAAAATGTTCTACACAAGAACAAATAAGTGCTAAATTTTTTCAATGTAACAATACAATTTTTATTTCAAATATTACAAATATAAATTATAGTTTTTTCTAATTTTGTTCATAATTGTTGACTAGTTTTAATAGATTAAAATTCATATATTAATTCAAAAATTCCGTGTTCATTTACTTACCACACCGAAAGAAATTTAGTTGAAATATTAGTAAAAGTTATTTTTTATTTCACCAAAAGTATTTTTTAATGTAAAATAGTAAAAATATTTTCGAGAAGAAAATTTTTATAATAAGCACATTATGCTAAAAAGCATTTAGCGTAATTTTTAAAAATTTCAATGCATTTTCGAGAAACAAAATGCTTAATCTAGCACTAAAAGTGCTAAAATGGCAACACTGCATTCATGTTGATTTGCATGAAAAAGTACGAAAATTGCAAGTTCAAAAGAGAATCGAACGAAAACTGGTCAGCTAAAACTGCACTTTCTTGTATCATTGAATATTATTTTAAGAATTTATTTTTGAATTTTATTAGAATGTACAATATGTACTTTAAATACTCTTGAAATAAAAGATTTACTTTTAAATATTAGATCAAATAATAATGATAAATTAGTATAAAATTTTTAGAACTTTTATTTTTCATATCTTTCTCAATTTTTAATTTAAAATAATCTGAAAACTTTTTTCTAGTTAAAAATTTAAAACATTTGGACGCCCAAAATTGGACAGTAACCCTCCACCGAGTATATTAGAACAAGAGTTTTTCAGATGTGGAAGCTATAAGTGAGCTATGACCTATTATGGATAGATCATTATAAAATGTTAATGCTCGTTAAGTGATTTTCTTAAATGGACCTTGTCAATTAGCGACCGCTTCGCAAACAATTTTCAAATATAAATTATTTTTATACAAAACTTATTTGAAGAGAAATTTGTGTGAATAAATAAATAAGATATTTATGACCGATAACGTCACATTTCGAGAACACATTTGTATGGGGGCTAGGTGAAATAATGAACTGATTTCAACCAGTTTCAATACCAACCGTCCTTGGGCCGAAAATATGTATACATATGTATATAATATGTAAAATTTCACACAAATCCACAATGGTGGTGTGGCGTATAATGAACTATATTATCTGCCAAAAAAAAAACATCCTTAGAGAGTCTCCTATATACATATTTAGCGGGAATTTAAGAAATATTATGAAATTTGTTAGAAAAAGCTTAAGCTTAGGAAATTTTAATAAAATTTGGATGTGTTGATTAATTTTCATAGTTGTGTGGAGCATGCAATAGGGATAACCTCCACTCTGAGATTATATACATTATCTGATTTAGAATAGCTTCTCTCATATAAAGTAAATAGGTATTAATATTATGATATTAATATGGTTTTTTTGAGACCTACACGATTTGCTTTATTTCGACGACGATTGATTTATATATTTGGTTTAACGATAGTTTCAGGCTGTCACTAAAAATATTTTTATATGTACAGATATCTGCTTTTTGTATTCCATAAATCATTAAATAATTCCCTAGTTTAGAGTGAAAATCTGGAGTATGGTATCCCTGATTAAAAATCAAAATAACAAAAAATGTTTTCTTACTCTACCGAAAAACAACAAACATAATTGCAATGTAAATGTCAACAATATTACAACGAAATTTATTCATAACAAAACAAATAATAAGCAGATTAAGGTGAGAGCCTGGTGTAACTATACAAGGTGACTGCAAATCGGCAACATATACAACACAATACAGAAACAACAGGTATTTTGTTTGTGTAAAATAATGTACTACATACTGTCAAAAACACTTGAAAAAGTATTACTTTTGACATAAGTAAATTTTAAACAAAGTCAGTCAGCTGGACTACTACACTCACCTTATATAATTACATCATGGGTGAGAGCAACAATTTGCTCTCACGAAATATAACAATCAGTGATGGCAAACATGGTACAATTAGATTTTTTTTAACATTTTAGTATTTTAGTAGTATCGTGGTATTACCACGAGTCATTTAGTACAATTTCAAAATACTGTTGCATCATAATTTGGCATTTTAGATGAAATAGATAAATATATGATTTAAGTTACTATTTGTGTAATTTAATCTTTAAATATGCATCCATAAGATGATTATTACGACAAGAAATTTTTGGTTGAATTGTCAAACAATGGTAGCCTTTGACATATAAATTTACATTAAATGATTTTGAGGCTGAATTTTAAAACTTAAAACAAAGCTTAAAATGTGTCAAAATTGTTAGAAGTTAACCCTTCTATTTCTTCTATTCTTCAAAAAATAAATCATGTTATTTTGGAAGTGTAATCGAAAGATGCACGAACATATACATACATATACATAGGTATGTACATATACGTACATATATTTAACAAGGTTAACTTTTCGCTAATACATAATAATAAAATAGTTTAACATTGATTATACCTATAAGCTAATATTAAAAATGTTGGCTTATATGTATGTAGTACGTATATCCATGATATATTGAATTTTCGATTAAGTAATTTTGTGGCAAAGTTTTATTATTATTTAACAAACATTAAAAATGGTACCGTGGAGGTCTAAAAAGTACATTTTATTTATATACGTAGTTGGTACGAAATACAAAAACCCATTTTCCATCACTGATATCAATACACAATAATAAATTGCATTATAACAATAATTTTTTTTAAATACATTAGTTACAAACAGCGCTGCCAACTTTGACGATTTATCGTCATTTTGATGATTTTTTAAGTCAAATTTATTGGAATGACGATTGACGATTTTTATTTTTTCCCGCGAACAAAAATGACGATTTTTTAAAAGCAAAACATATGGTATCCTTTTTTCCTAAAATTCATATTTTGTAAGTCCCCTTTTGCAATGTAGAAATTGAAAGGAAGACAGACGAAGTTTGTTGGCGAGGGGTTGAAGAGGTAGAGTGTGTAGTACACGACTATCTGTACTGGACATTTTTTTTTTTTGTAGAAGAGTATTTGGTTAATTTTGGAATCCAAAGTTTTAATAACGAAAACATATTTTTAAATAAAGATGAAGTGTATCTTGGCAATTACGTGAAGGAAAACTAATCTATTTTAAATATTGAATATAGTCAATATAATATATTTGTTGAATTCTGCGTCCAATTTTATATTGAAAAATTTGTGAATCCAATTTTAAAACGTTTCGATTTTGGCGATAGACTTTTAGAAGGTAAACTTCATTGAATATCAAGAACTTGATACTGAAGTTCGAGAATTTACGTAATATGAAATTCACCGAACTCGAAAAATTGGCGTTTTGGAAAAATGTTTCTAATTTAAAGAGAATCAATAATGCAAAGGCCTTCTCTATTTTAACACAATTTGTTTCGAGTTTAATGGCACTACCACATTCGTTGGCCAACGATGAAAGCATTTGTAATATTGTAAATTTAAATAAAACAAAATCCAGAAATGCTTTGGATTATTCAACGTTACAAGGAATATTGTTTTCAAAAGATTATATTATTATATAATTGTGTTTTAAATTAGCAATTAAAAATGACTTATTAAACAATCACATAATACCAAAATTAAATTAATTATTTTTTTATTAAATATTAATTTATTAAATAAAGTTTACATGTAAATAAAATAAAAATATTTAAAAAGTTATTAAAAAAATGTTTTTGGTATTTTTAACGTATTTTTGTCTTGATGATTTTTTTCTTTTTAATTTGACGATATTTTTTTAAATTGACGATTTCTCCAAAAATAAAAGTTGGCAGCACTGGTTACAAACCTGCATTCATAAATAAATACATCTTATAAGATATATACATATATGCATATAATTAAACATATGTATGTATATACATATGTACATACATACAATTGTAACTACTTATTAAGAAAGCTAAATCAGTCATTTGTACATTATAACTTTTATTTTTGTCTTTTTCTCTTGCAGAAATTTCTGAAGACCTGTTATGTGCAAAACATTTACTACATATAAAATTTGACTTCTTCTTCTCGTATATCATAATCGTAAACGAGATGTGTCGAAAAGCCAAACCATACATGCATACTTACATACGAGACATATTGTGTGTGCATTCGTAAAGAGGAATTGAAGAAAACAACGTTCAAAGTTAAAAACTATAATATGTATTTTGTTTTTGTCTTTTAAAATCAATATATGTACCTACATAAGTATATATGTATGTATATATATATTCATTTATACATATATACTGTGAGCGTCAAAATAAAGTCTACAAAACCATTTATATAAGATAGTTTTTATTTCAGCTTTAAAATATGTATATGATTTTACTTAACATTGTATGTTTTTTAAATCATTATTCAGTTTTTTCTTAAACCTAAAAAGACAGCAACAAAAACTTAAAAAAAATAAAAGTTGTAAAACTAAAACAAAATCTATTCCATATTTTACGCGTCAAAAAAAAAAAAACGGTATAAATTGTATTTGTTACAAAAGTTTGTCTGATTTAGTATTTGGTTGCTTTTCCTTTTGCCTTAATTACGGTGTTCAGTCTTCGAGGCAACGATTCAACGAGTTTTTGGGTTATGTCAGATGAAATTTTCTGCCACTCCTCCATTATAATAGATTTTAACGTAGTGGTAGTAATTGCCCTCTTTCGTATTTGGCGGTCGAGATGCTTCCACAATTGGGGAGGCTGATCTAATGTTTTAGAGGTGTGATACAGGAGTCATTCTTTAACTATCCTTGCAGTATGTTTGGGATCATTGTCTTGTTGGAAGTTCCAAGGTAAGCTCAATTTCTCCAGATAATCCGTTTCCCAACTCCACTTGCCGCCATACATACCCAGACCATCACCGAACCCCCTCCATGTTTAACTGTAGATATTAAATGCATAATAGTTGCTACAAAAAATATTTTTTTTTTCTGGATCCTGAATATATTTTACAAGATGCTATTAAAGGCTAAAACAACAACAAACCAATATCAATACTAATAATTTATTGTCATATTTACATACACACATACATTATAGAAAATAGTCAACAACTAAATTTGATGTTGATAAAACTTTACCGGCTATAGGGTGTACATTAAAAACTTTATTTTAAACACCGTTATAATTGCTGTTGAAAAATGTACATTAAATGAGAAACATACATAATTTAACTAAACATTTATAGTAGTTTTGCTAATATTTCTGAATGCCTGATAGTTGATATTGATGATTTCATATTATGATTAAATAAAAAATAAATAAAATTCATTGTTAAAAAAACAGCATTCAAAAACATGTGTAGTAAGTAGTAAGTAGAGTATTTATTATCTATGATTTATACATAATATATAATAATATTTTATATACTTTAATATATAATATTTTTTAAATCTTACTTATTTATTATAACTGCAGTGTTTTGTTATTGCAAAATGCACATACCTACATACTTTTTAAATTTTTCAATAACTTCCTAATTTTTATGAACTCCTGATATTGATTTGGATTATTTTATTGTTTATTGTTATTAATTTAATAATAATTATTATAATCAGAAAGAACCTGAGGTTAAATTTATAAGTATATATATATATATATTTATTTATCATGTTTCCATATTATGTTCTTTTTACTTTAAATAATAATACATATAGTAAAAAATGTGCAGCATTTATCTAATAATTTATAAATTTGTATATTTAAAAGAATTAATAAAAGAATATTTAATTAAAAAATCAAGAGTTTTATTTAATAATTAATTGGTTTTGTCTACAATACATACAGTAGGGTATTTAGATTTAGTCCATAATTTCCACTTGCTAATTTTGCTGACCTCGTAGTTATTATATAAATGAACTGCATCTTTACAAATCTGTCTACAATCAGTGATGCCAACTCTTGCACAATCAAAAGCACTGTGAGCACATAAAAAAGATTGATATTCCCTATTATTGATGATTTTTATTTGACAATGATTGATTTTTATTAATCAATATAAGAAAAACTTTTACACGAATCTGTTACTTTTTCATGTTTTTTGTATGACTATGATGTAGTAGATCACTATATCGGGCTTTAGTTTCAGAATTATAACAAATACAAAGTGCCTTTAACTCATCTTTTGCTGGTCTAAGCCACCTTTTGAATACGTACGGATTTTCAAATATATGTTTGAAAAAAAATTCTAGAAGCGTTTGCCAATATTACTTAAAACAAAAAATGTAATACACAGTTCTTAAAAGGCACTAAAAAGCACCAAAAAATACCCGAAAAGCGTCAAAATGGCAATACTGTCTACAATCATGAATTGAGAGAGAGAGTATAAAAAAACAAAGTACAAAGAGCGTAAAAATTAAAGTAAATATATATATGTATGTACATACATAAACCTTGCTGAATGTCATGATCGCCTGGCGAGATGGAAAATTTTGACATGACGTTAAAAAAAACTTTTTTAAAAATTTTTAACAATTTTTTGAAAATTACTTCCTTCAAAATATGTTCACCTGGTATTTTCAACATTAGTTTCCATGCCCATAAAAAAGTTTGCACACGCCTGAACCGAAAACTCGAAACGTAAATGCTGGGAAGCGTTTTTAAAAAGTTGGACTATATCAGGATAAATGCAGACTTGATATTTTAAATATTGATTGATATAGGTATTAAAAGACAAAAAAAATATTAGAAAAGCTACTGTACTGTATATTTGGAAAAATTCGAACTAAAAAATGTGTAATTTTTGGTAACTTTTGCGTCTATTGTTTTAAGACAATTAAATTTGTGTTGTGGCTTTATGCAATCACAAAAATAAATCGTTTCTTTATAATAATTTCCTTGGAAGTTAATATCGGGTAAAAAAAATTTGGATTTCTTGAACGGAATATAGGTGGGTGCTTTTTTAGAACTTTTGAATACTTTATTCTTAGTTGACAAACATTATTTTGTGCCGTTGTAGATTCGTAGATTTGCAAAGTAACTTTTTTATAAAACTAACTGTCGTAAAGACGGTAAAGACGGACAAAAAATAAAGAACTAACGTTAAATGTTTAATATATGTATGTATTTTTTTTAATTCATTATTTGTTTGTAAAATTTGTGTTGTTGCTCTATGTAATTAGAAAAATATTTACTAGGAAAGTACTTTTTCGATAGTCAACCTTCAAGGATTATTAAGTGCTACAGCTTTAAAGTATAGATTTATTTAAGCGATCAAAGTTTAATACATAGTTTGGATACATGGGTTTGGAAATTCAAGAAAAATAGCGAAAAATTGCACCTTTTTTATTCAATTTCTTGGATTGGATTTTTAGCTACTTATATGTATACATCCAAACAAAAAAAATATATAAATATAATCAAATGAACTGTTACGATACATAGTTGGTTGTTGCATACACAAAATTCTGTTCGCCTGTTAGTTTTTTCAATCGAAAGGTTGCCAAATTAATTTTTTTTATTCATTGAAATTAGGGAGAAATTATGTGTACGGCAAAACAACTTTATACATGCTGAAATTATGTTTGCCTGTTAATTACATTATTAGCAAACTGTACGAAATTTTTAAAATTTCTAAATATAAAATTTGAAATAAAAAAATTTTGTTTGTGAAATTTTTATTATTGCTTTCTTTATTTATGATATAAAAAATCAAATAGTTTTTAGAATCAAAATTTTGGAGACATGGCATGCATGGTGTAAGTAATACTACTCTACTACTTTCATAACAAAGTTTCACGAATATTTTCAGTAATCCTTAGTAACAAACAACCTTCAGCTCTGGTAACACATCTGAAATGAAAGGAAAAAATAAATATGAATAAAAACCCTATTAATAAAAATTTAAATTAGAGATATATTTTAAAACATAAATAATTAAGTACATTGTTTACTAAAAAAAGGCATTTAAATTATTTGTTAAATATAGAAATATGAATGATACTTCAACTCAAATTTCTATATACATATATGAAAAAAAACGAAGTTAATCAACAAAACTCGAATTTTTATTTACACTTCTACTATGTTTTCAGAATTTTTACAAGTCATTAGAAAAACAATAAATAAAATTTAACACCTCATTTAAACAAACAGTGAGTGATAATTATGTTTCAGCAAAAAAAAAAAAAAAATATATATGTATATATAATTTTTGTACAACAAGTGATAAAGGATAAATACATACATATACAATGATTACAATTTTGCACTTAACTAAATATATATGAATGTATAATAGAATAATACATCTTCACAGAGGGCAATCAAAACAAAAGGAAAAAAATATAAAAGAAAGAAAATCATAATATAAACATAAATAAATAAATATTCTACAATAGCAAAAGAAAACTATGAAAATTTATGAGACCACAATATTGTTAACCAAACATTCAGATAAGATACAAGAGCAACAATACAATGTCCTTTTAATATACTTACACACACACGCACACGTAACAGCAAACTAAAATTTAAAGAAAATAACAGCATGAAAACATCACATTTTTTGGTAGACAATAATGGTTCTGGAACAAAACGACCACTTGAAATGCGAAAACAATTAGATGAAAGTGGAAAAAACACTTGTTGTCACACACAGTCATGACATTTCGAGAATTGTAGGACTTAAAAAAAGGACAAGTATACAACAAAAACAAAATAAAACTGAAGTCAAAAACATGCGAAACAAATCACATCAAGTGCAACGAAAATTAAATAGAAAAATAAAAAGACAGTACAGAATGATTATATAGTGAGTGTGACAAAGCAACAGCTCTTGATCAAAACCAAAGATGACATTTAGGGGAAAATACACTGGAATAAAATGATTGGAGTTTCAATTTTCATAAATTATTTGGTATTAATTACACAATATTAATCTAAAAGGTTTTCCAACACAACAGGGGCATATTGAAATAGACAATTTTACTAGTTGACATGTGAGTAGTAGGAGCTTTGACAATTGTTACAATGAAACATTCAATATATAATTACATTTCATAAAATTCGTTATATTTTATGACAACATTAGCGTCCTTAGGTGACTGCTGTTAAAAATTTGGTCGAGAAAATTGTCGCATTTGTGTTTCTGTAAGTTCAATAGCTCTTATTGTCTTTGAACCTTTACATGCTGAACGAATCATTTTATGGTACGTTATGTGGTCTGCAGGAGTGGTTGAGCACTTATTTTTGGATCATGGGACTATGGTACAGATACAGTCTATAAAGATCTCACAGAATCGATTACAGTCTTAAAACTCAAAATTAATTTGTATAAAAGAATTAACATCTGTTCGACATCTGCCCGATATCATTTTTCATTTATAATTGTCAAATAAATATATAAATATTAATAGAGTTCGACATTTGTACCTTAAATATTGAAGGTTGCGACCAATACGAACTCAATATAAAGTGATGCAATTAGGAAGGATATTTCCAGGATCTACATCAACCTGAAACTAATTAACTGTTGACTTTAGTGGAATTCATTAGTGTAACCCGGGTATATCAAAAGTGAGGGACAATAGTGAAAGCCGATTTCCCTTCCGACACCTGTATTTCTGTGATCAGCCAGAAATTCACAGGGCTAGAAGTGGTGTGCAGCTGTTCGTGTAGTTTAGAGAATAATACTCGTAACCAACCGTAAGCACGGATTTTTGACATTTCTTTGTCAAACCGACACGCATATTGATTAAGTCCTTGAACTTGCAAAATCAGAGACCGAACATAGTAAATGTCTTCTCGAATAAAAACCAATCTGGTACAGCAACCGAAAATCCATGTTAGTAACGACTACAACATATTTTTTTTCAGTGTATTTCTTCTCCACACTCAAATGTCTCCCGCAAATGAATTTGACCATCAGTTTGCTGAGCCTTCTCATAAGCAAATCTAAAAGAATTTCGTTTCAACTAAAGGCTACATACAGCACACAGCAACATATGTATATGTATACATGCATATACATACATATATAAAATAAATTTCATAAGTGTGTTTTTGCTTTTAAAAACTAAACAGGATTAAAAAAAAAACTTTTTTAAGCCAAATTACAAGGGCCCTTAATAAATACCTGAAGAACCTGTTAAACATAGAACTCACACAATTATCTCAACAAAAAAGGTAAAATAAATAATAATACTTGTAAGGGCAATACGTGGACAACATTTCAGTATATGACAAATCTTGTCCAACATATGAAGCACCCTAGGAAAAGCAACAACATACACAAATTAAATGTGAAGACTAGGAACAACAAAAAACACATTATTAATCTCTTTAAAAAGTAGGCGGCATAATCTTAAAGTCAATATCAGAAGTTGAAAGAAAAAACAAACGTAAAATAAATTCCTAAACCGAATGACAATGAAAATCATTATTAAAATCCTTAAAAATGCACATGTTGTTTTGTTAAATGACACAATTTTCGTAACACTTGAATGTTAAAGTGTGTGTGTATGTTTATGAACATGTAAGAGAGTGTTGGTAACATGCAACCAAAAAAAAAAAAATGATGTATGATGTTTAAGAGGCAAGTATCTATTGTTCAATAAACCCAATACAATCCCTACATGCACATACTCTAACAAATACATACATACATACATACAGACTTAAAAAGAAGAGAAACTCTTGTTTAAGACTTGGTGTCGCTAATGACAGGGCTGTTCCCAAATCACATTAGTTGTCTTTTTCATTTTCTTATACGAAATACACACTTATACAAACACCCATTTTAAGAAAAGTGAGCTCAGACCCTATAATTTTCTGCTGGGACATTTGATTTGTGTAACATTAAAAAAAAATATACAACAACTGCTATTTAATTCTACTCAAAACTTTTGACGAACTGTCAGTTTGTATTTGTATGCTTCCATTAAAAACAAATTGAGAAACATTTTTAATACAAAAACAAATCTTTTGTTGACTTCCTTCTATGGTCCAGTGCCTGTTGTAATGACTGTCATTAACTTTTGACAATAGTTTTCTTTTTGTTCTTATTATTCTTATTACATATTTTTCCAAACGTCTACGATTTTCTGAAGGACAATAGTTTAGACTGTAGCTGTTCATTTACTGACGCCAATATTTAGTTTTTGAAAGAATAGAATTCATTAATCAAAGTAAGGCTAACGAATTATTAAATGTTCGTTTAATAGATTTTGTATTTCGAGGATACTATGGGATAAGTGAGAAATGAATACACTGGTTTATTATGTCGATATTATAAAATCATTTGGTATTTTTTTGCTTTTGACATGATCTGGATTTTAAATGTAAAACAAATTTAATTATTTATTAAATTTTTTGTTAGTTTAATAAATATATATGTATGTATATGTATATAAATCAAATAAATATATCGCTACTTTTAATTCCATTAGTTTCTAATAAATTATATTAGAAATTAAAAATCGTAATATTGTCTTAACTACTGGAAATTTTCACAATAGGATATTCTTACGAAATAATAAATTCTTGACTATATAAAGTTGTGAGTAGAGAAAGGGGCGTGGCGACGCCCATATAACCGAAAAATTTAAATCGCAATTTTTTGGGAATCTTTTACGTACGTCGATGATATTTGGTACATATGGTATTGGCGTAATTAGGAATACGTACCAGAAGAAAAGTGGGGGGGACCACGCCCCTTTTTAGGCAAATTCAAAATCGTAATATATTCTTAACTACTGGTCCGATTGTCATTAAATTTCCACAATAGGATATTCTTACGAAATAATATTATTGAGTATATAAAGTTGCAACTGAAATGCATCGCTCATATGACGCGCTTCAGTATCCTATTATTTTTCCATATGGAGAAGATGGATATCACTTTGAAATGAGCCAACTCAATCAAGCAACCCGTAAGTTTATAACCAAAAAATTTAAAAAAAAAACTTTAAAAAGTTAATATTATTAAAGTTTAAATTAAGTGAGAAACGAAATAAAAAAATGCCTTCTAAAAAATCATCCCTTATAGCACGTACTCAAAAATCATTGAAAATGAAATCCAATAGAGCAAACGAAACACATGAAGAACGGTATTTCCCAATATTGAACGCAGTTTTAAAAACAAGGTATGGCTGTGTGAACGAGCATTACTTGCTGCCAAAAACATTGATGTTTATTCCATAAACAGTGCTATTTTGTAAAAAAACGATGAAACTTCAGCAACGTACAAGTCTAACGAGAGAAGGAGATACCGTTAATTATCCTGTTGAGTCATTAAATTCACTCGATGTGCCAGGCTGCGTAATATCGATCCTTCACGGCTTTGCAATGGCATTCGTCTTGCAGTAAAAAAAAACTGATAAATAATGATACCAACATATTTATCATTCGATTTTAAACGATTGCAGTTTCCTGTTCGGATAGCGTTTGCGATGACTGTTAACAAAATTCAAGGTCAATATCTGCACGTTTGAGGCTTAAATTTAGCAAATCCATGTTTCTCGCATGGCTAGCTTTATGTTGTATGCTCCCGCGTAGGAAAAGAAGCTCCTGATGGGCAAACTAAAAATAGTGTATATCCTAAAGCATTGCAATAATTAAATTAAAATTAAATAAATAAATTTTTGTAAATATTTAAATACTTTTTATTTTATTTTATAACGAGAGGGTAGCGGAAAATATATTTATTTGGCTACCGACATTAGTATCTTAACAACCTGTGGTGTAGGCTTTCCTTCGAATGTTCAAACGATCATGTATGTTGTGAAAAATTGTCTTTTGACACTAAATATTTTTAATATTTCAAGGCGGTCGTCAAGAAAAAGTCTTAAGTTTTGCGACATCTGTAGTTTTACGTTTGTATGTCCCAATTTATACGAAACAAGTCTTTAAGCTAAGCTGATTACCTTTTAGTCATCGGGTGAGTAAAAGGAGTACAGTTACACTCGTATTACATACATATATGTATATAAATGTGTGTATACTCCCAAATAAAAATACGAGTTACATAAGCAATTAGAATTGTTCTGTATGAACACCGAAGAAATTTCAAGGAAAAAATTGTATCAATATTTTCAATAAAAATTGCTTCGTGTAAATAAATTAAAATTATGAAAATATGAAAAAAAAAATTCGCTCGTAAACATTTTATATTATACCTTTAAACAAAATACTTCAGAATAGTTTAATCCTTTTTAATATTTCAAGGCGGTCGTCAAGAAAAAGTCTTAAGTTTTGCGACATCTGTAGTTTTACGTTTGTATGTCCCAATTTACACGAAACAAGTCTTTAAGCTAAGCTGATTACCTTTTAGTCATCGGGTGAGTAAATGGAGTACAGTTACACTCGTATTACATACATATATGTATATAAATGTGTGTATACTCCCAAATAAAAATACGAGTTACATAAGCAATTAGAATTGTTCTGTATGAACACCGAAGAAATTTCAAGGAAAAAATTGTATCAATATTTTCAATAAAAATTGCTTCGTGTAAATAAATTAAAATTATGAAAATATGAAAAAAAAAATTCGCTCGTAAACATTTTATATTATACCTTTAAACAAAATACTTCAGAATAGTTTAATCCTTTCTTTATAACGATACAAGCTTCTGAAAGCAGAGTATCTAAGTTGTACTGATGGTCTTATTGAAGAAAGCCTAAAAAAATTAAACAAAAGATTTTTATCCTTCAAACGTCAACATAGGATCATCATGCATAAGAGTTACTACTATTTTTCTAAGAGAAAACTAGTAAAAGTAATATTTATTATCGTATGCTTTTATAAATGCGATGCATTTTTTAACAACGAATAATGTATTTCCAAACGGGCACTTTAAATGATTTTTAAAGATATGAAAACGTTGAGTTCTGAGCACAGTATGTTCGAATATAAGAACAGTTTGAGAAACAGAAATATGCACATTATTAAAAGTATTGATTGAAGTTATTTTTAAGAACATCTTAAAGAATTTTGGCGACGCGTACCTGGAAGTTTTAACGACTGTCTACAAACTGGCAAGTGTAAGCCAATATATAAACTTGAAGGCCGTTTTTGTGGAATCCGTAAAAATTCACAAACATATACAATCCATTTCGCTATGGACAAATTTAACTCCTTGCTTTAGGTATTACTTCCTGCCAAACTTAGGTAGCAGAATCTAGGAAAGTTATATTTTACGAATGAGGAAGTCATATCTTAAACCCAAAACTATTTAGAAGAGCTCTACAAGTTTGGCTTTACAAAGAAAATTCATTTTCAAAAAAATTTCGATGAACAAACAAAAAAGAAACTGATTAAAGGTCCTAATAACTTGACTTATTTTGATTTAATTTTATTCCAAAGACTGTGTAGAGGAAATTAGTTCCTAATCTCTTAAATCCGAATTTGGAACTTCTTAAGTGTAGACATAGTTTAATTCGGAATTGAGATATATAACAGGGTTGTATGTTTTGGATTTAGAAAATTATTTCCAATAATTTGCATGGTTTCGCCCATTAATCCATTCTTGAATTGGTGAAAAACTGAAACATTTATAAACAAATTTATAATCTATGACATTTGTTTAATTTTAAATAAGAGTGATGTTTAGAATATTATAACTCAATCACGTAAAATCACACGCTATCATAAGACATCGAAGAAAACTAATAGAAGCATCTTTAAAAACAATCCAGAGACGTAGTTCCTCAAAAAACAATTGACTGTTCAAGATAAGAAACAATGGAATTACAATGAAACAATAGGGAATTAGGAAAAAGTCCACCAACTAAAAGATTATTTTGGATATTTGTAGTACATTAAAAAGTTTTCGATTGGCACGAATATTAGGTTTGGTTTTGGCTTCGTTTAATAAATATAAATTCTTCCAAATTTCATTTATTTCATTTGCATAAATTTAAAAAAAATCTTTGTTCATAATTAAGAACTGTTTCTGTAAAAAAAACTCAATAAAAGTATTTTAATTATTCATGCATTGTAAAGTAATAATTTAAAACTTTCACCATGCACCACTATACGAGTAATAAACAGCCCCGAGATGTCCATCACCATCTAATTAATACATTTAAAACTTCCTGTTTGAAAATAAAAACAAAAATGTCATTATTATTTTACGCTAAAACCAAAAACCGTATAATGTCATAAAATACCAGCCCAACTATTACAACACAATTACTAGGCAAAGTTGAAACAAAAGAAGATTCTTATCAACAAAGACATCAGAAAGACAGACGGACAATACAAACAACTTGTGGTGATGGTGGTGGCAAAATTGACCCAACGGTTACACCTGAGCAACTACGAAGAAGACACTAAATATGATGATTAAACTGGGGAATACATTTATATGTCTGTATAATATTGTAAAGAAAAACTTAAAACAACAAATTAGCATAAAACAACGATAAATGTTGTTGACGGATACTTGTTCATTAACAAAACAAATACCAAATATATGTACGTTAGTGTTTTATGCTTAATAGTGCTGGGATGAGTTTTATGGAAGAACATTTTCACACAAACATAAAACCTTTAACAAGATCCAAAGGCCAGAATATGAAAAACAAAATTGTCGTCATGAAAAACAAAAGAGAAATATAAATAAAATAACACGAAAGAATAAAATTAAAATGGATTAAAATTAATGAAATTAGTAGAGTAGAGTCTACGACATTGTCTGTATTTTTTTTTTTTTTTATTAAAGTGAAAGACATTTAAACGGAAGAACACAGAAGTGAAAGACATTTACACATGCGCATATGTCTACATCTCTTTCTCACTCTCATACGCCAACATTAAGTGGTTGTTGTCGCTGCTAAATATGCCACACAAAATATGGTTGGTGATAATAATAATTGTATTTTATGTTAATAAAATTAATATGCGGTGGGAAATTTCTTGTGACATGATATAGATAAATTGATGTCGGTTTTTATGAGAGCTGTGCTCTATTTGCCTTTATAAAGCCAGCCGTCTTATTATAAAAAAACAACAAAAAACGTTTTTTGTTTTTAAGGTTATGAGACAAAAATTATGCAAATTGGGTCATTGTTTGGAAAATATGGTCTTTGTCGTAGTCATCATCATAACTTTTTTTTATATAAATATTTCAATATTTTATAATTTTTTTAACATTTAATAAACATAATTTGTTAACTAAATTGTTGGGAAATATACAAAGTGAAAGATTTATAAAAAAAAAAAAACTAAAGCTTGAAAACAAAGTTGCTAATTTCACAAAGACACCAATTAGCAGTGTGTGTAATTTAGATATTAGCGAGAAAATGTAAAAAATTAAATGGTAGGGTGGGTACCTCATGAGATTGCATCAGAAAATTGTATGATGTTTGTTGAAGAGTGATTCATATTTACATTTGTTACTTGAAAAGACATTTCGGGCAAAATAAATACAGCCACGTCACAGAATTTAATTCCGTTCGGAAGTGAAATTAATTTCGTATTTTGCTTCTATAGAAAAAGTAAAACGAAAAATTTTTTCGGAATACATAGCAAATTAAAAGTGGTTTTATTCCAAAAAAAATGTTTCGTTTTGCAAAAAAACGGAATTAATTCCACTTCCCAAAGGAATTAAATTCTGTGACATGGCTGATAGTTTTTAATTGTGAACATTTTCTTGCGATGATTGATGATTTCTTACTAGATTCTTTATCTAGATCCGATCATCAAACTAATGCTAACTTTGTAAAAGTCATTGTTTTCGAAATATCTTTTTGTATACAGGTATCGATAACGATGTTTATACGAGTTTTCTTTTTTATTTCGGATAAGAGTAAAATATTTTATTCTTTTCTTTTTTATTTCGGATAAGAGTAAAATATTTTACTCTTATTTCTATATGTGTTTTTCAGTCTTATGATGAATTTTATTTCAATAATGATATATTTTACAGTTACTCCAGTTGTTCTCGAAAATGGACTTTATATGATGGCCAATTATGGACTGACCTTCACGAAATCCAATAATAAAATTTTTTACTTACACATAACTGATATGTGTAAAATTTTGTTTTAATATCTACATTTATAAAATATTTCCATTGTTAATGTGCTTTTCAGAAGTGGTCTCCAAATAGGAGCTATGGCCAATTATGGGTGGATCACCATAAGGCTGTTACGATTACTTACGAGTATATGTATATATATATATATATATATATATATATATATATAGGTGGATTATATTTGCCGAATTTTAACATAATAATGATGTTTACAAGGGATTTAGGTGATTTTTGGAAGTGGATTTTATATAGGGGCTATGATCATATATGGACCGATCATCAAAAAATCGTCAAATGATTTACATATATACATGGATTATTTGTGTCTAATTTCAACATGATAGTGATTTTTATAAGAGCATTTTTATAAGCATCTAAGTTATTTTCTGACTGATGCAAATAAAGCAGTGTATTATGATTTCCCTTAGCATGAAACTTATTTTTGCTAAATTATGTATAAATACTGATTTTCTTTATGCATTTATTTAATATAGAGCCATAGTCTGGGAAGACATTTGTATGGGAGCTATGAGAAATCGTAGACCTTTTCCAATAGCACTTAGCTTTCTACAATAAAAATGGAATATTATCTGCATTATATTAAAAAAAAAAAAAAGTAGCAAAATATATCTGAAAAATTTTGAAGTTATCTGAAACCGATTTTTGACATTTTTATTACCAATCATTTCAGTGAAACAAAAAATGTTTGGAAAAAATTTCATTGTTTTAGGAAGATCATTGCTAGATCATCTTAGAAACTTATAAGGACCTAATATGTCTTTTGTGGTAGCCCGGGTGGGTATACAAATTAATAGCTTCCTTCCTGCTTAACAATATATTGCTACTTTTCAATTCACAATTCTATTTCTTTTATAACTTTCAACACCGCAAATAAGTGCTGATGTTTGTAACGCTCTAAAATGTACTTGCTCCAACAGCAATCTTCAACTACCAATCCATTTGGAAGAAATTTGACTTCCAATTGAGCAAAAAAAACGAATGCTATAGAAAGTGGATGGCATAACCCCCTATTATTTAATTTTGCAAATATGCTGCTGAATAAAATATAAGTTTTTTTATTCAAAACTTTTTGCTCCTTAAAAATTTCATGATCTAGCTTTCTTTAAGAAAAAGTTTCGGTTTTGGCTGAAATTTAGTTCCGAACAAATACCGATTACTGTTATTAGGCCGGTTTTGACATAATTCAAAACCGTATGTGGGTACGGACTTCAAAATGGCTTAATAAAATTTATAGAATGATTAAATATTTCCCCAACTCATATCTATTAAAAACTAGCTGACTGCTCGGCTTTGCTCGGTATTTACTAGTGTTTGTATGTATTTGAAAAATATCGCTTATTAAAAAAAAATGAGAAGTGAAAAGGAGGCAGTAAAATATAGTTAATTGAGTTTTGCTAAAATTTTCTCATACTTTAAAAAAAATGAGAAGTGAAAAGGAGCCTTTGGTGTCAGTTCTTCAAGTTTCTTCAAAAAATGTCTCTTATTAAGAAAAATGAGAAGTGAAAAGGAGGCAATATATTAACAACTTAAAATTTTCGAGTTTTACCAGGAATTTTTTAATTTTTTTTTTACAAACCATCTCCTGAAAATTTTGAATCGAATAAAAAATCAGCCAAATCGCTGTTTTCACGTGATGCCATTACATACATGGACCATTTCATTTTTACATATACATATATAGATAGATAGGCCTTAAAAAATGACAAGTAAATTTGTAAATTATTAATAACAAGGATACACAAATTTCATTAAATTTGGATTAGACTTGTATTAATAAAAATTTAATCATTCAAAGGTTAAACGAATTTTATTATGAATAACTCTTATATAAAGTTCATTTCCGACAATTACCTAAAGGTATATAAATCTTTTCAAAATCTTGATATCTAAATGAAATGCAAGACAAATAAGTTGCATATATACAAAAGTCATATCACTTTGTTTTAATAACAATAATGCTTTCATATAAACCCCATTTCTGAATATTATTTTACAGTCCATAAGTTTCCCCGAAACTTTTAGTAATAGAATTCATTATCTAAGGTATCATATGTTCAATTCAATTACTTACTTGTTCCATTTGCTTCTTTGAAAGTCAATTTTATGCTGGAAAGAGCCTTTATTAAACGCAAATTATTTCAATAATCCATAAGAATGAATCCAAACTCATAATTAAAGTCTTTTTCATTTTAACAACATTAATATTGTATCATGAGAAATTCCAATAATTTTAAAATAGAAACGGGCTACCTCCTCATATACCAACAAGTACATGCGAGTAAACATGCAACATAAAAACTCAAAGGACAGTTGTCTACATTCAAATTAAACTATTCAATGTTTTTCCATATTAAAACTCTGTATAATATAAATTTCACGAGCAGATTTATATAAAATAAAAAATATACATAAAATAGCAAAACCATAGGAAAAACATGAGCTTTTAACACGTTAGTAAACATTACAAAGGACACTAAATTGGTATGTCCTGTTAAAGTGAAAGGCAAAAAAAAAAAACAGGAAAACGATTAATACAGGATATACATACAACTGTGTTGTTGTTGTTATTGTTATAAATAAAATATCAGCATAAAGACACGCAACATTGAATATATTACAGCTATCGCTAAAAAATACAGTGTATGAAAACTGTAAAAAAATAATATTAACAAAACAATAATGAAAAAATCAACATTTCATAATTTTCAATTTCAAATGACTGGGAGGGCAGAGCAAAAATAACAAAAAAAAAAAAAAAAACAAAAATAAAAAAACTCTACAAACGGAAAAAATATATCAGCTTAAGCTGAGTATCATGCTATTACAAGGGTGTAATATCACATGTAACACATGCAGATTACACTACAACAGTCAAACGTTTCCTTCCACCCACAATCATCATCATTTTCCAAAACAACAACTCTATGCAGCATTTAAATGGAAAACTCGCGTTTTTTTTTTCTGTGAGCTTGTACTTGTGCCCATATTTTTTAAACCAGTTGCCCCCTGTTTGTTCTGTGAAAAACCAATTTTTAAATCATAAAGTACGGCAGAAAATATGTAGAAAAAAATATTTTCGCAAAAGCAATGAAGTGATAAGGCCACAAGGGTACATTTCAATTTATGAAATAAAAAAAAACCGTCATATTTTTGCAGAGTTGTAAGAGCTGCGGTGCACAGTAGGAATAAAAAAAGAAACTTATACATATTAAATTGTAAAATATTCCATATTTCTGACACAAAATCCTATTTCTTACCTCACTCGTATTTCTCACCCAAGATCAATATTTCATATAAAAAAGTCAAAAAACTTAAATCCTTAACGTCTTTATACGTTTAAAATAGATTAAAGGCCTCAATATACAGTAGCTTCCATCTTATTTTATGCAGTGCATTTTTTGTTTGTTTTCAAAGCTCCATAAAAAGAAATCTAACAGGAACTTAAACAAGTATGAAATTATAGTCGGTCAATCCCGACCATATAATACCCTACAACCAGCATATGCATGTAACAGTTTTTCAGAAATAAGCGCTATATGGGAGTTGTGACCTATTATGGACAGATCATCCAAAAATTTAGTGGCATGCCTTCTGTGCATATAAATATTATGTGCGTTTAACTTTATCTCGATCAAAACATTTATAAAAGATTTATGGAGATCGAAGTAAATTATGTAGGGGGTCTTATGTGGAAGTTTTGACTGATTATGGACCTACCGTCACCATAAAATTAGGTGTCATAATTTCTGTATACTATATATGAAATTTATCTGCGTTGAATTTTATTTTTAAGAGATTAGTGGTCGTTAAAGTGCTTTTCGAAAGTTGGCCTTATATGGTAGATATGACTAATTATGTAGCAATCATCATAAAATTGGACCGAATGATTTTTGTGTATATGAAACATATTTCTGTTAAATATTATTTGGATACTAACAGTATTTTAGAGAGTTATGCCTTTTAAAGTGATTTTCGGAAGTGGGGCTTATATGGTAACTATGATCAGCATCACAACTTGTTTCCGAAGGTGAAGCTCACCGTGTTGCACTCAAGAAATCGTTATAAAGCATGGTGATAGCAGTCTCATGGTTTGGTTTGAGCCTGTATGTCAGCAGCTGGTACTGGCAGTTTAAGATTTGTTGAAACAGCCTCGAAATTCTGAAGGGCAACTTGTTGGAAAGCGATTGGAAAATAGGTATAAGATCAGATTTTCGATTTTACCAGAATAACGATGCAAACCTCTATGCTATCGAAAATTTAAGGTAAATTTTAGAAATCAACATAAGGAAACACAAAATTTCTAACAAAACTCGAATATTTCGCAAAAAGTGGTCGTATCTATGTCATATCGCCTTAAATCTGTTGTAGATAATAATAAAGGCTGTTTATTACACCAAATATTAAATTGCCAGTTTTAATTTCAAGTTTTAGAAACTCAAGTTTTCTTTAGTTTAAAGATATAAAAATGTACATTTTTGCAAAAAATTTTTTTGTTTGTTAGACTATAAGAAAAATAAGTGATTGTTTATATTAGGCTGTGCCGAATCTTATATACCCACCACCAAATCACCTATTATGGGGCGAACTTCATAAAATATTGTACTATAATTTTTATTTATTTTACTTTAACAAACTATAAATTAAGTACCCTAGGAACTGTTTTGGCTTTAAAAAACAACGTAAAAATTGTCAACTCTGTGGTTGTTTTCGGAAGTGGATCTTGTACTGGAGCTATGCTCAATTATGGACCCACTTTCTCAAAATTTTACATGCTTATAACTGATCTGTGTAAAATTTCAGTTCGAAATGAATGTTTATGTAGGTTAATGATTTATATGTACATGCGAATTATTTTTGTTGAATTTCAGCATAATAATGAGTTTATGAGCATTTAAGTTATTTATCAAATTGAACTTTATATGAAGAATAGTGGCAAATATGGACCGAACATCATTAAATTGGGTATGAATATTTCTATATAAATATGTATGGACTATTTGTGTCGAATTTAAACTTGCTGCTAATGCTTATAGGAGATTTATGCATATTTAAGTGATTTCCGGAAGTGGACTTTATATTGGGGCTATGGTCAAATATGGACCGATGTAAACAAAATATCGTTTTGAGATTTCCCTTTGTATGAAACTTGGTATTGCAGAATTTTGTATGGATTTTTTTATAGGCATTTCTATGGGGGCTATGAGAAATCGTGGACCGATTCTTATCATTTTCAATAGGATTTGTCGTTTTATAATAAAAATAAAGTGTGCAGAATTTCATTATCTGCATTATATTTGAAGAAAATAGCAAAAAATATCTGAAAAATATCGAGGTAGTCTGAGACTTTGATCTATAACTCGGATCCTACTGAACGGATTTTGCCCATTTTTAATATCAAACATTCCGGATTAAAAAATGTTTGGGAAGAATTTCCTTCCTTTTTTGCGAAGCTCTATCGTGATTTCAACAGACGGAAAAACGCACGGGCATGGCTAGATCGTCTTAGAATCTTATAAGGACCCAGAATATATAGACTTTTTGGCTCTACGACCATTATTTCGATGTATTGCAAACGTAATGAGTATAAAAATCAAAATCAATTTTTCTTATTAAAAACTGAAAACTTTTTTATTTTTTTACAGATATTGGGATTGGGAAGGAAAAGAAGTGATGATAAATTAAAAAATACATCTACGATGTACTTCGCAATGAAGTAAACATTTTAAGATTCTTTAAAATAGGAAAAAAATTACTTTTTTTTAATTCGATATACACTACATCAGGAATAACTTCGACAATCCGGACACATATAGTTTTAGGGTCGGTCGGATTAGCTAGTTGTCCGGACTATAGTAGGTGAAAATATTGTGAATTTAATTGTATGTACATACATGCATTGTACATACTATGATTTATTAAAAAACCATAAACTATAATATTTAATTACATATTATATTAAATTATTAAAATAAGTAATTATAGGTATTCGAAATAAATTGCTTTATCTTCTCCTTGCGAAAGAATGAACCGAAACTGGAGTAATAATAGTGCAAAATGTAAATCAAAGTATGAATAATAAAACATGCGAGTAAAAAATGGGAAAACCCCGAAATTTAATATTTATCCATTCATAAAAAAAATTTGTCCGGATTGTAGAGGGAAAAATTTTAAATTGTTTGAAATGTAGAAGCGTCCGAATTATTGGAGTGACCGGACTGGCGCATGTCCGGACTGTCGAAATTGTACTGTACTCCCAATAATATAATAATATAATTTGTTTTGTTGTGATATTCAAATTCTGTGGTATTCTCTGCTAATAAATCTTAAAATTGCAAAATAAAATTAAATGTATTCAGTGTATATGGTAAAAATCGATTTGGAGATCATTCCTGAAGGAAACATTACCATTGAAATCTGAATAATAAAATATGGGAATGAAACTTTTTTCCAGGTCGATATTGCTGTGTAAATTACACAACAATCTTCAAATATTAATTCAACAATAATGACTTTCACTCGTATTTGCAATCAATGGCGATTGAGTTAGAAAAATCTGAAAAATATGATAACGGATCATCATCAAAATTGTAAGCTAACGTCTATCGAAATAATATTAGCAGAATTACATTAAAGTCTTCGTATGAAACTGTTTCTAGTTTTAGGATTTGTTTAAGTATCTGAAAGAAATGCAGTATTCCCTTCTAACTAAGAATGTATACCATTCATCACTCATATGCCAAAACTTTACGATGCTGAGACCAGATATGACAAATCTACACTCAAACATAAGCAGAGCATTTGAATTAACAGTTTTTTTTTATTATTAAAAATACAACGAGTCATTTTATTCCAAAGTATTAAATGTTGGCCACTTCTGTTTTGTAATCTATATATGGATGTTTCTCAAACCGCGACTATTCCGTTGCCGCGAATATTTTTTTGCAATAAAGTTGTCAGCCAGCCAGAGTTGGTACAAAAAAAAAACGTATAAAAAACACTCTTCAATTTGCGTAAAAGTAAAATGAAAACGTTGACTTCCTGTACCCCCACTACATAAATAAAGTTATAAAAAAAATACAAAAAATCAAGGAAGAAGGATATGCTTGTGCAACGACATTTTGATTGAGCTCGCGAGAATATATTGAATGTAAAATGAATCAAAAAAAAAAAAAAAACACAGGCATTGAATGTACAATAAATGATAAAATCGCGTCTCTCTAACAAATGCCATCAGTTGAAATTAAAATCAAGTGGGGTCATGTACTCAGCTTGTCAAACGAATGTACATATGTATGAATGTAGGTACATTATATAAAAAAATCACACAACATTGATGATGGTGTAAAAAAAAGAACAGGAGCTGGTGTTTTATTCCCTCACCAGCAGCTACTTTCTGATTTCTAGCTGGCAGAGTTTGTTATTGATGCTGGGGATGATGTTGTTGTTGACGTTATGTTAACACGCATATTGTTTGTGTCTGTTTTTGTTGTATTGTTTATTTTTTTATTATTTCAACAGTTTGTTTTGTTGTTGTTTTTTTTACAGAATTTATCACTAACAAGGACATCATAATTTGATACGTTTTTTTTACTCCTATTCCGGTTTTTTGCTACTCGTATAAATAAAACTGTTATTTTTTCATAAAAGCCGTAAAAATTGCGGATTACCATCGCGGATTTATTCAATTGTTTTGTTTTTTTTCTGTTCATTCTTGTTGTTAAACATTTAAAGCTTTTATTTAATTTGTTTGTATTCTTTGTCGACAACATCATCTTGAAATTTCTTTAGTTTGATGTTGCATGTCCTTTTGGCATTCTTTTTTTTTTTGGTTTTTTATCGTCTTGAGTTTGTTAGAAATTATTTTGTAGACTTTTTTAATTTGGCTAATATTGTTAAGTTTATATTTTCGTTTTTCTTAGTTGAGGGGGGAAATAAGTTTAAATATTTTTTTTTTGTTCAAATCTTAAGGGTATTTTTTATATAATTTTGTTTGGTTCTTATTAAGATTTTATTTGTTAAAGTCTTGATTTTTCTTGTGTTTTTATGCAGTCGTCCTTTCAATTTTTATAAAGTGTGTGTTATTGTTCTTTTGTTATGATTTTATTTGTCTTTTCCTTGAGTTGTTTGAAAGAAACATCATATCTTGTCTTAATTTGCTTTATCAAGTATTTAAAATTGTTTATTTTACGTTAATTTATTTGTTAAATAAGCTTAAGTGATTTTCCGCTTAATATTGAAACAAGGAGGATGAACAATTGGGGAAATTTAAAGTTGAAGAAGAAATAAAGTTGCTCTTGTGAAAATTAAAATAAAATATTATTAGTTTTTTGCATATTAAACAACTATATATTATTTTCGAGATTAAGGTCTAATATTGTTTTTATTTTTTATTTATTCCGATATTTCGCTACAACAATGTGTAGCATATTATTATTTGCATATTCAATTTTATGATCCAGTGCTAATGTTCTGTAACTCCTGCGTCGAGAAACGTTTCGATTAAAATGTGTGGAATGAAACAGAAATGCCATAAATTGAAACAAACAGCTGTTTTCCCCCACAAAACTGTGTTTGCCACTTTTTTGGCGAGTAATCGTTGTCACGCAAATAAATTACTCGTCAGTTTACAGAAAAAGTGTGTCTGTTAAATGTTTGTGAGCAATGTTCCCGCTTTGAACTGTCAAATATACTTACAAATAAAAACACGGCGAGCTATAATTAAAAAAAAATAGAAATATTCAAATCGCAATGAATAATAACACATTACTATATATTTTATACATTATATTTTATTTTAATGCGAATTATTTTGTAAACAACAAATAAACATTATTTTATATAGACGACGGTTGTATTTTAGGCGCCGTCGTTAAAAGTTTTTAAATTTTCGTAAGTTTTGTTCGCCGTCAACGATATTTGTGAAATTTCACATCGTCTTTGAGTTGTATATTATGACATTTCTAACGTAACGACGTAATATCTTTTTATAGTTTTCGACATGAGTTCCAGACACATTTTTTCTCACTTTTCTAGAAACTATGGAATATTTTGTTTCAAATCTTTTCGACACGACAAGTTTTCACTAAAGTTACAGAACATGGGCACATTTGGCGCGATTGTCCCTTTTTTTAAGGCTTATACCGCCTTAAAACTGTAATCGTTGGCCTCTTCTTTATTCATCTGAATTTAATTTACGTTATTTGTTTATTTTTAAAGATTGATGGAAATCGATTTCGTTCCAAAAGTGAACTGAAAACGAAAACAGGTGTGATGGCAGCACTTATTATCTTTCGTTTTGTTTTTAATTCGGTTTATTTTTAAAAACGAATTCGATTTCATGTTCCATTTGTTTCTATCAAAATGTAAGCTAAAAATTATTTGCTAAAAAACGAAAATTTACTGTTTAAACTGTTTTTAAACCGAGAAGATAATTGTGTACGTTTTGAAAAAAAAAACAAAATTTAAGCTCTTATTTCAAACATTTGGAAAATATTTAATCAAAAATGTAAGTAAACACTTTACAATATGTACATATGTAGATATGTATATTTAAATGATCTGAAATAAAAAAAAAATCAGGGGAAAGCATACAAATACTTCTCAGGAAGAGTTCATGGTATCTTTTATAAATAAACACCTTTAACTGGCAAAACTTTTTTTTTTAAGTGATAGAGTTGAAGTAGAAAGGTTTTGTGTAAACTTTCGCTCAGGAGTTAAATTAGCTTGGTCCACCTTTGAAAGATTGTAGAAAGATTTGGAGAATCCAAATAAAATCGACCTTGTTCATACGACAACATTCATTGAACCTGGTTTCCAGCATATTCATGGGCTTGGAGCACCCCTCAGTCTTTTTCATTGTATGTTTTCAACGCGATTCGAATTATTTATTATTAAAAAAGACATTGATAAAATTAATGCCACTTTTTTCTATTTAGAAAACAATATTAATTTTTTACCAATAGTTATCATTTTCACTTGAAACAATTTGAAAAGAAACAAAAATGGGGATTAAAACCTTTCGATTTTGATCACATCTTACAATAACACGTTCGTTTTTAATTTTCGATTTTATTAGAAAACCGATCGATTTCTATAACATACCGAATTATTATCGTTAAAGTATTTTACCGGAAACGAATGAAAAGTAAAAAAAACAATCTTTGAAATTTCGCCCCATTTTTTGAGTATTGCGAAATTATTCATGTACTTTAGGGTGGTCCCGTTTGTATGGAGAAAAAATAAGGTATCGATGTTCCCGACTAATATGAAAATTTCATTAATTTTAAGACTACGTTTTTCAATTTTTTTTTTGCCTTGCGGTCAATATTTGGTGAGCTGGATCAAACGATAAAAATGTCCTTGTTAGAGGTTTTTTGATTTTTTTCACATTTCTTCCAAAGGAACTATATGTAAATTTGGTATCATATGTAAGGTCTTTGAGAGGCGTATTCAATTGGTTATCAAAAATTAAAAACTTTTCAAAATTTCAGACAGTTTTTTTTTTATTTTTTTCATAAAATTTACTTAAATAAATAATTGAAATTTCTTGATTATAAAAATCATGAAATTCAACCCAAATGGGTTTTCCCGGTTTTTTTTTAATTCTATCTATTTAGATTTTTATTAATTTTTTTTAAACCTAAATTCTGCCCTATCTGACATTCTCTGTTAACTCAATTCGTTAATGTAATGGGTATTAAAATAACGTAAATTTTATAAGCTAAAAAACAGGAAAACCCATTTGGATTAAATTGCATGATGTTTACAATCATTTTCATTTAAAATTAAATATCATTTGAAGGTGCTTCATTTACTAATTAAAAACATGCAATTATTTTACTTATGCTTTAAGTATTTTGATTAAATAGTGACAAATCAATCAATGTTTGAATACATCAGTATGTTTCTCATTCTCCAGCAATTTAATATGAACGCTATAATCAAAACAATATTAATATCGGCAGAGACCACAAATTTTCTCAGATGCCGACTTTCCCACAACACTAAATCATCACAGAGATGGAGTGAGAGGGGGAGAACACAATGATGATCGTTTCAAAGCCGAGGCTGTATAACCAACAAAAAACAAAAAAGATATCAACAATTTGTTCATTTCTGTTTTTTTTTCGGATTCAAAGGCTGGCTAACAGGTATAAAATGAATTGAATTGAATAAATAAATGATGGTGCTAGTGACCAGCCATAAAAAAGAATTATTGCTTTGGATTGTAACACGGCTGCATAGAGTGTGAGTATGTCTACAGTACATTTGAGAACTCAAGGCGTGCGTAATCGCGCAGTCTCAAATCCCATGTAAACAACATGTAATGTCGGCTAATATTTGATTTTATATCTAACTATATGTATGTATATACATGGAGGAACAATGCAGCACACAATTGATACAATGCATTACAATGCAACAAGAACATGCAGCATGTAATCAACATACAAACAACACATTCTTCATCTACTCTAAAGACAATAACAAGATCAAAAGAAGTCGAGTCGTAACACAATTAATTAAATTTTAGTTTTTGATGGATTCGTTACACCTCAAAACAGACGTGTGATAAACGAGTGAAAATACTCCTTAAGAATTATGAAAAAAAGCAACAACTATGACGATCTCAAACAACAATACAAAACATGCAATGTGAATAAAGGACAAACACATACATTTTTACATTGATAGTCCTATGGAGTTTTCCATCAAATAGTTATTTATAATAAAGTTCCAGATCATAGTCATTTCCACATATGCTGTATGACTTGAAAGAAGGTCTATGTATGAAGAGCATATTATAGTTTAGTGATCATGTGTTCTACTAGCATAGACCGCGATCACTCATATGTTTGATTTGTTTAATATCAAACATATGAAACAGTCAAAAAATCTGTTTGCATAATATCCTTACCGTAGATTAGAAATGCCAAAAAAAAATCATAATTTTAACTATATTATGCGAAATATATTTATAAAATTTTATTGAAACAATTTGGAGGCATAAATACGCTTTTAGTTCAGACAAAAGTATAATAAAGTTAAAAATTGTCTGTATGAATTAACATAACTGACTAAAAGTTTCAAATACATATTTTTGTTCATAGTAAGTTCAATATTGTTTCAGCCCTATGGCAGGACAATATCAAATGTTTTTTTTGAAAAATGCACAAAATTACCTTTTAAGAAGCATAAAGAAAAGTGGATGTTATTGTGAGATGAAGATACTAGTATTAAGAAATCAACACAGATCATTTAGAAACAAAGTCGTACAGTTGATATCTACCATCGTATTTTTTTCGATTTTATACTTAATACCCTAAACAATTAGATACTTTTCAATTCAATATATATTGAGTGTTTTATATACAAATTTACATATTCATATTGAGTCAGAATTATTAGCTATTTCCGCCAATATCAAGTTAATATACTACCACCATAGTGGGGAGGGTATATTGGATTTGTGCTGATGTTTGTAACGCCCAGAAATATTGGTCCAACACCCACCTTAAGAATCACTTTCTAAGTCAATTTAACGATGTCCGTCCGTCCGTCTGGCTGGCTGGCTGTGCATGTAAAGCTTGTGCGCAGATCACAGGTCGCAATTTTGAAGATATTTCGATAAAATTTGTTACGTGATATTTTTTCGCCCCAAGGATGGATGAGATTGAAACTGGTATCCAAATAATATTGAACACAAATATATTTTATATGTCTAAAAATAATACGGTACAATTTTATTATGATCGGTCCATAATTAGACGAAACTCCCATATAAGACCCTCTACGTAATTCACTTTAAACTCCATAAATCGTTTAAAAGGATTTATATCGTAATAAAGTTTAACACTTATAATACTTATATTCACAAACATCATGACACTAAATTTTTGGATGATCGGTCCACAATAGGTTATATCTCCCATATAACGCCCATTTCTGTAAAACTGTTTTACACATATACATATACTGTAGGGTATTATATGGTCGGGGTTGACCGACTATACTTTCTTACTTGTTTAAATTTTACCTTTTATTGACGAGAAGAGAAACATGTAACCTATTACCAATTGCAAGAAAACTTAACTTATATGTGCAAAGGTACGGTCGCACGTGGCAAATATTTGCCGAAAAAGACGTAAACACTAAACAAAATATTTTTTAACTCGTTTATTTATTAAAAAAAATATTTTTTCTTATTTTATTTGATGCTGGTTGATCTTACAAAACTCTTGTAAGAGTATTATTCCTCTGGATTTTTATAATACACTGGAGTTTTCAAACAATTAACAAATACAACTTATGTACTGTCTGTGTGTACTGTATTTGTAGCATTTGATTTCATAACAATCGTTATTTAATATAAGAAGTAACTGCTTTAATTAAAATTAATTTGTCTCAAAATAAACTTGCAACAAATGTGGCTCTACAATTATAAACTCATCATAAACTGTCTCCATGTTTCGATCTTTCGATCTTTTGCTCTTTCGTCAATAAAGTTTAGCATACAATTTTAAAATTTTATTATTTTGTTCATAATCTCAACTGCAGTATCATTTTCTTTTCTTTCAGTCATTTAATAAGATCAAGTCTGTTGCCTGCGTTCATTGCCATTATTCAAGATTTTCCAAGAATCCTTTTGCGTGCGCACACGTTTCTTGCACAATTTCTACTTTTTGGTTCCTGTCAATGCCGCCGATGCTGTGACGCGGCATTATCAATGTGTTTTGCTGTTTATATGAGTTCTTTGTCATTGATCCTCTGCAAACAAAATCTCTGTATTTGGGTTCATGTCATTTAGACGCGAAATTTCTGTTCAACCTCACAGTCGTTATCCTCATCCTCATGATCATCGTCATGGCTCTCATTGATCGACAAGAAAAGAATTCAGCAAAAAGAAAACATTGTTATTGTCGTGTTGCATGCGTGATATTTCGAACTGTCATAAATGTATTTGGTGGATGGATGGATGGATGGATATTGCTGTTGTTGTTTGTTGCATTCAACAAATAAAAATTAAATGTTTTCTCGTTTTTATGTTTAAATTGTTGTTTTATTTTTATTTATTGTGTCAAAAGAAACCTGAGCATTTTAGTTGGTCAACAGATTTTGTTTTGTTTTACTGTTGGCGGTTTTTTTTCTATCCGTCCTCTTGTTTTCACAGTGATTGTGTCCGTGTGTTTTATTGTTGTTATTTCGCATTAAGGCGATGATGCTGTTTTATTGTAAATACAGATACTGATTATGGTTTAATGCATCCATCTACAGTTTGTTTGATTAACCTTCACAAAAGGACAAATTATAAATAAACATGGCAATGATGTTTGAAACGTTACCGAAGGTTACTGAGATTATTTTCGATGTTCGAAATATGCAAATTACTCGTATATGTTGGGATATTCCATTATTTACTCTTTTAGAAAGCTATAGGGTTTTCTAATAGCTACTTGACAACTCTGAATTTAAATTGTGAACGCACTATTTCACTGATCATCTAATTGTTGCTTTCTTTTTTTTCAGTAAACTTAACATTTTCGTTATGGTAAAGTACACGAAGGAACAACGTTTGGAAATTATAAAAATGTACTACCGAAATTCGGAGTCGGTGACCGCAACTTTAAGAGCGTTAACTCCAATTTTCGGTCGTAATTATCGCCCTAGTAGACAAGCAATAACAAGTTTAGTGCAAAAATTTGAGTCTACATATTCATTGTGTGATGCTGTCGTGCCAGTGAGACAACGGCCTGGTCGAAGTTCCGAAAATATCGCTGCCGTTCAGGCGTCCGTAGCAAACGATTCAAATCAGTCGATTCCGCGGCGTTCTCAAGAACTGGGCATCCCCAAGACCACTTTATGGCGAATTTTGCGTAAGGATCTGGGTTTACACCCATACAAGATTAAGCTGACTCAAGAATTGAAGCCGATGGACCATTTGAGTCGACGTACGTTCTCCGATTGGGCTCTGGAGAAGATGCACCAAGATGATGAATTTCATCGCAAAATCATCTTCAGTGACGAAGCTCATTTTTGGCTCAATGGGTTCGTCAATAAGCAAAATATGCGTTATTGGTCTGCTGAAAATCCACATGTGCTTCACGAATCACCACTTCATCCACAAAAAATTACTGTTTGGTGCGCTTTGCATGCCGGCGGCGTCATTGGGCCATATTTTTTCGTCGACAATAACGATCGTCACGTTACTGTGAATGGCGATCGTTATCGCGCAATGATTAGCGATTATTTTTGGCCCGAATTGGAACACATGGACTTGGATGACATGTGGTTTCAACAAGACGGTGCCACAAGCCACACAGCACACGTTACAATCGATTTACTGAAGAGTAAGTTTGAGTTGTCAAGTCCTTATTGGAAAACCCTATATTTATATGTATATGTAAGATTTTCTAGAAATTTCTTTAATATATGAGTTCATAGAAAATGTAGTTTGTAGTTATGTTAATTACGTTTTAACATCATCGGAACACCATGACATGTTGTCATAGAAGTTACTCTTGTGATGTCATCGGAAAAGTCATTCAACTGAAATACCTTGTATTCTTCCCCGAGGTATTTCATATATGCAAGAAGAGCTTACAGAAATATATGCTGGAACGCTTGCATCGACGGTCGAATTTGCTTTAAATGAACTTCATTCAGACGCCATTAATTTCTTGAATGTCGAACTTGGAGGTCTCCCCCGACCATAGCAGACACAGAACAAAAACTGCCGCATAAACCAAGAATAGTGCTGGAACATTAGAAGACGGAATAGAGTAACATATTCAATACCTATTGGTTCTTAATAGTGGTGACCCCAATCCAGCTGAAATCCAACTCTTGGACACAATGTATGGAATAAAGCGGTAGAAGTTGCACAATTTCTAGGATTTGGCATACAAAATTCCTAGGTTTGAAAATTCTGCAAGGAACAATAGACCGGCCTAGACTCTGGCGTAAATTTAACTTGCATCTACATACAAGTCTAATTTTATAAAATATAAAAAAATTTAAATTTACTTGTATATCTTTAATTTATATATCCCAAGAAAAATTGTATGTTGAATTACTATTTTGAATATTTTTTTTTTTTTATTTCCCCTTCATTATAAAGACCCCTTGCAGTGCTAGCGCACTTACGAGGACGGTTCGTAAACTTCTTAGCTTAGCAGAGAAAAATAATAGTTAGTTTTTCAAAAACATTTTTATTTTTCAATATAATCTCCTGAAACTTCAATGCACTTAGTCCAACGCTTACCTAGCAATTTTATCTCTTGATTAAAATAGTTTGAGGAAAACTTCAAAATATAGGTTTGCAATTGCATCTTTATTTGAGGTAAAACGGTTGCCAGCTAGGATTTTTTTGGGAACTGGGAGCTAAATCTGGAGAATAAGATGGGTGGGCAAGCAACTCGTACTTTAATTCGTTGATTTTAGCCATTGTTGAAACACTCTTGTGCGCTGGTGCGTTGTCTTGATGAAACATTATTTTTTTGTGTTGTAAGCCAGGACTTTTTTATTGAATTTTTACAATTAATTGATCCAAAATGTTGCAATAGTACTCTTAATTTATTGTTTTTACCCTTTTGCAGATAGTCAATCAATAAAATACCTTTGAAGTCCCAAAAAAAAAACTGTTGCCATAACCTTACCAGCCGATTGAATTGCATTCTTTGGGGCATTTCCTCCAGCTTCAGCCAATTGCTTGGATTGTAGTTTTGTCTGTGGAGTATAGTGGTGGATCAATGTCTCATCCACGATCCAAACCAGCTTGAAAAATTTTCCTTCTTATGCGTTCTTGGTCGACTGTTAACAAATGCGACATCTATTTTGCAGAAAGCTATAAAAGCATGGAAAATTAAATGGACTTGATCATTTGCGATGCCCATGATATTAGCTATTTCACGCACTTTTCTTCGTCCACTACGTGGTTCATCCTCAATACTTGTACGACCACACTTTTTTATATAAATATTTAATTACACTAAGACTTTCTAATTTTTCCAATGTGAATATGAAAGAGTTGGCAGATCGAAAAGAAATTTAACATGTGTTCATAGCACAGATGGATGGAAGTTTCCAAATCACTTTCACTTTTTCTGCTTATACCGCGCTTTCTGTTCTAGGCTAAGAAGTTTCCGAACCGCTCTCATAATTTGGAAGGCTTCATCAACCATTCCTAAGCGATTTATAGAACTAACCTAAAATCAATGTATAACTAATGCCAGATAATTTGTTCCTTAAATATTCTTTAGTATTACTTTAGAATCCCAAAATCGTTTCGCAGAATGAATTTCGCAAACAATTCTGACAGTACTAGTTCCAGCCCTGTCATTAAAGAAAATGTTTCACATTACAATCATTCTGGACGTTGTTATTATTAAACTAGTTCTGAAAATATTTAAAAAATTTAGAATCTGGACATTAGTAAATGTTGCATAATCAAATTTTCTGATTGTAGTTTTCACATACAATTTCCAATGGATATGTCTTTTGATAGTATTAACCAGTTTCGCTCACATTCATATTGTATACATCTGAGTAATCGATCGTGTTCGCGGTCTTAAATAATTAATTTGTTCTATATAAGCGATTATATAAAATATAAATTTGTAAATAGATATGTACGAGTACATATATATGTATGTATGTAGATAATATAAATACTTCTTATACCTCCATCAGTACAATGTAAAATTAATGTCATGACAGATCCTACGACTTCTAGCAAGTTCATGAAATAGTACAGAATTTCAGTGGTACAAAGAACAGGAAAGAATTCTTAAAGCTGGAGGTCCACAACTCGCGTTTTGGCGTCAACGCGTTTTAAGCTTTCTAAACGTTTTAAGCGTCAGGCATTTCAAGTTACATGGAAGATATTTTTTTTTTATATGTATGAACTTTTGGAGGTGATGACGTATGCCCAGCTGATTTTTTTTTATATGAAGTTTTTTATCGGTTTGTTTGTCAAACTCATATAAAAAATGTTATTTCAACTGTCATTTTTTCTGGTGACATCATCTTTAAAATAAATTTGCTTTGCATTTGTCAAAGTCAGCTGTGACACGTGCACCGCGTTCAAAAGTAGCAAGTAAACGAACTTTTCGCGTTTCAGGCGTCAGCGCGTCCTACGCTTATGAGTGTGTAACTTAACTCATACAACTACATTGATTCTACTTTTTTGACAGTTGCTTAGAAAGTGTGAAACGCGTCGACGCTTGGTGTGGACCTCCAGCTTAAGATACATTTTATTTAAGGCGCCATCTTAATGTGAGTATATGAACTTATATTTGGAATTCAAATCTTATTAGAATCTCTTATCAAGATCTTATAGCAATTTCTTTTATAGTTCTAACAAGACTTTTTTATGGTAAACCAACAAAGACTTCAGAAAATATTTTTTTTTTAATAAACTAAAATAAATATATTTTTCGTTGACAAAAATAATCATGGTGGGTGCGAATCGGCAACAAATACAACGCAATACAGAAACAACAGGCATTTTGTTTGTGTAAGATAATGTACTACTTTCAAAAACACTTGAAAAATTATTACTTTTGACATAAGTAAATTTTAAACGAAGTCAGTCAGCTGTGCTACAGCACTCACCTTGTATAGTTACACCATGAAAATAACAAAAACTATTTCTAAAATTTTTTACAGATTTTCTTTTTTTCTGTTTCAACAGAAGTGTCAAATAATTTTGAACCAATATTATTTTAAGAATTGATGACACAATTAGCATTTAATGAAAACACTGAAATTACTTGTCATTAACTGTCAATCCCAGACGATGTCACATTATTCACTAATGGATGTTGGATGTCACATACAGTCTTTAAAATACAAAAAGTGGCAGCCTTTTCTGCTTTTAAACATGACAAACCATTTTTGGTGACACAAAACAAAATATCAAGAGTAAAAATTAAAAATATTTCAAACATTAAAGACAAACAAGTCAACATAAATGTTTGATTCAAATTCAAAGGCAGTGTTTATGTAGACGCAGTAACAATAATATTTTGTCACAGTCCAATATTTAAGTGCGAGACATTTTATTTTTTTGTTCTAGAATAAATTTTGACCTTTTACAAAATACAAAACATAAAGAAAAACTTTTTGTTGTCTAGCGACATGTATTTTTAATAAAACAAATGGATTTTCCATCACAAATTATTGATAGATGAACAAAGGACACAACATGCTAAAATGGGGCTTGGTTCATGGGGAAACGGAAACATAAGCAAACACAAGCTTGTACTTCAACACATACAAACATATAAAAGTCTTGTACAATAGGAATATTTATATTATTTAATAAAGCAATTTGTACGGCAACAACAAATCACATTTTAACAAGGACTATTTTAGGGGATAATCGATGACCTACACATCTACTGCTAACTAACTTTTAAAAGAAATAAAATCAACGAAAACTGGGATTAACAGGAAACGGAAGTTTAGTCTGTAACATTCGTATATACATTTAGAGCACAGACATATACACATAATACATATGACGTACAAAAATAACATGTCACGTAATAATAAATTGTAATAAACTATTTTAATTCCTTTGGCCAAATCCATGGAAAAACAAAAACTCATGTTTCTTGTTGTAAGTGGCATATGACTACGCGTCATGATGATTGATTAATGTCACTGGTGCTACATACATATTTGGTATTCTTAAGACTTGATTTCTTCCCTCTGTCCATTAATTAATACCACCATTGTTAAGTGAAGCATCTAAATGTTCGAGAATAATGTGCCACCAAATGTCGCCACTTTTGGTAACTTATTGTATGAAGGAAATGAAAATATATTACGAAGATGATTGTACAAAAATAAATGGTAAGGACGTTCTTAGAATTTAATTTAATCAACTAATACAAGTGAGTCATTGTCAAATAATTTCGTTGTGGAAATATTAAAGATTTTGGAGCAAAATCTGACAAAAATATCAGTGAAAAATTGTTATATACGATTGCGCTATAACTTCTTATAGTTAAAACTATTGGTCTGAAACAAGCTGAAAAACATTATACTCGTATATGGAAATTGAAATTTTTTGCATATCACAAAATGAACTTAGCATTTTGGCATACCTCAGTCTATAACGAGACAAATATAAATAATATTTTTAAGCAAACAGTGTTTTTTAACTTATTCTTACATTTTGTTTTAAAATCTCTTTCTCAATTTTCATAAGAAGTGTTGTATTAAGTTTGCAATATATTAAATAATAATAGGTTTGTTTAAATTTTCAATAAATAACTTTAGAATTCAGCAACATACGACAACTAATTAACTGCGTTGCATAACTATAAATACATAAAACTTTTCTCAACTGTGTAAGTTAAAGAAAAAGTAAAACAGTTGAAACGAACAGAAAAACTCTTATAAATATAAAATGAAATCTATTTGTGTTTCATAACTATAAATACACTGAAATTAAAATAACTTAAAATACCAATATTCACCAAAAATTTAGACTTCAATAATGTGTCTCTTTTTTGGTCTCCTCCTCTATTTTTTGAATCAACTCAAAAATTTCATCAGGTACTGTTCACATGATTTAATCTAATACCTTTAAATATAGATCTGCAAGCATCTATTACAGCTTATTTTCAGCAAAAAATCAACGGCTTAATATTATTCAAAAAGTATTCTCAATGGGGTTCTAATCTACAGAACATGCGGGCCATTCAAGTACATTAATATTTTTCGAAGACAACCTTCCTTTTGTTAAACGAATTACATGTATAGGTGCGTTGTCTTCCTGAAGAATGGAAGAAATGGTTTTTCATGACTATTTTCTAAAAATGGCACTTATTTCTCTTCTAGTAATATTGCGTAATAAGAATAATTCATTTTGGTGCTTGGAAACGACATATCAAGTATATGGTCTTTACAAAAAGCTTTGCAAATCATTAAAGAACCGCCTCCGAAATTTATTTTTGAAAAATATCTTGGTTTCTTTAGTAGAACTCTCCAATAGCTGTTGAAAACATCTGGATCATCACGATTGAATCTTTCTTATCGGAAATAATCTCCTTAAACAAATATAAGTATAAATAGTGCAACTATTAACCAAAGTTATCGGCTTAACTGTTTCCAGTTAGTTTGAAAGTTTCTTTTAACGAATTCAAGTGAAGCAGTTTTATGGCGGAGCAATAACGTTAGCACGGAACAAAACTTTTGTCGAATAATAGTTTGGGATTTTTTGGAAACATTTCTCTAACATTCATTAATAATGTGACCAAGAGTCTTAATTGTGTTGCTGGCACAGTATATAAGTCTGCGATTGTCGCGTTCAGGATTTTTTTCGGGCCGCCATTTTTTTACCCTTATAAAAAAGATTAATTGCGAAAATTTTAAATTACAACATTTAACCGGCTTAGGTTTTGTTCAATTGTTTGAAAACTTAGGCCACTTAAGTTAATTTTTATATAAACTGAAATTTTAACTTTTTCAAAATTACTAAGGTACGTACCACGTGGTATTTTATGGAAAATTGAAGAATAAATAACGTTTATACTTTTGTTTTTCTAGTATTCTTTTTTATTTATCATAAAATGTAACTATAGTTATGAAACTCTCTCAAAATATTAATGCAAAATTTCTCTTTTAATTAATAAAGAGATAATTAAACACAGTTTGAATAAATTTTACACCGCTTATTTTTGGACCTAGAAAAGATATTGCTTTGAAGCTGATGGGAATTTTTATTGTTTAAGTAAAAAATATGTACAAAATTTTGTCCAATTTTTAAAAAAACAGACCAGGGTTTGGCAAAATTTTTCAATTTTAATTTTCCAATGTGTATAACTAGAAAACCATAAGAGATAAATAGCATACACATATATATATTTTAAGTATCTGGCCGAGAACTTACAGAAAATAGAAAAATCTTGGAATGAAAAAAATTGCAAGCGTTTAAACAAACTGTGTCAACTGTGCCCCATTTTTTTGCCCACACAGCTTCGATCTTGGAAGATTTGTGAAGTCCATCTTCAAAAGTTAAACTCGAATACTCCTTGGCTATATTAAGAAAGTTTTAACTCGAGCACACGTTCAGAAATGACACAATAAATTCCGAAAACTCTCGATTCTTCCAAAATAATGCAATAATGTTGGACTTCAAAGAAGTTTGTGCAATTCTGTTTTTCAATAAAGACGGAGCTTTCAATTACATACATATATTCAATTCATTACAAAATGTATCCCAATTACAAAATGTATTAAGCAGAAAGTATTAAAGGTTGTCTTTTTCAGACAAAACTAAAAAATATTACTTATAAATAGTAGTACGTTTGAGTTTTATTCAATCAATACAATCTATGTCTAGTACTCACACATATTTATTTTATTATTGTACATAAACTCATTAAATGATATACAATATAATTTCAGTTTGCACTATATAATAATCTTAACTAATCATGAACTATTTATAAACATTATGTTTTTTCTTAATTTTTTTCTTTCTATTTTTTGTATTTCTCAGAATAAACAAAATAAAGTGTTTGGCAGTGTTTATGGAAACCAAACAGCTAGAAACTCGTCGTCGTCGTCGTCTTCGACCCACCAACTAAATATACAGGAATAGAGTAGGTAGCCAGCCACCTGGGCTGTGTCAATTGGCGCCTGTGTTAAACACAAAATAAAAATTCTAACAGAAAAATTTTACAATTGTTGGTAATTTTGAAATGTAGTACGTGATGCCATGTACAAGTAGCAGCGAATGCTAAAAATTTGAATATTAAAGTCTATTAAAAACAAAAACACACACACACACAAACAAAACTAACATATAAAATTTCAGAAATATTAGAAAATGATGAGTTTTAGTTTCTGATTTTTTTTTTGTTTGTTAGAAAAAATATTAATTTTCGACAAAATAATAAAGAAAAGAAAATTGTAATAAAAATACGTCTAAGACAACAACAATAATTAAGAATTTTTATGTTTTAAAATCAACATAAAACAGATCGAATCAAATTTTTTTTTGAGTTATTTTTTCTTTGTCGGTTGGGTTTCATGAATAAAATGAGCAGACACTAAAATAGAAATGAAAAATTTAATTTGTAATTTTTATGATTATGATGAGTTGCCTGCCGATGGTCATCATTATTACAATATGTTGGACATAAACACAGGTGGCTGGATGCTTTTTGGTTGGTCAATGGTTTATTTTTTTCTTTTGTGATTACCAGCACGATTGTAAAGGTCTAAATATAACAAGTGCAAGTAACTGTATTCAAATGTGGGTGTTTTTACATAAAATTCAGTTACTTAAAGGAATTATTTCATTTAATTTCCGTTATTAACAAATTACTAGAAACATTTTAAACTAGCTGGAATAAAATTATGATTTGAATCGGATATATTGTTTTTGCTATAAATTCACATTTCTCTTACATTGGCAACGTTTTTTCTTTGAGGTTGTAATAATAAATTTTTTTAGTAATTTTATAAAATAAGCAGTTTTTGCAGTAATATCTCTCATTGCTGTTAAAATATGCTTTCAGATCGATAATGCCCATGGATTGCAATTAGCGACCTTGCCGGTCTTCGGTATTGTAACCTTTTTAAGTAAAGCCACACCAGAGTTAGACTATTTGAGTGTCCATTCGAATAATGATCGTTTGATTATTCGAACAATTTCTTAAGAATGATTATTCGAAGAATTTATAAATGACCACTTTCTAAGAACGAATAATTCGAATAATTTTATGAAGTATAATCGAATAAAACGAATTTGTAAATATATTTGTTGTATCTAATTTATCATTTTGTAATATTTATTAAGAGATCGAAAATTTCTTCTAGTGATGCTACAATATGAAAATTTAAGGAAGCTCTTGCTACAAAAATATGAAAATATTAAAGTGACACTAATTCTTTTTTACGCACCATAATGTCTCTGCATTCAACCCAATTCGAATTAGAAGTCAAAATGTAAGTGTCCATGGAAATTATGACACTACCAAAAAGTGTCATAAAGTCCACGACACATAGTGTTATAAATAAAAACCGGTTTCATAGAGTCCATGGAGATTACAACACTTTTGTGTAGATATTAGTTCAATTCACAACTGATGTTGTAGTGTTGTAGGTCATTTGAATTTACAATTATTGTACAAATATTGTTGGTAATTTCTATATAAAGATTTTGTACAGCAGCTACGACATTTTTACTTATGTTTCTCGAATGTTGTATGAAAGTTTAAGTGTTTCCAAAAGTTAAAATATGTATCTCAACATAAAAATTACTCATTTTAGTTTAAAAAATAACCAAACGGTTACACTCAAATCATAAACTGATTCACAAATTTAAAACAAGAATGTAAAATTAATAAACAAAAAAAATTTAATAATGGATATTGTTGAAAATTCTACGGTATGTTTTAATTTTTGAAAATATGTATTAATATTTTATGTTTGGTATATTTGTTTTTAAAACATTTTTCTTTTGCATTTTGCAGGTTTGACAACATTAATATACGACTTTGCTCAAAACTGTGTTTACAATCATATAGTTATACCATAAAATGTACAACATACAACATCACTTGTGAATTGAACAATCAGCCTTATTATGTGTGTCGTTTTCTTTTTACGACAACGACTGCTTCGTAATAGATTAAAGAAACAAATTTTATTTTATCTTTAGTCTATTACGAAAGAGTCGTTGTCGTAAAAAGAAAACGACACTCATAATAAGGCTGAATATGTCACGAAATGCAATGTGTTTGATATTGAACAAAACTATATGAAAACTTACATTGCAGAATACATTCCTTTATTGATCATCACTAAAGTTAAAGACCACTGACCATAAAGTTTATATTAGTTTTCTTTTCTTTTTTTTTTTAATAAAAAAAAGCTAAAAAATATTAAATAGAAAAATCATATGCATGTTAATATTTTTATTTGGCATTTTACGAAGCCATTGTAACACTTGCTAAGTCGTACAATTAAAATTATGCAAATTTAAATGTAGTAGGTACCTGAAGAGTGTGTACATTTTTAATGACGGACATTATTATATTGTGTTGATGTCCCGTTTTGCTTTGTTTTGTGTTTTATACAAATCCAGAGCACACTTGTGGTATTTTATGTGTTTTTTGTGCTTATTTTTTGTTGTTGTTGTTGTTTGTATTTAATAAAAAAAAAAATTAATATCTTTGTAAATGGAGCTATAAAATCCATTAAAAATGTTTGTATTTGTTTAAACGCAAAAAAGCAGCAGTATATCAGAAGTATTATGTAGATTTTGTGGGAGTAGTGGGTGAATTTTGTTATTTTTGTAAACTAACGTTCATACATATTAAATCTAGTACATTAGGGTCTAACTTAACAATAAACATATAGAATAACACAATTGTTTTAGACGATTTATGTATATGAAACTCAAGACATCTGATTATGTTATTTTAATACCTCTAGATCTGAAACGGAGTAAATAAGTATGAAAGGGAGAATGAAGATGTTTATGGATATTCGATTTAATTTTTTATTTTAGTTACAGTAACGGGAATGATTTCTGCCAAAAGTTTATCTCACATAACAATAAAAATAATGATCATTATGATCATAGAACAATTGCTTATTTGCCCAACCCACTATTTTGTTATGCTCTTTTAATTCAGTTGTCTTTCACATGGCAAATTGCACACATGCTACAGTACGTAAAAAAATTATGGTACCATTACGAACATTTTTCGTGATGAAAAGGTATAAGGTAAAAACTATAACGAACATTTTTCATAATAAAAAAGTATAAGGTAAAATTTTCTGTTTTACCAAGTAACAAAATAATTATAAACTGAATTGTTACACATATTTTTTCAACCGAAACAATTTTTTATGATTACTATTTTACAAAAATCTTTTGTTTACTTTTTCGTTTTACTGTACCCTTAAATTTGTCTCATTTTCTCACTAAGACATAAGCATTTTAATTTTGATCACCTCTGACATAAAGTAATATTTTTTATTTTTGCTTGATTTTTCTAGATATTTTTTTTAAACAGTTGTATAAACTGGAAAGTCCGATATGGCATCAATATCACTACTTGTTAAATTTTTTTATTACTTTGTTATTAACTCTGGTTGTTTCCCAAATATCTACGGTTTATTGATGTCTTTAAGTTCGGCTTAGATCTTGAATGATGTAAAAAAATATTCACCCCTTTCGTGAATAAAAATTCCACATGAAATTTGTTCCCATTTCACACTTTTCCTATTAAAATAAAAATTCCCCATGTAATTTGTTGTCTTTTATTTTTTTTACCATTGAATTTTAATATGAAAATGTGAAAACGGAACAAATTTCATGTGGAATTTTTATTCACGATAGGGGTGAATATTTTTTTAAGGTCATTCCAATCGGTTTCCTTAGATTGCTATTTCTTATTAAATCATAAAGTGAACAGGACAGCACATCAATTTTGTTGATGTGTGCTTATTGGCACAGACTTTTAACTGAAAATCTACCTTTAAACAAAAATCCAATGGTATTAAATCATACGTTTTCTAAACACCGAAACGAGAGATTACATGGCCATGAAATACCACATGCTCTTGTTCAAAACGCATGTCGTCTACATGAATATCATCAATTTGAAATAGAAAGAACTCTGTTACCAGTAACAGTCACTGCTTGATCAGTATATTTTTTTCAAATAAGTACATAGTTCAATGCTGGAGCAAATAGTGACACTTTCGGCATGAATTTGGCGATTAAGAAAGGTAAAAATTCCCTTTATCTATTCGTTTTTGTAACTCTCAGCTGGTTTACTAAAACTAAATGAGTTAATATTTTTAGTAAACTATTCAAAACTCTCTTCTCTGTCCATTAGCATTAGATTTCTGTTTTTCGTTCTATTAAGTTTGGTAAGCGTGGATATGCCAATTTTCTTGTGCACTACGCAAAACTGATATCCCTGTACTTTCACCAACACCACCTCGAACTACTTCGAATTTTGATACTGTCTTTAAACTGTTCTACTAATAAGGCTATAAGCAGATAAAGAAGACTGTAATATGTCCAAATCAGGACATTAGCAAATATTAAATTTGAAAACTCAATAAAAAAGCAATTATAAATCAACTGATTTTGATTCCCAGTAACTCCAGTCGCGAGCTTTCACTGGATGATTAATATTGAGTTTTAAATTCATCATGAATTAAAAAAGCTCAGTTTGACAAAAATGTTAATTAAATATAAATAAATTCACCCACGGATTGATAGTATTGAGTTGAAAGATGAAGTGAAATAAAATTTAAATAAATTCATTTAAATTTAATTAAATTGTTCACTGAATTCTTCATGGTGAATTTTAATTCAGTTCATATTTTGGACAGAATTAATGCACTCGAAAATATTATAATTCGTTGCCTGAATGTTTCAAAACTCTGGTCCAGTTTTATTTTATTTAACTATTTATTGGCAACAAAGTCCATAGTGCGAGCCCTGATAATGCTGATATATAAATCAAGGAAAGCTGTAAGTCCATTGTCTTCGAATTGGAAATATGTAATGCCAATATTTATTACAATAAAATGGTGAATTGATAAACATCTTTCTGATGCCTAAATACGAAGTCATTCAATATTGGTAATGAATTCAATTCACACCAGAGTTAGGAGCTATTCATAAGACCGAAGTCCATCTTCTAATCGAAACCATATAAAATATTTCAATATTTTTCAAATAAAAGAGACATTATAGTAATATATAAAGCCACTATTTCTTTCAACAAAATAGTCAATTGATCAACATCTTTCTAATAGATATCCTACCAAAAAGTATAATTATTTTTGAAAAATAATGGTCTTAACTTTCACCCTACAACATGTTAAAGACCATACAAGACTGCAATCAAGTGGTGATTTTTTTTGGAAACTATATTGAAAACCTGAACAAGATTTTTGTAAGTCACAGTGATATAATTAGCGGAATTTTTTAATCTTCACTCAATTTAGCCTTCAAACAATGTGAATTTTTTTAGAACTTTTCGGATAATACAATTTATTGCACCCTACTAAGGCATTAGTTTTTAATTTCATTATTAGTTTATTGTGTGCATAGGTAAATTTGTATTTTTGTGTGTGCGCTTAGACAGAAAAGAGGGCGTTGTAAGTGGGCGTATTTGCATAGGAAAATAAAAAGAAAAACTTTTTTGTTTGTTTTACAATAACATGGCTTTTTGTGCCAGCTTCATTTTGTATTTTGTTGTTTTCCATATTTTTCTTTTTTTTTTTGCTTTCCTTCAAGCCATAACTTTTCTTATTAGCCATCGACAACCTCAGCAGCATCATCATCATCAACGTGTGCATCCACATCAGTTTCATCATCATCATCATCATAATACTCGTAATGGAGTACTTTGCTCATACTTAAGTATTGCTTTGACCATTCACCCTGTTCTAATTTTAACGCCATATTGAACCTTATTAAAGTTTTGTTTGTACCGTGGATGGATGGATGCTTGCTTGTTTTATACTTTTTGCTTTAGCTTATTATAAAATAACTCTGTACGCTGTTCAAAAAATAAAATTTAAGTACAAAACTTATGACTTGTGTCGATCAGTTGCAGGATACTTGACGTTCAACAGCGTACAAAACTGGCAGGACTTTTGAAAAAAAAAACAACGAAAAGAATAAAAAAAACACACACAAAACTCCTTTATACTACAAAAAGGTTTGAAAATAAAGCAACAGCGGAAAAAAGCGTAATAATATTAAATTTGTAATAATACAAAAAATAAAAGAAAAATAGAATCTACTTGTAACGTTAAAAGGAAACTTTTTAATTAGCATAAGAAGTTTATGCTACTTTGCTATCGCCGTTCCTGTTTGTGTGTAGACTTATTTTTTTTTTGTTTTTGCTAAAAACTAAACTCAAAATGTTGCTTAAAAATTATTTGATATTTAAGATGACGTGAAATACAAGCACTTCTTTGTATGGTCATTATTATTAAGTTCTGGGCAGTTTATTTTTAATTGTATATACATATATAAAACAAAATTGTTTGACTATTTCTGTTAGATTTTTGTTTAACGAAAATTTAATTCAAAGATCTTTGTGATGTTTTAACATCGCAGGGCCAAGATTAAAGTCCTTCCGAAGGCATCTGGTTTGATGAAACTTGACATCGCATTCTTAAGTTATATCTCCCTAAACATGTCAAAACTGTCTCAAAAGTTGACAATCTCGAAATTCCGAATACCAGTATTTGTTTACAAAGGCATCAACAAAAATTTGAATTTTTTATGTGGAAGAAATAAAGGTGAAAGAGTTAAAATTAAAAACTCGAACACACTATTGGATGTGTCTACGGTTTTTGGAATTTGAAAATTTCTATATAAAGAGCTTTAATTGATTTAACCCTTCTTTGCATGATTTTTTCATTATTTTTTTCTTTAATCAAGGTGATATAATTCATGTTCAAAATTAATTAACGGAAAAATGGTTTAAAAAAGATCTTAGTATCTATTTATAGTATAAATTTAACAAAAAACATCAGCCTTACTATGAGTGTCGTTTTCTTTTTACGACAATGACTGTTTCGTAATAGATTAAAGAAACAAACTTAATTTTATCTTTAATCTATTACGAAAGAGTCGTTGTCGTAAAAAGAAAACGACACTCATAATAAGGCTGAATATTATGGAATTTTCATCATAATGCAATGTTAAATCATTAGCCTAATACTAAATAGAAATAAAAGATTAAATTCAATGTTATGATGGAAGAAGTGTTAAAACCTCAAGAGATGAAGAAGTTGTTTTATTTAAACAAATAGTTGTCATTTTAAATCCGGTTAAAGTAACAGGCAAAACTCTTTGTCGCAGTTACATGCATCTCTGCTGATGTTGCATTTTAATTAATGCTCAAAGAGATATGAAAACACTTTTAAATTTTTGAAAAACCCCAAAATTGAAGAGTGAATTTGATAATAAAATAGAAATCTTTACTATTAGAAAACGTTGATTGCGAAACAAATGAAAAAATGAATGTAATTGAAATATTCAAAACTCCTAATAATGTCTGTAATAATATGAAATAAAATATTGAATCAGAATTATTTGTTTCCAAGTGTGAGAAAGGATTGTTTATGCAATCAGAATAAAAGAATTTGCCAACAATTTTGTCCACAAACGTTGAAAACGATGTTTATCGATCGTTAATATTCTGTTGCTTTTAAATTAATCTACAAATTAAAGACAGAGTGACTTAGTATTTTTGTCACTCTAACATTTCAATATAATGTTATTATATTTTCTATTTATTAATGGTTTATAAACGTTTAATCAATTCAAAATTTTTGTTTTTAAACATATTTACATATCTTTAACATAAGTAACTTTTAATACTCTACACCACCATAAGTGGTGGGTATATATATAAGTTTGTCATTCCGTGTGTAACACTGAGAAATATTCATCATTCGATTGAGCCATATTCCGTCTGTCTGTCTGTGTAAAACACTCTCACGAAATTCTAAATCCATTGAGCCATGTCCGTCTGTCTGTCTGTCCGATTGTCTCTCTGTCTGTCTATCTGTCTCTGTCAAACACTCTCACGTCCAAAGGACATAAGCGAAATTAACAAAGTTTACAAAAAACAGTTTATAGTTCTTCTCAGCAGTGTGGTATTGAAAATCAGCAACATCAGTATAGTAGAACAAGAGTTATGGGTCAAAATGTAAGACAACCTCCATAAAAAATTTATATTTTTAAACATTTTTCTTTAAATTTTTTTAAATATATTGCAGATAATACCATGAAATTTTGTATACGTTGTTTTTATGATAAAAGAAGAAAGTGTGAGGAAAATAGTTAGAATAAGTCCATGATTTCTCATAGCCGCCATACAAAAATATTTCCGAAATTTTGCTCAATTTTACATAAATGCCTATAAAATTGGAATGTCAATACAAAATTAAGCAGGAATAAGTTTCATGTAAAAAGAAATCGCAAAACGAAATTTTCTTTAGTTCGGTCTATGTTTGACCATATAACCCATATAAAGTCCACTTCCAAAATTCACTTAAATACGTATGAAACTGATATAAATACTGTTAAACGGCTAAAATTTCACATAAATAATCCTTACAGGCAAATAAACTGTTGTACTAAATTTTATGATGGTCGGCCCATAATTGGTCATAGCTCCCATACAAGGACCGCATGTGAAAATGCCATTTATCTATATATATATATCGTATACATATAGGTACCGACTCAAAACTTTGCACATATTATTTACATATATACAAAATTTTTTTTAACCGTATCGCCCATATAAAGCCCTCTTCCGAAAATCACTTTAATACTTATAAATCTCTTATAAATAACGGTGTCGATCAAAAATTTTACAAACTGTTGGATTTTGATAATATCGGTCCATATTTGACTATATACCCCATATAAGGTTCACTTTCGAAATCTACGTTAACACTAATATATCCTAAAAATACTATTGTTATGTTGAAATTCGACGTGAAATATCCTCATATGCATACAATTCACTGTTCCAAAATTTAAGATGATTGGCCCATAATTTTTCATAGCTGCCATATAAGAACCCTTTCCGAAAAACAAATAAACCCACAAAAATGTCGACATAAATATCGATATCGAACCAACTTTTATATTGGTCAGTAATTTTTATCTAGAAATCTTACTAATGTTGGTTATACGGCAATTATGCTACTGAATTTTGTAGCTGTCAGTCAATAATTGGCAATAGCTCCCAAATTAAGTCTACTTCCTAGCATACTAAACAACCATTGTAAATAACGTTATTAAGATGAAGTTCAACTAAAATAAGCCTCAAATACGTAGAAACCACATTAGTGGATACTAGATTTAGAAGCTATCAGTCGATAACTGGTCCACTTCTACTATGCCACCCATAAATCTTTTGTAAATAATATTATTGAGATCAAATTCAAACAAAAAAGCCTCACCTTATATCTTATAGTTTTTTATACTCTGTTTCTTAACTTGTGGTGAATAAGAAAAAATGTTCGTTTAATCTTATAAATTGTTAAATTACACTCAAGATTATTATCAATATCAGACAAACTCTGTAAATTACAGTAAGAATCGGTAATTATATCAATTATAAATGGTCATAATTAGATAAAATTTCAAAATATTTAACATAAATTATGTTGGTCGTAAAATTGTCTTTCAAACAATATATAAAATAATAATAAAATTTGCACTATGACTGAATAGAAAACACAGAATAAGGATATATTAGTCCTATAGCCAATGTAGTTTTTGTATTTCTTATTACGTTTAGGTGGAGGGTATTAAAGATTTGGCACAGCCGAATATTGCACTCTAACTTGTTTTTTAAATAAATTGTTATTATTTATAAACCAATTTGTTTTAATATTAAAGAAAAATCCCGAAGACCCGAATCCCGGGATTTGAAAAACCAGTCCCGTTTGGCATCCCTAGTTGACAAAGATGACAATGTTAGAGCATTTTTAAAAAAAGAATCAGGCTCACTTTGGATGGAAAGATACTTTTTAATGGCCCCATATTAAAGCTGCTTGATAGATACCTTTAATTATTATAAGCATTTATCGCTATTTTTTTTCTTAATTTAACTAAAAAAACTGTTTTTAAACTCATAAAGTTTTATATCTTCATAAATACTTGTCCCCATGCCATTAAATGTAATGTTTTTTAACATTAAAAATTATGAATTTTCTTAAAAAAAAAACGAAAAAAACAAACTTCACCCACACTTCCCAACTAAAAACATTACTAACAATAGACGACAAAAGCTAAAAAATACTTTTTATTATTAAAATTTGTTACTTTATTGTACATTAAAAACATTCAACCACCCAAACAAAATATTAGAGCAGCATCAGCAATGGCATGAAAGGATGCATCTTTGTGTAAAGGGTTAGACGTACTTAATGGTTACAAGAAAATGTTTTCATAATTGCTGAGATGTCAAAAGTTCGAGAACATTCAGTTTTACAACAGGACATTTGGGAGTTTATTTTTTTGTATCAGTTTGTTTACTATGTTTTCTATTATAAGGATAGAACAATATAAACCTTAAACATAAACAACAACAAAAAATAGAAAAGTAAAAGGATGTAACAAACAAAGAGTATTGTATCCGGTGTAAGAAGAGTTTAAGTAACAATACTCGTACTCTTTTTTGTAACAATAACAATTAACCATTATGCAAACAACGACAAACCTTGTAATAAAAAGTTTTTTATGTTGTTCTTTTTGTAACTTCATTTACTTTAAGGATAAGAGAGAAAGTTGTTTTTATGGTCAAAATAAGTTATTTAGTTTTAGAAGGAGATAAAGTGCATAATGCTTGCTTTGGACTTTTAGTTATTTCATAAAGTAATAAAGAGTTAAAAACAAATAACTTGAAAGATAATGTACATATAAATATTCAGGTATGTGATGAAAAGCTTTTATTAATTTTTAACCATTAATTTTTAACCATTTATGATTCTGAACAAATGTTAACAATTTTTAATAACAATTTCCAGTTGTGTAGATAAACAAGACAATTTCACTATACGCCTTAAAGTATGCCTTAAATTTTGCTTAAACAAAAAACAAACTAAACACAGTGGTTTTGATGATTGAAAGCAAAAGAAAAAAGCAGACAAACAAGTATTTAAAATGTTTTCATGGCTTTAAAACAAATTTAGCGTTAATGTGAAAATGCCATTAAAACATTTTTATAATTAAATGTCGTTTACTTTTGGCCACATTAAAAAGCTCATAAATCAGCATTTAAAGTTACAACTCACCGTTGACGATGACTGCAAAGAAAATAAAACTCTTAAACAAACACGAACAACAAAATACCTTAAAAGGATATTGGCAGTTGGTTTTTGTTGTTGTAATTGTGTAAGTAAAAGAAAAGTTTTTACTTTAAAGAAACCTAATTGATTGAAAAAATATTCGTATTTAGGCCTGAGGGGTTGTTATTCGTATGCTGCTGGTTTAATTCAGTAAAATTGTTGCTGCTGGCTGGCTGTTGTTAACAAGCCTCCTGAAGTTGTTTTTGTGTGACCTTTTTGTTTATTTAATGTTGTTGTTATTGAGGCTCATTTTTTGCTTCTTTTGTTGTACAGAATGTCATAAAAAAGAGCGACAACATAACTTGCGTTTTGTTCCACTTTGCCTTAGTATTTTTTCTGGGCTTTTGGAGAGGGTAAGTTTCTTTTCATTTTGGGTAAAAAAGTTTTTCTTTTTTTTTTTGCTTCTAAATACCATAAATCGTAATTTGTTTGTTTTTTCCCTCGATTTGGTAAGATTTAATGGCCTTATAATGCGCTGTGTAGTGTAGTTTTGTTTGAGTTTGAAAGAAAAATCTGTTAAAAACAAGATTTTTAAATTATTTATTTGGTTTGAGGTTTTGCATAGTAAGTGAGTACATTTGGTTTTACTTATTGCCAACCCAAGAAATTTTAAATTAAGTCATTAATCATATTAAAAATTAATTGAATAGTTTGTCATATACAGACTTTAAATAGAGGAGTTTTCAGATCTGGCTACAGTGATTTTTAAGGATATTTACTCAACAATTTGAGCAATTTTTTATATTACATTTAATTTTAAAATATTTACCATTTATATATTGCTAAAAAGAGTCAAAATTAACTTAATGGTTAGAAAAAAAAAGTCGTACAAAAGAGTATAAACATTGACTAATTGAAAAATGCCATATGATCGATAAACGTCGATTTTTTTATATACATATTTATTAGAAATTTTTTTTTTGACTTATTCAAAAATAAGTATAGTATGTTCTAAAAAAGGCAGTAAATTAAAAAAATCTCTTTTTTACGAATTTGTTTCTGACAGAACCAAAAGCAACAAAAATTGACTACTATGTTAGAATTTACTGATTTTTTTAACCTTTTGAAAATGTTAAACTTTTCAAATTTGTTGAACTATTGTTTTCCAATTTAAATACAAAACATATTGAAAATAGTAGTAAAAATACTACATTTTTAAAGGTATTAAATCTTAATGTTGAATGAAAATTCACATAAATTCCTGAGTTTTTAAAGAAAGATGGCCTATACGTTTTTAAAAATAGTTATTTTGGTTACAATTTAGTCATATATTACCTTATATTTTTTTAGAAGGTTTTAAAAAATATAATTTTTTTTGTTGCAAAAATTTTTAAAAATTTCAAGATTTTTAAAAATTGTAAAAAAGTACTTTTTTCAATTGTATTAAAAATACTACAATTTTACAAAGTGCATTAAAATGTAAAATTTTCGTAAAAAATTAGGAAATTTGCTTCTTTTTTTACTTTTTTGTTAAATGTATTAAAAGTACTATTTTACAAATTATTTAAGAACTTAAAATGTTTCATTAAGATATGAAATTAAGCGGTTAATATATGTAAAACAATACTTATACATATTTAGAAAATGCATATATTTTTCTGTGAGATGTAAGATTTAAGTTATATTTGGTACTTTTTAGAAAGTTAATTTTTTTATTTGTTAAAAATTCAACTTTTCAACTTTAAAATTCTTAAAATTACTTTCTTTATAAAAATGACTTTTTTTATAAAAGTAAAATTTAAATTTAAAATGTCAAATGTGTCTTATTACTACTAATTATGTTATTACTAATTGGAAAAAGTACTTTGGAAAAAATAATATTTTTATTTTTTTTTTAATTTATCAAAAAGTAACATTTTTTATTAAAATACAAAACATAGCTTAAAAATCTATTAATATTAAGAAAAACTGTTCTTTTTTCGAAAAAGTATTTTAAATACTACTTTTTTAAAAACTGTTGGAAACTGCAACATGTTTGTTTAAAATATAAAATATAACTATAAATATTACTACATATTACTATAAATATTACTATTTATAGTTATAGTTATAAATATTGTAAATATCTCTCTTTTTAGTTAGTTTTCAGTTTTGGAACGTTTTGAAAAAGTTTTAAAGTACTACTATTTTCAAAATTTTAAAAATTGTTTAAATATGCAAAATTTTTGAGTTTCTTTCAGCTATAGCACCCTAATTATCAAATTGCTTTCGTATACATTTTTATAAATATGTATTTTATGTTGTTCTAGATAATTTTTTCGAAACATATATCAAATGCTATTTCAGGTAAACTTTTTCTATATCTATTCGTGTTCATTAAAATAAATATAGAAATAAATATTCCAACTGGACCATTTCCAGCAATAAAAACTGACAATTACAAATTGGTATTAATTTCATACCGAAAAGAAAACAAACAAACACCCACAACAATCAATATCAAATTGAGTCTAAGTACAACTTAAAAAAGGGTTAAAAGAATCTCCTTTAGTTCATCTGCATCACCCCCAGTATTTTAAGCAAACAAGGAAAATAAATGTTATGTATGTATATGTACAGAAGTTCCTGTTTTTTTGGTAATTGCAACTTTTAACAAGGTTTATACGAGTATAGAAACAGTTCTAATATAGCAAAAAAAAAAAAAAACTTGAAGTATTTTAGTCAATCTACAGCGAATTTCTAATACGCTATAATTCGCTTAATAAATAATTTATAGCCTAACGTATTAAATAAAAGCACTACTTATAATTTTTGAAATATCAATGATTAGTTTTAAAAATGACATCCTTTTTTAACTTCAACACTCACTCAATTTTCCATTCATATTTATAGATCTCATCTAATTTCGACAACACGACTGCCTAGTGTAGAGTGCAAACAATAAAGCATAACTTTTCTAACAACCCATAACACCATACAAAAGCAAAACAACTAACAAAAAGGGGTTTGTAGCAATTTACCACTTAAACGAAATACTTCTGCTCAGTAACTTTAGGCTTTTAATTAATGACAACAATTTGTCTCCATTTCAATTTAGGTCTTGTTACAAGGACAACACAAGAACAAGCTAAACAATATTTTATGTCAACTATAAGACAAAAACAAACAAAAAAGCGTATTTTAATAACAATGAAATCAAATAGGAAATGGAAAATACAGTATGAAAACAAATTAAGAATCCGGTTTTGTAGCATGCCATCACGTTTTGAAATCCGCTGAAATTATACAAATGAAAAGTGATGAATGGCGTGTTAACAAGATTTTATTTATATTTTTCTTTTTTTGGAGACCCAGTTTTTTCCTGGCGTTAAAAATTGCCTTTGACATTGACACTTTACGCATTTAGGGCATGTTTTATTTTACTTACTTAGCTGAACTTGCCGCACAGACAGACCTGATGATAAAGGCAAAATTGATTAATTGGTTTGTGTGCGTCTAATTAAATATTGTTACAACAGTTACAACAGAAATTCCTGTTGTTCGTATTCCTGCCGGAGGAGCTGATTTGAATACCAAACATTTTGTAAGATGCTTAAATGTTATTTTTAAGTTTAATAGAACGATTTTGAATTAGATTAAAAAATAATTGATAGAAATTGTTGGTAATTAAGCAATTATAAAATAATTTATGGGGCGGCTGTTTTCAGATACACGGTTTAACATACAGATACGATGTTTATTTTATCAATAGAGTATCCTAAATTCAATACAGAAATATTCATTAGAAATAGATATTTATTGCTGTAGGACTATTTCTAATAAATGAATTTGAAAAAAAAAAATGCCAATTACAGGCAGAGGTATTAAGTATTTAAATGATTTTATTGACTTTTTAACTTTGGTATAAATATGTACATTCGACCTTTCATTTCAAAATATATTTTCATTGGATGGGTCTAATTTGGTTCACTAGTATTTAAAACTAACCCATGCAACTTTTAAATGCAATCAAATATCGGAATACTTGTTCTGGTTTATTCAAATATTTATAATCGTTTAAAATATATCTTCTTTCTAGTTAAATATAAAACATAAACGTCGACTGAAAATTAATAAAGTTATATTGTCACTTGGCAACAGGCTATTTGGAAATACATTCTTTACTACAGAAGTTGTTTCTAAAAACTTTAGAGATTTGTTTTTTTCTCAAAAGTCTGTCAAAAGATTTAATCAATTGAAATATATTTGTACGGGTGCCGAGCAATGGAAATTCAAAGTAGAATAACAATCGAGAACAAATTCCGTGAAAATCCGATATTGTCAAGCTCAATGTTTGCAAAGAAGCTAAAGCTTATGTTAAATAATCTTATAAAATGACAAAAGCAAACCTTAAGAGAAAGCCGTAATAAAAAGAGGCAAAATGTTCTTAATTGAAATAAGGAAATACTACGTTTTATAAAGAAAGATCAGGGTCTCTGCGATAATGATAGAGCGACAAAAATACAATGCGTGTAATTACATAACCAAATTGTAGGGAAAAGCTGAGCTATGTTGCTATTGCATAAAAGAGGACTCTCTATGCTAGGAACACAACTGAGACGAACGACGAAGTTTTTGTCGGGAATATTCGTCTCTAAAATGAAACATATTTGTGTAATTCGTCATATGCATCGAACTCTGAATTAAGCATTAAACACATTCGAGACAGCAGGCTATCTACTACAATATGTCAAAAATAAAATACACACGTTTATATGAGAGTGACTATTTTGACGACAGCAGGCAACACGACTGCAGGTTGTTGTCCATGCTGATTTCTTCGTCGCTGTCAAATTAAACTAAATTCTATTTTGGTTGGCGCCAAAATAAAACCAGTGTTGACCATACAGCAAAATGTGTAAAGCAAATTAAATAAAAAGCAAAATACAAAATTAAAATGTGTTGATCATTTATGCATCAAGAGTTGTTAAATGCATCAATAATATTATATTATATTAATAATATTACATTTTATATTAATAAAAATGAGTGAATTTTATTAGCATGTCTGGAATCATGTATATATGTATGTATGTTTTCCATGTTCCATGAAAAACCAATACTTTGAAAAAATAAAAGCCTTAAGTGGCACCACTGAAATATAAATTGATTACTACAACAGCTGATTATATTTCCATTTTCCTCCTATATGATTTATCAATTATATCCCACAGAAGAGGATGGGAACGATTTAAATAAATTAATTTTATTATATTTTTTAAATTTAATTTTATTTCCATTTTTGTTTTGATTGAAAAATAGAGTTGCCGAGTTGATCACATACAAATTTTTCATGAGGGAAAATTTTCATTAACAATAATTATTATGAAATAAATAATCTTTTATTTACATTAAATTAATTACCTTGAAACTATATAAACTATTAATAATAATTATTATGATTTTAATGATTTTTATTCTCCAAAATTAAAACATTTTGTTTATCAATATTATTTGAAAGAAATTTGTTTACAATCACTCATAAAACAAACTAAAATTTCAATTATAAATATTATATTATCCACTTTCTATTCATTGGAAAATATACAAGGCAACATTATTTTTTTATTTGACGTTTACCCTGCCTTTACACATGCAAGTACTTGCATGCGAGTGCTGTGTACGTATTATATACGAAAACTTATTCGAAAAACTCGAATCATTTGCAAGCAGCTACTGTTTACACAGGACAGTGAAAGTTCATTTTCAAAATGTTGTCAAAGCGTAAACTTCAAAAAATTAGTTTAAATTAACAAATGGCGCACAAAGTTTGTATTTGTTTACCAAGAGTTGCCATGGCCTTCACATGAGTATAATTGTAGGGAAATAATTATTACAATTTATTGTTATTATTTTAATTATTATTTAATGACATCAATACACTTCTTTTTCGATATTTGAAAAAAAATATATTTTTTTTTACCAATACATAAAATAAGTTAAATATTTATTAATTATTTTACCACAATCCATTACATTTATTCTGACTTTTTTTATTTGGCAACTCTGTTTACCTTTCTGTCACTTTATTGCTGAAAGTGTCAAAAAATCACTGTCCAGCTAAATTCACTTGCAAGTGACCTGCAAATGCCTGCATGTGTGATTGTGTTAGTAAAAAAGTGTGAATGTATTGACTTTTTCGAACTTGCACTTGCATGTGTAAACCCCGGGTTACTGGCATGAGAGTGTCAAACATTCACTCGTATGCAAATTTAGCTGCGAGTAGCTCTGCAAGTGCGAAAAATGTGAGTGTATTAGTAAAAAAAAATGTGAGTGTATTGAGTTTTTCGAACTGTTACTCGCATGTGTAAACGCTAGGTAAATTGCATACGAGTGAATGTTTGACACTCTCAGCTACAAAAAAAAAAATTATAAAAAAGTATAAAGAAATTATATTATTATACTATTTCTTTCTATGAGATTTAACAAAATCTATATTGCCCAGTTTTAAAATTTTTAGATTTTTTCCAATAACATTTTGAATGGTTTAAAATTGGAATTATGTAATTGCGTTTTGAAAATTTTAAAAAGTACTTTTTTAATTGACTTCCAGTAGCTGCACAGCAAACCCAAAAAAAAAAAAACAGAAAAACTTAAAATGATGAAAATCTTTAGAAAATGATTAGCTGAAGGAACTTGCTGAACCTCAACTTTGAATCTGTTATTGTTTAAGAGATATTTTACTTTAAAGTTCGTTCGGGTACCGGGTCAGGAGGGTTAGGGTTAAGCTAGTGGATCAAGGCATGTAATATTTACTGTTGCATTTCAGGTCCAAAAAAAAAATTGTAATAACGTCATATAATAACTTTAAATCGCAAAAAAATATATTACAAAATACTTTAAAACGCCCTGGCACGTGGCCACCACAAATCCACTAAAATGTTTTACTGACGACGTTTGTATATTGTTCGAACAAAAACTACAGAGAGATGTCTTCTCTTTCGTTACTCGAAGTTACAAAGACAAGGCTTTAAAACAAACAATCAACGCCAAACATAATTCATTATTAACATGTCATACAAAAATCTAATAGAAAAAAATAATATTTAAAGATAAAATTTTATCAATCTACAAAAGTTGTTATATTTTTCACTTAGGGTGGTTACCAGCCCATACTTTCTCCATCCAAAACAGGTCAAACTACAACAACCGACACAGTTAAACTAACAATTTTGACAAACATGTGGCCTTCGCTGTGGCTTTTTTCTTGTCTACAAAAGATGTAGATGAAAGATTTGTTTGGAACGTATGTTCCTTCCACATAGAAGACATTAATTTTTGTTAGATTAAGAGATAAAACAGAATTTTGTAGCAAAAAAAAAAAAAAAAAAGCTGAAAGCTGAAAGCGTGTGTCATAGCGGAAGTTAACAGTCTTTATTATGCCACCGTTTGCTATGCGGCATAAAATGGAAACAAGTGGTAGGAAAAATTTTTCTTTTATTGAAATTTCAAATATGTTAAATGTTTTTATTTTACTTTTGTTTGCGAAACAGTTTGTTATTTTATTTGATTGACCGCTAAAAAGCATGTCAAACTAATTTGAAAATTGCCCTTATACCAACATTTACAACAAGTTGACATACTTTTGTTCCTGCAAGTATCAGTCGTTGTTGTGGAGGATGATTATTTCTGTGTTCTTTTGTGGCGAAATGGCTGGAGGGTGAGAAAGTAATTTTTTAAAAAGATTTCTTTTTAACTTAACAAATCAAAACGGAAAAAACAACTAACAAAAAAAAACGGAGATCAAATAAGTATTTTTCTAAAGAGATTATTTGACATCTAACTTGTACTGCTTTTTTGTTATGGATGTTGGTATTTTAAGTAAATAATTTTATAAATTAAAATATTCTCTTGTAAGGACTAAAAAGTGACCCTAGGCTGGCTTTTTATGAAATTGCTACTATCTAATCTATTTTGTTAATTAAAATAAAGTGAAATCTAGTTAAATTTACTGAAAATTATATTCCAACTGCTTTTAAAAAATTTACAAAATAAAAACTCGTAAATATTCTTGTGTTTTTCTCTCAGAATTATTTAGCTTACGGTTTCTTAAATAACTATTTATCATAAAAAATCAATTGATTGTTAAACTCCAATCATTTGCATACAATAAATATAAACATATTTTTATGTGTAATTTATGGCTTTCAACCTTCCCCCCCTAATATCCTTTTGCTACTAATACTTATTTAAGCATTTTATGTCCATGCCCTCATATACACAAACAAATTACAGCATATGAAATCACATAAAAATCGTAAAATATTTACATACTCGAACCCATTTTTACGACTCATTTCTTATTTACGATTATTACGATTGTATCAATTTTGAGTGCCTTTGATTATGAGAATGTCCTTTTGCGTGAAGGTATGAATGCTTTTGAAAGTGTTTAGAGAATGGTACTAAATAGCGTGGCAAATGATAAAGTGTTATGGTTGTCAAATCCCAAGTCCACCCCTTTCCATGCTTGTAAATACATATGTGTACATACATACATATATGCATATATGTATGTATGTACATATTAGCATATAGCCAAAAAGTATTCTTAACGAGGTACTTGTGTAAGTAGTAGAAGATATAAATATTTTGCCAAATTGATACGTTTTTTTTTAAGATAGAATATATTTTTGGGAAATATTTGGGAATATGTATGTGTGTGCAATTATGTAAGGGTTATTTGTTTTATAGTTATTGTATTATTACTATTACCACCACTTATGAATTATTGTACGAGTGTCTGGGGGATTTTGTATCCAGAAATAAAGGACATAACATACGAGTATAATTTTGAATTTATGCACATTTATTTACTAATATCTACTTATTAGGAATTTACGGATTTTATGAAAATCTTAGTGGTGTGTTCGAGAACAAAACTAAAAAAAATATAAGAAAAATACTAGGAGACTTTGGAATATAGAATATCGTAATAGATTTTAAGAATTAACTAATGAAATTTAGATTTTAAAATTCAATTATTTAAAAATGTCCCTAAGAATAAAAAATTCTTACCAAAAGTTCAACCAGGAAACAGTTGTTGATGAAAATAGCAGAAGGTTCGTGACAATGACAATTGACAAAGGGCATGAGGAAGAAATGTAGAATGAATACAATATAACGCAGAAGTCTGTAATAAAAAAAAGTTGTTTGAGTTCTAACTGCCAGAATTTCTCACCGCCTAGATCTCTTAAAACTCAATCCTACGAATACACCTAATTCTGTTTCTACGCCATAGATACGTTCCTCGAAAACTCGCGTAAAAAAAACCGCGTAAAAAAAGATAGAGTATCAATATTAAATGAGGGAATTGGTTCCACGTATGAAATATCAGGTAAAATAAGATAAATAATTCAAATTCATGTTGCTTTATACACAAACATATTTTATTTAAACAAAAAACAATAGAAAATAGAGTTCATTTAGAAAAGTACATACATACGTGCAATATCTTTTCGTCTTTAACACCTAAATTTGACTGAATTCTTACACTCTTACTTTCAACTAAATTTATTTGAAATAAACAAGGGAAATCCCTTGTTTCGATAGTGTTTTTTTTTCGTACCAGACGATTTTTAGTGCTGCCAATTATGTGTTTAATTTAAATTTCGCCAAAACCAGTGCAAACAACGTTTTCTGGTAAAAATACATATATTTTTAGATCGCGTTAAATTAATTCTAGTCGCATAAAAACAGAATGAAATATTTATTTGGAAACGCGTTAAATCAAATTCGCGTAAAAAAAAAACTCACGTAAAAACAGAATTAGGTGTACTTGAGAAATTCTGAGAAATCGCAAAGATATGAAATGAGAGGAAAACATTCTTAAACACATTATAAAATAAAATTAGATTGCGATATTAAATGAATTTTCTAAAAGAACAACCAACAAATTAATTAACATAAATTGAAATATACTCGTATAGAAGGAACATTCAACAATGTTTCGACTTCAAGACTTACCGAGTCATTAAGTCATTTTATTTAGATACGGGACTGAATTGGGTTAACGTATACCTTAATTTCTCATAGTCAAATAATAGGGTATCCTAAAGAAGATATATAATAGAGATTTGATTTTATATTATATAGGAATACCTATAAGAGGAAAACACTATAATTTGTTTATGTAAATTGGCATAGGAGACATTTAACATGACCTGCGACAAATCTGGAGAAAACAAGAGAAAAGTCTCAAATTATGACCATCTTGTTTTCTAGCACACATATCAAGATATGTCAAATATCTAGGAGAAATACTCGTCTGAAAATAGTCCTCCTTAGGTCATATTAAAAGAAGAGCCGAAAAAATACACCATCACATGATCACAATTAAGAGTATAGCTACATTTCCCCAACATTTGACTAACAAATGCAGCTGTCATCCACAAAATATTATTAGGTTTTGATATTTAAAAAAAATCGTTGCGAATTATAATAAAAGTGTAGGGATGGACCGAATCCTTTTGAAAGCCAGCATGGAAATACATGTTAAATATTTTTTTCAAAAGTTAAAGGTCGGTTGGAAAAATATAATATTATAGGAATGGAAAGCTCTCATCATCTGGTTATTTTTTATTTTTTATCATACTGAAATTATTTTAAATACCAGACACATATTAAGAAAATTAGGCTTATTATGAATTAATAGAATTTAGGCGACTAAATTAAGTGGTTATTATTAATATGCTGCTATAATCATATTTAGCATTCATATATTTCGCAAAAAAATTGAGCAAAAAATCTTCAACAAAAGGGTGATTTTTTTTAGCAACTTTATTTTCTGGCAGGACTGTTTTTGGCAGATCAAGCAGATTTCGTTTAACATGTTCAGATTGGTCTATAATTTAACCATGAATCGACTTACAAACGAAAATCACTTGCAGATTATTGAATTTTATTATCAAAATTCATTCTCGGTTAAGAAAGTACATTAATCACTTTTTCCATTTAATGGTCAGAAGCTCATTTCAGGTTGAATTGATATATAAGCAAGCAAAATTGTATTATTTGGTGTGAAAATCAGCCAATGCCAATGCATGCCGAAAAATGTTCTGTTTGGTTTTTATTATGGACCGGTGGCCGATATGTTGAAAAGAGCATGCCAAAATTGGACCCATTGTATGAACCATTTGAGGTCAACATTTACATGAAATCATCTTTAAACAGAGAATTATTAGATCAATTTCTCCTTGTCTCAAATAGAAATTTCATAAATTTCTCTAAATTTTATATGTTTTTTTTTAATCAAATCCAAAATTTCTTTAAAAATCAATCTTTATATGATTGTAAATATCAAGTATATTATTATGGCAATAATTTCAATGATGAAGAATGACATCATAATATGATGCTTATATATTATCATAACCAGAAGGAGCACAATACCATAATTCTGCATCATGTTAAAGTTAGGAATTTTAAAAAGAAATTTCGTTCCATCATATATAAATTTTTTAATTTTTTTCAATTTTAAATTCTTACCCAAAGCTAATAGTCTGACTTGCGTATTTCCTGTAGAAACTGTGACTTGTAAGATCCTTTTTTCCATTGAAGAGTTTTTTTTCCCAACATGTCATTTTTAGTATAGTATAAATAATTCTTATTCGATTAAAGAACATTTAGATATTAAAATAGAATAAACATTCCTAATTTTTCAAAATAATGCTTGACTTGAAATCTATATAAAAAAATAAAAAAATGAAATGCTGTCCGTTGCTAAGCGCATAACTTGAGAACGGCTTGACCAATTACGCTAATTTTTTTTTTGAAATGTGTGTAATAGTCTGAAAAAGGTTTATATGGAAAGAAAAATTGGAAAAGTTAAAGTTTAATTGACCACCTCCATTTTTACGTCCACTTTATCGGCATACCAAATATACGTATTATTTGTTATTATTGAATTGAGGCAATTTGAAATTTTTTAATGCACTATCGATTCTTCTTTTTTGTTTTGATCATTATCTATCTATATAAATAAAAATCAAATGTCGTTCATTGGTAATTGCGTTAGTTGAGAGCGGCCGCACCGATTTGGCTAAATGAAAATAAAATTTAACTCTATGTACAAGTTTGACTGTCCACGCAAAATAGGGTAAAAGAAATAAAAGTCTTTTAAAAAGAGTTACAAATTTAACAAGTAACTTTTGTATGCGCTCTCCACGATAACTAACAATATGTAGTTTTTGTTGTCTTAAAAATCCATGCTTCTCCCATGCTCAATTGTATGACGGCTGTTCCCGTGTCGGAACACCACCGGAAATATTTGTTTACGCTCCAGACAACGAAACAAAAAATGTCAAATGCATTGCAATGAACAAAATTATGATATCACTGCAAAGCCATAGAAAAAAAAGGATTTATGTATTTATTTCAATTGGTTACCGCCCATCATACCATTCTAGGAGCGTTCCAACTAAAAAGCATTTTCGGAGCGAAAGAAAAATTTGCTTAAAAAATTAATTTTTTTCCCTTTTTATATATTTTATTTAAATGAATTCCATTTTATTTTTTTTACTGTAAATACAATTTATTTAATTTTTTTCCATTACTAATTTAGTTTATTTGTAAATGAATTCCCTTTTGAAGTAAAAAAAATTTAAAAAAAATAATAAATGCGACCTTTAAATTTGTTGTATTTAAAATTGCAATGACTCTTTTTTGATATGATGTAAGATCTCTTTCTGGGCCTCGAAAAATCCTCATAAAATACTCTTTTTTGACATGATGTAAGAGCCCTTTCTGACGGACCATTTTCGAATGTAATGAGCCTCTTTTCTGAAGGTTTTCGGAGCTATAATGATTGTTCTTTGGGCTCATAAAGAGCATGAACGCTCCAGAAAAGGTGTCAGAAAAGATTCTTTTCGGCCTCATATGGCTGGCTGGGCGTAATACCCATAAAACACGTAAAACACCATTCATTTAAATTGCAGATTTAAATGAAACATATCACAAATCTGAAGGCACAACAACGTTTGCCGAATCAGCTAGTTTATTAATATTTTATCTTCCATCAAGTCTAGTTATTTTTAACGTAATAATTATCGTATTGAAAAACATTTAAACAATAACTTTACACAGAAAGAAAAATGGCATTCTAAAATTAAGTTTATTTTTCTCAGTTTTAGCCTGAAATTTTTAAGTACGTTTTTACTTAAAATAAGTACATAAGTTCATACTTAAAATAAGTACAAATCGAGATTGATTTGACAAATCAAGCGCAGATTTTCTTAAAACAAGAATAGTGTTCTTGATTTAAGTACAAAACTCTTAAATTAATTCCAATTTGTTCTTCAACCAAGAAGATACATCTTAAAACAAAAACTAAGACTTATTTTATTTAAATTAAGAAAAAAATCTTAAATCAATCCCAGAGAAGAAATGTGCGAAGTTAAACTTACTCTCTCAAAATTATTTTTTATAATTTATTGAGTCAGAAATTCTTATTTTAAGTCCAATTTGTTCTTAAATCAAGAAGATAACTCTGAAAGCGAAAATTAAGACTTATTTTACTTAAATTAAGACAAAAAAACTTTTATTTTGAGAAAAAATTGTAAAATAATAGTGTATTTCAAGGGATGAAATGCATTTTATATCAGTCTCTATTGTGCGTTCGATCTTAATTGTAGTAAAAGTCTTATTTTGAAACAAAAATTAAGATAATTAAATAAATTTGTTAAAACTGTGAAATTTAAAGTGCAAAAATGACGGAAGCTGAGGATGACAAGAGTCTGCAGAAGCTCTTCAAAGAATTTAATTTGGAGGATGTGTTCGATTATTTGAAAGGTAAGGTAATTTTTTATACCCAGGAAGAGGTTTAATGCTTTTTTCTAAATGGGAAGAGTTTAAAAATAAAATTAGTATATATTATGACAAACACATCGTAAATGAAGTGTAAAAACATCAAGTGACAAAGGCAAAGGAGAAAAAACATGGGTAAATCAATATATATAATTTTTTTTAAACTAAAATAACTATATTTTAAACTAAAATATTTTAAACAAAATCAAAATTTAATTTAATATATTTTAAACTATTTTTTTTTCCAGCTTGTCAAGATTATATCATAACAACATTGCTGAAGTCAATATTTCAGTCTTCGGCCCGCTTCAAAAATAACGAAGGCAAAAAGACAAAAAAGGTAACCATCGCTAACTCGGAGCAAAGTTTTGTTCTTCACTACCAATAAATAAAAATAAGTAAATAAAAATTTTATAAAAAAATGCTATGTTTTTAAATCTATCTTGTTTTAGAATTATATCAAGTACAAATTCGAGCTAAAATCAAGTTTTGAATTCTAGGAAGAAGCTTATTTAGGATAAATTTAAGATTTTTCATTCTTAAATCAATCTTCTTTTAGGATTATATCAAGTATGAATTTGCGCTAATATCAAGTTTTGAATTCTTGAAACAAGTGCATTTTAGGATTAATCCAATCTCGGATACACTTAATACAATCTTATATTATTCTCAAATGAAGATGCCTTCGAGCTTAAAACAAGCTGAATATTCTTAAATCAAGTACGGTTAAAGATCGACTTGATCCAAAAAAGGCATAAAGAGCGCTAAAATCGAGATTTTCTTACTTGACAAATCCGTACTTGAATCAAGTCTTTTCTAGGTTAAAAAATAATTCGAATTTGGTGAAAATGTAGATAAATCTACACTTTTAAAAAGCTAAAATAATTTAACAATTTTTATAACAGATACATGTCATTGAAAACATCAAAGTACAGCTGTCTTAAATATTTTCCCAACAAAATCCGCACACAATTAAATATTTTAAATAGTAGTAATTTTACTGCCTACTTTATTTCAAAATTAACAATATCCTGCTGATATCACCAAACAGCCTTTCTAATTTCAAAAAAAAAACGACTATAAACGACAATAATTTAAAACAATTTGTGTCATTATACACTTTAAAACAGTTTTCTGCGTAACAAAAAAATTTAATAAGAAAATCTCATTATGAAAACATTAAAATATCAAAGAAACACAAAATTATGACAATTGTTTGCCAAGGGCAAAATACAGACGGCTGCATAAACTCGGTATAGAATAATAAAAAACGATGCTCATTTAATAGGCAGCAAACGGCTAAAATAGCAGTAAGTGAATACACAACTCCCAGGGGAAACTAGCGAAAAACGAATGTAAAACGTTTGCCCTTTGAACCAACAATTTTCTTATACAGCTTACTTTATGTATTTTCTTTTTTTTTATACATATTTTTAATAAATTTCATTTGGCAAATCAACCACAATAGAATAAAGTAGCAAAGAAAATAGAAGGAAATGGAAGGGAATACAAACAAGCACATAGAGTAAAGAAAAGGTGACCAAGCTTAACACAAACAAATATGAAAATTATAAAGGACATAAATTATTACACCAACATTGGAACAGAGGGTGGCCGGTATTGGTCGTGGTCGTGTTGTAGTAAAGTATGAGTGGGTGTATGCATGGGTGTGTAGCAAAAACATGATATTATTACATTTTTCATTAAAAAAAAGAAAATATTGGACAAATTTAAAACTATAAAACGTAGAGAAAACGTAACAAAGCGCATAATAAGCAAATTATGACCTGACAGGGGACTTAGTTATGCCACAAAATTTATAGATACTATTTCATTTTACTCTCCTCTACTTATTTTCATTCTCTGGTATGGAATTGAATACAATGGTAAAAAAATTCAATAAATTGAGCTTATTAGGGCAATGAAGCGATAAAAGACAAAATATATGTAGCTGATGGTTATTTCACTTTAGAGTTTCTAAACCAATTTACGAGTGTAATGAAGCGCAATTTTGAGAAAGAAGCATATTTGGATTTGTATTAAAAGAATTTAGGCAAAAGTTTAAAACTAAGAGATGTATGATTTTTGATAAATAATCGCATTTGTATGTGTTTTTTTCTTCAATGAACAGTGGTCCTTTATATCCTTTCATGAAAACTCCAAAATGACTTTTTTATTATATTTTTATTTTGGTGTTTTTGGAAATCTAAATTTAACCAATTTATGCAAGCGACAGTTTTGAATTAATATTTGAATTAGTTTTCTTTTAGAAAGCGGAAAAACCGAATATGTTTTGCAATATTTTTAAACCAGCCGAATTTAGGTCCGTATTTATTGAATGTTTAGAACAATTGTCGATGTCTGTAAAAAAAATTCAAGTTTTACTTGTATCAATTTTGCAAATTTTGCCCAAATGTCCCACTGTGCCAATCATCATTTGACTATTTTACTAAGTATAAGTATTTTCTGAAAATAAAAATCACATACACACTTTGTTCACATAACATTGTTCACATAAAATACGGACACGCAACAAAAGTTTTTATTAAATTAGACATTGGCTGTACAAAAGCTAAAGCTTCCAAAACGTACTGTAAATAATGATACAAAACAATATATGCAAAATTGTTATTAAAATAAACCAGGAACTTATAAGGAAAATACTAAGTTCAATGAAGCAAAATTCGGGTCTATCCGACAAAGTTTCAACACAATTAAATAACTGCCTTCTTATGAAGGATGAAACATTTGTAAAAATGGATCCAATATTTTATGTTGCAGCATAAAGAGAGGTTACCGGCGCAAACTATAAATGACTGCAAAGCAATTTGAAGTTGTGGACTGAAAAGCATCCTTTTTATTACCTGCAGAAACATTTTCTATCTCTTATTAGACCTTACTACTCTTCAGTCAAGTTTTGATCCGATTTAGTTCTACTGCACAAACGTTTGCTGTCACTTATAAGATGTCGCCTCTCTTCAGCAAAGGTTTGATTATATTTAGTTTCCTGACATTAGTTAAAAGCTGTATAGATTGATATCTAATTTTCCTTAGCTTCGGCTAATTGAGCAATATCGGGATATAGACGAAGGGAATTTAAAGCTGTATTAGTGATTTGGAATAAGTAACCAGCGTAGGTTGATCGAAATATTGTGCAACAATTGATGCAATCTATAAAAATGAAAACATGAACTTTTATAAGAGAAAATGCGTTTTAATTTATTTTTTTAGCTTTTCCAAAATGGTATATTACATTAAAACATTTAGCCAGCCGGATTTTATGTGAACAATACTCTACCACTTATTTATAAGTATTTATGACCGATTTATATGTGACCTCTCGGTCGAACACTACCTGATGATGGCTTATCCTTACAACAACTACACCATCAAATTGGAACTGAAATGGTTATAAAATAAAACATGAACAAAAAAACGAAAAAAGGTTAAACACGTATTAGAAACAAAAACCAACGCAGCTGATATTTGTGGTTGCTGAGCAATAAACGATACCGATTTATTTCCGTTTCCTTTTTTCTCGGTAATTTTATTTCATACTTCAGAACTTAAATGATAAATAAATTTAAAGTTTTTGAATGGTCAGCTTTTGGTGGAAACCAAAAATAAAAACCAAGAAATCGTATAAAATAAACATAAAATAGAATTTATAGCAATATGACTTGGTACAAAAAATATATACATATGTATAAAAAAGCAACAATAAATGCTGAAAACATACTCGTACTTGAGTTTAGAAACACAGCATCCTTGTTGAGGTTGTGGTGATACTTGCTGGAAGAAAAGCAAAACTAAAACAGTGCAGTGCAGAAGGAGAAAGAAACCGAAATGTAACAATGTGTTTCGCATATAAATGTTAAAATTACAAAAAGTTAAGAAAAGAAGCATTAGCACTCACATATGGACGTTTAGGTGGTTCCCAACACTCACTTGATTTTTGTAGTTGCGTATTGTTCTAGACACTCGATATAAGTTTATTGCAAGTGGCAGCGAAAAATGTCTGTAGCTATTGTCAAGAAATAAATTGGAATTGGGTGCGAACGATATTGCGATGATATTCTCAGAAATTAATAACGTTAAATACTCTATTATATATTCCACTACTTCGTAGCCCCTTGAAGTGATCGAAAATAATTAATTCAGCATTATCGCTTGATAACCATGTCACTTTCTAGATGTAAGACATTGTGCACAACATCAAAAGCTTCTCTAATTCATTTGAAGACAAAGCTAAATTAAATTACTTTTATTTGCAAAAGTCACTGTTAATGTTTAAAAGCTTTAGGTATAACAACCATTAAAATCGACTTAATTTGTTTAACATATTTTGATATTATTAAAAGATCTTAATTCATTAATCCACCTTTCCCTCATGACTTCGATAGGACTTGAATTATGCAAGTATACAAACAAATTTCGCCAAAAATGAGTGGTAAATGAAGCCAAATCACAACTACAAATTTTGTGAAGATCGGTTCATAATTAGTCGTAGCTCCCATATAAGACCCACTTCCAAAAATCACTTTAAAGACCGTAACACAATTAAAAATTTCGCTATCCAAATAATATTGAATACAATACATACAATACAATACAATAATATGGTACAATTTTATGATGATCGGTCCATAATTAGTCGTCGCTCCCATATAAGACCCACTTCCGAAAATCACTTTAATGACCATAAATTTAGTTACCTAATATTCAACACAAATATGTTTCTTATATATATAAAAAAATATGGTACAATTTTATGTTGATCGGTCCATAATTAGTCGTAGCTCCCATATAAGACCCACTTCCGAAAATCACTTTAACGACCATAAATTTCTTAAAAATGTTGGTAAAATAAAATTCAACACTAATAAGTTTCATATATACAGAAATTATGATAACTAATTTTATAATGGTCGGTCCATAATGAGTCAAAACTCTCTTATACAACCCTCTCCGTAATTCAATTTAACCTCCATTAATATTTTTAAAGTATTTATATCAAGATAAAGATTAATACACATAATATATATATTCACATAAATCATGACATTAAATTATTGGATGATTGGTCCGTAATAAGTAAAATCTCCAACATAGCGCCCATTTCTGAAAAACTGTTTTATACATATACTGGGTATAGGGTATTATCTGATCGGGCTTGACCGACTATACTTTCTTGCTTGTGTTAATTTATTTTCTTTTGAAAATCGAAAATCAAAAAACGGCACACTTCATTTTAAAACTTTTATTTTCATTAAAACTTTGCATTTGCATTTTAATACTTTTATTTGCCTTAAAATTTATATAGAAGGTAATCAAACATAAAAATATTTTTGACTTGTGACGTCACAAAAAGAAATATTGCTCTCAATTTTACTCTCAGAGTTTTTGTAAAATATAACGGACTTGCACAATGCGTAATCTTTATTATTTTTTTCATCGATTCATGGAGCATGCGTATGTATGTATATGGCTCAAAAATATGGAATACTCTTTACTCTTTTTACGAAATTCTTTCCGGTAGTAGTATCGAGATAACACTTGATAGAAAATGCCTGGGAATTCCTCATATTGTAAACGAATTGTGTTAAAAGAACTTATTTTATGTTGCATACGTAATTGTTAACAACTATCGTTGTCGTAATTCACTCTATTTCCAGCCGAATTTTCAAAAATAAAAAATATATTCATTAAAATTACCACGAATTTTATTAAGAATCCACCATTTTCATAATTATTTTTTAATATTTTAATGCGACTTTCAAGCTAAACTGAATTTATTCTAACAATTTCCAAAGCTTTAAAATCTTGAAAGTCCCATCTATTTTAAATATGACCCTGCTGAAAAACAAAATTCCTGTTAAAAAACAGCCTGATTTATTTTCTGTCTTATAACACATTTGCTTTATAGATAATAATGTTGAGAAAAGTAAAGAAATAGTTTGTCATTTTTGTAAAGTTCAGAAACAGATCAAATGTAACGTGCCTTTCTTCAAAAGGAAATAACTAAAAAATTATATTTTAGAATTGTAAAAAAAGATGAAACTATAGTGCTAAATTGGCAACCGTGACATCCCCGCACTTAGACACATAAAATTCTCGCACATTTACTAAGTGAATCTGTATGATTTATACCTAGAGAATTTTATTATTAAGAATTTTAAATTTGGGAACTCCTGGATATTTATTTTTTTATTCTGCATATTTTCAAATATTGAACAGGAACGTTTCTTTCTCATCGAGTGTTTTTTTTTTGTCTTAAAATTACATACAATTTCTAATAACATCAATACATTTCTGGTTGCTGGTCAAACCAAGGACGATGTGGGTACAAGTATGTGTGCATGCATACGATTGTGAGGGGAGGGTGTGCGGCAAGTTGATTGTTTGGTGGCATATAATATTATTGTGTTTTTTTTTCATTCCTTGTGATTCTATAGCAAATTTTAGATGTATTTCAGAGTACTTGTATGCTTGAGTGTGATCGAGCATTGACTTATTCAATGCTTTATTTTATTTTTCCGGTATTTTTTTCGTAAGTTTTCTTTTACTGGTCCTTGTAGTTGTTGTTGTTGGTGTATTTCTTTATCCCTGGGGTGTCGTAACTTTTCAAATATGAATTTCAAATTGTTTCTTTATACAATAACAATGCAACCTACATATGTATGGATTCGTATACATGTGTGTTTAAACTGGTCAGACGTATGGCCACATAAACGAGGATGTATTTAGGATGTGTGTGTATTTTTATTTTTAGATGTAAGTGTAAATTTTCTTTATATTTATCCTGATACAAGGAGTATGTATTCGATTTCTATATTTTAGTAGAGTGTTGGGGTTATGTGGTCAGTTTTCTATTTTCTGGTTTGTTTTATTTCATTAAAAATTCTTTGCTATTTTTATTGTTCCTTTAATGGTTACTTTAAATTAAAATTTGAAATATTTTCTATTAAGAAAATACATAAAAACAATGTGAAATCTAACTACAAATTATAATTTATTGCCAATTGTTGTTATAGGTTTGAAAAATGTGCAAATAAATTCAATTTTGCTTAGGAAACTCAATTTTTATTGTACAAATTTAATGTCATATTTTATGTTTATGAGAGTATTTTGTAGATAAATTGTACATATATTAAGAAAAACATTTTAAAAACATAATCTTTGAAAATGAAGTCGCTACAGAAAGATCTATAAAATAGGCTTTATAACAGGAAGGTTCAATTTTTGTCCTTTAAATTCGTGGTAATAAATTGCAACGTTACAAAGTTTTTGTATGGACCGAGTTATCTCATCACATTCTGAACTGTAAACCTTTATTAAATCTTACTCTAATAACACAATTATAGCTGTTTGCATAAATCTCACAGTGGGACTGAATCGAAATTTTTTGTAAATAAAACTTCCAATTCTAAATGGCGCGTTGATTGAAATGACAGTTTTATTTCCAACAAAATCGGTTCAGACCCGCTGAGCAGAGGAAAAAATTGCAAAATGAATGAGGCTCGAATGACTTTTAAACTAAAATTGGAATACATATAAAATAGATAATGAGCTAAGATTTTAAAGATCAGAATATTTTTAATATTTTATTTGCAAATTTTGACTTGACTCCTGCTGAACTTATAATTTCAAGTCTATAAAATATACTGGAAGGAGTACGTAGCTACCGTTACAACTTTGAAACTGACGACCTAAAATGAAAACAAACAAATAAATTGTCATGAGTTCAAAATCAATTAATCATACACTTGTTAAACAACAATTACAGACCTGCAGGACATCATATACAACAACGATAAATGCTCAACAAATTATCAATAAAAAATGACAACATACCAAACTGGACATGTGTACAATTATCTAGGAATTTCACAACAAAATCATACTGAAAACATCCCTTATCTTTTTTTTATTGCACACAATTTTTTAGACGTTTGGTCATTTTTCATCACTCCCCTCACATTCACCGCTAAAGAAAATATTTGCCAAAATCACTAGCAACATATTAAAACGAACCCAAAAAGTAAATAATAAAAAACATTATTGTCAATCAACGGTCGAAATGTCACGCACCAGCACAACAAAATGTCAGAGAAAACATGACATTATCTTTAAATAATGAAATGACCAAACACACAAACATACTAACTCATGGACTATTTGAACTATTGCTGTTTGTTTTATTAAGGATAATGACAGGATCTGATGTAATGGCCCAGTATTTGTTTAAGCTTATTTGGCAAATTGTTTCATGTTTCCGTTTTCATAGTCGAAAAGAAGATAAAAATGCTTTAATGTGACACTAAACTAAAGATAATCCTTGTTAAGTAAAAGTTGCTGGACTTATTGAAGTCAAAGTGAAGTTAGTTTATAAGTTGAAGCAAATACTTAATATGTTATGAAATAGATAAGGAACAATTAATATTGAATCAATCAAAGGAATTTTTAGTGTAAAAATATTTTTCCAATCAAAGATGTCAAACATTTATGTATGTACATGAAAGAAATAAAAGTAATTACTGCATTTTTTTAATAAATTCAATCTGTGATCACTTCTATTTTAGATCTAAACTCGTTTTATCTGAATCTGTGATCACTTGTATTTTGGATCCAAAATCGATTTTTTCATACAAATTCGAATCAAAATTAAAATCTTTTGTAATTCAATGTCAACTACAGTTTAAGTATATTATTAAAATGTTTGGGATAAATTTCATTATTCTAAGTCTTTTTTCGAAGCTCTATCGTGCCTTCAACAGGCGGAAGGATCGTCTTGGAATCTAATAATGGCACGGAATATATATACATATTTTAGATTCTATGACCAATATTTCGATGCGTTAGAAACAGAATGACAAACTTAATATACCGCCCATTATTTTGGATGTGGGTTAAAAAAAGCTAAAGTGTAATTAAAAAGTACAACCATAACATTGACATATTTATGTACAAAATAAAACCTATGAAACCTAAACTATCTTAAACTGCATGTATTGATTAGTTTTTACTGAACTCCCGTTTAAAGGAATTTGAATTTTTGTATATGTGAAAATTTGATTGAATTGATTTAAGGTATGATAAAAAAAAATAATATATATCGTTGGTCTCATGTAGAAAGGCCCTAACTCGCTATTTTTTCGAAATTTGTTTTTTTTGCGATTCCAATGCATTTCCTCACAAAAATTTATTGCAATAGTGTAAAAAATAACGCTTTTATAAGCAGTTGTACAAAAAAAGTTACATGTTGAATATTACAGTTTCTATTATGTTTTTACCTTCTCCTGTAAAGTTTCAAATATGCGAGTTAGGGCCTTTCTACAAGAGACCATCGATATATACATATATCTATGTATTCATGTACTAAGTAGCTTATTTCCCAAGTTATAAGCGTTAATCCTTCCGTTAAGTAACTTGTTCAAACATTTCACGTACAATTTGCCAAAAGGTAATAAACAACAACACATGCCTACACACAATATACATTGTACATACTTATGTACATTCAAGTATACAGTATTCGAAAAAATATTATGAACGGCTTCTTAATTTTCAATTCAATGCAAAGAAGAAAAACCTAAAAACGACTAACTTGGTTAATTCCTTGTTACTGCCAATAACTGACAATCGTATGAGAAAGATATTTTGTATTTAAGACAACATAAACGACACTATTATTGTATTTTCTTTTATGTTTTCAGTTGCCTTTAGTTCTTATTATTTTTAACCATAACCATAAAACAGTGATGTTCAAAAAAGTGAAGATGAGAGATTTTGCCCCGCAAACATAATGTCAAACGCTAAAAATAGGAAAAATAGACAGAGTTTTTTACGAAAGAAAAAATATCAGGGACCGTAAATAACAATTGTGAATAGCTGTCAAAAAATAATTTTAGAACAGTTACCTATTTTGAGAAAAAACAAAAATAAGTCCATCTAAAACAGTTTTTTTAATTTTTGCGTTCAATTGTAATTGAATCGCGTGTGTTTACTATGCTTCGTCCAACAAGAAGCAACAACAATGCTTAATAAATTTCATAATTTCATATGGCATAAAATAATTCATAGAAAGCTTATAAGTATAGATCAGGGATGCAACATAAGATTTTACAAATTGTACTAAATTTCAAGATTTCAATTTTTCAACCCAATTGTACTAAATTCATTTCTTATTTTTTTTTAATAATTTTTTAATAAAAATAAACTAAAAACGTACATAACAATTTATTTGTACATATGTATATGTGTGTAAAAACAGCATAAATGATGAAACAGAACACGACCGCAACTTCAAGCAAAAACGACTCTCAGAGAAAACAGGCCCATAATTGAAACGACGGCTGCAACTTCACGAACTGTCATTTAATGTTTATATATTTCTTTTGTGTACCAACCTGTAATGCCGACGGCTTTTCCAATTTTTGTCCACGAATCTTGTTTTAAATAAAAATTTTTGTACAATGCAATGCAAATTATATATGTATATTATATATTATATATGCAATCATGCTTTTGTACTTCTTCAATTAAATTTTCTATAATATCACTTATTTTCTTTTAAATTACAAAAATCTCACTTTTAAATTCATTTTTAACGTTTCTTTCATTTTCTTATGTTTTTAATTTTCTTGCGCCAAAGCTGCAAACACACATGGTTTTGTTTACAAAATGTATAAAATTTTATAAAAGTATGGTAATATTGTTGAGAGCATTTGTGTTTAAAAGTGATAGCATAAGAAAAAACGCTGTCAAAATAAAATAGATTCTATTTTGACGACCGCATTCTCTGGCTAAAATTATGCCAAACTGTATGGAAAAAAACGTTCAGCCCCAGTTCTGTTTCATCATTAAAAGCGGCTTAGACAAAATGTGCACAACAATTCACAACGAATTGTTAACCAAGAGCGAACACAAAAAATGCGATAATGATGAATTTTTTAAAATACATTTGTGCAATGTAATAATACAGGGACAATTTTTAAACAGTGCTAAATTAGCCATTGGGGTGCTATTGTACTTTTGACTCTCAACTATTGCTGAAAAAAGTAAAATTGTACCAACTTTTGCATCCCTGGCATAGATTCACCATAAGATCATCATCAATTTGACAGTAAGAATTAACAATGTTATTCTGTTTTAAGATTTTCTTCTTCACATCATTGAAAACAAAGAAGCCGTTCTTATTATTTTTTCCAACACTGTATGTATTTGGGTGTATAGATAAAGTATTCATTGAACTTTTAAGAGAGTTCTTACACCACTTAATATCGAGTTCTCCTTTATTGTTATACTGTTTGTTAAGACCTGTTTGTGAACTCGTCTACTACATAAACATTTGAATGGATGTATGTGAGTGTGTATGTATTAATTTTTCGTTAACTTTGACCCCAATTTTTGCCAAAAAATTACCTTTATGTAGCTACAAGCGTGTATTTTATTTTAGCACATTATGTTCGTGTACCGCATGTGAGTATATTTTCTAAAGTATTTTTTGGATTAGTCTACTCTTTAAGAAGATTGTTTTTATTTCTTTGGTACATTTTTATAGACTAACTTGTCCAGAGTATTTACTTATTTTATTTTATTGAATAGTTTGTAAAGATTATTATATCCTTAAGTGATTTTTATTGGGTTTTTATCTTTAATTTAAGTGAACAATAATACAAATTTTAATAATTAATAATAAAAATTTTTCAAGTTGTAAAACAATTCCTACTTCAGTAAAAATAATTTAATAAAAATTAAATTTAATGAACTCGAGCCTAACTAAATAAATATCAAAAATTAAAAATTAACAGTTCAAATAAAATAATAATTGTTCTTAGAAATAATCTTTAAGATTTTCAGACAAAGTTTGCTAAAAATGCAATTTTAACGCTTGGAATTTAAGGAGATAATTTTCGGGCAACTTTGTTGGTCCAAAGTATTTAGATTTTTATAAATTTTTATATTTTGAAAGTTTAGGAACATAAACACAAAACGTGGGAAAACAAATAGGAATAGGATTACTATATAAGGTGTGCTATTCATATTTAGAATTCTTTCAAAAGTTTAGAATTTTGAATCAAATTTCCATAGAAATTAGCAATGAAAAGTTTTCAAGAATAACACACACTAATACCCTTCAGAAGACTCACAAACCTTACCTTCTCCTGACATGTTTAATCTTTTCAAAACGTTTGTAAACCACTGTGCAATAGTTAGCCTGTTATTACAAATCATATTTAGAAAAAATTATTGATATCTTAGCAATTTTTAAATTATTGAACCCTAAAAAGGTTGTATTCCTATGGACGTTTAATAGAGGCAACGTGGACTGACAAATGATAATTGGACTTGTATTAAATAATCCACAGTGAGAATCCTTAAATTTAAATTTAAGAAAAATACAATAGATATTAAAAGTATATAGAATACCAAAAGTTCTGAAAAGTAATACATATTGAATACAATTCCCTGCAAACGTGCCTTGTTCTACAAATAGTAAAATTAACACATTGCCAAGCAATAGATTTCAAAATGCAATTAAAATGAAAATAATGTTTGGAATCATGACCATCATCAGTCTCACAACCGAAATAAAAATCACCATTAAAATTCACATGATGTTGCATGGAAGGCATACATACAGACACTTGAAAGAACACACATACAAATCACGAAAAAAGTATATAAAAAGTTTAAGAAACGCAAAAAAAAACAAGTTAGAGAGCAATATTCGGCCGTGCCGAATCTTTAACACCCTCCACCTAAACGTATTAAGAAATAAACCAGTAAGAGTGCTATATTCGGCTATGCCGAATCTTAAATCCCCTTCACCTTGATTCACCGTGATGCAGTTCTTAAAAGGTATTCCAACGATATATATCATGATTATTAAATATGGACCGCATATGGGTTTAATCCGAAAAAAATATTTTTTGACCCGAATTTATTTGTTTTTTTAGAAATGGTTCTTATATGGCAGCTATGACAAATTATGGAACAGTGATTTTCATGAGGATATTTCATGTCGAATTTCAACATATTACGGTACATTTAAGTATTAACGCGGATTTCGAGGGTGGACCTTATGTGGGGGACATAGTCAAATGTGGACCGATATTCTCAAAATCCAGCAGTTTGATTTAGGCATGTATGTAAATGATCCGTGTAAAATTTTGGATTGGATTTGGATTTATTTATAAGAGATTTATGAGTATTAAAGTGATTTTCGTAAGAGGGCTTTATATGGGGCATACGGTTCAAAATAGACCTTAATTCACAAAATTTTGCGGGATGATTTTTGTATACATATATGTAAATGATCTGTGCAAAGTTTTGAGTCGGTACCGATATTTATACAATATATACCGGGATAAATGTCTTTTCCAGATGTGGTCCTTGTATGGGAGCTATGACCAATTCTGGGCCGATCACCATAAAATTTAGTACAACAATTTATTTGCCTATAGAGATTATTCATATCAAATTTTAGCCGTTTAACATTATTTATATCTGTTTTATACGTATTTAAGTGAATTTTGGAAGTGGACTTTATATGGGGTCTATAGTCAAACATGGACCGAACTAAAAAAATTTCGTTTTGCGATTTATTTTTGCATAAAACTTATTCTTGCTGAATTTTGTATTGATATTCCAATTTTATAGGCATTTATGTATCATTGAGCGATATATGGGAAGATATTTGTATGGGGCCTATGAGAAATCATTTCTTATTTTTTTTATTTTTTTTTCTCACAGTTTCTTCTTTTATAATAGAAGTAACGTGCACAAAATTTCATCGTAATACCTGCAATATGTTTCAAAAAATTGCAAGAAAAATATTTAAAAATATCAAATTTTTATGGAGGTTGTCGCACATTTTGGGCCATAACATACCGATTATGTTGATTTTCAATACCAAACTGCTTAGAAGAATTATAAACGGTATATTGTAAACTTTGTTGATTTTGGTGGTGTATTTTGGGCGTGAGAGTGTTTTGCACAGACAGAAGGACAGACGGACAGACAGACAGACGGACATAGCTCAATCGACTTAAAATTCCATAAGGATCAAGGATCAATTCCATGTTGGGTCTCAGATGAATATTTCTCAGTGTTACACACGGAATGACAAACTTATATATACTCTCATTCACCACTTATGGTGGTGGAGGGTATAAAAAGGAAAACTTTAACAAACATATGTGGTTCAAACGCTTAATTAATTCAGAAGCAAAAGCAAAAAAATAAAAAAGAAAGAGGAGAGAATAAGAAATTTATAGCAAGCTGTTGATGGTTCATTTACTTTCTGAAAGAAAAATCTTTAATTGCGTGTTTTTCTCACATAAAATAAGGACAATTATCTTATTCATTCACTACCCTTCGACACAAGAAATTTAATGTTGATTTTGGCTAGAACTTTTGCCTGAAAAAAAGCCATTGATGGAGTTAATCGATATTAAGAAAAGCACATCATTATCGAAGAATTGTTATCTTAACATACAACAACTTACACAAAGAAGGACATAGCAAGTCCTTATATGTGTGAATGTATGTAGAAGGTGTTTGAGAACTGATAAACATTTCATGTCACATGCTTGTGTTTATTCTTAAGCTTCCTTTCATGTTCTTAATTGCTTTTTTTTCATCTTGTCTCTTGCTCATTGTCAGCTTGTCTGATTGCCTGTGCGTTGGCATTACCTCCTTCCTTGTGTCAGCTGATGTATGACTTGAAGTGTTTCCTCTGTTTGGCCATATGTATTTACGTTGGAATTTTACTCTTTAATTTTGTGGGCTTAAGTAAAAATCTTGTTTGATAAAACTTTTCTTTTCTTTTCAATTTTTCTTGGCGTATCAACGTTAATGAGCTTCGGCTGAGTAAATGAATCCATTATGCTATTTGTTGTTTTATTCATTTTCCTAATATTTTGTGTATTCAATGCTCATTTAGTTTTATTTACAATTAAGTGCCATTTTATTATGTGTCACATATTTAGTTGTCCATTCTAGTCCATTAAGTGGGCTTTGTGAATACGACAACTGACTATATTTCATCAGCAACTGCTGTAATTGAAATCTAGTTTGTATTTAAGTTTTACTTGTTCCAGTGTGCTTGTTTATGCGGAATTCGATAAACGTGTTTTGGTTTTTACGAAGCTCCTTTGATAAAGATGATAAGAAACTAAACGACGTGACGTACAAGTGTTGTATTTGCAATAAAATATTAAAGTATGTTACACCCATAATAAAGTCCTAAATTGTTTATGTTTTTGGTTGGAAAAGTGTTTTTTAATAAAATTTTAAAAATATCAAATATATTTTCAATAAGAGTTGTACGGGTGGTATGAGTGATATTAATAGGTGTTAGCTCTGATTTGAAAAAAATACAAAACATATTTGGTCTGTTTAAATCTTTTTATACAAAATTTTCTTTTTGTACAACAAAAAATAAACAAGCTTATTATTAAATTATAGTAAATTACATAAAATAATTCTATAATTTTATATGTATATAAAAAAATTTAAGAAAATATTATAAAGCAGAGATTAAAAATATTTTTGTGATACATTTTAACGTTTTTTCCGTGAATAAAAATTAATCGAAATAATCTGGCATACTATGTTTTTTTTAATTTTTTTTCGTATTTATGGAACATTGCATGCAAAGCAATGTAAACAAAATCTGTTAGTTTTACAAGTGGTAATTGACTTATTTTCTTTGGTTCTTAAGTGTCAAAAAACAAATATTAAATTATTTTAAAATCTTGTGTATATTTTTCAAAAATAATTTACAAAATGTTTAATGAATAAATGAAATAAATAATATAATTTCACAAACATCACAGACAGGAATGTAACCTCTTGGCAACTCAGTTCATTTTTGTCCAGAGTTGTTCGTAAAAAAAATTTCTCTATCTTAAAATAGAGATGTCAAACTTCATATGAAAATAACTTTGTCCGAACAATAATTTTGTTCAGAACGAATGGGTGAATTCACCTTTAAAAATATATCGAGGACTTAGGATACGAGTTTTTTGTTTTTTTTTTATAGAAAAATCGGTTTTGTGGTGGAAATTTGAGCAATTAGAGATTGAGGACCTTTGAGAATCTTAGAAATGTTGAGGTTTTATATGAAAAATCGATTTTGAGTAAGAAATATGAGTGAAATACTACGGGGTTTTCTGAACATAAGCTCAATCTGTAGAATCTGATCAAAGTGTTTTATGTTGTCCAGCATTACATTGTTTATTCCATTACTCCATTAGTCCTGTTGTTTAGTATTGAATTATTTTTTGCACGAATATGCTTAAATAGCAAATAGCTTAAATATTTAGTTAATTAAAAATTAAAAATAAAAACTCCATAATCTATGTTTATCCTTTTTAAAAAAATACCGTTTTTGAAATCCTTTGTTTTATACTATTGTAACTTGCCAACAGGCCCGATGAAATCTATTGAACGAGTTGACACAACAATCAATCGCCCTTTAGACGATGCAATTTTGCATGCAATTGATGTTTGATGGCGAACGGGGGAGAGAAGCATGTGGGGTAGAAAAAGTTGCACGACTTTCGTTTGTCATGCAATTTTTTGACATTTCCTTTTACCATCGTTTGTGTTTTACTTATTTTGTTTTATTCTTATTCTGACTTTGAAGTGTGCGTTATAAAAAATAATGCGCAAGAACATTTTCAATTACTTCTTCTGTATTAAAATCTTCCATTTTTTATATTTTTTAAAATTTTTGTATATTGTATTTATGTATATTATTTTATATACATATGTACATACATACATATGTACATATATTTTTTGTATATTATATTTACATATATTTTAAAATTTTGTTTTCTTTGTTGCGAATGAAAAATTAAAGAGGAATGTGTAATTAAACGTCAAAAAATTTCATGATTTGTTGCACGTAAAATTGCAACGTATAAGTGCACATTTTACGTAGCAATTTTAAAAGAGAATGGAAAAAATTACATGCAATTAATTGCATCGTCTTAAGGGCCTCTTAGTGTGGTATTCTATGTCATAGCCTACTGAGACGGGAGTTTTCTCAAGCATATTATCAAAGTAGTTTCCCAACAAGTAACATTATAAGAAATCTTACATTTGTGATTAAAGAAATATGTTATTGTAGTTCAAAGGAAAATAACAACGAATGGTATATTACAAATTTAGACGAAAGTAATATTGAAGATGACATTGATGATGATGTCTTTGAAATAGATGAAAGCTCCATATTCAACAGATATTGTTCTTTTAGAATAATAATGTGTGCCAAATACTACAAAATACAACAGAGAATACATTCCTAACTCCTTCTCTATATTTTTTTGGTCTACAATATTAAGAAGTGTTACAAATGTAATGACAGAGTAAATATACCTCCTTTTTAGCCTCTTTTTAGTGGTGGTTATAATACTAATTTAACCAGTAATAGTAATCTAAACAAAAATTAACTGTTCTCTAAACAACTTACATCTTGCGCAAATTTGGGGACACCCATTGTATTTTTTGCAGGCTAGAGATAGGGAAATCCTTAAAGGAGAAATTTCTTTTTCTGTAAACATAATAAGATTCACATACGCTCAATATACGATAACGAAATGACGGCATAAATGCTAGTTATAAATACATAATCAAAAATCTCTACCTGTCCATCCATGGGACCACCACTTAACGGATTTTAACTTTTTTGACTGAGAAATATAAAATTTGGAGTAAGTTTTCGATTGGCAACTGACTTTGGTACACTTTTTTGCATTCATTTATTTATTTCTATTTTTGCCAATATTTCAGACAGCACAAAAGGGATCAATTAAAAGTGAACATTAATAGACAACTTTTTTTATTAACATTTTTCGTATTACTCCAAAACACACAAAAATAACGTAAGAAACAAAAGAAACTTTTACTCATTTACGACCGAATTCTCATTTATTTTATAAACTTCTATAATAGATCACCATAAGTTTATGTTCATTGCCTGCTTTAAGCAAGCAATATTAAGGACTCGCTAGTTCAGATATAAGCTGCAGGATTAAAAGGTCATATGTTAGTATATATACATATAAATACTGCACGTATGTATAATTGCTTTTGTTTTGTTTTACATTCTCGTTCAAGATTAATGAGACAAAAGCTTTTTATGTATAAATCTTTGTTGTTGGAAACAAGAGTAATAAAACAAAAGGACATTCAACACTTGATAAAGAACTGGAACTCCAACAGAAATTATGAGGGTATATTTGTAAATATGTGTATGTATGTTTGTGTTTAAGAGTGTGGGAGTGTAATGTTTTGGCATTCCTTAAGGATTTATTAACTACGAAAATGTTTATACTTCTTGTTTGGTTTTATAGTGTTTTTTCTTTGTTGGTCATTTTTATTTTTTTTTTATGCGACTACCTTATTGTCTTGTTTGTTAGCTAATTATTGTCAAAGTAGCAAAAGTTTTACTTGAGAGTTGCCATTGGTCTTAGACCTTATTAAGTATTATATAGTATTATATACAATTTAGAACAAGTATTCTTTCGTCAACCTCAATGACTTGTGAAATTTTAATTTCAAGACTAATGGCTCTACACTCTTATATTGTAATTGAAATGGAAGCTTCATAATTGATTGAAATTCCATATATGTAAGTTCTTTTGCCGAAAATCAATCAGCCACTTCCTTAAACCAACGTCTTGGCGAGCTATCGTCATAAAGATTTACGGACAAAAATTATTTATGTTCTCATGTGTTCAAGTACATACATTTCTTCTTAATTTTTTAAAATGGCGGGCTTTTATGAGAAAATTTCATTTGATGGCAGACATAGTTGTTCGAACAAGAGTTATCCACACAAGAAAAATGCGTATGCATACAAGAAATTGTTAGCCGAGTGCACAAGCTTATCAAGACCATCCGTCTTATATACAGATGAAATTAAAGGCAAGTTGGCACAATATTGTTGCTTAAATCGTTCGTATTTTTATTTGAGAGTATGTATACAAACATTTGTATATACATATTTAATACGAATAAGAGAGTAACACGAATTGCTAGTACAATCAAGTGTTTACTTCCCCCTCATCTCAAAAGGCAATCAGCTTAGCTTAAAGGATTGCTTGTTGTAAATTTGGACTAACTTCACCTTATGAATTACTATTTTACTAATTTTGTTTTAACAAAGTTTGCCATTTAATTTTCGTCACATGTCAATCGATAATTTTATTTTCAATTAACATAACTCGAAATTTATTTTTTATATACATACATATGTTTTTATTTCGTAAAAAAATAAATTAAAATTATTACGTTAAAAAGTTTATTTTTCAAATAATGTCTGCAGTTATAAAAGGGAAAGATGTTTTAAATGCTCTTAATGAGCTTAAAACTCCTTCAAAGTTGAACGAAATTGTGGATTATATGTCTTTAAATTGTAAAGCTAGCAAAACTGCCTTAACGGCAGCAGTTAAAACAATTTTGGAGGCGGGTGTACAATATGGCTACATCCAGGAAACGGAAGACAGATATCACACTGATAATCTTACTGTGAAGGATGCTGATGATGGACAGGTAGAGCCAAATCAATCAGAGTCCAAAGAACTTTACAAACTAAATGAATTAACAAGTTCTAGCGAAAGTCTGGAAGTGGCAAAGAATCGGAGAAAATCAATAACAAATGAATGCCCTTTCACTACCAGTAAATGTTTTCTAAATTCCAATGACGATGAAGAGGGACTTCATGATCGTTCCAGTTCTAGATTTAGGAGGAGATCACGTAGCCGTAGTAGTGGTAGACATGGTAAAAGTCATTCTCGTCGTCGTACTCGCCGGCAAAAACGTGCCTAAACTTTCGAAGTATTCAATGTTAAAGCGAAATTTTTGTTTTTTTGTAGTTTATGGGATATTGAGATGCTAATAAATTGCATTAAGCTTTATTTTATTTCTTAAAAAAAAGCGCACAAAATAAAACATTTTTAATTTTTAATTTCTGACCAAATAAAAACTGAGTTTCAATTATTTTTCTTTATTAACTGATCTATAGATTTTGGTACTTTGTATCTGCATTATTTAATTATGAAAACCACTTGGTAACTCTGTGTTATCCAGTTGTGTACAGTAAATTACAACAACAAAGTAATACATCCTTAACAAGAAACACATAATTTACACAGGACACATAAATATTTTCCATATTATATCCTAACTATCATCATTCAAGTGCTTACATATATGCCAAAAAGCATCCTTCCTACCACTCCCACATGCAGACAAACAAACTCATGAAAACACGCCAATTTGTAATTATTACAAGGATATACTTTGGTACATTCACACACACACACACACGCACGCATACAATTTGACAATTTTTTTCTTAGGGGACACATTTAGTTGAAAGAAGAATTTCCATTACCTTAAGAGCAGGAGGTGGTACGGCATGTGGTAATTATAAACGCCCCATAAAACAAAATAGAACACACGGACCAAAAGGGACAAAAGGACAGCCATACACGAGTGTGGAACATAAAAACGAAATAAAGAAAGTGAAATTGGAATACCTTGGCTATTAATGGAAATCGATGGTTAAATAGTATTACCATGTATTCCTTTGCGCTCTTTGGTCTATTAAATCTTTAACTGTTAATGAAACTCAATATTTTATAAGGTTGTAGTAGATTTTTTTTACTGGTTTGCTGGATGTCCTCACTAATGTCCTTTTTATGTTTTTTCTTTCATTCATTCTTTTACAATTTTCTCCATTATATATGTTGCTTTAACAATCCAACAATGTAATGTGTTGAGGTGTTTCCATTAATTGCCAAAACAATGAGAAAATAACGACTGTTGTTTTAATGTTCCACATCCTTTGTGTCCATACATCTTTTGATCTCAAAAAGATTTATATCATTTTATAAGTTCGCGTTTAACTAATTCTGGGGTATGTATGTGAATTGTTAAAAGTGCTAATGTGTATTTGTGTGTTAAATTTGTTGCTATGGAATAATCTGTCAGGTTTTCAATGGTACCTAACTTGACACTGGAATGGTGGAGGCGTTTTTGTTGAGAGACATAAACTACTGAAGTTTGACATTTATTGCAGTTGAGTTTTTTATTATTTCTTGGGCAGACAAATTTGTTAAAATCAAAAGAATTATTGGAAAATACAAAAGAAAACAAAAATATTAAGAAAAAATATATACAGAAACATGGTGCAACTATACAAGGTGAATGGTGCAGTAGCCCAGCTGACTGACTTTGCTTACAATTTACTTATATCAGAAGTAATACTTTTTCAAGTATTTTTGCCAGTAGTACATTATTTTACACAAACAAAATGCCTGTTTTTTCTGTTTTGTGTTGTATTTGTTGTCGATTTGCACTCACCTTGTATAGTTGCACCATGTACAGAAATTTCCGATTTATTTCCAAAATATGACAATTTTTAGTAACCATGATAATTTTTCAAGGTATACAGTAGCTCCAAGCGAAACTCGTACAGCAAATTTTTTTCTATATTTCTCTAATTTAATTATATTATAAAAAATGCCCGAGTTTGGCATGAAATTTGGGTCAAATTTATAACATGTAATTTCATTTCCGTTAATTATATGATATTGCATTGCTTTTAAGTTACATAATTTATTATTTGATGCAAATAAAGAATTTATTTCGCTATTAATTCCACTAATAAACGGATGTATCTATTGAAATTATATAGGTATAGAAATATAAACAAAATCTTACTGTACGAGTTTCGCTGGGAGCTACTCATGGTGTAACTATACAAGGTGAGTACATATCGGCAACCAATACAACCCAATACAGAAACGACAGGAATTTTAATTGTTTAAAACAATGTCAAAAACACTTGAAAAAGTATTTCTTTTGACATAAGTAAATTGTAAACAAAGTCTGTCAGCTGTGCTACTGCACTCACCTTGTATAGTTACACCATGGAGCTACTGTATACCTTGAAAATGATCATGTTTACTAAAAATTGCCATATTTTGGAAATAAATCTCACATTTCTAAACGGCTGGCCTGATTAAGATAAAATTTTACATTTGCCATTAATGCAAAGGAATATGCAGTTAAAAATATATTTTACAAACCCTCCAGGGGCTATACTTTGTGAGCTCAACGGCTGCCACCTTTGACATGAAAATTATTCAAAAACATACCATTTTTTTGGTTTTCATCATTATTTTCAAAAATTTATTATTTATGTAAATATTTTTTATATTTTCTGAAAGTCCTCTGCTTTTCGTGTTAGTTAAACAACGAATATATTTCCTAGGGTCAAAAATAAACAATTTTAAAATTGGAAGCAGAATTTTACATATTGAAAAGTCCAACTCTTCAATATGCTGTTCCAAATTTGAAGTATTTTTTTTTTATCAAAATTTCATTTGATTACAAAACGGAAAGCTGTTTTGGAAACCTTCATTTATTCCTTATTTATTCTTAAAGTATTTTACCAGCCATAAAAGAAATGTAGACCTTATTTGTAGAATTGTTAGATTTAGCCTTTTTGTACTAAAATCCAGAAGCAGAATCCAACAAAGTACAGTTGTATATACCCTACCATATCTTGATATAATAGCGATAGCGATATAATGCTTTTATCAGCTTTGAACCAATTGTGGTCGCAATGGGTAAAAATCCTTAAATATCCATATGTGGATTTTTTAAAGTTTTTTGAAAGTTTGGAAGTTTTTTCTTACATAATGTAGGACATTGTGGGTAATTATTCTCAAAAGTATTTGCGAATAATAACAGTATCAATACTTCTTTACTGTATACTAAACACAAAATAAATATTTTCCATCAAACTATAATAGCTTTAACTAAATAATGTCGCTAAACAAAAACCAAACAGCAAATATTAAACAGTGGCCCTCTAAAATTATGGCTGTCATAAATTATTGAAGACAACAATACAAGACACCAAAATATCACACCCCAAATTATTTAACCTACAATAATATCAATGTTCGCACTACAAATATTAGAACAAGTATTTTTAGTTATAAATTTAGCGATTAAAATAGATGCCGAAACGGTAGTGGCAGCGACATCAGAAATTAAGTTTTCTCTTATATCGCAGGACATAAATAATTAACAAACTTTAACCAAATGTATGATAAATATGTATTTTGTTGCCCCAGCACAATCAGCCAAAGAAAATAATTCTTGATAAGTTCATTTAATATTTATGACAACTACTACAAATACACATACATACTCATACATACATATGTATATCCATGTGTATACGTATATGAGGGGAACTTAAAAAAGGATATTTTGTATTTGCGAGAGGACTTATGGCACTTGTGTTGTATGTCATTACACGTATCAGTTGTGATTTACGACTTAAATAAAACAAGCAATTCTTCATTTTTTTCTCGTTGTTTCATTCTTTCTTTTCATTCTTATATTTATTTTTGGCCTCCTCTTCTTGGTTTTTTGATTACAAGTGATAAGAATTAAGTAAAAGTGACCACAAAAGTGATTTGCAGCGAAAGTGTAAAGAGAATGCCTAACAGAAGAGTTGCCATGAACAATAATCTTTATAAATAAATTTTTCAAATAAATTTTGTTGTATCTCGAATGAGAATTAGTGATATTAAAAATCAGGGCTTAAAAACCACACTTTAACTTTAACACTTTGGGATTATTTTTGGAGTCATACGAAGTAGTGCCTTTTTCATATTACTAAAGTCCAAACGAGTACTCGGTGTAGAGTTACTAGGATTAAAAAATTGTTTGAAATATAATTCGGGCAAAATGTTGACAAAAGAAAACAACAATTAAATTTCGTTCAAAAATCGTATTAAAATATCAAAAATGGGTTTAAGATGTTGCTTTTCATTGAAAACTTATTTTTTTATTCGAAGGTCATTTGCATATATCTGGTTTCGTCAACAAACAAAATTGAGGCATTTGGGCTTCGGAAAATCTAAGAGCAATTATAGAGAATCCTTTGCATGCTGAACCCGTAAATTTTTAATTTTTTTTTTTTTTAATTTGACTCGTGTCTCTTTATGAACCCCTTTATATATAAAAGCGCCCAGAAAACTGCTCGTCAATAATACTTAAACATAGAAGATGAATGGAATCCAAAATTTTAAATGGGCACCTAAATATGAGCACAAACATTATTCAAAATTTATATATGGGTATTTTCATACAGCCGTACGTGACATTCGTGCGCATATGGAGTAATATAAATCTCACAAAAATAGTTAATGAAAAACAATATTACAGTTATGTTGCAATCAAAAGCTTCTATGTTTGAGAAAAAAATGGGCAGTCTCGAAACTTTGGTGTCGAAAATATCCGATCAAAATAAGGTGATAACGAATCATGGCAATTTTTCTTATCTTTAAAAATTCCTAAAATAAGCTGAATAATATACCTTTAAAATCCTTTAATATTTAAAGAGAAATCATCTCTGGTTAGTTTTATATAAAAGAAAAACATAATAACGTACGTGACAATTTTTCTCGTATATAAATAATAAAATGTATTTTGTAGATAATTTTAGACATAAATTTGGGGAAAGAAAATAAAAGTGTTTACTTATTCAAAAAACGGTGTGATAATAAAAATAATATTAAATTCATAAAATGTTTATTAATATTAATTCATGACATACTTATTAACTAAACTGTAACATCGTACTTACAATAACGTATGCGACAAACTTTAAAAGGTAATAACTTTTTTTTATTTCCTTTGAAAAGGAAATTTTAGTTAATATCTTTAATTGGAAGAATTCTTATTTTAGAATTGTTATCTTCTTTACCTGCGACTGCCCCCCATATACAAATGACATAGTTAAACAATGTTTTTGCATAACGTACGTGAAATTAGAATACCATCAAAAGCAAATCCAAAAAAAAAACCGTTATTCGAGCTCTAACTTCTCGTTTTTCTTATTATTATAGTTATTTGTTATTGCAAATTTATTTTTAAGATGTAATTGTAATGTTTCAAATCTATTAATTTAGTTAATAGCAAAGAGAAAATATTTATTTTATTTGCAAAAACTGAGTCGAAGAGACATTCAGTTTTTCTCTTCCATTTTTGAGTTTTAAAATTCCAATAACCTGTAAATGCTTCGATATTATGAAAAATCGTATACTTTTCTCTTATTAAATCATATTAGAAACATTTTTCATTGGTCGTGGTTGACATTTTCATGGAACTACCCATATGTAATTAAATTTGTCTAAAAGTTTTATTACATTTGAAAAGTTACGGTTTGTTTTGGATTGTATTTCGCACAGTTCGTTTCGGTTGTGATTTTGTTTGTAATAAAGACTTTTAATTTGACATAACATCTGAATATCGAACCATTCCTTAAATGCATTGTGTTATCCGTAATGAACAGTGGTGATCTTGTGCAAGTCTATGTGTTCTTAAAAATTACTTGTTTCCTCTCAGACCCACTTTCTTTTGATGTGGTCAACAAATTGTTTAGCTAATTGTGTACGTTTTTGAATTTGAGAACGATAAATTTATTTCAATAATGATGCCATGTCATTACAATTTAACACATACATATATATGTAACCACTTAATATTTCTCAGAATTTTAGAGTAAGTCTGCAACCAGGATAAATTCCGAAGGGGTTTCTATATGTCTAATTAGTCATTTATAGTTTTTACTGGCAAAACTGGTTGCTGTGTATCCAAATTAGGAACATCGTCATCATAAGTAATTTTTGCATGACACAAGAAGCAAAATATGCCAGCCAAGGTCAGTAATAATACAAACCAGGGACGGAACGACATCCCAGTTTAGATACACACAACACAAATGAGCAAAAGTGTCACAAATAGGAGATTATATATAATATGAGTTTTATTTATCATTAGAATACATTTATCAATACTCGATTTGTACCTACCACTGTCCAAAAGATCAAGTGCCGATTAACAAACAAAACTATGCATTAGATCAGGGTCATCAATTCTAGTTTGGGTATAGGAAGGGCAGTGACAGGTATGACAAGAAATACATTTCGCAAGTACGAGTTTGTATCACCATTCTTGTGGAGCCAAGACTTTAATAAAAATTTTATTTTTAAAGTTATTAGAATGGATACCAAGATAGTTTCATGTGCTATTAACGTATTGCTCCTTAGTGGTGGAAAATTTGTTCGACGATAACTAAACTCATTGAATAATTCATAGGCGTATCATAGCCCAAATAGAATGGTACCTTTTACTAGATATATCTTAAAGGTCATGATCTGCCTTTCAGAACTGTTGTCTGACGACTACATATCCATTTTTTAGGAGACTGCCAATCTCCTGGCTTTCAACCGAGTTTGAAAGCCACTTCAAATGCAAATCTGCTCTAGGGCCCATAAGTCAGTCAGACTAAAGCATAAACGCATTGGTCATGATACCATTCTAGGAAGCGTATATAATCTATTCCAAAATTCGATAGGACCTTTAGGTTCAGAATAGAAACCAGAAAAAACTGGATTACTTTGTCTGTCCTTCGGTATAACTTGATCTCAACCAACGAGCACTACATAGTTTTGTAATTTTCTCTAATGATCTTATTATCTTGGTTTCTCTCAGTTGTAGATTATACGCCATCGATACCGCTGTAAAGAGAATTTGAGAATTTCATTTCGAGACGTGGACTATTGACATCTTCGTAAACAGTTTTGTGGCAATCAAGCTTTACCAACTCCAACGTAGTGATATGGAAATATTAACTCACCTAAATACATTCTTTGACGGAGTTTAAACGTCACTATGTTTTTTTTAAGAGAAGTAACACTTAGGCAATTAATATGCCTATATATACTTGCGTTACTTTTTTTGGAAAGGGGATAGTTGAAGAAGTAAAGGTGGTGAAAGAAGAAAGCTTTTTATATCACAACTCTGCAATTGCGCATTATGTTTGTTTTAAGTGCAGAGTTGCAGCGCCTCTGGTGGTGAGTAGGCGCATTAATGTTAAAGCTTGATTTTGTAGCCTTTATTTAATTATTTTACTTCGGTGGCGTTTGAATGCTATACCACCGAAGGAGGGCGCTGTGATGGATAGAAAGAAAACTAATAATTATCAGAAACTGATGTTGTTTGAGTGGCAGCGGCTGGGAATCGAACCCGGGCTACAAATACCAACTCATGCTTAATGATCAAATGCGCTAACCAATTAAGCTACAGCACCCTGTAAATTCCAGGACATAAGGCTTCAGGGCAATAAAATTTCTCACAAAATTAAAGTGTATAAAACTGAGGCTAATATATACATTTTTTATATCTATGGTTGTGTTATCAAATATCATCGATCGATCAAAATGTTTTGGCTTTATTTCCATGAAAAAGGACTCTATTGAATTTTGAGTAGAACCTAATCATTAACAATATTCTAACAGTATAATTGATCGTATGTAGGAACGTATTGATTACGCACATAATAATTTTTAAAATTACGATAGAAAATATTAAGGAAACTTAAAATAAAACAAAATTATTATATCGATAGTCGGTATTAAAAATGCTCACAATCGGATTGTTTGAAATACAACATGAATTCTAATTACTTTAAATCCTGGCAACCCTAAAAATTTGCCTCACAGTCTTACAGCTAATAAAGTGAAGATATTTGCCGCAAATATGGAGACATTAGACTTGCAAGCATACAAGTCATTGTAGTGTCCAGAAAATTACTTTTCATGTTTAATACATCATGCTATGAGATTCATAACAAGAATGTGGAACTCACTCCTCGAAGCATTTGTCTGAAATGGAAACAAAAAATATCGTAATAAATAATGACAAGTTCAATAAAGATTTATGACTTTTACTTTCTTTTGTGAATGCGTGTGTGCTGGTGGAAGGGCAGTACGCCTGGGAAATATTGGCATATATATACATACATATATGTATATATTAAGTAAAATATATGAACAAGGACACATGAGACTTTCTATAAATGTATGTATGCAATGAATCACTATCAGCTGATTGCAACAATAACAAAATAAATTATGTTTATCATTTTCATTTGCACTTTATCACGGTCACTATATACACAACAACATATATAAATATGTGTAAAATGATTAGATATAGAATAATTTTCAAACGAGGCCAATTTAAAAAGGCCTTTTAAATTGTATGAAATGTAAAAAGTAAAATTATTGAATTATTTTCCACCATGACCACTACCATGCATACAAATTCCGATTTTTTTTTTATCAAAATATTTCATCGCATTTTGGCAAAATGGCTGGTCTTTTTTGTTAATCATGTCAGGGATTTTTAGTTTTAAGGCTGTAATCATTTTGATAAGTTCTGTATAGACTCTATCTTAAGCATAGTCCCCCAAATAAAATCAGTGTTGATCGGGGCGACCAATTAACAGCTAAATTTCATGATATTATGCGATCGGAAAATTTAGTTTGTATAAATTCATTGATTCGATGGCTGTGTGAGATGTGTGATCCAGACCACATAGCGCTCCATACAGTGTCACGTTCACCATGGAAAGGCTTCTGTATAATTAACAGACATATATTAATTATATTAAATTTATATTATAATGAAGAAGCTCAAATACGACAACTTATTTACCAACTTCTAAAAAGCGGTCTCAGAAGGACGAATATGTTAATCAAATAAATTACGAATTTTACGATTCCTAACGATATATCAACAAGTAATACTGCAAAACTTTTATATTATTCCAGTTAATAGCAGGAATATTTTGAGCTAACACGTCACCATGTTGAGTTAGTATGGGTTCCAAGACATAAACGCTTCCGCAGCAATGAAATTGCAGACAAATGCTAAAATTAAAGTTTATAAAACTAGGACTGAGATAATTTCGGTGAATAAATTAGTACCAACAATTTGGGCTCTTAGAATACAATATTTGATATTTTTATTTATACAACGAGGACGGTTCGGAAATTTCTTAGCCTAGCACAGAAAGAAAATAGTTAGTTTTTCAAAAACATTTTTATTTTTCAATATAATCTCCTAAAACTTTAATACTTTAGATTTGGTAACAGGTAAAAATCACTGGAATGTAAATCAGGAGAATAAAGTCGATGGTCAAGCAACCCATACTTTAATTCGTTGATTTTAGCCATTGTTAAAACACTCTTGTGCGCTGGTCCGTTGTCTTGATGAAAATACATTGGTTGGATTGTTCATTTGTCTTTGGAGTATAGTGGTGGATCCATGGTGGATCTCATCAACAGTTATGAAACAAGGCTTAAAATCCATTTTATTTTTCTTAAAACGATCCAAACAAGCTTGAGAAATTTTCATTCTTATGCGTTTTTTGGTCGACTGTTAACAAATGCGGCATTCATTTTGCAGAAAGCTTTTTCATATGTAGTTCTTCATGGAAAATTAAATGGACTCGATTATTTGAGATGCCCATGATATTAGCTATTTCATGCACTTTTATTCGTCGATCATTTAATACCATATCATGCGCTTTGGCTACAATTTCTCTTGTTATTGCTGTTTTTGAACGTCCACTACGTGGTTCATCCTCAATGCTTGTACGACCACGTTTACTCGTAAATTCAGCAACCCAATTTTTTACTGTTGCATATGAAGGAACACTTTCACCTAACACATTCACTATGTCATTATGAATTTCTTTTTCCTATAAACCTTTTTTATTTAAATATTTAATGACACCACGAATTTCTAATTTTTCCGCGGATGTTTTCTTTTTGAACGCCTGTTTGTATATGAAGGAGTTGGCAGGTCTAAAAGAAATTTAACATGTGTTCATAGCACAGATGGAAGTTTCAAAAACACTTAACTTTTTTCTGTTTATAGCGCGCTTTCTGTTCTGGGCTAAGCAGTTTCCGAACCGCTCTCGTAACTATACGTATATGCGATAAATCAATTTACGTCTTAAAAACCAAAAATTGATGATTTTTCTTAATTAAATAAAATATGTTGAAATCGTAAAAGAGAATAAGATGTTGTAATCGATGTTATTGCCCGAAAAAACAATATTTGAATTTACTTTTTAAAACAAATTTCATGCAAATGTTGGCGGCGACTTTGCTGTAGTTAGTCTAATCCGAAGGTTTTCGATTACACTTTCCAGTACTACAGACGTTATCTCACGACTTCACAAAACAAAACTGCGTAAACATTTTAGTTCTCGCATTAATCATTTAGCAGCTAATAGAAAGCGATGCGTTTTCGCCCCAAAAGCTTTTTAATATTTCATTGTTTTTAATTCAAATCTAAACGCTTAGAAATAATGGAATAAAATGTTTTCGAAGAAGCGCTGGCAATTAACAGCTACAAATGTCCTCGTAATTTAGTTCGTAATAATTTCAGAAACATTAGACAAAAGTAGCGAACTAAAAAGAGTTAAATGCCTTAACTTTAGAAGAACTTTTCGGTCTGTTCTCTTACACAAATGCATATATAAGTTTTTCCGCAATCCATGTGTGTGTATGGTACCCCATTCACATTTATTTGTACTACAATGTTTTAATAATAAAAATAACATACTTATTATTTATACGACAATGTTTGTTTGTACATTTATTTTTATTTTCGCCTTAAGCTTTACAAAAATAAACTAAACTATCGTTACAAAAAAAAACACACCCTTAATATTTTTGATCTACGTGAGGGGTAAGTAATATTCAAACTACCGATATCATTGAAAAACTATAAGCATGGTGACTGAGAGCAAGTGTTTGCTGTGCGTTGTGACATGTGTCTCTCGTTATATTTATGACCAACACTTGACTTTAGTCACTTTCACTATTCATTTACGAATTTATGATGGCTTTGCTACTACTCCACATGTCCCATTACTCCAAATGTCTGAGCTCATACCTTTGTTTAGTTATTCATAGTCAAAATATAGAAAAATACATAAATAATTTGGAGTTTTTCTTTTGCAGTGTTGGGTTGTTATATTGGCATTTCCCTAAAGTCCATAAATTTTCATAAATTTAGTTGTTCATTTTGCCAGATTTTGATCGATAACATTGTGTCAATTGATTAACTGTGTGTTTTATGATCTAATAATAAATATGAGCATGGTCGAAATGTACATAAATATGACCATGTATTCACATCCAGCTATAAATAAAGGGTAGTTATTACAATGATTATGAATAATTTGAAGTGTAATAATATTTATTATTGTATTACGTGTTGACCTATAAAGTTTAGCCAAATTAAATATTTTGAAGCAAATTTATAATATAATACTTTCACTTTCTAAATAGTGATGCAATAAACTCCTTAAACTAAAATCCGTGACGTGATTAATGAAATAGATTTACCATTTTGGCAAAATATGATTGAAAATTTGACTATAATAATCGAAATATGTATGCATGGTCCTAACCAGGGTTGTCAGATTTTTTTTCACCAACGTCGCCATAACAGTGGCGAGAAATCGTCAAAAATCGCCAAAATATAAAACAAAAATCGTAAAAAATGTCGCCAGAGTCAAATTTTTAATATTAACATTTTATTTTCTATTTATGAAGATTATAAAAAAAATTATTTTTACTTTTTGTCAGTTTATTAATATTATTAATATAATAAACATAAAATTGAGATCAATATAGATATGATATCTATGTATGTATGTACATACATATGTACTTTTAATTACATTAGTGTTAAATCTTTTCAACATATTTTGTATAGGTACAAATGAGTTGGAACAAATTTGTTTCACATTCATATAGTTTATAATTATAAGTAAGGCATCCAAAAGTTCATATTGAATGTTATTGCGCAAACAAGTTTTAGTACAATTCATAATTGAAAACACCCTTTCCACGCTAGCATTACTAGTTGGAATGATCAACATATTAAGAACGGCCAAAGCAATTTCTTTAAAATGAATTGTTCCCGCTGCCTCACTGTAGTTGTAAACTTTAGGCAGGAAGTCTAGAAAGTTTGTTGGCTGTAATACTTTAACATAATCTTTTAAATCATTATAAGCCAATTTTGACCACTGAAGTTCATACTCGCCTAAGGACACTTTTGTATCTTGAAAAAGTTTTAAAGAACTTTGTATCAATGATAATTTAAGCTGCCAACAGATTTTCACATTTTAATATTCAGGTCTATTCGGGAAGTCACTTTCACCACAAATACGCGTTTTTTCACTTTTTGTTATTCTAAAATACGTTAGCGGTGTGAGTACAGAAAACAAACAGAACAGCTATGTTTTTGTTCACTTTGTATGCATTCTAAAATACTTGTTCACCACACATCTACATAATTTTCGTTCGACGTTTGATTTAGCGCGTAAAAATAAAATACCTACATAACTGAAAAATAAATAACAAGCGTATACTTCAAATTTAAGTAAATATATGTATGTATGTACATGTATAAAAAACATACAATGAAATTTAATTCTGTTTCTTTGTCCAGGTCTAAAAAACAAACATCACCGCAACAGTTCAGAGGCATGGTCATCAATAGCCATGGTTACGCCTGGTATCGACGATTTTCGAAAGAAATACATTCGGGCTTCTTTTGTCTGTTCATCCATATTGATACTTATCCATTTATGGCATAATTTCTTTTCGATTGCAACAGACAGAAGTTTTGAAAAAGTTGACTGGGAAATATTAAGATGCCAATCCTTGCGAACTCCAGGTTGGTAATTTCCTTCAGCGAAGAAACGAAGGGCTGTTGCCAGATTGTCAACAGGCCTAAATATCCAAGCCGTGATTGCTGTTTGATTTTGTCTTCCAATTCAGATAAAATATATTTAAATGACTCTTTGTTGATTCTAAAATTTTTCCTAAAACTTCTTTTGTTATTAGAAGAGGTGACTTTAAATTTGTTATGTCGCCATAAACACTAAAAAAATCCCCACGTTTAGCGAAAAATCGACTTATCTGACAGACCTGGTGCTGACATCAGTTTTTATTTATAGTTGTTGAACTTTACTCTTTGCAATACAATAGAAAATTTTAAGGAGTTTCCATAAGTTCTTTAAAAAAAACAAGTTCTCGTTGAAACCCCCTTTCACAGTACCTCAGAAACCCTCTTTGGTTTGGTTGCGTATCCGTTTAGATCAAAAGTGGCTTCGTCGCTCATGAACAAAAAATTTTCACGAAAATTCTCAGATTTTAAGGAGTGATGATGCATCGTTGCATACAATCCTTCAAATAGATAATATTTCATCCGTTAAGAATACAGAATTCTATATCTGTTTACTTCACTCATATCAACAGATACCACCATTTGCTTTTTGTGTCACAGCATCATTCAATAAGATGATACATATAAGTTTCGGCAGAAATTAAGCAAATAACACTCTTTCAGCCTTTTAAGGTTCTTACTGTTCTAAGGATACTTTGGCTCATAATGAATTTTAATATAATTTTATTTAAGAAATTTGTATTATGCTTTAATCAGTCGTAACGTAGTTAGAATCAAGAGACACATGTCTGCCAAATCCACCAAAATATCGTAACAATTCAAATATATTGGGGAATCTCAACATACAAAACTATGTCTGATCCTAAAATTTGGTAAAAAAAAAAATTTCACCATTTAATAAATTATAGAATTTTCTCAAATCTTTTAACTTTATTATGTATTAGCCGAAGGTAAATTATTCATGATTGAATAAATTGACAAAAGGACTGATTTAGTATTCCTTAGTCTTTTCTCTGTTCATTCTATATCCTTTTTTTTATAATTTAGTCTAATGAAACTTGCAAGGCTATATTTTTTTCCAAACCTATTTAAACTCTTTCATTTTACTGATTGTGGTTAACTCTATGGCCATTACAACGAACACTATTGTATTTCCATAGAAAAAAAAATTTATTTTTCCCATCAACTGAAACCGTCTAAACGAGTTGCCCTAAAGGCCAAGTAAATTAAATGCTGCAATATAGAAAAAGTCAATAGAAAATGAAAAAGAATATAAAACTTGGCAGAAAAATATAAAAATAACAATAGATTGGATAAAAAAAAGAACAACGACGTTTAACAATTGTTAAATACGTATTTCCTATACAGACATATTTCTAACAGGGATGTGTAAGGGAATTTAAGTACAACAAAAAAAACAACTACACTTTAACAGACTACAACACCAAACAGCAAAGACATACATACATACATTCTAGAACAGGAAAGTTGTACAGTAGATAAAAAACAATATTTAACCCACAAAAATATACTTAACATCAACTTAATATCCATTAAGCTACTCACACAAAAGCTTTTCGCACAAGAGGACATACACACACATACTCATGTGGATTTACACCCACTTATACACATAACAATAAAAAAACAAGTAGCACCCTGCAACTCTTCTGGCTATTTTTAAATTGATGAATGTGTTAGCTAAAACACGACTGGTTACCCACCTATCCACTTGCTATACTTTTAACTGGTAATACTTAGGATATCAAAACTTAATGAACAAAAATAACGATTGTAGTAAATTCGACACAAAGACCGATATTGAAAGTTCAAAAGCAATTGCCAACTTTAAAACTACCAGGCATGTATATAAGCTCACAAAAAACGATGAAAACACCACCAAAAGGCATTTAACACATAAAAAAACAATTTTCCTTTTTTACTGTTTAATCTTCAAATGTTTAAATGATTGAAGATATCTACGTTTCCTTTCGAAGGGAGGCAGATAAAATTTTTGCCATAACAATAAAAACAAGTATCATAAAAATAAATGTCACATGTATCTAAACATTTCGTTATGGTGTAATACACCAGCCCGTTAAGCATTTCTTTCTTAACGTTTTATTGTCTAAATGACTTTTTTGGTTTTTGGCAAATTGTCATGCATGGTTTTAATGCAGGACGGAAAAATATGTTAGATATTTTTTTTTAATGCCAAAAGGTGTCGGAAGTTGACATATAAAACAATTTGCAACAATTGTCATATTTATCTGGGGGAATATGTAAATTTTTTTATGAATAAGTAATTTTTGGCAAAATATTAAAATAAAAACAGTGAGGTAGTTGTTTGGAAATACATTAAAGCGAGAGAATAAAAAGTTTGGAAATTTAAGAAGAGTAAGCACTATTTTAGTCCAATGTTTATTTGAGTTTACAAAACTTTTGTACGAACAAGCAAAGTCAAACAATTTAGTTAACCCTTATTAATATTTTCTAAATGAATAATTTATGAGTGATTTGTATACTTTAGGTATTTGGGAAAGTATGTCCTAAAATCTTCAAAATTTCGACTCTCGATTCCTAATTTATAAACGCTACATGAATGATAAAAATGGATCGATCATTCATTTATATGTTTTTAGCCTGTGGGCGTGAGAAAAAGTTTATAAGCCTATATGCAAAGTTATTATAATATGCACAGTGGGGCAGAATCAAAATTTTTTATACAAATCATTCATTTCTAAACGACCTTTCCGGTATTACATTTGCATAGCCGACAAGTATATGGATTTAAGTTTTGAAAAAGGCCTTATATAGGGGTCATTTTTTAATCGCGTGCCATTTGTTTATTTCTAATCCATTTCCAGAGATTTATACATTTCGATTTATTTTCTAACTATATTTTCTTATAATTTTTAAGGAGTTTCCTTTAGGTTAATTTGGTCAAATGTTTGTTTCCAAACGTAAATAAAAAACTTGTTCGATTTTTATTTTTTATTTTATTTACCCAACGTTTCGTTAGTTTTATTCTAACTTCTTCAGGGGTCTCGTTCTAAATAATAGCTTTGATGTTTTTTATCATTGGATATTAATTGTTATTATTAATTAGTTACTAAAATACTAAAAAACGGGACATCACGAACAGAATTTTGGTATAAATAATCAAATAATTAATAAAAATATAATATACAATAAACGACCACAAAACTTAAGTCAAGTTTAACTTAAAGCTAATATCTTAAATTCCTTGTCTACATATTTAAATATTCTTGCATGTGCTATTTATTTTTCATAGTTTCTGAGTTTTACGCTTTTGAAAATTAAAAGTTTGCCATATCCTGGTCTGGTTTTAAAATTGGCCAGAATTTTAGAACCTTTTTTGTTTGTTAGTAAAAATTTCCTAAAATTTCATGCACAAAAAGTTTTAAAGCAATATGTTTTTTATGTTCAAAAATATACATGTACATACTTACATTTTTCTATTTGAAAATTTTAAAAAAATTTCGATTTTATCTCTTTGGGCACTGCTACACGATCAATAAATATCATGATACTAGAAATACACGTTCAATTAATATCGTGATACTAGAAATATGCAATATGGATGGATCGCGATCCATATCACAGAATGGCCTAAAATATGAAATCCATGTCGCGGATCTTGTGATAAATATTGAACGTGTAGCATACGCTCGTGATCCATCAATACTTTAAAATGGATCGCGATCCAAATATCACGATATTTATTGAACGTGTAGCAGTGCCCCTGTGTGTCATTTTTTTTAGGAAAAAATTTCTTTAAGACCTTATAATATCTTTATCATATTTTTATGTAAGGCATCTTTAGAGGAACTACATACATATTTTGAAATACAAAACATTTTTAAATTTCAAATATTTTGTCTTAACACAGTTCCGAAGTTGACATAATTTTTGTCTAAATTTTAATTTTAAGTCATTAAATTTAAGCTTACATGTGAGCATTTTTGTAAGGGAGAGTAGCTAATTCAATTCAACTTACAAACTTCTTTTTATTAACTGAATTCCCGTGTCCCTGCCATACAACCTGCTTTCACGTAAGGGATTTAAATAATTTCAATAAGTCTTTGATTTGTTCGCTTCCAACATGCTTCTCTGTAAGGGATAGCAATAAGGTTTTCATTAATTTTCGATTAGAGAACTCATTTCAGTGGTATTTGTGTATTCATTGCTTCTTAGTAAGGCTTCACAATAAGTGAATACATGAGCATTTTAGCTCCCTAAAATCTACAAATTTTTTACTGAGATGTTCTAAAATCCTAAAGCTGGGATTATAACACGTAAATCAGTTTTAAAACCTTCATATAGTTAAACTTCAACTATTTAAGCAGTCTCAAAAAAACTTGAGCACTATGTGCAAAATTAAAATCTAAAAAACAATTCTTATCAAAATTTTGATAAATATGAAAATTATCTGGAACAATTTAAGCCATATTTGTCCTGAACTAAATGGTTTTGTTTAGATAAACAATTTACCACAATATGCATACCATTTTAAAACTTCAAAATTAATTCACATTTTAAAACTTTTGTGCAAAATTTGGCTTGCAGAATATTTGTTATTTGTTTCATTTGATTTTAAATTAAGCTATCGAGAAAAGTCAAGCACTAAATTTTAGCATATTATTGATGATATAGATGTCTCTGACAACTAATAATTTATAATTGTCAAACCTTGCTCTTTTCAATACACTAAAAATTTGAATGATTTCCACATTCATTTTTTTTATATATATATTTTAAATAACAAATAAGTTAAATCTTATTAATTAGTTATCTGTTGGGGGAGTGCTGCTGGTGATCTCCTAATCCCAATAGACTTGCGCCATTATGTAATAATCTTATCTGAATAAAGCCAGCTATGAGTTTGCGAGTCATTTAATATATAATATTACATATATATCAATTCTAAGATCAAGTAAGTAGAGGCAACATATCACATTTCAGTAATTCAATCATTGCCTCGGTAACTCGATAACATCTGTATCTGTAATACTCAGAGCCACTATTATATTTACCCGTTCCGCTAATATCGGACACAATATAATAATATAAGTCCCCACATTTAATCAATTAATGCCTGACAGGAATACAATTTTAACTCTCTCCTATTACAACTTATTGAATAATAATGCTGAACGAAAAGTTTATTTTAAAATAAATAATAGTTTTAAATAAAATACCATTTCGATTATTTAGTGGTCTCGTTTATTTTGTCAAATATTTGAATGATATGAACGTACCTTAATTATAAGTATAATTTATTTTATTTTGTTTCCTTTAGATAACTAACAAATTTTCCTTTACCGAACGAACATATAATCCTTTACGATTATAATAAAACATCAACAAAGAAAATTTTCATAAATATTAAATAACTTTTACCTTAAATTTGTTTAAATATAAATTACCTTCGCACTTTGCAGCAGCTTTTCCCAGAAAAAAAAGTGTTCTATTGATAATTAAAAAACTTTGCGTTGATGGCAAAATGTTAATTATATTCTCAACAACTCTTGCACGATATACTTACAACATTATCATCTACATAGATACACCGCGCATAGAATAAAAAGGACATTTTCATAATTTTTAAATACAGACCTATTAACACCACCCATTTAACTCTTTTCGGCTGATAAGCTTTCAAACGCATAAAGAGACTAAAGAGTCTAAATGTTGTAAATTAAAAATAAAACATAATTTTCATTAATTTAATATTATAACTTGAAGGCATACAGCAGGCAACAAACAAAAAAAACAAAAAGAAAATATTGTCCCCAAAGAGAGACAGGATAAAATGAATACAATACTTCCTGCATTGTTTCCTGCTGAAGTATTTTCCCCTCCCACAACAAATTTATCTTATAATAATATTTATCCCAATACGGAATTTTTAATTTTTTTATTAACATCAACAAAAACAAAACAAAAATGTTGCATAATTAGGCATTGCTGCCAGATAAAGTTTTGTATTTATTGTATGTACTAAGTAAATAAATGTGTATGTATATGTATTCAGGGTTAAAACCTGAACATAATTTGAATGCCGAACTCAACTCTTAATATTTTTTATAACCATTTGCTTGACATATTAATTTGTGCGTTTTTGCTTTCATTTTTCAGCTGTTATCAGCCCTCCAGGGAAATTTACTTTGAGTTGGAAACATTTCCATGGTTAGTTAGTGTTCGGTAAATGTTGCAAAGGTTTCATACAAATGTTTATTCAATGTGTTTGTTTTTTTTTGGTATTTTACCTGTAACCAACGAAATTTGTTAATTTATTTTCTGTCTTTTCAATATATTTTTTTACAGTTTCATTTGTAAATCTTATGTTAGATGTTAATTATGAAATATAACCTTGTTTTTGAATAAACTTGTGGGAATGTTGTTTTAAGTAGCATATTTTGTACTCTACTTATGTCGAATTGAGATTTTGAGCTTAAAGATTTTCAAGACTAAAAGAAACTCATTATAGGTAATAATTTTCGAATTTTTTACTTAATAATCCGGCTTTCAGGACAAATTAACTGCTTCCGTTATAGCTTCCAGAATAACAGTAAGGATTTAGTTAATGAAGGCATCGTACAGTTAAATTTTAAGAAGATATATAGTATGTTAAACTTTTACAAAATTTAAGTTAAAAAAGCTTTATAATGTACTTTCGAATGAAACAGTTATTTATTAAATTGACATAGTTTTGCAAACATTATGTAATATCAAATAAACATATGCTGAACACTCTGCGCTTACATACCTACAGTGGGAAGCAAAACTGTCCGGATGTTTTGCATTAACCTTTAATTACGTGGTGGTAAATTTTACCCCTCTCAATTTTATTAAAAATATTTGAGAAAAAAATATTTTTTTATAATTATTTGCTTTTTAGAAATAAGCCACTACATTTTTGATTACAAACAATAAAGAAAACAAAAAATATTTTTATTTGTTTAAATAAAACAGGTACTTTATTTCACAAACCTTTTTTTTGGAAGAGAGTTTTTAAACAAAAATGTAAAGAGGGGGTAAAATTTACCACCACCTCAACAGTTAAAGGTTAAGGATTGTGCTTTTGGATGCGCTCATGAGGCCTGTGCCAATATTATTCTTTTCCATCTGAGTGGTATCAGTTGACTTTCATTTCGTTGCTCCAAATAACCCGTTTCCATTCATCTACTGTCCATTTTTTTGTGGGTTTTACAGAAATGAAGGCGTTTTTTCAAGTGCTGGAGGAAAGTCTCTTTTTCACACTGCCTTCTTAAACAATTCTATTTAATGCGCGTCTAACCGTCTAGAAACTGACATCCTTACCAATACTTTTTGCAGCATTTTTCGGAGTTTTGATGTCCTTATTATATAGCAAAAATTTAATCTGCCGGTCATCACCATCAGAATGCAGTCTACATTGCACCGTTTTTTTACATCATTTACCGTGGATTTACTTAAATTAAAATTTTCAGCAATTTGACGGCAGCAAATTTATCACATTGTTTCAATATCAATTGGCGTTTTTCTCATTTTAAAAGATCTTTTAATTTTTTATTTAAAAATCAAGTTAATCACTTCACAGTTCAAACAATAATGCACAAATAGAGCAATAAAAACTTGATAAATATCGTGATAATGTTTATTTCTTGTACTGTGCACAAGTGTCCAAATAGTGAATTTTTTGTTTTTGTTTTTTTTTTTTTGAAGCAATTTATGTGAGATTTTGTGCTTTATAATTTAGAATAAGGTACAATCAAATAAAATTGTATGTACATGCCTAAACATATATAAACTAACTGATGGAATTGTTTTACAACATGAAATCTCTATTAAAATTTTATTGATAATTTTTTTTTTTTTTTAAAAAGTCCGACTAAATAAATATCAAAAATTTAAAATTAACACTTCGAATAAAATAATAATTGTTCCTATTTACATGATATCTAATTTAAATCTGAGTGATAAAATACAAGACTATGCCTAAAGACAGATAAAGGCATGAATTTCTTAAATTGTTTTAATATTAATATTTCACTTTACTAAATTTACTTATGAAAAGCTTTTATTAACAAAATAATTATCCTCTTAATTAATCTAAAAAACTGAAAATTTAACCAGTGAGAAAATTATATTCTATTACACACTGTGTTGCATTATTATAATTACAATAAATATTTGCTATTTGTTGTAAAGTTACAAACAGTTTTTAAAAACACGTTCAATTTTTTAAGGGTCTGGTTAATGGTTTCTTTTTATTCAAATTTTGGGAGACCACTTTATTAATTAAAGAGAGAAATGTTGTTAGTGTTTCACAACTATAATTACATTTTATGATAAATGAAGAAGAATACTAAAATAAAAGTATAACTAATATTTATTCTTATTATGTAATTTTCAACAATTTTGATTTTGCAAAAGATCAAATTCTTGTTTATAAAAAAAAGTAGCGTAAGTTTTGCAAGTAATCCGGATTTATTTTATTCCTGCGGCATAAAACAGCTAGACTTGAAATTCGCTTAAAGAAACTTTAAAACTAACTGAAAACAGTTAAGCCGATAATATTTGCTAATTATATTATAAATATTTAAACAAATATTTGTTGAAGTTGATTTCAACAGCTATTAGAGAGACCTACGGAAGAAACCACAATATTTCTGAAAAACAAATTTTGGAGAGTGTTCTTTGATGATTTGGGGAGCTTCTTGTAAAAACAATATACTTGATTTGGAGTTCCCAAGCAACAAAATGAATTCTTTTGATTACTCAAAATTACTAGTTGAGAAATTAGTGCCATTCTTAGAAAATGTAATGAAAAACAATTTATTTTATAATACGATTATGCACTATACATGTAAAAAAAGTAAAAAAAAGAGATTGTTGTCTTCGAAAAATATTAATGTACTTGAATGGAATTCTATTAAGAACATTTGAGGAATATTAAGACGTCGGATTTATGTTGAAAGTCGACAATATGAAAGCTATTAAAAACTATTAAAAAACAGATATTATAGATGCTTTGAGTTCATTATCTGAAGGTATAAGAATTAAGCTGGTGAAAAGCATGCCTGATCGAATTTCTGAGTTGATTCGAAAAAAAATTAAAGTTTAACCCCCTTATTCATAAACGATTATTAAATTTAACAAACGTTTATTAAGCAAATTTTTATATGCAAATCTGCCTTAATAAACGTTTGTTAAATTTAATAATCGTTTTTGAATAAGGGGGTAAATGTTTGTGTAATATTTAAATTTTGACAATTACTGTTATTTTGAAAAATATTATTATTGTTATTAATTTTAAATTTTGTTATTGTTTCCCTAAAGATGCTAAACGAAATATCAGAATAAATATAAAATAAAAAATAATATTAGACTCTAATCTCAAAAATAAAATAGAATTGTTTAATAAATAAAAAGGTCGAACAATCAGTTAAATAGTTTAAATGTTTTGTGAATATGTATGTATTAGTATTTTAAGATATTTTAAGATATTTTCAGAGTATTTAGAGTTATGAAACTCTAAAGATGGATTCATCCATTCATTCCGAACCAAATATTTGTTACAAAGGTTTTTCATATAAAGTTTGACGTTTCCCTTTTTGAGAGAGAAAGAAAATATTTTTTACGAACAGCTCGAATTGATTTAATTTTATATGTTGTCTGAACAAATATGAATTGAGTTGTCAACAGGTTACATTTTTTTCATACAAATAATAATGCCTTATGTTTTTTAATGGCCATCAGCAAAAGCAACTTTCTTTTTTCATTCATTTTGAATATACAATATTTTAAAATAATTTAATAATTATTTTTTTAAACGTAAAAAGAAAGCAAAATAAATCAATGACCGCACTTGTAAGACAAATAGATTTTGTTTTCATATGACAGCTTTGATTTCCAGAAAAATCGTGCGCAAAAAATTCTCAGTAAAAAAATTTTTCTACGCACAAATTTTTTGTTTGGAACAAATGGGTGAATCCACCTTAATTATTTTTTTTATAAATTTTTAGGATGTAAAATAAAAAATAAACATTTTTTGTTAAATAATATTTGATTTTGTGTATTACACATACATACATACATGTAGGTTAAACTGCGACGTTTAACCTACATTTTCTTTAACTTACAAAATTGAGTTTTATGTATTTAATATTATGTCATATTTATACAAAAAAAACTATAGAGGCCATTTGAGGAAAACGTAAAAATACAGCACGTTTGTAACTTTTTATTGGGACGAGATACCTGTTAAAGTTTTTTTTAATTTTATGCAAAACGTAGCTGAATTTTTAGAGAACCTATCTCATAAACCCAAAAAAGATCGAGCAAAATTAAAAAATTAAAACTGAATATCAGTTGAAGAGATAACCTACACATGTAAGCGTATTTTTTGAAGTTCTTTTTAAAAACAATTTATATTGTAAAACTTCAGCTCATTCAAATTAAAAGGGATTTTGGCGGTTTTTTTAAAGATGTGACGCCCCTAGTGACAAAGTTTAAGGGGCCACCCACTAATCCCTATTCCGTCTACGAAGCCGATCAACTCGAAAAAAATCTCAGCTCCAGCAATGATTGTTATGATATCTCCAATAGCTCCAGAAATACCGAATTATTTCAAAAATACGTTTCTAAATAACTGTTTGTTGATATTATTAAAGATGGTTTTAGACGATACGAATTTATGTATGACTGGAAACAGAAAAAACTCTTAATCTCTTACTCTATTTAAAAATGTATTTATTCGAATAATAATTAGAAAAATTAAAGAATTTTAATATTTACATAGACACATGAGTTTAGTGACTTTACAACATTGAAATGTAGTTCATAAAAACATTTTTAAAAATAATTAACTTAAATAGACAGTTCCATTAAATCACACAATAATTTTGTAATAATAAACTGCCATTGCCGTTGCCGAGTATAAAACATCTAAACAAACGTTTACACGTATGTATGTCTATAAAACGAAATGATAATTGTTATGATTCTAAAGTTGACAATATAAAAGAAACTGCTATTAAGAGTATAAAAAATAAACAGCTGCCCTAAAGCCAAAAATATATTAAACCTGCTTTCTGTACATTCTCATTTAAAATTAGGAAATCCTTGAGAAAACTTTACCTCACATAAGAAAATGGCAAAACCCCAAAGAAATAAAACGTCTCGACATTTAAACCTCAAACGAGTACAATAATAAATTCAAAACCACACATATGTTTTCTTGGCAAACTCATACACACAAGTACTCGTACACAGTTTTAAACTGAAATATTTCAAAAATCCTAAGAAATCTTTCCACATACTTACACTTAAACACACATGAAGAAAAAAAAATGGAAATACTTAGAAGAAAGAAGATTTTATGTCTGAATATGGCCACAAATGTAGTTTAATTCTTTAAGTAAATATTTTACAAGTCAAATGTTCTATTTCCCTTCCCCTAAACTTTACCACTCCTTTAACAAGGATTTACTTTGTGTGCGAGTGTTTGTGTTTTGTGTGTGGCTGTTTTAACTTTAAATTGGCTTAAAATACACTTGAGAGAATCATGTTGCTATTCATTCTTGCTGCGTACGAAATGTGTCTTTGTACTTTGTTGGTTTCTTAAGTGAATTAAATTTTTTATAAGATATATTTACCTTTAAAATCATAAAAAGGAAATCAAATTCTTTTGTATCTGTTTCCGGTTGATGTTTTATTTGAGAGCAGAAAAAGTTTAAAGTCACAAAAAAGGCATTTTTCCACTGGTTTTAACAAAATAAATACGTGCGTTTCACTGAAAAAGTTTTTAGCTGTTTGCTGTGGGTTTAGAATGATACTTTATGGTGTGATGTATGGAATTTTAATCAATTGTGGGAATTGTTTTTATTAAAAACAATGTTTAATATATGAGCATATAAATATTATATGGGATTTGAATTTTAAACTCCTAAACAAACCAGTGTGAATAAGGCAAGTTGTCATGAAAATCAATAAATATTGATTTGGATCTTTGAAGAATGGCAGCCTAAAAATATCATTGCCATAATTCGAGGATGTCTTAGAATCTTATTACATATTTCAGAAACTATCCTTAATTTGTGATATGTATATATGAATATATATATATGAAACAAAAACTACGAAATTAAGACCACGTTTGAATAACCTTTCGTTATTTTAGACTATAAATTCTGACGGAAGCTCAATGACGAGACTCAATACAATGTGAAATATTTTCAAGAAGAACTTTAAGAAGAGTTGGGCACTTAAACTGCAAACTAAGCATTGGTTGATGACAGTAGTCATCATGCTTATTTAGACAAACGTCTTTCTTTTCTTTTCGAAGTGGATGAACACGAAATATTTCTCTTCATTTTGTCTAAGAAGCTCGTACTAACTTGTCTTTATGTTCAGATTCAATAAAATAAACTCGTCAAACCAGTAGATAATACCTACTAGACATTAAACTTAATATTAAACTCGATTATGTATCAGCTTAAAATCTAAAGATGTTAACAGCACTGAAACAAACATACTAAACGTAGAAAGATGGCTTACAGAAGTGATTTTGAATTTTCTCTGACCAACCCGCACTTACTTCTTGGCACAAATGTATAGCATCGATACAGCTCCAAAACTAAGCGACTGAGATTTCAAACGTATTCGCGTTAATATAATGGCAGACGAATTCAGAATCGAGTATTGGTGCGGGAACTTTCTCTGTTGTACTCGAACTCCTAATAGTTTTTAAACTGTATAATATCCGCAACGTTTCCCAGGTAAAAATTTACTTCATAGATATATCTCCAAAACTAATTGGAACGTGGTCTGATCGAAATGTTTTCTTGACTGCGTGAAGAAGCCTTGGATCCCGAACATATTCGCGATAACGAAATAGCGCTTTGGGACATTCATATCGATTTGGTTGCGATTCCCAATCATTCAGAGAGTACGAACTCAAAAACACTCAACCAATGTTGTTTTGATACTTTGAGAATTTAGAATTGGGATCACTATATCAGTTTGCAAAAATAAAACCTCAATGATCACGGTTATGTATAACTAACCACTCATAGTAATCGTGTTACCTACAGTGTGGCGCACTGTGGAGTTATTTTGAGTGGCTTTAATGGTTGTTAGTGAATGATACGTGGATTCTCAAAATCCGATGATTATTATAAATTTCAAACTACGTCGATTAAGTCCCGTTGTCGATATATATATCTAAAGGGTTAATATGTCCTGATGCGATTCCATCACCTTGACTCTGTTACAGTCCTTGGGAGACATGAGCTTCCACGGCCTCGAAACTGGTTAGAATTTGATTGTTTCACCCATTTTAAACTCGCAACTAACTAGAGTCTTAGCTAGAACTACGGGTTTAGTTAGAAACCCGGGTATTCGTCCCCTATCTGATAATTGGTTTAGGTCCCTTCGGGGTACACGTAGTGGCTGTTCTTGATGCCGAAAGCGGGAAGAATGGCAGTTGGTAAAAAGACTGATGTTTGCTTGAGTGGTGACTCAGAAAATGTACGGGAATTGTGGCTTTCGTGGCATGTGTGCTGACGATCCGCCCTGGACAGAGTTACTTAGCGGCATATGTACGATGTTGCGATTGTTACTTTTCTAGTAATGGTCTTGGGTCATGCTACTTGACTAACATATGTGTGGCAGGGACTACATAGTCCAAACTCTTAAACAAGGTGCTCGTTACATTGATCGTTGCAGTCATGTACGAGAATTTGCAAAGTTCATACAAGTATGCTCTTTGCAAGACATACATTAGAATGTTCTTGCAGGACGTACAATGCGGTGGTGAGCCGAGTTAAGCCGCGTTAAAGTGCGCCGAGAGGTTAAGCCGAAAGGTAGTGTATCTGTTGTTGTTGTTACAGCATCATTCAATACGACGATAAATTTTGGGTGATTTATTACTTTTGACATACATATTTATGTACTCGTACCTCAATTTTCTTATTGAATTATGAAACCTTGATCTTTGTGTATATAATTTTAAACTAGTTCGTGGCCTACGTGTCATGGTCAACTTTAAGATTATCTCTCTTATTTACATTAACTTTTACGAAAGTTCTTAAAGAACTTTATAATTGACATTATCAAGTAAGTAACAATAAAAACACTCGCATCATCACTATAATCGAGAAAAATGACTAGAACCCAATTAAGCATGAACAATAATAAACTTTTGGTGGTCAAGCAGGAACATTTTACCAGCAAAATAACAAATATTTACTGCAACAAAAACAACCTAAATCAAACAAACATCAGAGAACAGACAATAAAGTCCGGTGACATGTGAGAAAAGTCAATGCTTCTGTTTGGCGAAGAGGCAAAAAACTTTTGGGCAAAAATTAACAGAAAAAACTTTTCTGGCAAAAGAATCTTTGTTGAATTTTTTTTACACATGTATAAATATTTAGAAATCAACCAACCATTATAACACCCCACCAGTCAGGCAATATAAAAATTGGTTTGTCTTAAAGATCTCCCCTCATTGCCAGAATGTATAGATTTTCTTTCGAGTTTTCTGCTCCTTGTGTTTGTGTTGGCATGTGTATGTGTGTGTATTTTAACATTGTGGTGACCTCGGGGTGTTAAACTATGTGACTTGCAATTTTAGTTCAACGAAGCGTATTAAGTGCAAAAATACACACTCATACAAATACGAAATGAATTCATGTACAAGTACAAGTATTTCAAGTAAGTGAAATTCCCTTTCATTTATTGTTCACTTACAGATATTGTAGGAAGACCACTTTTTGTTTTCCAAGGATGTCTGTAACTACTTGTTCTGTGAATAAGAAGTAAGAAATGAAAAATTCTATTTCATATTTACGAGTAGGGTGTGGCATGCCAATCTTAGCAAAGTGCCAGAAGTTGTAATTGTAGAATTGTAAAACGTGATGAGTTTGTGACACAGCACATTGTTTTTGTATTAGTTTTTCGCCAAACCGATACAGCCAGCCAGGACATTTTCCTAAGCACAGTGTTTGTATGTAAGTAAGTATGTATTTGTAAAGTCTGTGATTTGTAATAATTTTTGCTCTTTATTTTGCAACTGACATTTAATTAACTGTGTACGAGAAAACTGTGAGGGAGAAGATGATGGAGGTGGTTGTTCGGGAAATAGTGTTTTGTATTTTGTTAAGTGAGTGAGTTGACATCTAAGTGACAGTCATTTTATTACAACAAACGTAATGATGACTAATTTTGTTTTTTTTTTTTTTTTCTGATGAAAACTTGCAATGGAAATTCTCCAAGGATTCCTGTGCTACAGTTCCAATGAAAAATTTTAATTTTAACTAGTAATAAAAACCAAATGTCATACTAAGATAATTACAGCAAATTTAAGTTTAGGGGATACAAATATTTGAGTTAAAATCTGAAGGTACGATTTTGCGTGGGTAGAGTCTCCATAATATTCTTCCCACTTTTAAGGAATTTAATTTACTTTACTATTAGCCTCTCATTAATATAGTATGATTTACTTCGAATATTTTTAATTTTATGTAAAATACTTAAAAGTGAAATAAATGTAGGAATAAACTTTTGAGCTCTTAGATTCTTTCTTTTTTAGTTTATTTAGAACATTCGTTTTAAACTCAACATCCAACTCAAGATTCCTCAAAATTAAGATGTGATTAACTACTTCTGAACTTAAGATTTTTCAATCAACTCATTTATAATAAACTTAACTCCTTCCTCTCTCACCAATATTCCTCAAAATCAGGATGGAAGTTCCATTTGGCATAATTACCTTTATTGCAGATTAAATTATAATAATTTGAATTGTTCAAACCATTTCGTAAATTTTAATATTTGAATTTAACTGTATGTTTGTGTTTTTTTGCATCTATTTAAATATTGCCATACTAATTGTCGCCTAAAGTGTCAAATTATGTTGTTAGCATTTTGTTTAATGTAAAGTTGTGTCAACCCTGTGTTGATCTCGTTTTAATGTTCTGATTTTTAAGTCACGATGTATGGAATGGCTTATATTCAGTCATTTTAGATGACATCTTGGGTCGTGTGGAAACGTGACTAGTCAATTAATATTATATATCTGGAGTAAAGGATAGAATTAAGTAAGTCTTCATTTATAAGAATTCGATGTGAACTTAGTTTTAATTTGATATTCAAATTGAATTGATTTTAATTTTATCATATAATAACCGCCACCCCCCATAATAGAATAAAATAAATAGAATAAATAAATGTTGCCATTGGCTGGACTAAGTATCGTTAAAGCAATTGCACAGCATTTTAGGTTCTTATTATTTCTGTCCAGACTCGTGTTTCCGTCGTAACATTTGGACTAAAGTTGCTGCCGCAACAGCCTTTGAATATATGAATGTGTTCAAATATATGAATGACTTCTGCAACTTTACTTAAGCAGTAAATTTTGTAAAGTTGTGAGCCTTACATCTCCCATGTATTAATAAATTTCTTAAATAATACGAGTGAAGATGTTGGGGTACGCAAAAACTGTGATTTACAAGCTTAATAAAGAGCTAAATGTGGACACAAACTCCTGAGTTGAAGTTGGAGTTAAATGCTCTACCTAACATTACCAATTATACTCATTACTAAACCTGCTGTGTATAAGAGCTGCAGGAAACTTCAACCAAGCTGTTTTACAAATTGTATCCTTAATAAATTTATCTAAAACAATTTTAATTAAAAAATGCTTAAATAAATTTATGTTTTTTTTTTGTAAAAAAGGCTCTTTGAAATTGTACTTACTTAAACTATGAGAAATCTAAATTCTTAAAAAAGTATAAAAATTTTATTAAAATACATAAAACTCAAAGTATAAAAGGTATTGCAACATGAATTAAATACAATTGCAAGTATGTAAGTTCAAAACTCATTCACATTTTGAGTAGAACAAACAAATTGTATGTATATGTTCTTTATATTTTGGTTTTTATTTTTTTTGCCGACAGAAATAACCAGCGTTGTCAACTTGGCGCGTTTCGTACCATTTTTAGTGTTTTTTTAAGTAATTGTGCGAAAAATTCGTTAGTTGGTGCGCAGTGCGCTATTTTTTTAATTTTGGTGCGTTTTTTTAATTTTTCCGAAAATGTAATACAATATTTATTTTTTTTAATAATTCACTATCATGAAATCTATACAAAGACAAAGGGCGAATGTAAGATAAATGAATACAGACTATCAAATTCGTCACATGTAGCTTATTATAGGGTGAAAATCTTTAACCTTTTAAACATGGAAATAAAAATTCTTGTATAGCCTGAGGGTTTGTTCTACTTTGGTCCTGGTAGATGAACAACCAGGTTTAGAGTTCCAGTGAGCCCTAACAAATTTTATTGAAAAAATTCAAATAGATGTATTTAAAATAGAAAAAAAAATAATTAAACAAAGTACCAAATATATACTGAAATTAGCCCTTTTTTAGCAATTGGTACTTCAGTTCCGAATATCATATTGTGAGTTAAATTATGAGTGGTTAAATGCTTACACTATTCTTATTAGCTCGTTTATTTAAAAAAGGGTTTTTACTATTAGTCGTTGATCTCGTTTAAAAACTTTTATATAGAATTTATGAAATTAAACAAGTGCTATATTCGGCTGTGCCGAATCTTTAATACCCTCCACCTAAACGTAATAAGAAATACAAAAACTACATTGGTTATAGGACTAATATATCCTGTTCTGTGATATTAGCTTTAAGTTAAATTTGACTTAAGTTTTGTGGTCGTTTATTGTTATATTTTTATTAATTATTTGATTATTTATACCAAAATTCTGTTCGTGATGTGCCGTTTTTTAGTATTTTAGTAACTAATTAATAATAAAAATTAATATCCAATGATAAAAAACATCAAAGCTATTATTTAGAACGAGACCCCTGAAGAAGTTAGAATAAAACTAACGAAACGTTGGGTAAATAAAATAAAAAATAAAAATCGAACAAATTTTTTATTTACGTTTGGAAACAAACATTTGACCAAATTATCCTGAAGGAAACTCCTTAAAAATTATAATATATCCTTATTCTGTGTTTTCTATTCAGTCATAGTGCAAATTTTATTATTATTTTAAATATTTTTTGAAAAACAATTTTACGACCAACATAATTTATTTTAAATGTTTTAAAATTTTATCTAATTTTGACCATTTATAATTGATATAATTACCGATTCTTACTGTAATTTACAGAGTTTGTCTGATATTGATAATAATATTGAGGGTAATTTAACAATTTATAAGATTAAAAGAACATTTTTTCTTATTCATCACAAGTTAAGAAACAGAGTATAAAAAACTATAAGATATAAGGTGAGGCTTTTTTGTTTGAATTTGATCTCAATAATATTATTTACAAAAGATTTATGGGTGGCATAGTAGAAGTGGACCAGTTATGGACTGATAGCTTCTAAATCCAGTATCCACTAATGTGGTTTCTACGTATTTGAGGCTTATTTTGGTTGAACTTCATCTTGTATGGTTGTTTAGTATGCTCGGAAGTGGACTTAATTCGGGAGCTATTGCCAATTATTGACTGACAGCTACAAAATCCAGTAGCATAATTGCCGTATAAGCAACATTAGTAAGATTTCTAGATAAAAATTACTGACCTATGTAAAAGTTGGTTCGATATCGATATTTATGTCGACATTTTTGTGGGTTTATTTGTTTTTCGGAAAGGGTTCTTATATGGCAGCTATGAAAAATTGTGGGCCAATCATCTTAAATTTTGGAACAGTGAATTGTATGCATATGAGGATATTTCATGTCGAATTTCAACAGTGTTAACGTAGATTTCGGAAGTGGACCTTATATGGGGTATATAGTCCAATATGTACCGATATTATCAAAATCCAGAAGTTTGATTTTGGCATGTATGTAAATGAACCGTGTAAAATTTTTGATCGGTACCGTTATTTATAAGAGATTTATAAGTATTGAAATAATTTTCGGAAAAGGACTTTATATGGAGGATACGGTTAAAAATGGACCGAAATTCACAAAATTTTGTTGGATAATTTTTGTATATACGTGTATATGTATAAATGACCATAACTATACAAAGTTTTGAGTCGGTACCGATAAGATATATATAAAGATTATTGGCTTTTTCGGATGCAGTCCCTATACGGGAGCTATGTATGTCAAATTGTGGGCCGACCACCATAAAATTCAGTACTACAATTTATTTATCTATAAGGATTATTTATGTCAAATTTAAACCGTTTAACATTATTTATATCTATTTTATACGTATTTAAGTGAATTTTGGAAGTGGACTTTATATGGGGTCTATGGTCAAACATGGACCGAACTAAAAAAAATTCTCTTTTTTTTTGTAACTTATTCCTGCTGAAGTTTGTATTGATATTCAAATTTTATAGGTATTTATGTATAATTGAGCTATGAGAAATTATCTTTCTCTTTTATCATAAAAACAACGTATACAAAACTTCATGAGAATATCTGCAATATATTTCAAAAAATTCCAAGAAAAATGTTTAAAAATATCAAATTTTTATGGAGGTTGTCTCACATTTTGATCCATAACTCGTGTTCGGCTATACCCATTTTGCTGATTTCCAATACCAAACTGCTTAGGAGAACTATAAATGGTTCTCCGGTTTTGGTAATTTAGATTGTGTCCTTTGGACGTGAGAGTGTTTTACACAGACAGACAGACAGACGGACATGGCTCAATCGACTTAGAATGCCATAAGGACCAGGAATATACATATATACTTTGTTGAGTCTCAGATGAATATTTCTCAGTGTAACACACGGAATGACAAATGTATATATACCCTCATTCACCACTTATGGTGGTGGAGAGTAGAAAAATATTAATTACATATCTACTACAAAGGAATATAATTTGTTTAGTTTATTTTTTATTTTTGTTGTTTAATATTTTCTAAAAACACTGAGCTATAGAAGACTGTTTTATTGTTATATTTATAATACAAAAATACATAACTTTTTTTAATAAACATTTTAAATAAAAAATTTTATGGCGCGTTTTTTTCTCCATTTTGGTGCGTTTTGAAATTTCAAAGTTGACATCACTGGAAATAACTCTACAATTTATAAATTGATTTTGCTACTTCATGTTTGTATCCTTCAAAAGCTTATTTAAGAAGAAAAATAATCATCATTGGCATCTGGTATATTACATTTATGCAACTACTTAGGGCATAAGGAAATGCCAACTAACCCCTCTTTGAAGTGTTTTGCAAAAGTATTCTAACAAGCTTTTTGTAAAATTTTTTGTAGTGTTTGCTGTTTGTAAAGCACTTGCAGATGATGATATGTATGTAGTATGTTCAGTTGCAAGAGGGATATGTAACATGTAATAATTTAAAAGGTGCTCTAACTACATGCAAAAGCCTGATTTAATATCCTTCTAATTTTGAATGGTCTAACTTATTGATCTAAGATTCAATGAATAAGGGATATGGGCAAAAATGTAAAGAAATGTTATCTTATTTCAAAAATATTCTTAACTTTGTAGCATTTAAAGTATTCGTCTCAACTATTCACCTGACTTTTAGTAATTTTTGCAATATCATTTTCTTTTTATGTTTTACATTTCTATTTTTTCCTTTTTTGTAATTTACTTACTTATGTATAAAAAGGTAAAAAGAAATTTCTAATAAACAAAGAAACAAGACTTTCAATTTCTTTAATTTTGGAAAATAAAAAAAAATAAATAAATTTACCAATCGTAACGTAATAACAAACAGCATTGCAACATATCTCAACGCTTAATATAAAGAAAATCATCATAAAAATAATAAAAATCGTGTTTATGACAGTCATAAATGTTAATGTGACAAACGTTTTCGTTGGCGTTTCTTAACGGTGGCGTGTTCTTCTCACCAGATACTGTTCTTTCTTTATTATTATTTTATGTCAAAATATTGTTTTTAACTGTCATATAATTTCTTTTAATGTGAATCTTTTTTGTGTTTCCTGATTCATCTGACATCTGGTTTTTAATACCAGAAAGCTATTGGATAAAGGGAATAATATCAAAATATTACGCATTGATATGTTGAGTATATGAAAATCCTATATAAGACAATTTACACGTAGAATCATTTTATAAATTACACCTGTTTAGCTACATACATATGTGTGTATTTTTACTACATATGCTGCGATTAATGTAAATTGTATGCCTCTGTGTATCATTTGTATAATTTTCACATATTAATAAATATTTTTTATTGCAGTTCTTACAAGACATTTTCCCAATATTAGAATACACATGTATTCTCATTGTATTTTTATAAATTTGTATCTTTTTGGAAAAAAAAAATAAACAATAAAAATTTAATTTAAATTTTTAATGTTAATATATGACTGACTAATGCAAACAAATAAATCAATTGAAAAGGGTCTGGAAATGAATTTATTATTTTAAATGATATGCAGACAGAAAAAAACATTTAATACAAAAAAAATAATAAATTTGATACAGTTACCACTAAGCCACATATTCCTGTAAAATATTATCTCGGTTAGTATTTTTATATCCTTCACCTTCATGAGAAGGGTATATATAAGTTTGTTTGTAATTTCCACAATATAATTTTCCGACCCTATAAAGTATATATATATATTCTGGATCCTTATAGATAGCGGAGTCGATTAAGCCATGTCCGTCTGTCTGTCTGTTGAAATCAAATTTCTGAAGTCCCCAGATATCTTCGGGATCCAAATCTTCAATAATTCTGTCAGAAATGCTTTCGAGAAGTTTGCTATTTAAAATCAATAAAATGGGTTTCGGCCAACCAGAGTTATGGACCAATATGTGAGACAGCCTCCATAAAAATTTGATATTTTTTGGCCATTTTATTGCAATATCTTGAAATATATTGCAGATAATACCATGACATATACGTTGTTTGTGTGATAAAACAAGAAAGTGTGCGGGAAATAGTAAGAATCCGTCCATGATTTCTTATAACCCCCATACAAAAATCTTCCCGAAATATTTTCTCAATTATACATAAATGCCTATAAAACTGAAATATCAATACAAAATTCAGCAGGAATAAGTTTCATGCAAAAAGAAATCGTAAAACGAAATTTTTTTCAGTTCGGTCCATGTTTGACTATAGACCCCATATAAAGTCCACTTCCAAAATTTACATAAATACGTATAAAACAGATATAAATAATGTTAAAAGGCAAAAATTTGACATAAATAACCTCTATAGGCAAATAAATTGTTGTACTAAATTTTATGGTGGTCGGCCCAGAATTGATCATAGCTCCCATACAAGGACCACATCTGAAAAAGACATTTATCCCTATATTGTATAAATATCGGTACCGACTCAAAACGTTGCACAGATCATTTACATATATACAAAAATCAACCACCAAATTTTTTCAATTTCGGTCTATTTTTAACCGTATGCCCCATATAAAGCCCTCTTCCGAAAATCACTTTAATACGCATAAATCTCCTATAAATAAGGGTATCAATCCAAAATTTTACACAGATCATTTACATACATACCTAAGTCAAACTGCTGGATTTTGAGAATATCGGTCCATATTTGACAATATCCCCCACATAAGGTCCTCGAAATCCACGTTAATACTAAAATATATCTCAAAGATACCGTTATTATGTTGAAATTCGAAGTGAAATATCCTCATATGCATGAAAATAACAGTTCCAAAATTTAAGAAGATCGGCCGATAATTTGTCATAGCTGTCATATAAGAACCATTTCCAAAAAACAAATAAATTCGGGTCAAAAAATATAATTTTCGGATTTAACCCATATTCCATGTCCATATTTTATAATCATGATATATGTCGTTGAAAAGATATTTTTAATACCTTTTATTTAATGTATTACAAATTATCAGACACCCAGTAGTTCCCGAGATATAGGCATATACATATTTTCAACTTTACGGGCTCGCACCCTCAAAAATAGGCGTGGCCGCCAACAAATTTTTTTTTGCTGACATCTCCTCCCTATTTGATGAAGTTTTTTTTTTTGAGCAAAGTCACTAAAACCGAATTGTTCCCCTTTTTTTATACTCTGTTAAATTACACTTAATATTACTATGAACATCAGATAAACTCTGTAAATTATGGTAAGAATTGCATCCACAACAAAGGTGAAGGGTATATAAGATTCGGCATAGCCGAATATAGCACTCTTACTTGTTTTTGTATAATATTTCATATTGAACACTACTTTTTATAGAGAATAGAATGACAAATAATTTTAATTTAGTACACTGAGAATTAAGAAAGTACTATTATTATTACCGTTGTCATTATCATATATTTACCAAACAAGCATCAAATATAGTTACCGTTAAACGAAAAAAAGCCAACTTATCGTTAACGTTAATCTTTTAGTATCGGTAATCAACCTTATAAAAAAAACAGACTACTGCAAATGCTCGAATTGATTTATTTCGTCAGTGCATTAAATAATTTTTTTCAATTCCCGAATTTTATTTTTAAATTTTTATAAGAAATAAATAAAATTTAATTCGTAAGCATGTATTTAACTTACTCTGAAAAAAATTAACTTGAGACCGAAAAATGTTTTGATATGTTTAGCATATAAAAATTTAACATAATTCAGAAATTACGTGATTTCTAGTAAAGATTTAAAGTTTGTTTTCCTCAATTTTGTTTTGTTTGTAAAACAGGCAGTAACTGCTGTGTCCAATTTTATTTTTTTTTATTCTACTATTTTTTTGGATTTACTGAAATTCAAACATTTTTCTAACAGTTGTACAAACTATTAGGAGCCCGAACACTCAAACCCACTTTCCGAGAATTTACACAATACAATTTGTCTTCTATCCTGATCAGAGTTTTAAATGTTATGTTTCTAAATCAATAATTATGAATATGCTGACTAGTTTCGATGCCGCACAAGACGTACGAATTAGATTATATAAACTACTGCCTTAATTCCGAAAGTGGACCTTACTCTTTTCGCTTTTGAAATTTATATCGTTTATAACAGAAGGAGATCAATTGAGACTGCTTTACATCTCTCGCTTTCCTAGGCCTTCGAGACAGCATCAAGATGTCGAGGTGTATCTATATTTTCCAAAATTAGGAATCTACAACACAGAAATAATCGCTATTGGTGAATGTAGCCCTGTAGGAATCTCGAAAGCATCATGGGTGTAAATATTATACATACATATTATAATTGTATCTGTGTTATTGTCATTTTCACTACGATATGCAAGAACTTCACTTTTGATATCAACCTCACTGAGAGCCAAATATAATTTTTATAAAGCAAGTAGAGCTTCAACGAAAACAATAAGGCAATTGAAAATAACTTTGTTTGTTCTGGAGAAAATAATAATATGAAAAGTAAAGCTAAAGGTCTATTTTCATAAAATACCCGATACTCCTACAACTATTGTCACTGGATTTAGTAAGGAATTAGGTTGAGGAATGAGAATGCTTGTTGGATAGCCCTCTAGTAATACCATCCTTGGATACTTGCCGAATATTCGATTCGAATATTCCCATTAAAACTACTGAATTTTTTTTTAAAAAATTTTTATAACTAGATCCTACTATTTTACTGACAAAGGTATATAATAAATAAATAATAAAATATAATATAATAAAAAGTATATTAGTTATTTTATATGTTCCGATAAAAACATCAATCAAAATTAAAAAATAAATAAAAAGTGGAGTTTTATCAGAAAAACATGGAAATAGAATTTTGATATCAAAATCCCAATTAAAAATTTCTCACGCAAATTAACTCAAAACTCCTTCAAAAATAACCACAAAAATGACACTAATACGCCCCAAGAGCAATGCCTTTTTATAAAAAACCTAATAAAAAACGGATGGGGAAACTTACAACAGATTGTAGCTGACAAATTACATCATTAAATCATTATAATTGTTTTTGAACTAAAAAAAAGGAAACACGATGTTCCTTAAAAAATATCTGACCATCTAAACAGACTGTTTCAAGTAAACCACAGGAAGAGAAAGGGCAACAACAACCAACAAAATTAGCAATTCAAAGCAGTGGAAAAACGTCAACTCATCATATAATTAAAGCCAAATGTTCTTTAAAAATCAACGGCGGAAAAAACACCAAATGAATTGTAAATTAAGTGCCGTGTCATGTTTCACACAATATTACAGCGCGGTTTTATTTCAGTAAGTTTTCGTAAGTGTTTGTCTAAAGAGCATATAATTTTGTTATCAGGACTAAATGCTTAAACTTTTAAACATAAAGCACCCTAAAATCACGCAATATTTTTTTACAAAAAATTACCCAAGGAAAAATCACATTAAGAGACCCATCTAAGACATTTTTAACCTTTCGTGGTATTTTTTTTTTTTTTGTATTGCTGTTCTTGTTTTTGGCACCACATGTCAACTGTAATTAGTCGTGGAAAGCTTTAACTGCTGTTGTTGTTATTTGGTGTGCATATACATACCTCTCTACTTTTTCCAGCTCCTTTGTGCACTTGTCATATGATTAATGTTACTTTAAGAAGCAACCGCGTGTTTCATTACAACTGTTGGCTTAAGGCCATATTTATCTTCCTTTCTGTGTTTTTGTTTAGGTTTATAATTTCTTAATTTTGCCAAGGATGAGGAGGGTAGGGTGGTGGTGTAATATATTTTAAATGGTTTTAAATGCTTTTGTTAGTATTTAATTTATAGCAACGTTTTCTAACGCCAGTTGTGTTCAAAGGTATTTGTTTGTTTATTTTTTGGACAATTTTCTTATTTTTTTTTTTCAATGGAATTACAAACAATAATTGTATATAAAACTCTTAAGACAATTTTAATTGTACTCATTAAGTTATTTTGATGGACAATTATTTTTAGAGTGAAACAATTTAATATAGGAAAAAGAGTTTTATTTTAAATAATAGAACGCATTATTTAATAATTCATTAAATAGTAAACATTACAATTATTAAAAATTAAAAACTAATATTAGACTCTTTAAGAATAAACAAGATTATTTTGCATTGGTATAAACTTACCATTTTTCACTTTAACTCTTTTTGATTTCTTCTCTAGTTTTGTTTACTTCTTTCTTTACAAAAACAAACACTCACTAAAAAAAATTCTGCCTACGCGTACAAATACACTGCCGCAGTTACTTTTACTTAACTTTTGTGCATTACTTCATAAACAATAATAAATTTATTGAACTTATTTTATTATTGAAACTTTATATCCAATATGTATTACATTTATTGTAAACAATTTTGACAAATTTTTTCAGAATAATTTATAAATATTAATTTATTTTTCGGCCACTTCAATAAATACGACTAGCACGTCAATGACAATAAACGAGAATGAGAGAGTAAAACAAGAAGTTGAAATTAAACGAAATTGGGATTAGGGATACCATATTTCAATCTATTTATACATTTTACGAACAGTTTCAAGAAGTATCGATTACCTCAGAAATACCTTCAAAAATGTTATGTGTATATAATAAATGTATCTGTCATTAACAAGTTTTAAAAGACTAGTCAGTATTACAGAGTTCCGAATTTTCATCTTAACTATTTTTAAATACCGTTTGAGTGCGGCCTGTTAATTAAAAATAAAAATTATGATTTTGGTTTTCGCATATGTGTAATCCCTCGGTTTTTCATTTCTTAACCAAAAAAAATTATTCTTAAAGATAATTGTAGCAATTTTACATTGCATTATTGTGAATAATTTAACATTAACATAAAAATATATTTCTTTCTGATCAATCACATTTTTTTTTAAATAAACTTTACTATGTATAGTAAACATGGAATTAGAATTCCTCATACTCATTATATTCTCCGATGTGGCAACGCTGTTTATAATTGTAACAATCAAAACAAAGAGATGCACTTAAATTGGGAGAATTTCAAAAGCTTACAACAACTACAATTTGTAATTACTTCATTTTTATTAGTCTCTACTCCGCGTTTTAAATTTTAACACGTGTTTTCAAACCTCTAAATGTTTTTAAAATGTGGAAATGTTTTAGTGAAAAATTAATAAATGAAATCATTATTATTAGTAAACAATATACTTACCTAGTAAAATGTATATAATAAAGTGTCCTAAAGAAATTCTAAAATAATAACTAAAAAAAATGTTCCAAAAAGTAAAAATTTGAATTATGTATGTACTACATCCATACATACATACATATGTATGTACTTATCTTTAAAGTAAATAAATGATTGTTTATTAAACAAATTGTATTAAATTGTATAAATTTTTATCCAAAGGTAAGTTTTACATGAAAATTTTCCAATTTGTATTTTGTTCACTAATTTTATTATTAACTAATTTTACTTTTTAAAACAATTGAATTTTGCTAAAGATTGAAACGTAATGTTGAAGCTTAAGTCTTAATACATACCAAATTTAATATTGTCGTCAATTACTCGTAAAGAGTACCAGAAAAATAATTTACTGATTGCGCGGTAACATTTTCCTTTTTTGTGTTCTTGACTAACAAGATTTTTAACATCGACCCTAACTTCTTTACGCGTACTCATCTTGTTATTTTGTAACAACTTATTTGACTGATAAACTGCTAAAAAGTAATTCAGTAATCTTGTAAACTTCCTGAATTTCAAAAAATTAACGGTATTTTTAACAGAATATTTCAATATTTATCGTTATTTTTAAAGAAAATAAAATTGTTTGTTTGGAAGAGTAATTAAATGGAATTGAATTATTTGGTTTAAAATTTTTTTCTGATTAGCGAATATATGAAATTTTAGTGATGTATGAGTCTTAAGTTCCTAAGTATATGTACATTTCTTCCATGATTTGAAAAGTTTAATAAAATTATATCCTAAAGCACCATAGTAGGGAGGCAATATCGATTTTGTACTGAGAATATCAATCGTCATATATGTAAGTATCCTCCCGAAATAGGACTTTATCGTATAAAATGAAATCAATTTGAAAATTTGTTTGCGAAACGGTCCAAATTAGTCTTAGCTCACTTTAACGAGCATAATAATATTGGTATCCAAACATAATTCAACAGTAATAAGCTTCTTATAAACAAATGTCATCTAATTTTATAACGATCGGTGCAGAATTAGTCATAGCTCTCACATAAAACCCCTTCCCAAAATCACTTTAAATCTTTTAATAAAAATGTGACTTAAATAATATGCACAGAAGTACGAAGGTGGTTCGAAAACTGCTTAGCCTAGAACAGAAAGCGCTGTATAAACAGAAAAAGGTTAAGTGTTTTGGAAACTTCCACCTGTGCCATGAAAACATGTTAAATTTCTTTTCGATCCGGCAACTCCCTCGTATAGAAACAGGTGTTAAAAATAGACGCATCCGTGATTTTTTTACAATGGAAAAATTAGAAATTCGTGGTGTTATTAAATCGGGACAAGAAATTTATAATGATATTATGAATGTGTTAGGTGAAAGTCCTCTTTTATATGCAACAATAAAAAATTGGGTTGCTGAATTTAAACGTGGTCATGGTTGAGGAAATTGTAGCCAAAGTACATGATATGTTATTAAATGATCGACGAATAAAAGTGCGTGAAATAGCTAATATCATGGGCATCTCAGATGATGGAGTTCCTTTAATTTTGCATGAAGAACTACAGATGAAAAAGCTTTCTGCAAGAATTTGTTAGCAGTCGAACAAAAACGCATAAGAATGAAAATTTCCCAAACTTTTTTGGATCGTTTGATGAAAAATACTCCAGAGACAAAAGAACAATCCAAGCAATAGACTGAAGATGAAGGAAGTGTCCCAAAGAAGGCACAAACAATTCAATCGGCTGGTATGATTATGGCAACCGGGTTTTTGGGACTTTAAAGGTATTTTATTGATTGACAATCTGCAAAAGTGTAAAACAATAAATTCAGAATACTATTGCAACATTTCCGGTCAATTAAATGTAAAAATTCGAGAAAAACGTCCTGGCTTACAACACAAAAAAAAAATAATTTTTCATCAAGACGGTGCACCAGCGCACAAGATTGTGTTTTAACAATGGCTAAAATCAACGAATTATGGTACGAGTTGGCCACTTTATTCTCCTGATTTAGCTCCCAGTGACTTTTACCTGTTTCCAAATCTAAAAAAATCCTAGCTAGCAAGCGTTTTACCACAAATGAATTACAGTTGTAAACCACTATTTTGAAGGCCTTGAAGAAAACTATTTTAATCAAGGGATAGAATTACGTTAGACTACGTGTATTGAAGTTTCAGGAGATTATATTAAGAAATAAAAATGTTTTTGAAAAACTAGCTATTCTATTTCTGTCCTAGGCTAAGAAGTTTCCGAACCGCCCTCGTATTGCTACTAATCTTTATGATGATAGGTCGCAGCTTCTATATAGCGACCGCTTCAAAAACCGTTTTTGCTCATTTACTCGGTGCAGTTTATTATATGGGCAGACATGACCGACAATATTATCTTACTTATTTTAAAGTAAATTCAATTTAAAAACTTTTAAGTCGAAGCGTACGGTTACATATGGCAAATATTTACTGAAAAAAAACGTAACTACTATTTTTAGCACAAATTTGTTTGTCGATTTTTATACTTACAAGTGTTTTGTAAGAGCAAATTGCAGCAAATAAGATAAAGCTAAACTTCTATTATTTATAAACGACGAACAGAAGAATTAAAACAAATTTTATTTAATGGTTATGTCTTTTTATGAAATGTTAAATTTGTGTATTTTTTCAAACTATTAACTACCTTATAGTTTTTTTACAGTTAATTTTGTGAGGCTAAAAAATTTTAATATTTCTTTTATTCAGTTAACTCTAATATTTCATTTAAAAAACTATTTAACTTTAACTAGACTAGCAAATTACAGTCCTGGTTCATTGTTTGCTTTTTTATTAAGGTAAATCATGTTTACCTATTTATTTAGAAGTATTTGTAGTCTTTCCCTACCCTGCATTCCATGGGACTAGATACACAACCAAAATACCACTTTTCCTTAACCATCAACCTAGTTTCAAAAATATGACTAATTTTGCAAGCTCTGCATAATTTATTATTGAAATAACTAGGTAATGGCGTGTACAAGTTAATAGACATCTGCATAAGTTTGAATTAAAAATGTTACCAGTAATAGCTATCTTACTAAGTTCTATATTAAGACCTGTGTAATTAGAGAGCTAGAGCTAGTTCAAAGTTTAATTTGTCTTCCTTTACAACAGCAGGATATATTAAAAATCATGTGTCTGAGTATGAGAAAGGATAATTGTAATACTATGAATGAATGTATGATTGTGTGGATAATGTGTAAGTACACAAATTTAGTTTGTTGAACATCCAACTATAAATAACCTCAAGCATTTTATTCTTGTTTAAAACTAATGAGATTTCATACATATTTTATCTTGTATTTAAGTTTCTTCTTATTTACTTTTCTACAACAACAACGGCAGCACAATAACTATTACGAAATGAAAACAGATTATTAGTCCTTATTTTAAAGCTTACTAGAGACAGAGAAAATGAAAAGATATGATAATGACTAGAATAAATGTTGGACTTTAGTTTAAAAATAAGAAATAATTTAAGATTAAATATTCTGTTGTTAACATTGAATATTAAAGTCTGACTTATTTGAACAAATAAACCGGATATGAAAAATAGAGATTTGTAATTGTACGGAACTCAAACGAAAAATATCAATAAAATGTCAAACATGTATTCCATGGAAATATTTAATTTTTATTTATTTCCAAATAAACATAAAAAATGCATCATATATTTCGAAAGCGGTATAAAAATATAAAGTGTTAAATACATAGTCTGATGTCCTGCTCCACAAACTCTTCCTAATGTTTTTCTTGTACTTATTTTATTGTTCCAAAAGCAAAAATATTATTTTACCTCCTTACTATAATACAGTGATGTCATTGGAAGCAAGTACTTACCACAGCTACCAGCAATAACTCAAATAATACATCTATAGTTAGATCCAGTAAACACACAATATACTTCTGTAAATGTCTAGAAAGTAAGAGTTATATAACAGATAATAAATAGGTCATTATACGACTACTTCTATGTAATACAGATAGCATATAGTAGTCATTGAAAAGTAAGTTATTAAGTAATTGCGAGTTGTTACCAAGATTTTATTGGGCTACTATGGATTTCATAATTTTGCAATTGGTTTTTTCACAATTTGTCAATAATTATTTGAATTTCTTAGCATCAATTAATATCAATCAATATTAATTTGCTTTTTTGTATTTCAATTAGTTGATTTTGTGAATATAAATTTTTATTTTCTCAATTTCAAGTTCTTGAAATGGCATATATTGGGGGTTCATTTGTAGCTACTCATAATAATATATTTTTAGATTGCTTACATTAAAATTCTATAAAGTATTTAAGAATTATAACATTTTCCATTAATTCTTAGTTATACCAAAAGTTTATATACATAGTTATAGTATATAATTACCAATACGTAACTTCTTAAAAATAATTCAAATAAATAATTTCACTTTTTATACAATATTTTCTTACCTTCGAATTAATTTTCATTATTTTCTTCAACCCAGTTAGAATTAATATTAAATTCTTTAAAAACTTAAATTTCAACACACAACAAAAACTCATCAACACCTTTTATAGTAGCAAATACATAAGAAAAATCAATAATTTCACTGAATACCAACCTAAAAGAACCTCAAATCATCTTTTCCTTTTGGCCACTAAATACAAAACTTTATAGGCAACACAAAAAACAAACGCCATTTTGTTTAAAGTCAATAAATGTATGTACATGAACAAAAACCTAAACTTACATACATACGTATTTACTTTACATACAAGCTAGATGTATATAATGCCATTGCTATTTACTTTACCGTACATACAGACGAAAATACTCGTATAGAAACCCATAAAATGTTGTAGTAAAAAACCTTAATAAAAAGGACACCTTAAAAAATATCAAAAGACATACCAACAAATATCCTGTTTGTATTACAAACTCATGCACACTCACACGCTTACACATCAGAGAAAAAAAAAGCTCCCAAAAAATAATAGAACAGAAAAAAAAAAGAAAAGCAAATATTAGATTTCTTCAATTTTTATTGGCTAAAGCTTAAAAGTTGCACGACAATGACCCAACTTGGATGCTTGACTAAAAAGGACACAATTGGTTTGTGTCACACACTCTCACATACTCAGTACTCAGTGTTTGAATGTATTGTCCCTAGTAAAAATATACTTAACAGAAGCAAACGAAAAAAATAGAAAGTGTCCTTGTTTCCATACAGTTATTACTGCTGCGCACACGAAATGTAGGAGTGTCACCGAACCTGTTTTTTTTTTGTTGTCTTGTACACATTTTGAAATTTTGTATTTGTTGTTTAATACCAAAATGTTTCCTATATTCTGCAACAATATTGGAGACCAGCTCCATTGCCACCACCATATTTATACCAGCACCAATCGTCCCAACCGTAAGATACACTAGACTGTTTATTTTCGTAATACTAAAGAAGCATTAGGTATTTTGTTGTTGCTGGCTTTAGCTGTTTGTTTGTCCAAGAGTACCTTCATATCCATGGGGACATTTGGGTTTTGTTTGCTACCACCCACCTACAATTTTTCAATTTCGTTTCTTTTTTTCCCTTTTTTTGCAATTATAAATACTTATACATTCAGTTTTATTCCCTTGGGATTTTTTGCGACATTGCTCTCGCTCTTCAAGAGCTACTTTTCTATGTAAGTACTCTTAGTCCTGCATTGAAATTCTCTTAAGTTGTTGTATTTATTTGAAATATTTGTGGAGCATGTGCAGTTCTTGTACATAAATTTGTAGGAGGAAAAGGACACACATTGGCATGAGTTTATGTACTTGATGTGGTAGACAAATTTAGAAATTAAATTCTTTAAGAATTTCATATATTTAAATTTTGCCAAATTTTTATTTATTTAAGATTAAATTAGAACTCTTAACCATAAAATTGTATAGTAATTTTTAACACTGGATTATTTTTAGTAATTTTGAAAGCATAAAAGACATCAATTTTATATGGCATCCTATTAAAGTGAAATCTTTAAATTTCTAGAATGCAGAATTTATTTGTTGCTAAAAATCTTGTTTATTTGGCTACAAACCAACCAGTTATGTATGAAAAATGTTGGCAAATTGACTAATATAGTCCTAACCACTAATAACTGAGAAGAGCACGAACATAAACACAAATGAACTATTCATACTACCAATTTTTAACCCCGATAATCCAGTAATGCAGAACTTAAGCAGAACATACACAGATTAAGTGATTCCCCGACTCAGCCTCATGAGGACAAATTCCACAGTCCTCCTACAGACTCCTACAAATCGGTGTTTGTACCCACAATGTCATATGCCCGTTCTTATGCTACACCACCTGATATAACTACTAGTTAAATTAGCCATCAAAATTGTCGTGCAGACACCCGATATATGGATTAGCAGCTTGAATTTTGACAAATATTCAGATATACTCACCGTACACGCTATAATATCTCAGACCTTTTATTGTATTTTAATTTAAAAAATCTCAGCTTGAATAACGCTGCACTGAAATCGAGCGCTTAAAATTTGCATCCTTCCAAAAATAAGGCCAAAAAAAGATACCGTCAACTCAACCTTAATCAAGTAATCCCGAGGTAAAGCGTAATTTTCGACTTCAGTGCAGAAGTCCTTATAATCTTTTGCGTGGTTCCACATTAAGTGAATTAGTATGGGCTTAATTACCATTTGAAGTTATTTCCTGTTTATCTGGAATCCATATTGTTTTCCAGATACTGCGCAGTGTTCGACATCCTCACTTGGAATCCTTTGTTGTGCATTTTGGGATAATTTATTGTCAACTTGTCATTGTCATTGTCAATATTACAAGTTTTAGTTTAGTAGTATCAACATGTTTCATAGGTAAAACCACTGAGACATCTGAGCCAAAAGAAAAGATTTTCTCTGTGGTGTATTCTGCGATTCAATCAAATGGATGAGAATTTTTAAAATGTGTTAAAAATTATATTCCTGCACTCCGTGATAAGCTCGAAAATAATCTTTAAAATTTATGTACATATCAATAAATTTTTACACAAATTTTACCAATATATTTTAATCAAAACTTTAATATTTAAAACAGAACAAGATTGTTTGGATTAGCTTTGTTACCTGTTACAATTGTTCTTCGTCCTAATCCAATCACACGTTAAAATGACAGATTCCTTAAATATAAACTAAAATAATTATTATTGAATGAAAACGAAGGGTAAATATTTCTGTCATTTACTCATTTTGTCAACCAAATTTGTTGCCAATCGAATGATTCATGATTAATGACAAAATTTCCTAGCAAAATTTCAGAAGGGTTGACAAATATTTTGTTGTCTCAAACATATGTACATATGTATGTAATTCGTTTTTCTGTTGTTGCAACCGAAAAAATTCGATGTAAACAATGGTATAATACTAGTGACATTAAATTCGGTTGCAACAACGATTTTGTGATGTTGTAAAAAGAAGGTTATTAGTGAAATGTGAAATAGAAAAGGACCGAAGAGTTTTGGAACGCTTTTGTTATTAAAGAATTTATTTGATGGCATCTTTAACAACCTATGTATGTATGTAGTTTGATTTTGTAAAATATATACATATGTACCTTTTGAATGAAGAAATTTTAAATTCTAATGATTAATATCGCAAAACTACTTTGTTCACTTTTTTAAATATTTCACAAAATCATATATGATCTGAAATAGTTTTTGTTGTGAATATACATTTATTTTTTTAAATTTAAAAATTTAATTTTAAAATTTGCATTATTTCGAATTATTAAAATATTTGCTGCTAGCAAATGATTTATTTTCTATAAATTGAAATATTTCTAAGGGCCATATTTGTTACCACAAAAAAACCTGTAGTAAAAAATAAACTCCTGGTGTGCTTAGCACTGACTATCTTCACAGTTTAAAGAATTTATTAACCCACAAATTATGTGTGAAATGCCATATTGGCTGGTATCATAAACAAAATACAAAAAATATTTATTCTTTCATTGTTCCTCATGACACATTCGTAACCCTCCCAAAAACATATTTTATGACACATACTGTGTCAGTTGAAATAAGCTGTGTTTGTGTGTAAACAAATTATTTTATATGTCTTCCTTAGTCCTTAAAATACCCAGTATGTATGTGCGTTTGAGTATGCAACAACATCTTTCATGTTGTCATCAAAACTGGTGTCTTAATAATTCTTAAACGGAAACGGAAGCCCCCCAAAGAACTACAACGCATAAGAAAATGTTTATAAATTGAGCAGAAGGAAACACACACAAGCACATTCATACTGGTACCATAACAAAAATATATATGTTTAAGTAAACAGCGAAGGAAATTTATGAATGTTACGTCTGCCAAGGATTATTAAGACTTATGATAAATGTTACATTATCAAAGATGTCGAAAAAGAGCAAACATGCTTTACATGTCGTATGTTTGTTACTATATGTATGTGGATGTGTAAAGACAAGGAAGCAAAAATAAATATTTTGTCATGATATTTCCGACACATTATGGTGGAATTTATGTAGCATCTTTATACGTTATTGTCTTTTTTGTAGAAATATGTTTGTACGTGTTATACGAAAGACGCAAATGACGAGACAATTTGTTGTCTTAAAGTATTTAATTAATTTTTATTAAAATTACTAAATAAATGAAATAAAAATGATAATTTTTATATTTCGTAAAGTAATAAATAAGCAGCTAAATAAATTTATTAAAGTATTAAAATAGAAACCAACAGAAGGCTTAGATGTATAAATAACACTTTAATATTTATAAATATTCTATCTAATACTGAATGGGATAATCTCAATCATAACGTTTCTATGTCTAACTGCACTTTTTAATGAAATGTCAAGAGTTTTACAGAATTCAAGCAAGCAATAATTTAGTATATTACTTATTTATTAATAAAGTACTATAGGGTGATTCATTTATACCTTTTTTTAATTTTAATTAAAACATTTAAAATAGAACTGGAAGTAGGAATATTTGTTATTTCGCAAAAGAACAGTCTTTGTAATTTACTTTTTAGGAATAATTTCATTGAAATGTTAACAGGGACTTCACCGTAGGTGGTCCATTCGGAAAGTCCAATTTTTCTATTTCTCTTCAGCATTACTACCGGTAACTCGCGAATTACGAATCTTTTCGAGAATAACGACTTTTCACTTCAGTTCTAGGCGGCCAGTTGACAGTTGCAGAGCCAAGTTAGCTGCTCACCAAAATAATTTACAAATAAAGCCATTGTTTCTTGCATACATTTCTCAAAAAACGCTGATTTTCATTATAAAGCTGAATAATTTGGAGATATTTTTGTCGGTTTTGCTGTCTGTGTATTTTTTTACTCCAGAAAAAAAGATTATTGATATGATCGGTTTGAGGAATAATTTTTAAATCAATGGCTTTATAGCAAAATCAGGTATAGTTGATAAATAGTAAATAATTTTGTAAAGTTTATTAAAAAAATGGTATACAAATAAAGAAAAACAAGACTTTAAGAATTTCGTCTTAATATTAACTAAATATCAAAGAAAAAAGACAAAAAATTGGTAAAAGTTCAGCTGCAGTTAGACCATGATATCCGAAGTATTGCCAGAACTCTGCAATAAAAATGATAAAAAAAAACTATTATTAAAGATGCAATGTATAATACATAAACGACTACATTCTATACTTATTCTGGTCAAATGATATGAGAAAAGGTGGAACAGAATTAACTGCTGATGAAATAAAATAATTTAGCGTAACTATTATGTTTTTAAAAGATAAATGTTTTAAGTGAATCATCATCATCGCATATCATCCATAATCATATCATATCATTCAGATTTAAAAAATTTGATTATCATATATCTAATCCAGCTAATCTGATTATTCAAAGAGTATTTATTAGATGATGCTTCTAGTCTAAAATCCATACCAAAGACTATTCACTTTTTAATGTATTTATTTTTAAGCAATCAAAACTTTCGGTATGACCTTCGTGTATACAAATTTTTTTCATTTAATTAATTTTTTAAGAAATATTACACTCGAAAATGTAAATTTTGCATATGCAAATATGTATTACAACACATTTATTAAAATACAATAGCTTCCCTTTTAATGCAAATACCTATATTGTTTGTAGTTAATTTTGAATACCCTGCCTTAGAAGTTGTTTAATACTCTGGAACACTTTTTTTGTTCGAGTTTTATTCGTCATTCCGTCCGATATCATCGAACAATAGATTCAAATTCTACAGCTAATTGTCAAATTATTGTAATAATTACCTTCTTTCATACCCTAAGAAAACGAGTTAGAATCGTTTAATTATTTCACTTTTGCTTTACACTAGTGTTCTCCAGGAATAGGAGATGAATAATGGAATGAATTTTTAGGTTATTTAACATACATATATCTCTCTACAAATGTCAATCGTAAAACCCGCTGCCAAAAATCATTTATGTGAGAACCGGATACTTTTTTTAAATAAATTTTTTACATTTATTGTTCTCCAATGCACGCCAAAGGATAAACTTAGCCAGTCTATCGTAAAACAAAATGTGGAGCATACAAAAATGTTCGTAAATGTATACAAGTGAAAATAACTGTTAAAGCTATTAATACGTACATATGTATCAGTGTATGAATATTAACGTGTTCGTACATATACGAGTATTTAATCTTAAACAAACAACAACAGCAGCAGCAGCAGCAGCAGCAGGTGGTTGAATTGAATGGTTAAAATTATGGCTGATTGAAAGTTGATTTTACAATTGAAAATTTCACAGTTTACAATTCACACATTAAATATTTATATGTTGCATAAAACAAATTCCAACAATAACAATAAATAACCACCCTGTAGATAAAAGGTAGTAAGGAGCCTCACAGCAGGCCTTATGTAAGAATCATAACTATGGATTTCCTTTTTTATAAACTAAAATAAGGCTGTAATATGATCACTGGCATTTTTTAACATGATTACAAGTTACATTCATATGACAGCCAATCTTACTCGCGAAACAGACCCGAGTTCATCATTAAAAGGGCTGTCAAATCTGCAAACACCGTTGTTACAACAATTCAATTAATTATCTGTAATCATATATATGTATTTGTATTTTTAATAATGATGTGAATATATGTATAACTAGATAGATATTTCATTAGATTCATAAAATTCTGTATAATAAATTTGCAACCTAACTAGGACTATACCAGATATTTTGATTATGTTTGCAAGTAATTACACGACCTTGTAAAGGTCTTTATAATGTCATTCACTTAATATGCATATTCCAAAATTTTGTTGAGATGTTGAGTTGTGGCTTATATCTCAGCTATTTGTGACCCGATTTAAATAAAAACCGAATCAGGACTATATATGATATATTCATCAATAATAATGTTTTTAAGTTATTCAAGCCGATAGCCATTGATGCTAGTGCTTTTAGCTTTTAGATATACATATTGTAATTTTAATTATAATAAATTTTTTAATAAATAAATAAATAAAATAAGTTATTTGTTGACTTCGGAAAATGTATTTCAAATGTCGAAATCCGGTATATTTAACTGTTTTTATTTTAATATAATTAACAAACACAAACTGCAAAGCAAACTGCAGAAAACATCCAGAGTTTTTGACGGGAATCGAACCCGCAACTCTCTGACTTATTCCAATACACTATCGTCTAGTCTATGGGGACACCCATCCAGAATATATGAAATTACTAATGGAATAACAAATATATATATATATATATATCTTTATCACTCATGATGAAAGGTATCACAAACTCTGAACAGTCAGACCTGAACTTTATTGTGTGCAAATTCTTAAAGATAATATTTGTTCACTTACTGTTTTTTTTAATGAACTTACTTGGTCCTTGTAAATACCTTCCTGAAGGAAAAGCTAAAGCTTTTATTAAAAAGCCAGATGAAACTATTGTATGTTATATGGGGGCCTGCAAAATAAAGGCCTAATAATTTCCAATTATACATTTTTGATTAAAAACACATACTTATTTCCTAATTCAAATAGCAATACAAATACTCTCGCACATTTACCAGTAAACATACTTTTGATGCCAAAAATATTCTTGAACTTTATTATAGAAATAATTTTCCTTTCTGTACTAATAGAATAGGCTACACAATTTCTGAATAGAATATCAGGTAAGAAGTGTTAAGCAATACCCTTATTCGAATTTTTATAAGAAGTTGCAACAATGTACCTTTACATATTTAAAAATGCATTTGTACTAAAAGCCGAAACAATATCGGATGTTTTCTGCGTCCGTGATAACCTTGGAGATTTTTCGGATTACGACACGTTTTTTCATTGAGTGTTGATAAAAATTTGTATTGAATTTACGAAAAAATGTTTACTGGGTATCTGCCATACATAACACTTGTAGCTAGTGTTTGCGATATTATTGCGACATTTGTACGTTTAATTTGAAATTGAATTTGAACGGAAATAAATGCGTTTAAATGGCTTTATGTGGCATTCGTTTGTTAATATTTCCTTGTAAACGGAAATTCATTTAATTTCATCTGCAATTCTACTAGTGAGAATAATTAATAATTTATACTTTTTTTGGTGATGTATGCAAGTGTGATAATTTCATTAATAATTTAATTATTTTACTGGTTTTTTGTGTATTTTGCAAAAAGCATGTAAAGTAAAATAACCAACAAAATGTTAATTTCAATAAGAATTTAAAAAATATTTTCAACAGCGCAAGTTATTTTATTTAGTGTTTAGTGAAAATTCTCTCTTACTTTACCTTAATAAAAAATGTTTGCACATAAATATTGAGTTTATTTGTTTCCCAAAAAAATTACAAGATTAATGGCTAAATTTAATGATGCAGTCATTAGTTTAATACAAAATTAAAGACAAAACCTCTTTAAACCTGATGTCTGAAATGATGATACTTTTACATACGACTCTATATGATGACGATGGGAACCTGTAAATGGACATCAGATGGACACATAATTAAAACAGGACATTTGTATTAAACATTTATGCGGACCAACATACTTCTGCTAACACACATAATTTAAAACAAAAGGGATAATGAGAGGACTGTTTAACACGCATTACAGCAGAACACATGTGTTGAGTTTGTGATACTAAAGCGTAAAAAGAATAATTAACAACTTTAGAAACAAATTGTCCAACATAATGGGAAAACACTCGTTTACAATGCTCCGTCATATAAGAATACCCAAATAAAGGACAATTGTAATTTGACACGCAAAAAACCATGAAAAATAAAAAAGAATGGGCAACAGAAAAATTAAAGCAAATGTGCTAAAACAAAATTGAAAATTGATTGAGTTGGTGGTTTTCTACTGGACACAAGATGAATGTCAAACTAGAGTAAAATGGGGAGGTTGGAAAAAATAATACGAAAAACATTGCCCACAAGTCAGTCTATGACCCTGTAATGTATTGTTTGAATTAATCATTGCAATTTAAAGCAATTTCATAAACTACTTTAAAAAATCTTTTATTTTCCGTAAACTATAATTTTTAATTACATCCAATCTTTTTATTAAACATACAACTCTTCCAACTCCGCTGCAATATTAAGCAAATTTAATAACTTGTTGCTCTTTGTTTTTTAAGTTAATATTTGAATTTTAATCAAAAACTTTTCTTGTCTTAAACAACAATAACTTTCATACATTCATTCACTCTACTGCTTACATTTTACTCAATGTCTTTAAGCACAATATCAAATGTATTCATGGCTCTATGATTTAAGAAATAAACGTTAGAAAATCAACAACAAAAAACTCCCTATTACTTTTTAACTAACTGTTGAAATTTGTAAATATTCTTTAACTCATGCCCCATCCCAGCAGCCCCTTGCTCTGCTGTGCTGTGTAAGTCCTTTATACGGTATTTATTATGCAAAATATAATTTTCTTTGTTCTTTGCTCATTTTCTTATATCAAGACATTCAAATTCATTCATATTTTTCTTTGACAATTATATATACAAGATATAAAGTGTGAGACTGTTGGCTTTACTGCCGGCATATTTCCTTCCACTTCAAGGACATCATTTATTGTGTTTAACAATTGTAAGGTTATGTGGCATTTACTGTGCAAGTAAATACTAACTTACAGTTATCCTTCTAAAAATAAAATTAGATTGTTTTGTGTGCTTTGCATATTTTTGGAAATTCTCTAGGGGTTAATTTAATACTCGCGAATTTACATTTATTTGTCTCGGTTTCCAACTCAGTCTCCGTGTATTTGACGGCAGAGTGTTGATTGTTAATTTTTTTATTAATATTGTTTTATTTAAATTGTGTACTTTCTTAAAAGATTTAACAATTGTTATTGTTTGAAAAAAAACGAAGTATATGTTTGTAAGTTATGATATTCTTAAAAAAAACTACTAATTACAGTATTTGTGAGACCATATACATACATACAAACCTCATACATACGATTATTTAAATTACTAAAAGATTTACAGGAAACTTTTGGAATTTCAGATTATCCTTTATTTCTAATTTGGACCACTATTGAAGCATCTAGAGAAATCTTTATAATTCCTTATAAAAAATATATTGCTGGTATGAAATATAAGTAATCACAGATAATCCATTAAATGATCTACAGCCATTTATAGAATTCCATATAAAAAGTCGATGTCTGATGTGAAATATAAGTGATCACAGATTATTCTTTATTTTTCAATTTCGTCCACTATAAAGGGAACTACTGCCATTTATAAACTCAATATGAAAATTCGATTTCTGATATGAAATAAAAGTGATCACTGATTATCCTTTGTTTTCAATTTAGTCCGCCATTAAGTGATCTACTGCCATTTTTATAATCCAATTTATATAAATTTTATTTAAAAAATCGATTTCTGATATGAAATAAAAGTGATTACCGATTATGTTTTATTTTCCACTATTAAAGGATCTACAGCCATTTATATAATTCCATATAAAAAGTTGTTTTCTGGTACGAAAGTGATCGCATTGATTCTTTATTTTCAATTTCGACCACTATAAAAGGAACTACTGCCATTTTTATAATCCAATTTATATAAATTTTATTTAAAAAATCGATTTCTGATATGAAATGAAAGTGATTACCGATTATGTTTTATTTTCCACTTAGAGCGCTATTAAAGGATCTACAGCCATTTATATAATTCCATATAAAAAGTTGTTTTCTGGTACGAAAGTGATCGCATTGATTCTTTATTTTCAATTTCGACCACTATAAAAGGAACTACTGCCATTTTTATAATCCAATTTATATAAATTTTATTTAAAAAATCGATTTCTGATATGAAATGAAAGTGATTACCGATTATGTTTTATTTTCCACTTAGAGCGCTATTAAAGGATCTACAGCTATTTATATAATTCCATATAAAAAATAGATGATTGATTGATTTGATTCTTCTTAGAGTTTTGGTGGAAAATGTAATTAATAGTTTATAGGTTTATTTACTAAATCAATTAATTTTGTTTTTGTTTAAGATTTATGTAGAGTCTCTTTCTAGAATTTTTGATTTGCTTCAGCTTTTAAACTACCTAATACTTCAAACATTTTTTAATAATTATTAGCATAATATTTGTTTGTGAAGACTTCTAATAGAATTATCTAAAATACTTGCGATAGATGACATTAACCAAAAAAAAAATAGAAAAAGCTTTTGTTACATTTTGGGACTGAAAATACCATTACATTACGTATGTTTCATCCTTTCGCGTCTATCGCTACCGATATGAAGTTTTTTATATTTTTTACAAATTTGTTAAATTTAGAAAAAATTTATATTAATTACTAACATATAATTTCATTAGTTTTTGTGATAAATCTTTGGTTTTTCTATTTAAACAACTTTAAAATCTTCCGATTACTATATTAATTAAATCCATTTTGTTACTCATATTTTTTAATCATTTCTCAAGAAAATATTAACAAATTTTAAACAATACAAAGTGAAACAAGCAAAAAAGTATTCGAAACAAAAACATTTTGGACAAATTAACAAAGTTCTTGGTAAAACTTTATTTCTCATTCTTGTTGTTATTACTTTGAATAACATCTAAAGGAAAAGAAAACTAATTTCTTAAACAACATCTTGGACAGTTTACTTATATTTTTTTAAAGATAAAGGACAATGAGCAAAGTTAAAGATGAAGATGAGCCAACAGGAAATGGTAATATTCGAGAAAGTAAAGCAGGAGTATACAAGAAACATAGTTTGGTGAAACGCATGCAATTTTAATTGTAAATTTAATTAAGAATTCCAGAAATTCCTTTGATGCCAACATGTAGCTACTTGTTCTTGTTGTTGTTGGTTTTGTTTCATTTCTACTCCTGCTCCTTATAGTAGTTGTTTTGTTGTTGTTCTTGTAAATTAAACAAATGTTGACTGGTTTTTTGGTTTATGTAAAATAATACAATATATACATAGTTTATGTGTTGAGGTCGGTGACGAGGTCTAAAAGCAACCCCCTTCCCTTTTGTTAATTTCTGATTATCCTTTTGTTATTCTTCACAATTTGGGTGTTAGGGTTTCAGTTGTTGTATAGCATTTTAAAGCCAATTGGTTGCTGACAATACAAATATAAAAATTATTTTCTTTTCAAATTCATTTCAGTAACATAAATAACATTGTGTTAAATTTAATTTTAAAATATTTTTTTGCTAAGGCCATTGGCAACATTTGTTTTAATTTTTTTTTTCAGTTCTATTCTTGTTACTGTTTGATTTTGTTAAAATACACACACAACGTTTCAAATGCAAGCAATATTTGAAAGTGTAAATATTTATAGCAGTTGAGGTGTACAGTGATGTGTTTATAATTAGTTGTTTTAAGGTTCGAAATAGTATTGAGATATGTGTTAAATGTTTAAAAACTTTATTATATGGTATGTCAAGATTTAAAATAGCCAATATATATTAAAAATGTTTGACTCCCAATGTACTAAAAATTTAATTTCCATTTTTTTGTAACCCTAAAGAAGTCTGGAAAGTACTGCCATTCAAAATAATTATTCCGAGTGTAACTGTCGAACTTATTTCATGAGGATTATAGTTCACACATCATCGATCATTTTCACTTTATTCGCGAAACAATTATTGGAACGAACGACTGGAATAACGAACACAATTGAATTCAGAAGAGTATTAATATTCAAAGGAATACTGTAAACATCATATACATAAATGATATCACGAAAACATGACAAAAAAACGGACATGTATCATTAGAAACGTCAAAGTTTACAATTACGGCATCCAAAAATAAGGTTACGATTTAAAGGATCACAAACCTGGCAATGAGTTAATTCACTATTAAAATCGTAGCACGAAAATGTGACAAAAAATGTCTGGACATGTATGATTAAAAACGGACAGCGTTGATATTATTCACGCTCTTCTTGAATCAAGTATAGAGGAAACGACAATTAGACTTATAAACCATCCGATCATCTTATATTTGACAACAAAACATATACGGTCTAAATTATTTTAGCAACCTAACATTTATACTGCAAGTATATGGTAATTCATTTAGACCATTTTTTAATTTTAAATAAAACACCTAAAATAGAAATGTTTATCGCAGTATTTTTCATTGCCCAAAAGAGTAATCTTTGATATTTCCTTTTTAAAACTATTTTTATTCAATGTTGGCCACGACTAGGATGCAGATGGTCATTCATTCTTTCCAGCATTTTAACCGGTAATGTTGATTTGCAAGTCTTGAAAGACGATGAAGACTGCATGTCATCTATTCGGCAGCATTTCTTCCAATAACGCACAATGAGACTTAAGTTTGTGAATTGTATTAGCAATAATGAGCTCAGAAGCGATGCTAATTTTTGTAGTATCTGCATTAGTAATGAGTTTTAAGCGCTTCAAGCAACATATATGGCTTGCTTCATCGACCTTCCAAGTTCATTATTGCCGATACCATTCTCCAATTTGAGTCTTATTGTGCATTATTGGAAGAAATACGGGCGAATAGATCACCCGAATAATTCGTAGACGTTGATGCGGTGTGAATTTTTCCATAACGAATCTATAAAAAACAAAACATGAATTCCCCAAAATACAACTTTATAAACATTAATCCAGAAGAACATAAAAAATATGTTTTTCATATTACAAACTACTACAATTTTGCTTACAACTGTTGCAGCTAAAAATCAAAATTTCATTTACAGTTCTGCATGTTAAACGTACATTTTTAATGAATTTAAAATTAACATCACCAACAGTTCGGAACAAGCAAAAGCAAACAATATACATATGTATGTACATATGTATTCTTTGGAATTTGGCGGTAATATTCCGATTTTGTTATTCATTTTTGACATATCACCAAACAAACGTTCACGAAACAAAAACAAAAATCAACAAACTGTAACAATAAAAGCAACAGCAAAAGTAACATTCTCAGTCACATGACCGTTAATGATATTTATACGAACGCACAAAGGGAAAGTATGTTTCGGAATGGTTTATAAATGGGAAGAGCAGAGTGGCAGTGGTGATGGTCTGCACGCAGTAGTTGTGTTTCTGACCTCGTCATCATTTTATTAACGCAAGATTAAGCATATTTCCGTTACGTAGAGCGGATGTGACGCTGCAACATATTTTCAATTCATTTCATATGCCCACACACTTTTACCAACAAAAAAAGAAAATTGTTAATTTTTGCCTAAAGGATAGGGATTTCATTTGATTACTTTCTTCTCCTCCCTCTCCGAAACCTCCTGCCATCATTATGTTTAATTTCCAATTTTTTGTTTGCAGGTTTGGTTTGTTTTACTATTCAAATTGACCGGAATGATTTGTTGTTGTTCTTGTTACTGCTGATGTGTGTGTGTACGAATATTTACTCATATTAAATATATCCTTAATTCTTTATTTTTGAATTTTTCTTTTCGTCCTTTACCAATTATGTTTATACATATTTATTTAAATTACCGTTATATGCATTGAAGAGGAAATGATTTGCTTTTAATTTTACTTCTGTACGCCTAGCCTGTATTTATGTGACCTTTATGTTTTTCTTGAAAAATTAAAAACAGGTCCTTTCAACTTGTTTGTTTGTTTTATATGGTTTTGATATCATGTCAAAGTGTGTCATCATATTATATTGTTTACTGATGCTACTGTCTGCTGCGTGCCAGGCTGCAGGATAAATTCCTATAATCTTTTGATTATTTAAGTGAAATTAATGAATGAGTTAAATGATTTTCTGAGGACATGATTAAACAGTTTTAAATTTAAATATTTTTTGGTATGCAAGAGGGTAAGTTTTGTGTTAAATATTATTTTAAAAATTTGCTAACTTTTTGTAGTTGTAGGTGTATGCAACAGATCAGCTGATTATTAATTCGCTGTGAAATAATGTATCCATCTGTCAAATTTTGCTTTGTTTACACTTGTTATTTAAAATAAAAAACGAGGGAAAAATAAAATTATTCAAAAAGAAAATTAATAAAAATAAATTGTATGTTGTTTTGGTTGAAAAAAAAACGTTAAAATAAAATGAAACAAATCGAACTAATTTTGTTTATTTTTTAATTCGCCTAGATTTTGCATATTGTTTTTGGATTCTTGTATTTGTTGCCGTGTCGCAAAACCTTTTTAATACGCCTTGTTAAAAATCAAACTTGAAAAGTAACATTATCTATTGACCGAGACCTGTCAAATTTATGATGGACTAAAAAATGTTGATATTATAATTTTCATATTATTTTTATCTTTCATATATGTAAATAAAATCATTGGCATTTAATAGTTTTCACAAAAGTCCATAAAATTTTAAGGGAGTGTGTAAAGGTGTTTTTCAACAAGAATTTTGTTTTCCAACAGGGACGTATTGAAATTATATAAACATTTTCACATTTTACTTGTTGGCATATCAGCCTTGACAATTGTTACAATGAATACAATTTTGCTCGAACATTTCCTGCAAATGCTACATTTCGTAAAATTCCTTCTAAATACTCAACTATTGCATATTTAACTTTTCATTTATAATTACTCTTTCTAATACAATACAAATCTGAACGATTTTTATAAATATTCGTAGTTTAATTTATTTTGAAAAGGGGGGAAAAGATAGAGAGGGGACCACTCTTCTTTCCCCTATCACCAACAAACTCAAAAGTTAAGCAGCAAAAGTTGCATTGTGTGATCCGGGACTATTATAGAAGTTCCAAAGGCATATGTATGAAGTAAGCTCCATTTTTAATGTTACATATGTTAATGTATAAATTACCATACCTACTACTCATCGACTGTTAATTTAACAATTAGCTGCATTTTGTTCAGCTCAGTTATCATTTTATTATTAAAAACTAATAAAAAAAGTATTTATTTATGAGAAATCGTTTATATCTGCTTTTACAGGCTTATCTTCGTAAAATTAGAGCCATGGTTAAAGCGCTTTTGAATTTTGGGCCAGATACATAAGAGGACACATAAAAATTTAAAAATTCAAAATTGTGCCAAAACTACCAGTACTTTCATTGCGCTAGATCTACTCCTAATAAGGTGGAAAGCCACGATTTCAGAAATTTCAGATATATTTGTATACATACATATTTATATTCAGAATTTGTATCAGATCAGAGTTAATGTGTGTGAAGATAAATTTAAATTTAATAACTAGCACAGACATAAACCAACATTTTTAGCCAAGCTTAACAGTCTTAATAATACTTGAATTGTAATAAGCAAATGTATATGTATCTATAATATCTGAAATAATTTCAGAATAAGAAAATTAAAAATAAAAATTATACGGAAAAGGGCCACGGAATGGAAACATAATAGTGGAATATCTGAAATAATTTTTGGATTTTAGTAAATTTGAGTTTTTTAAAAAACTAAATCCTGGCCTATTTTTGCCATTTTGGAAATTATGAGAAGGTCTCGGATATGACACTGTATAGAAATAGTACTCCAATGGTCAATGAATGGAATTATATTAGTGGGATATTTGAAATTCAGAAAATTTTAGTTTTTTGAAAAAATAAATCTGTAGAGGTTTTTTGGCCATTTTGGATATTAGGAAAAGGGCTCGGATATAGCCTATACACAGTTATAATAGTGGAATATCTGAAATAATTTTGGGATAGAGTCCTTAGGACAAAAATCGTCTTATATACATATATATATATATATATAAAAGAGCCTAAAGGTCAAAAATTGGTGATCACTTTTAATTCAAAAAATTCTTTTATTTTGAATGAATATATAAAAATCTATTTTTCGTGGTAAATAGAGGACCTATAGCCCAACGGGTAAAAATTGTTGATCACTTTTAATTCTAAAATTTCTTCCACATTGAGAGAATATGCAAAAGTCCATTTTCTCGATAAATAGAGGCCCAAGAGTCGGGGATTACTTAATTAAATTTCCAAAAATTCACATATTTTGAGTGAAAATATAAAAGTCCATTTTTCTTGATAAATTCTAGATCCTAAACGATAAAAATCTGTGATCACTTTAATTTCCAAAAATTCTTGCATTTTGAGAGAATAAAACTTCATTTTTCTTGATAAATAGAGGCGCTAGAGCCTAAAGATAGCGAAAAATATCAACCTGAAAAAGTTGAACTAAACCTAATTAACATTTTGATGTGCACCAACAGGTTACCTAGGTTTATACTGTCCTCCTTCTCTTCCTAATGGTCGTGCTACCCAATAGCAGATATATTAAATTTTATGGTGATAGCATTCCAAAAATAAACCCCTATTCCGAAAGGATATTAGTATGGATACCTGAAGACATATGATGTGGGAAAATATTCTATAATTTTGTGTAAATAGATAATAAATATTTGTTTTTTTTATTGTAAATCATACAAAATTATAAGGCAACTAACTAAAAAAAACATTGGTAAATAATTTAATACTAATTTGAGTAAATAAGATTTGTTGTTTCTTGCATTTTTGGTATAATGATCATTAAAACTTAAACTAGTTTTTGTTTTATTTTTTGTTAATTTCCACACTCACAAATCAATTGCTATTACTGCCGGCCATTGTTACTGTTGACCTTGATGGGTTTCGGTGTAGCGCGATCCTTTTTGTCACGTTTCATATAATCATAAGGATCTGTATTAACATTTGGATTATTACTTAAGGTGGCCGGTGTACCAGTCTTATCAATTTTATATGAATTCGGAAGAGCTTTGGTGGGTGTCAGCAGACCATCATAACGTTGATCACGATTATACGTGTTCGCGGCATAATCATAAGGTGTTCGTACAATTTCCGGTAAATGAGCATAATAAACTATACGTTTATTACTGCGAGTATAATCAGCGGGATATTTGGAGGGTGCTGTATAATCGATGGGATATTTTGAAGATGCTGGATAAGGATCGGGGTAGTTGATGGGAGCGTAAGCAGATTTCTCATAAATTTCATTGTTGTATAAGGGTAAATATTCTCGGGGCTCTGGTATATCATAACGACGATCTGGGTAATTGTAGTAAGGTTCCGGATATTGTGGCAGTCGTGGACTGTAGCTGTCATATGGATCATAATGGCGACGATATAGGAAATGATCCTCATAGTTGTAGGGATCATAACGAGAGTATTGTTCATCGAATCTAGAAAAAGTAAAATATAGAATTTATACAAATATTTTAAAGTATTTTTACAAAGATTTCCAAGAATTTGTTTGCACTTTTATTCTCTAAGCTTACCTATCATATCGCCTTAAATATGGATCATAAGAACGCGAGGGATACATTTCATAATTGTACGATGGAGCCACTGCACTAAACTTTTGATCATAATAAGGTTTTCCTAAGGGGGGTGTGACTTTTGTTACTCTTGGCTCTGGCAGCTCTTTAGCTGGTTCGTTTTCTTTCCTTGGTTGTGTAATGAAATTAACTCTGGCTTGACGTGCTCTAGCCGCATAACCACTAGTGGCCTCTGCCACAGTATCGTCATCGTTAATGGTATGATCTACATTAACATGATCCTTCCAACTGGCAATGTGTCGTTGTGAATAGTAATCGTAGTCAGGATCCATTATTTGTTTTTCAGCTTTCGGCAAGGCTTCACCTATCTCACCTTCTGTTCCATTATCTCCATCTCTAGCCTCTGCTTTTAATTCATGTTCTCCTTGCTTGTTTGTAGTAGAAGACTGATGCAACGCAATACGATCACTTTCCACATTATGTATTATGCTTTCTTGTAGTTTTTTGTTAACCCCGGTTTTACTTATTAATCCCTTGGCTTGATCATATTCCAGAGTTGATCTTTTATTACGTATAGCTTTATTGAGTCCCGTCAACATACTGCGTGCTTCGTAGTAATTGGCATCGGTACCATAATACTCTGGAGATTCATCAAACTCATAACCTTCAAGAATTTCCACATCTTTGGGTATTTGCAAGGCCAATGTAGCTTGGCTTAAACAGCACAACAGCAATATTACGGCTGAGTGCTTCGTTAAGCGCTTGTGGCGACAAAACATTTTGCTGTTTTTCTGCTTATCTTGATCTTGTATGAAGAATTGAAATTTATAATAACAAGGAGAAATAAATGAAAATAATATGCGTAATAAAGCAATTTATAAAAGTTTAATATACTACATAAATAAATAATAATAAAATATACATATGTACAAAAAATAACAATAACGTCTAAAACGCTTTTCGTATACAGAGTCATGATAGCTACTTCAGGTGTATTTAATACGGTGAAGTTACGAACACAGCTGATTATTATTTGTTTACTTATGTTGGGTTTTGTACTGTTAAACAATTGTTTAAATTTGTATTGACATTAAAAATAAAAAATAATGAAAATTTGTAAATTTGTAAATTTTCTAGTGAATCAAAATATTTTCTTGTGAATAATTTAATGAATAAACCAGCAAATAATTTATTATTTGGTTTTATATTTTTCATATGCCACCTGTTTTGAAGTTTAAGATACTAAAAAACAAACAAATATTGTGTTTGGTTTAAACGTTGCCGAGAGGCTCGCACCTGATTAATACACCTTGATAGCTAATATTACGTTTTTGAATTTTTCTGTTTTGAATTTTTTCCTATGTATATTGAAAGTGACAGTGAAAACTTCTGCTGGAAGTTTACGGTCCGTAGGGCTAAAGGAAGAATTTTCCCTGTAATGTTTAGTACGAACACATTCCATTATAGTATCGATAGAACTATGCTCCAGCGAATCAATGAAGTTAGATAGCCTACTGTCACCGATAATCACCTTCGCCCCCTCCTGAACGCGGTCGAATAACTCCAAAATAGAGTTGGAAGCACCACCACATACATAGAAAAGTATTTGTGATATAAATTTATAATTTTTAATCTGGTTTCGATAATTTGCTTCTATCAGACTCAGCCTTATTATGAGTGTCGTTTTCTTTTTACGACAACGACTGTCTCGTAATAGATTAAAGAAACAAATTTAATTTTATCTTAATAAGGCTGAATGTTCTCTAGATTTGGTTGCTACTAACTTATGTCATTAAAGTTTAGATAATATTTGACTAGTCTGAACTTTGACTGTCCTAAAAGAGCACTTAAAATGAGAAATGGGAAATCTTTCGTCTAGGTTATAGAAGAATAATTATATGTAAGGCACCCAGTTGTGCAGCATTCGTCGAACAATTAAATTTCCATGAATTCTGAATTAAGTCTGGGCAATTACAACTCTTGATGCAAAGGTTTTTAAATTTCATAATTGTCCCGGTTTTAGATTGAGAATTGCATGTTAGGTTCTCGACAGAGATTCTAGTGTGTTTACTACAATTGCAAACTTTTTTTATAACAATAGTTTCATTTGCGACAAGTTTAATTGACATGGTAGTGCTGAAAACTATCCACTAATAATGTGAGTTTCATTTATAAAATATTATAATATCCCAGTAAGTCAAATAATTTGTCTGCTCCAGATTATTATATTATTTTACTTTACAGTAGACTTACTGTTTATGCGAAAACCCCACAGATCGTGATCGACATAAAGCAGCTATAACGGAAAAAATTACCAAATCGGTTGCATGCATTATTGAAAAAGGGGAATAAATGTTCTGAAACAAGACCAGTTGGTCATTAGACTAGTCCTCTGTTAATTTGCTTAATGATTGGACTCTTGGATGTACTCCTGTACATCTCTATGAAAGCGAGTCTCGAAACGCAGCTACTCGGGATATAAACTTGGTGAAAGTTTTCCGGAGAATCGTAAGAATATACTGAGTTCAAACAATATCCCACGAAAGGGTATGGGTAGAAACTAAACAAACTCCCATAAAAATAGAAAATCTAGAATAAAGTAACACTGGTTTGGCCATATCTTACGAAGACCTGTTAACAATTCAGCAAGTAATGCTAAAAAAAAAAGGATCCCAAGGTAGCCGTAGATGGGATAGACCATTGTAGACATGATATCTCCAAATTGAATCAAAAGCTGTCAGAGAGAACAAGAACGAAATTACAGCCCTAATGTTGGCTCTATTAGAGTATTCAAAAACCGAAACTAGATACCGGTTAACCCGTTTTTTTCTATTTAAAAAATCTATTTTCAAAATCCGGTTTTTTTTTGGTTCTTTTATACCGTCTTTATAGTTAAGAACTCTTTTTTATGATAGATTTTGACATTATTTTCTTATTTTTGAATTGTAAATCTCCAACTTATTAAAATATACTGTAAAAACCAACAAAATGAATAAAGCCCGTTTGTAAAAAATAACAAGTTTGCAAGTTGTAAAACCAATTCCAACTGTTAAGGTCATATTTGCGTTGTATATTACGATGTTTTTTCTTTTATAAAGAATATTTTATTAAGAATATTTAGATATCCTTTGAGGTTTCAAAAAAGTACTCAAAAAGGTTAGCCGTTTTTTTAGTTGTAGCCGTGTTCGCATACGGTTCTTTAAAAATTGAATTTCTCGAATAACCCGCAAACTCGGTTGTCTAAAAAGTAGGTTGTTTAATCCCCTAGGCAAAATGCTCCCTATCAGTTGAATTGTTTTTTTCCCACAAAGATCCCACAAATAAAAATTTTAATTGCAGTTTTTAATAGGCATTTTATATGGGCCGGCTATTGTTAATACTAAATCTTAATATACTACATATATAAATTTGTTATAGTTGTGTAGTTTTTTTGATAATATTTTATGTAGAAACATGCCATGACTATTTTATACACAAAACAGTCTTTTTTTACAGAAAAATTAGTTTTTTTCTGTAGAAAAATTACTTACTCAGAAGTAGTTCAGAACCCTTCCGAAGACGTTGGCTCTGTAAAACTTATTTTTAGCTTAACAAATTTTATTTTAGCATGTAACTTAAAATAACTTTACAATCAAGCTCATGCAATTCCGTAAGTCAACATAGGGTTGGAAATTAAAAGGCAGTATTTGAATATTGTTTTGATACCAAATCCAAATTGTTGCCAATTGATAAATTCAAGAAGTACTTTATCCCGCCATTGTTTTAGATTTTACTCAAGTCGCTAAACCGGTTATTTGTAGAATTTCAGTCCCAATATACACGAAGCAATTTTTATTGAAAAGATTGATACATTTTTTTCCTTGAAATTTCTTCGTTGTTCACACAGCACAATTCTTTTTGCTTAAATCGCTTGTATTTTTTATTTGAGAATAATAATACGAATAAGAAAGTAAAACGAATTGCTAGTACAATCAAATGTTTGTGTACTCGTCTTAACTGGGACTTATGAGCACTCTGCTAGATTCAAATAATTGTGATTTGAGTAATGTTTATTTAGAATTAAATTAGTTGAACGTATTTTTATTGTTTGATCTTAAGTCATTTTCTTAAATGTGAAGCTTGTTAAATGTAAAAACATATTATTTTTTTTAAAATAATTTGTTGCTTGTTTTTTAGTGTAATATTAATAGTATTTATTATTACATAATTTTTTACCCAAAATGGTTTTAATTTAGGTTTTTTTTCTTTTGATTATTGTTTTTAATTAAAATTTCACATCCTCAGTAGAATTAAACATTTTCACATCTAAAGCTCCAAAAGTTACTATAAATGTTATAATCCTTTTTTTATCCTTTGGCACAACTCACCAAAAACACAAGTTTATATGTATTTTAAAACTATTTAAATATTTTTCGCGCTGCCACAACCGTTGCAATCGAATGTTGAAATTCAACTGAAATTAAATGAAAATTTGCAATTGAAACCTAAACTAAGAATCAATGTTTGACTATTGTTATTATGATGAGATCAGAACAATGAATAAAAAATAAAAAACAAAATAGAAATTAAAAATTTGTGTCGTTACAAATAATCAGTAACGATCTAACTAAAAAAAAAAAAACAAAATAGCAGCAGCCAAATTCACGCAGCATAAAAAACCACCGCAAACTTATTGGATACACATGATCATCACCAACATGCCACCACATATTAACTTCCAACATATGGGGCAAATACATTTGGTAACGCTAAGAGTTCCTACTGGCTGACGAGTGTCGCGTCTATGGTAAATGACAACGAACCCTAAACGGTGAATTAAAAATGCATGACAAAAAAAGCATACAAGGTGCAGTTGGAGCATAAATTCAGTAATTTTTTAACAAAAAATATTACAACGACAACATGTAATAGATTGTTAATGATGTTGTACATCGTTTTTTTAAGGTTTTGGTAGAAAAATCACTGAAGCGCTAGATCAATAACATTTTATACATTTATCTGCCTCTCTTTTACTTGTCTCATTTAAATTTACATATTGAACTGAAATAGTTTATTTCGAGCTGAATACATAATTAAATGTGTGTAATTTATATTTTGAACTTATACATTGTGTGTTACATTGCGTTTAATTTTTTTTTTTGAGGTGTAGATCGGCAGTTGGAATTTGTGCATGAGCGGCCCTTTTCTGTTGCGCTTCATAGTTTGTGCTATGGTGTATTTACACTTGCCTTTTTAGCCACCAGCCAAGCCAAGGTGGTGGGAAAAATGTTGTCAATTTTAAATTGGTCACAGCTCATGCTTATTCAAACCATTAAACAGATCATACCTCACCTTAAATTGTAATTTTTGTTTAACAGTATTCAAAATATGTAAGTTATGGCCAAGGGAAGTTATAATTTGGTTACAAAAGAAAAACGTAATGGTCTATTGATTAGATATCGAGTCTGTTTTAAATTAAAAATTTTAGCAACTACATACTACGAAAAAAAACATTGGTATTCTTCGGTATTCATCATATGGAATTATTTAATTCAGTAAAATCTTAATTCACCAATTCATTCCATACAACTATTCACAACAAAACAAATTATTTTGCTTTATTTAAAGGATTTTATAGGAATTTTTTAGAATTTTCATAGGAATTTTTTGGAATCTTATAGAATTCATTGTGTTTTTAAATAACTTCATTAAATTTCAGGATAGTTCTACATTAGTTCTACAGCTAGTACATACATAAATGAGAGACTAAACAGGCTCTAAAGAATCATTGCAGAGATAGCACACGTTATTTGAAACGGTTATGGAACCAGTTCTTTAACCAATGATTTTTGTTTAAAATTATTACCCACGGAATTAATTCTTCTAAAGAACTTGACAACATTTCTAGAACTATTTCTTTTATCAGTGATTTTTGTTTAAAAAATTAAAAATTTAATTTTTGGTTCATTTATAGAATTAGTCTTAGAAGATATATATTTACCGAAAATAGTTAGTTATAAAATAGTTTTCCAAATATTGCCGTTAAATGAGGTATTTTTCAACATTTCCACGTATTTATTCAATCGCTTAATGATTCAGAAGTAATTGTTACATCACTAGTTCTAAGGTTGTCATAAAATAAATTGAAAACTGATTACATTCGTTGTGGAACTAGTTGCTTAAGAACAAATTGTTTAAATTTTTCTTAATTTAAAACTAATATAAATTGATTGAACAAATGTTTATTCATTCTATTGTTTTGTATTTAACCATTTAAAAAAATAATTGAAAAAAAAACGTTTCTTATACCTATTTGAAATAGATTTGATTTGAAGACAAATTTAATCATTCGAAAATTGTTTGAATAGATTTCAATTAAAGAATTATTTCAATTCTATAAGTACATAATAAGGAATAATTCTAAAAAGAATCAATTCTCAAAAGCATTCGAAATTAATTCTTTAATAGAATGTTAAAGAAACAAAATGAAATTTGTTTAAAAAAAAATAATTATTAATTCATTCTTGCAAACTTTTGACTAGAACATGTTATGTTTTAAACAATTTTTTAATCTATTATTGAATAATGTTACCAACAATCAACTAAATCAAATTTAGTTGAATTATTTAATTTTTCATACAATCATTATAAAATAACTACAACTACATTAAGCCAATTTAAAAGTTATTGACCTTTGCTTAAGTAGGAAATAATTTACTACAAAATATATATATATACAAGAAATTTCAATTGAAACCCCATTTAACGAATGCATTCAAAGAAAACATATTTGTTTTATAAAAAATATATTAACTTGTTAAATCGTTAAAACAATTTGCAGTTTAACGATGCATAAAAGATAAACAATATTTACAAATAAAAAAAACTAATTAAAATTTTATAAAAATCTTAAAAAATAATCAAAACAATTGTCAGTAGAAATTGAAAAATTTAATTAGCCTATATAAATGTTTTATTAATAAGCTTTTAGTTTTAGAAAATACAAGAATTTTAAATATTTGCTATAACAATTAATCTAGTTTTATACATTTTTATTTCTTATTTTTGAGTTTGTGAAATTTAAAAACATTTTATTTGCGTTTTGTATAAAACGAATGTTATGTACCTATGTATGTATATAATGAATAAGTATGTATGTGTTTTAAATTTAATTGAGATTTTAATATTCCATTTTTTGCTTTGTTTAGATTTTTTATAATTACAATACCGGATTTACGGCTCTTTGACCTCTTTTGCGGTTGTCAACCTAAGTGAAACATTGCTTGTATGCTTAAACTTTATGTGTTTTCAAAATAGTTTTCAGCTGCAAAAATATGCATTACAACAACAGAAAACTAAAAACAAACCATTGTTTATACTATTTTTGTTGTTTTTTTTAATGTGAAATTTTCATTCAAAATGTTATACATTTTAAAATGAATTTAAATTATTTATAAAATATTTATTAGGTGCTTGTTAATAACGCCAAGCTAAAATAGATCAAGGACTTAATAAAAAAATTGTTTCTAAGTATTACAGGGAAGTACAGCAGATATTTATTTTATTACATAGGAATATTTTGTATGTATTACGTTTAAACTAAATAAGTTTGACTACTTCAGGGATTCGAATTAATTAATTCAATTTAAGGTTATAGACTATTTAGAATAGAAGAATTAAATAGATTTAAATTAAATAGAATTTGAATTCCATTTTCAATAAATAACTACAGTGCTACCCTAAATACAAAATAAATTCTTCAAAGTAATGGTTTAGAATTAAATTGAATTTGTTTCTGAAAAAAAAGCTAAAAGAAGAAACTAAAATTCATCTTACTTATCGTGAGTTTTTGTTTTGATGGACCGCAATAACTGCTACTCTACATTTATAACCACTGCTGCATACATTTTCCAAAACGCAGAAAAAGAAATTATTGTCAAGAACAACAGAACCCCTCTGGTTTAATTTTCCTATGACAATAGTGCAATATTGGTCAATTGGCCGAAAATAATGACAATTAGGGGGCTCATATATTTTCCTATTATGTCCTCCTGTATATATATAAATTTATGTAAATACTTTAAATTTTATATTGCGCTAAAGATAATTTATTTATATTATAATATTACAAAAAAAAACTTAAAAAACATATAAATATAAAAGTGTTTTACTTATATTTTAATAAAATTTCATTTTATTTTAATCCTCGTATAAAAACAGTTTCTTACGAAATTCTTCATATTTACAGGATAATTCCAAAGACTTTATCCATTCATTACTTTCACAATGTGAATATTTAACAAAGTTTTCGCTTATCCTTAAGCTGTGCTTTAAAAACCTAAAAGAATAGTGCGAATTAAAACTAGAAAATTAAAAGCTAAATAAAACTTACCTTAAAGTTTTATCACAAGCACAATCCTCATACAAAACAATTGAAATATTATTTTGTAATAAACTATAAATTTTACTAATTGACGATATAACTAAACATAAAGTTTTAAGTATATCTGGCAAAGCGGTTTGTAATCTTTCTAAAGTTTTACGTCTCTTGGAATGTAGCTCCCTTTGGGCCAATAAAGCCCTACGCATTGCTATAGATTCCTCATAATTTTCAAAAGTTTTATAAACATTTTCCGCAATTTTATTTATTAATAACATAAATTTAGATTCCTTTTTTGGCCGTTTAAATATTAAAACTTTATTTTGTTGTTCAAATGCTAGCAAACTTAAAGACAATTCTTGGTTAAAAAGCAAATGTTTTTTAATAAACATTAAGTATCGTTTAGTACATTTGATTAATTTAAGTTTAGTTAAACAATTTAAATGTAATTTACTTTCATAATTATCAAATAATCTGAAGTCATTTGGAAATAATAAGGAAAGGAAAATATGAAGCACCAAAGAACATAATTGCGAATTATTTAAAGCTTCTAGAAATACTTCACCATGGCTAACTTTATCTCGCAAACGACAACCATTGGGTGAGATAAAAATGTCATACAACATATGAAAACAGCCTTCAAACATAGAATTATCAAAATCTAACAACTTATTGTTACAATCAAGAATTTCATCACTATTTGTTACTTGAGTTTCAAATATTGTATCCATGGTAATATAGTATTCTTCCAATTTAGCAGATATATCAAAATTATTAACTTTGCCATAGTGTAATCTCAATAAAAGTTCGATTTGTGGCAGTATAAGTATAATAAATTCTTTATATTTTTGTGAGTTATAGTAAAACAACAACTGTTGCCAATAGGGCTTAAAATCATTATTAACGTTTTGAAGTTTTTGCTCTACATATTTCAGATCTATCGCTTTAAATTTATAAACTTTTTCGATAACTTGGATATGATTATTAAACGTCATTATTTGCAGTCTTTCTTTTATTTTAATATTTTTGGCCTCTATTATGCATCCTAATGAATGTATAGTTATTAATAAAACATTTACATAATAATGGGGAATTTCCAAGGGTTTGGGAAAGCCATGCCATACAATATTACGCAGATTGATGGAATTGGGTGAACCCATGAGAACTTTTAAAATTAGAACCTGAAAGAAAGTAAATTTAACAAATTGTTAAAAGATTTAGTAAAATGTACTTGGAAAAGAAATTGCTGTTAGTAACAATTAGATTAATAAGTTTTTGCTAGAAAAACAACAAGCTGCTTGTATTGAAATTTCGAATATGTAAAACTGACTAGTACTGGAAGAATTTTGAAGCCAAGGAATTTCAAAAACACGTATAATATTTATTATAGAAAATATAAACTTACCATTTCTGGACCGAAAACCTTTATAATTTCCGCAGAAATTATTAAATCTTTTAACAAGTGTGGTGTATGATTTCCTTGGGTTTGTGCCAAATATACATTAGTCAATGCATTTGCCAGTATTGATGTTAATGTTAAAATGTGTTCCACGGTTGCCGTTTTATTGTTATTAAATTTCCTTCTCATGTCTACATACACATTTACATTTTCGCCCATCCATTGAATTTTAAGGACATTTTCCGAATATTCATTTAAATCGTTTAATATTTTATTGGTGTATTGAAAAATTGGTAAAAGTTTATTGCAGCATTTTAAATAGTCTTCATATTTGTAGTTTTCTATTACTATAAAATTAACAATAAAATAAATATTTCATTTATCTGCTTATACATATGTATGTATGAATGTGTGTAATGTACCTTGGAAAACTTCATCAATTTTTTGACTTGGCCATACATGTTCAACAATTTTCTCTGAGTAGTATGCTCCATTGCAGCGAAAATAAGCAGCAACATTATCAAATTCCTCGGTAGTATTAATTTTATAAAATTGAACAATTTTAGGATCTATTAAACTTGACTTTGGCAATGGTAACATGCTTATTTGCGGAAGAATTGTTTGCAAAATTATTAACAAAAAAAAAAAAAAACAACTCGATGGATTGCTTTTAATTTCACCAGCTGTGTTTACATTGGAACATAACAGAAAAGAAACAAAATTAATGCCAGACTGTTGATTCATTGTATATAGGTTGTTGAATTAGTTAAACTTTTGTTAATTTAATAGTTCATACAACCACCTGTTAGGGTGGATCCAAACTGGCCGAAGGTTTGTTTGTCAAGATGTTGTGAAAGGGGCAATATTTTCTCTTGTTGTTTTGAAAGTGACGATTCTAAATTATTAAAATTTTCTTAATCGACATTCATCATTTTGTTTTTGTAAATTATTTTTACCACATACAAAAAAATAACGACAGGACTTTCTTTCTTTAGCTAATTCAGCAAGCACCCCGTAAAACTGTAAAAAAGCACATTGCCCACTATTAGGATGACAAATTTTCAATGACCTTGAAAAATTTGTGGAGAATAGCAAAAAAACTTACCAAGACTTTTATACTCACCACTTATTTAAATTCACTACCCACCCACCACACGAGCAAAAAAAAATTCTAGCGGCTCGAGGGAGGGACTTTTTCCTCTCCCACTTTTTTCCCCTTACATTTTCTGTTCGTTCATCCGTCACGCTTTTCTTTTTTCAAAAATCATCTGGCAGCCCCTGGTTGCTGCACATAATTATTTCTCTCTGTATGTATGTCCCAATTTACACGAAGCAATTCTTTAAGCTAAGCTGATTACCTTTTAGACATCGTGGTGTGGGGAAGTTAAGACTGTGTACTCGTCTTGATAATACTAGCAATTCGTGTTACTCTCTTATTCGTATTACATACATATGTGTATACAAATGTGTGTATACATATTCTCAAATAAAAATACGGGCGATTTAAGCACTAAGAGTTGTGCTGTGTGAACACCGAAGAAATTTTTAAGGAAAAATTGTATCAATCTTTTCAATAAAAATAGCTTCGTGTAAATTGGGACTTTATGCCCAATAAACATTTTGGCTGGAATTCAAGTGGAATTACATTTGAAATCCAGTCACAATTTCCAATTTCCAGTGTTAAATTTTTAGTTGAAACACAGTTGAATTCAATAGCGAATCCAGCAAAATTAACCATTGAATTACAGTCGAACAAAACAGTACTGTTACAGTGTAATTCCAGCCATGAATAACAGTGTGATACAAACAAATTTGTTGTTGTTTTTAACCAACTTCAAACAGACTGGAAATGTAATGTAATTCAAGCTTGGATTCACACTGGAATTCCAACATTGGAATTCACAAAAAAATTGTGCTTATTGGGTGCTTATCGGTCATTAATATACATACATACATATGTATGTATAACAAACAAATTCAATAAACTTATCATTAATACGAATAAATGAATGAAGATCATTCAGTTCAAGTATATATGTAAATACAAAATAATGTACTTATGTATTTATTTATACAAATGCACAAATGAAACAAATAAAAACAATTCTATTTTGCATTTAAAACTGAAAGCGGTTGAAATAACACTATGACGCGAAAAATAATATTAAGGTAAACTTCAAAATACTATTAGAATGTCACAATAATTAATATTAAAGTAATTAAATTTAAATGTAGTTTTTTACTTTTCACATTTTTACTGACAACTGTTACGGCAAGTAATGCCAGTCGAAATGAACAAAAGGTATGCGCATTACAACATCGATCTGGTAGCAAACATTTTCCAACGAATTTTAAATTCGGTGTATCAACAGCAGCCTATCAAATAGAGGGTGGCTGGAAAGAAGATGGTCGTGGTCCATCCATATGGGATACATTTACGCATCAACATCCGGAAATGATTGATGATCATTCGACGGGAGATGAAGGTCCAGATTCTTATCATAAATTTGAAAAAGATTTGGAAGCTTTAAAGGAGTTAAAAGTATACATACATTTATGCATATATGTATTACAGTTGTTTCTATTTAAAACAAATGCCATTTTAAGGTTAATTTCTATAGGTTTTCTATATCATGGTCACGGATACTACCAAATGCTGATATTTCGTCTAAAAACCAAAAAGGTATTGCTTATTATAACATGATCATTGATAAGCTATTAGAAAATGGCATAGAACCCATGGTAACCATGTTTCATTACGATTTACCTGAATCTCTTAATCTTTATGGTGGATTTACCAACATCGAACTTATTAAATATTTTGCTAACTATGCCAAATTATTGTTTGAAACTTATGGCGATCGTGTCAAGGTATGGATTACTTTCAATGAGCCATATGACTACTGTATTCCCGGCTATGGTGATGGCAACTACCCGCCCATGGGCAATGATCATGGTGTGGCCGATTATTTATGCATGGACACTACTCTTAAAGCACATGCTGAGGTTTATCGCTTGTACCGGCAAAACTTTTTCGAGAAGCAAAAAGGAAAAATCGGCATGACTTTAAGCAGTCGATTTTATTTCTCCAAAACTAATAATTATTCTGCAATAGATCGCGCTATGCAATATTCGGTGAGATATTTCAAGAAGTTTTTTATACTCATACAAATAAATCTTATATATCATTGACAATTCAAGTTAGGCTGGTTGGCTTATCCTATGTTTGCTGAAACCGGCAATTATCCACAGGTTATGTTGGATGATATTGCCAAAAATAGTAAACAAGAGGGAAGACCTTGGCCTCGTCTGCGAAGTATATCTGAAAATGAGCAACATATTATCAAACATTCTGCAGACTTTCTAGGTCTCAATTATTATACATCGCGTTATGTAGAGGAAGCCAATCCACCACAGGGTAAAAAGCCTTCTTGGCAATATGATTCACGTTTAAAATATGAATTAGATGCGAAATGGAAAAGAGGAAAATCTAATTGGTTGTACTGTGTTCCCGAGGGTTTAGAGGGCTTATTAAAGTAAGTACCTACAATGGATAAACATACATACGAGTACATAAATGAAAATATCCCTATTAAGGTAGTTAGTTTATTTTTAACTTAGTTGGATCAAAAACAATTACAATAATATTGAAGTTATCATAACGGAAAATGGTTGGTCTGATGATGGCCAATTGGATGATATGGAACGTATTGACTATCTCAAGGTATGCACTTTATACAAATGTTTATTTGTACATACATACATATGTAATAGAGTTCACAAACTAATCGTGTTAAATCTGTGTTTGAAGGCTCATTTACAGGCTGTTTTAAATGCTATTAATATGGGTTGTAACATAACACGCTATACGCATTGGAGTTTAATCGATAATTTTGAATGGCAGCGGGGCTATACGTAAGTTGTTTGCTATTGTTCACTTCAGCACTAAGAACTTTGCGTGTTTGTAAGTGTTGTTTTAACACATTTTAATTTGTTTGTTTTTCCTTTCTTCTTTTTTTTTGTGTTACTTTAGCGAAAAGTTTGGATTGTATTATGTGAACATGTCTAGTGAAGGTAAAGAACGTATTGCCAAATATTCAGCAAGTTATTATAAGAGTGTTATTGAAAGTAAAGCAATACCAGGATTTCTTGCCGGAAATTAACATTAATTTACATAAGTGAAGAAAAAAAGTTTATTAATATTTGTATATTCATGTGACAGTTTAAATATAAAAATCTGAATATATTATTTTGATTAAAATAAAAAGTATAGATTTACATACAATTTCCTTTATCCGGAATTTTGATACATACATGAACACTTATTAACTTTACAATAGAATATTTATTGTAAAATTCAGTAGTTATGTGCGAGTTGTGCTATTTGAATATTTTACGAATGTAAAAATTATTGAAAATGTTTAGTTTCAGATTCACCCTTTACTAAAGAAATTTGAATAAAATTTTATTTAAATATTAAGGAATGAATCTGAAACTGAACATTTTTAATAACAAAGAAAAAATGTTATAGTCTTACAATCAAAAATAAATTATTGCAAAAATTTACATTTTTAATATTAGAAAACCAAAAATGCTCGTTTTCTCACGTTACAGCTTAATTTATGTAGACACGTATGGGTTTCGAAAACTTGAAATGAAAACTAGCGATTACACGATTTAATATTTGGTCTGCTAGCCTTTATTATCTACAACAGGTTTAAGGAGATTTATTATATGTATATGCGACCAGATTTTGGGCAATACTCGGCGAAATTTTTGCATATTATTTTGGTTTGACTATAACATTTTTTCTTTTAAATGACACCAATTTCTGTTTTCTTTTTATTGAGCTTTGAAAACAAAAAAGTGCACTGTATAAAACAAGGCCTTACATGCCGTATTTGGCAGGATTATGCCGCTAGTTTCGCGGCAGTTTAAAAACCCGTCCACAATCTATTGCCCTTTTTGGAGTCAGTATACACCCTTATGATATCTTCAGGGGGACTGGGTTCATCCAAGCAGATATGTATTCCCAAAAGGAGAATTGCATATCGAACACAAGTTGTGCCGCCATCAAATCCACTGTCAATGAGTTCAACATGATGAAAAGCGCTTTAAAAGGCTTGAACCTTACCGCTCCTACTTATAGATTCGAAGAAAACTTGTATCAATAAATAATAAATTAATTATATAAAAATGAATTCAAAACGTCTGAATTACTAAGGAAGTGAGCTTATGAATTAATTCGTAATTAATTAATGAAGGGTATGGTTAAGAAATACAATTTAAATTAAGTATGAAGAATTCTTTCGAATTTTCTCGTATATAATATTAATTACATATTCGTTTTCTCAAACGCTAAATTATTTCACTATATTGTTTACAAAATATAACGGTCTGGCATCACACAATTTATATATAGCTTCAACAGCGCCATCTTAAGGAAATGATCATCACTTAATATTGCAAACATTTTAAACATGCAGAAAAACAGAAAAAAAAATGAAAACGAAGGGACGCACAATTTAATTTCGATCAATTAATAATATGAAAATAATAAAGTTTACTTTTTAAATCTGAAAGATTAAGTGTAAAGTGTGTTTTACTTAAAAATCGCTACAAGTATACAAATGTTTAGTTCAATTTAATAACAATGGATCAAAGAACAAATTATTTATCATTGATCCTATTAGATGCCCTGGAGGATGAAAATGAGAGGTATTAAAAAGCATAGTTAAATATGTTATAATTACTTATTTTTTTTTCTTTAAAGTGATATAAATTTTATATTAGAACGCAATAGTAAATCTATTGATCCTTCATATGTCCCCCAAGACAGAGGCATTGCACCGCTGCACTATGTCTGTGGCATGCAGAATGAAAAATTGGCTATAGATGTTACAAAACGTTTCTTGAATATGGGAGGTACATATACTATGCAATATTTATATTTTGTTAGACGATATTTTAAATCATTATTTTTAGCTGATCCAAATTGTCGCAGTGAAGACAATATGACTCCCTTGCATGTCGCTTCCATGTATGGAAAAGAGGAAATCGTACGTTTGTTATTGGTAAGTATGTACCTACATTACTTTTGATGGCAAAATACATATTTTACAAGAAAAAACGGTAAACATTTTTAAAAAAAATGGGAACTAGGTATCTAAATTTATATAAAATCCAGCAAATCTCACTAGCACAAATTAAAACTAATATTCTTCAAACATTTTGGCTTCTGGTCAATATTAACAACTAAAATAATTTCGTTATAATTAAATTAAAATCAAATAGAGACGAATAATTAAGACATTTGTTTAACCTTAGCAACATGGTGCTGAATTGGAAGTTTATGATGATGATCGAAAAACACCAGTTTTATATGCCATTGATGAATATAATTTTGAGGTGGTTCAAATCATGAAAGACTATATTTTTCTCAAAAAGTACGAAAAGAAAAATAGCGAAAATTCAACAATACTTACAGAATCTAGATTTGAAAATTCTTTACAACAAAGAGTAGACAATAAATCCACAATGTATTTAACACCACAAAGCACACCAAATAAAATCTATGACCCAAAGTTGGCGAAAAACAAAAATCTATTGAAAGTGACAAATTCTCTAGACAAATCATTTGATCATGCTAGTGATAAAAACAAGTTTACACCAAATCGCATTAATTACAATTACGATGTTACCTCGCCATATTATATAAATATTACCCATAGGAGAAATAAACCTCAGCCGAAATTTCCCGACCACCCGCCAGAGGATACAACAGAAAAGGAACATCTCGAGAACAGTGGTTCTGTTGAGGATGTACTATCGACTTCAATGCAAAATGTTAACTTGTCTTCACCAGAACCCACAGAAGCAGTAAATATTTTCTCCTTAACTCAGGAAAATCTTAAAGAACTTACACAGCGTACTGCCTCCGGTGAAAGATCACGTTTGTCTCTAATTGAAACCTGGCGGGAAAAGGTACAAAAATCTCGAGCTCGTCAATCTATACTCAAACAATTTGATGACATTGTGGAAATGATTGATCAAGTAGTTGATAACGATCATTTAAATTTCACTAATACTGAATTGAAAGAAAAACCTCCTGCTAAAGAAGCAAAACAACAACCATATATTGAAGTAGAAAGTGGAGCTTGTGCCTCGTCTTCATCTTCTCTTATATATACAACTGAATATCATAATTTGCCCACATATAATAAAAATCATGAAACTATCGAAACGTTTGAAAGAAAAACACCACTAAAGCCTCAAATAAGTTTAAGTAAATTAATGCAAACGGTGTCTGAGGCTAAAATACAAGATTTTGAATCAAATCATTTTGAAATGTCGAAAACACCTTCACCGCAACAAACTGGAGATTTGGATAGTAGTTATCAAACTGTGCCAGAAATTGTGACTGCTCCTCCAAAGGATGATCAGCGAGAGCCACAAGCACTTAACAACACCTCAAACTTTATACGTTCACCCAAAAGTAATGAGTATTTTTTGCAACTAACTGAAGCTTATGTTCATACTGATGATGAAAATGGTTTGGTGTTTTACGAAACTAAGCTACTTAGTAATATTTGCAATAAACAGGCTCAGCAGAGAATACTTTGGTAAGTTCTATTTTCAAAAAATCAAAATATTTAAGGCTTCTCATTCATATTGAGCTTATTTGCGATCCTTTATGTACTGAGTTACCATCGATAGTTTAATTTAATCATAAACAATTATACAAAAAATTAAATTTGAAATTCCACAAATTGATTACGTTTGATTATACAAATATAAACAACAATTAAAAAAAGTCAGTAGTAAAAGCATATTGCACAAAACCACTCACATTTTTTCAAATTATTGATTATATTGTTTTAAGTATTAGTTAAATCATGATTAGTGTATAGAATATTATGAATTTTTATGAAACAGCATATTGGTCTTTATTGCCACTTTCCATTTTAATAATATTACTACTGATAATTTTATTGTTTAGTACTCCTGGTCGAGATTTAGACTGTACAATGACCAGTCAATCCACAAATTTGACTATACCTCTGGATTATGAAACTGATGAATTAAGAAAAGAACTAACAGCATTTGGAGAACCGCCTGGCCCTATTACAAAAACTACCAAAAAACTATATATTAAAAAGCTTATTAAGTATAAAAGGAGAACACCAAATCTGTTGAATGCTAAAGAAAATAATATTAGTAAGTACTTTTAATTTGTATTCTATTTTTTAGATTTTTTTTATTGACTGAAGTATTTGTTTCTAGTGACTCATTAACAATAACTAAACATTATTAAATTAGTTTGTTGTTATCGTAAACAAGTGTTGTTAACTGGATATGTGTTATTGTTACATTAAATTTTTTTGTGTTTTCATAAAAAACTTTTGAATATTTTTTCATCAGCTGTTTGTAAATTATTAAATAAAACATAAAATCGACGACACTAAATAAAAATTCATACAATACATATCAAGGCGAATTAATAAGGTATACATGCATATGTATGTATGTATATACAATCAAATTAGCTGATTATTATCTAATTTGCTATGAAAAAAAACAAAGTAAGGAAAAATGAAATAATTCAAGAGTCTAAAAAAGGAGAATTAATAAAAATAAATAAATTGTTGGTTGAAAAAAACTTTAAAAATAAACGAAAATAATCGAATTTATTTTGTTTATACACATTTCAATTCGCTTTGATTTTGACATTTAACATGCGAACAAAAGTTTGATAACTATAATATGCCGTCCTTGTCTTTTCCACGTGTAAAATAAATTTGGGAATAGCTAACAACTCATAGGGAATAAGCATAAGATGATAGTTTGCAAGCCCAGATTCGCAACACCTTTCCTTTAGTATATTTACAGAAGCGTGCTTTTCAATTTTATCATTTATAAAAACAAGATTTTTAGAAAACGCCATACTCACCCATACCATAACATTGATGCCACCATGTGTTACACTCTTAACAACAATATTTTCTTGGGCTGTTTGTTTGCTTTTTGCCAGATGTTTTGTGGATCAATTGTAACAAAAATGTTGAACTTTGATTTATCGCTAAATATCTCGCTATTCCAAAATCTTTCAGACTGATTCAGACTTGCGACTAGAAACTCTTTCATGATAACCAGCTTAGTGCAGTGTACTTCGTATAGTTCGTGGATTTAAGTTTTTCTAAAAAACTTTGCACAATTTCACAGACGAAATCTTTGGATTTTGAGCCACTGCATCATTTACGATCCGTGTTGTAAAATGTTTTTGAACGTCCACTTCTGTTTTCACGCTCTAAATTTCTAGTCTTTTCATAATGTTTTATGATGTTCCTTACACTAGTGTAGGGCCTCTGTAAAAGGAATACAATTTTGCGATAGGATTTGTTTGTTTGTATTTAAGTTACCTCCTTAATAGGAGGATTTATTTGGCCGATATCATAATGCCACCACTAATATACGGCTTACGCCTAAATGAGTCTCGTCAAAGAAGATCTACCGACCTATACCTTCGTATGAGTAACCGGACTTCCCGAACTCAACCCCTGAGTTTAATGGTCTCCACAAATATCCAAAATGAGTTTTGTTTGGTACTCCACCACGACAAACTTATAGGTTATAAAACAAAAAAAATAAAGCATGTGATCAATATAAACTTCGAGAAACTGTAACCCGGTACAGTTATACGACGCCCTTACCTTTAAAGATAATGGCAATGACGCGCGAGTTCTTTCTCCACACAGAGCTGAATTATGACTGCCGATAGGATATGCCATGGTGTAACTATACAAGGTGAGTGCAAATCGACAACAAATACAACACAATACAACAAACAACAGGCATTTTGTTTGTGTAAAATAATGTACTATGTACTGCCAAAACACTTGAAAAAGTATTTTTGACATAAGTAAATTGTAAACAAAGTCAGTCAGCTGTGCTACTGCACTCACCTTGTATAGTTACACCATGGGATATGCCTAGCATGCAAAGATTTATTATAATATTACTGACGTCTAACGAAATTTCTGAATGACAGCTTATTTTGCTAAGTTTTGACATATGAAACTTGGGCAATATACAATTAACATGTTGATTAAAGTAGAAAATTGCCATTGAAATAGCAAAGAAAGTGTCATGTATTCGTATATGCCTAAACTTCTTATTACATAGATTTACGATGTGTTTTTGCTTTAAATGCATTTAATGCATATCAACTAAACGTTCAACATTTAAAACGATATCAAAATTATTGTATTAAGTTACGGAGAAGCAAAATTATTGAGAGATTTCTCTTGGAAATCATGGTGTGCCTAAACTTAATTAATGCACTGAACCTTTTCATTCTTTGATGATTTTTAAAAATATTTTTTAATTGAAAAAAAAAATAAAATAAATAATCTGGATCCGCTTTTAGCAAAAAACTAGACTAGGGTGACTAAAAAGGTTAAACATTTAATTTTCATATGCTAATATAACCTAAACTATTAGATACTTGACTAGTAGATTTCATTTACTGAAATCGTATCACAAAAGAATAATTGGGATCGTTTTATATTTTTCACATACACGAGGTGTCACACTTTGGATACCTCTGACACCGCTTGAACTGATGTTTCTACAACACAACACTTAATATCTAGGCGTGCCAAATATTATTGCAATCGAACTTATTGTTTCAAAATTACAAATTTATTTCCCTTTTTCATTATTATGGCGCACAGGCCATAATAACGTGATGATTTTGTTTTGTGGTGCTTTTGACATATGTATGCACTTATCAACGTATAAACTAATTTAGAAACCAAGCTCACATTATTAATTACAAATCACCAAAGTATTCATTTATTTTATTTTAAAATTTTCAATTCATTCATTCAAATTTATTATGTTTTATTCATGCATATATTTTTCTACGACATGTTAGCTGTAAATTTTCTTTTTAAAATAACCTATCAAAATTTAAACTTTTTGAGATGTTTAACAAAATTAAATTTTCAAAAGAAATCTTGTAAAAGTTGTTATCTTCAAAATAAAAGGATATTTTAATTATACTAACATTATCTTCATTTATAGAATTTTCAGTAGAACTGCAGAGAACTCTAAAGTCTGAACAGAATTTCCAACTTATTAAAGACTATATAAAATATGAAGCACAATCGATGGAATATTTTGAGGGTAATATAAACAAAAAACAAATGCGTGAGGGACACTTGAAGCAAAGTTTCATTTATATGCTAATAGATCCTCGGATATCGTGTAATTTGCCGGGAGAGAGTGTGGTATGTAGCAAAGCATATGTAATCACAACTCAATTATTTACTAATATTGTGTGCACTTTCTAGTTTTTAAACGAGTTTGATGTTTGGCAACGGTTTTTAAAATCAATATTCTATGTCGGCAAGGGTAAAACAGCACGACCCTATTCCCATCTGTATGATGCCATGAAGATACATTCACGCCTACACAATCAGGAGCTGCAAGAAAAGATCAATAAACAGGGTAAAAAGATATCAAGTAAGTTGGCAATATTAATATGTAAATATAAATATGCATGTATATACATACATACATATATAAATATTAACAAACCAAATTTCACTAATTAATTCTCAGTTAAAAAACAACCTTTAAATGTTGAAAGTTTTAAATCACCGCCTCAAAAGAAACCAGACAGCAAGAAAATTGATCGCATTTTAAATATTTGGGCCAATGGAAATGGTGTTGTCTGCCTTCATGTCTTTCATAACATTCTGCCCATTGACGCTTATACTCGCGAAGCTGCCATTATTGATGCTCTAGGTTTACAGCATTTAACAAATTGTAAACGTGGCGATTACTATGGTCCCTCTAAAACCTGGACCATGAAGGAGAAAAAATATTTGGGTATAGCTTTGCTTTTCAAAGCTATGCGCATGTATATAGCTGAGGGTGAATCGCAATTATCTCCAAGTGATCTTATATAACGGCACACCTAGTACGCTTAGATTAAGTTCATTTTTGTTAGCATCCGTGTGATCTCAGTATATAATTTTCAAATTGGTACTTTAAGTGCAAATTAGTAAATAAATCGTGTAATATTTGTTTTGCTTTTATTATTTAAATAATGTGTCGTCGCTGAAAGGTGATCCTTAACCGAGTTTTTCACATGACAACCTTGTTTTCTAGCAACGTCAACAACTTTTGCTAGTTTTTTCAGTCGTCGACCGAATGTAGTTAGGTGAACAAGTTTACGCAGTGCCATTGTAAATTTTTTTATTTTTTTTTGTAAGAGTGTAAGAAGTATTCAGTGATCGTTTTCTTTCGTGAAAGAAATTTATTGCAGTCCAAAATTAATTTCAAAAAAAATTAAGGTAAGTTATTTGATATTTATGTAAAAAAAAATATTTATTATAAATTTCCGTGAAATGGCACGCCAGTTCAGGTTTGAACAAAGAAAAAGGGGGCACCTTTGAACATGTTAATTTATCAACCGAAGTACCAAACATTGTTGATTCTCTCTTATTTTCTGTAAATGACGAATCCAATGCTGATCATGATGCTTTAAAGGAAAATGTAATGTCACCTGAAATCGAAAGGCCTTTTCCGTCTTAATAATATAAAGCTTATTTTTGATCTGAATTTGTTTTTATTTTTTAATTGTTAATGTTTATGTTTTTCTTAATAAATAAATCTAATTTATTATATATGTAAAAAATATGTATAACTGTTTATGTTATTTTTGGACATAAACGCTACAAGAAAAAATTGCCGTTCAAAGCTGCCCCAGCCTAGTCCAAAGCTGCCCCGTATGGTTGGCACATTTAAACACAATGACTTCATCCATTAAAAAAATAAAAAAAATATATAAATCGAACTAAAAATAAGTTACTTGTAAACTAAAGTTCATTTCCATACATATTAGTTAAATTGTGTAAAAAGTCAATAATTTGAAAATATAAATTTTTTTGTGGCTTGAAAGCAAAAAGTGTTCAAATTTAGAAAATTAAGTTGTAACAACAAAAATACATATTGCTAATGATAACACATCTAAAACATAATGAGTGTATTTCAAACGTATTACACAATTTATTTATGTTCTCAATAAATTACGTTCAACATCTCAAAATAGAATAGTAAAATATATTCATATAATACCGCTAAGATCCATTGCTGTCATTATAAATATTCGAAATACTAATATTTACCTCCGTAATATAAACTTTATGATAATCGTAAAATTATGAAAAATATTTTTAAAACAATTTCTTCTCAATTGTTCCAAATTTCAGAATACGCTGGTAAATCTTAATATTATTCATCAAATTCCTCGCTTGGGATAAAGAAGAGTGCCCTTTTTAAATTTCGTAACTCATAAATTGTGATATTTCCGATATTTTCATTGGAATACAATTACCGAACACTAATTTTTAGTTAGGATTTTAAAACTATGTACTTGTAATTTTTTTTCAAGTGTTTATTTATTGTATTCCATTAGAAGTGAACTAACAACACGTATGTATATCAAATCTTATATCTAAAAAATTTTAATTATTGGTCCAGCCAATGCCGGCCGAAAATTGTGTGACCATTGTTTATTTTTATTTATTAAGTTGGCATTATTCCTTCTTGTCTTCGGCTCAGATCCGCTGTATCCCTTCTTCTTAGTCAAATATATTTATATTTAATATGTTGCTGGCTAATGGGTTTGGGTGTACTTCAAGCTTTTTTAAGTGTTTTTCTGCATTTTTTTTTTTTTGGATCTCAGTTTTTACGAAGGCATTACATTTACATTAAGGTCTTTATGGATAATCGCATTTTTTTATATACCGGGGGTAAATTGTGATCATTCGTAGCAATTTGTTTTGTCGTCTTTGAATTCAGTCTACATTTGAAGCTGAGGATGTCCCCCATAGCTGTATTCCATAACACCATATAGGCTTTATGATTGAGTTGTAAAGCAAGAGTTTGCAATCTAAACTTAGCTTCTACTGAAACAAATTGTTTGTATGAGTCTTTCTTAAATCAGTGGAATTTTCTTTTTAAGTTTACATAACTTTTCGTGTTACTAAGTATAGATTCTCTTAATCAATTGTGATTATTTTGCTCTTTTATATATTACAATTTTGTATTTTATGTATAATTATATTTGTTTAACTTACACGCAAATATTCTTGCAGTCCAGTCTTTAAACACTTATAGTGGTTTTTCACTTTTGTTATCTTGTCAGTATTTTTTATTTTATCTCCTGTCGTAAGTTCTTTATCCAACAAACAGTTCCATGGTGCAACTATACAAGGTGAGTGCAGTAGCCCAGCTGACTGACTTTGTTTACAATTTACTTATGTCAAAAGTAATACTTTTTCAAGTATTTTTGATAGTAGTACATTATTTTACACAAACAAAATGCCTGTTTTTTCTATTTTGTGTTGTATTTGTTGTCGATTTGCACTCACCTTGTATAGTTGCACCATGGACAGTTCCATAGATTTTTTACAGTGTGCCAGTATTTAAATTTCAATACTGTCAAGATTGTTAATAAAATATTTTTATTTTAACTTTTGAATAATGAACTCTTTAGGTCAATTAAATTTGAGACGGCTTCTGTGTCTATTAGTGAGAGAAAATTTTTCAAAAGAATGTGAGAAGGCAATAAATAAGCAAATTAATATGGAACTTAAAGCTTGTCATAATTATTTGGCCATGGTAGGATTGATTTAGCATAACACTAATCCATTAATATGAAATTTTTCGTTTACAGGCATTTCACTTTGATCGCAGCGATGTGGCTGCTCCTGGAGTTTTTAAATTTTTGAATGATGCCAGTCATGAAGAGCGTAAACATGCTGAAATGTTTATGGAATATATGAATAAAAGAGGAGGCACAATAAAAGTTGCAGCATTGGAAGCTCCAAATGACAAAATTGAATCAGCCAAAGATGCCATGCTAGAAGCCTTAAATATGGAAAAGGAAGTAAATCAGGTATGTTATATAAACCATTAATTTTATTATAAATATACATACATCATTTCTCATGCTACATACATACATATATTTACAACTAAACCGACCAAGATCATTGTTTCACTTCGTCTTTATAAATAAGTGGTTTATATTTCTGTAGGCTCTTTTGGAAGCCCATGCAGTTGCCTCTAAAAATAATGATCCGAATATGTGCGATTTTATTGAGGCAAATTTCCTACAAGAACAAGTTGATGCCATTAAACAGTTGTCTGACTTTATAAGACAAATTGAACGTTCAGAGTGTGATTTGGGCAATTATATTTTTGATAAATATTTGGCTGCGCACAGTGGCAATATGCATAAAAAATAAATCGCTATACCTATATTACTATTGTTTGGTAAAAAATTTGTATTTAGTTTTTTTTTTTATATAATTTTGCTAGTATTCAAAATTTACATATCATGTAATAAAAAACTTAAATCTGATTTGGGCTCAAATTCTATTGGCTTCAACTTACTGAAAAGAGAAAGCAATTTTAGTCAAATAAAGTTTGTGACAGTTTCAAATACTTACGGTCTAAACAGCTTAGCCATTCTATCACCAAGCAAAGTCGCTTTGTCGCCCTCAACTAGAATAGCAGTGCCTTCGCGTAAACCCAACACAGGCCTTTTATGATAAAGTAAAAATTCTTCCAAACGTTGATCTCTTGTCTCACCCTTATGTTCAGTATTCGGGTCAGTTTCCAAATAATGTGGATTAATATGGAATGGCACTAAATTTAAGGCCTCAAAAGTGGGAGGGTGTGCCATAGGCATATCGTTAGTAGTATTAATAGAACGAGTAGCAACATTAGTACCCGCACTACTGCCCATGTATGGAATGCCTTTTCTTAACGTCTGTTCCCTAATGGCATCTACAAGATTTAATTCGTACAGCGTTTTTAATAAAACAAAAGTATTACCGCCACCCACAAATATCGCTTGAGCTGAAGATACAGCCTCAACCGGATCGGCTTTTGTATGGATACCCTCCACCGCATAGCCCCAGGGAGCTAAGGCATTACTAACCACATTTGTGTACTCATCATGGTCGGGCAGTGCATAAGGTATGAATAATATCTTTGTAACATTTTTTCTGATAAAGATATTTTATTTTGTTATTTTCAATTATCATTACTATTACTACATATATTCATTAAACTTACTTGTTGAAAAACTTGATTATATCTTCTTTGGTATGTTCCAAATAACCATAACCAAAGACTCGCGAAGAGGACAATAATAGTAGTGAACGTTCGGCAGACATTCTTAAAAATGCTTTCATTTAAAGAAATATAACTAAATCGTAATCGCTGTTATAAATTATTAAAAATTATCTGGTGTTAAAACCAATACACTGCTATATATGTATGTATGTAGTTAATAAATCTGCATTTGTACATACATACATTGTATATATATACATACATACATATGTGAAGACAGTGTTTAGAATTGCTTAACTACTTTCAAGCACATACATACATACATATGTTCTTAACTTCAACTAAGAGATTTTAATACAAAAACCAAAAAAAAAGTAAATAAGAAAATTAACTAGTACCGCCAAGTTTGTACCTCTTTTATTCTGTTTTCACTTTTCATACAAAAATACTTGCCTTGACGAGTCAGAATTGAAGAGTCTGAAAGCGGACAAATAAGAAAATTGACTAGTACCGTCAAGTTTGTACTCCTTTTATTCTCTCCCAAAAATACTTGTGTAAGAATATGAAAGCGGATATATTCGTTTATTGTGCTGACAAAAATGTAAGCTAAGCAGAAATGTGTGTGCTTTTGCTAATTTATAGTCAGCAATTCAAACGCTGCTTGAATATAAATAAGGTAAAACAGCAACAAGCGATTATTGTTTGACCCAAACAGCTGTTAAACATTTTTCAGGGGTAGAGAATAATGAAAAATGTTAAAAACTAGCTAGCGTTTTGAATATGAAAATTTTTTTTATACCCATTATCACAATAAGAGATTGTTATGCGATGACCGTCTACGGTTACTTCGAGAGGTTTGTTTTATACAGTGGCTCCAACGCATAATCGGACAAGAGTTTGACAATAGCCCAATATTTTTCAATTGTTCGATGCTTTCTATACCTTTCATATATTTTATTCACAACTGTAAATTGCATGAACACCGTTACCTTTTTACTTACTTACACTGGTGTTCTTTTTATTGCACGTTCATTGCCTGAGAGCCCAATGTTTTATGACATTCATTTTCTAAAATTATTTATGAAGAAATTACAAAACAAGGATACGTTAACTTCAAATTTCTAATAAGTTCTAACTTTTCTAGTTAGTTTGGGACCAATTAATTTTGAGTGCCCCACTTTAGATGGATGTTTTATTCTGATTTAAATATATTTAATTCACATGATCAAAACTCTCATATAAATAACTTCAACTTATTTTAGATCAAAATTTAATAAAAAAAAATCCGTTTGAATTTTTAAGTCAAAATAATGGAATCCCAGCTAGAAAAAATGTATACCAAATATTGGTACAACATAAAGAAGTAAAATTTTGGATCAAACATCAATGAAATTTAGCACGTGGTTGTTGTAGAAGGAAAGCATTTGTAGGAAATCATTCCCGTAGTCAAAATTTTAATATAGTTATTGTTTTTCTGATAAACTCTGGCTAGTTTTTATACCCTACACCACCGTAGTGTGGAGGGTATTTTAGATTTGTGCTGATGTGCAACAGTTGGCATCACTGCAGATGTATTGTGTTCTAAAATGCAACACTGAATCAGCTGATGCGCAAACTACATACATTCATACATATATAAAAACATGCAACACAAAAATATGCTGATGCACCGAATAACCGAAAAGACCGACGATCCATAATTAGTTATATCTCTCATATAAGGTCCACTTCCGAAAATCACTTTAATGTCCAAAAATCTCTTAAAAAATGTGGTGGTATCCAAATAAAATTTAACACAAATAAGTTTCATAAATACAAAATCATTTTAACCTATTTTATAACTATCGGTCCATAATTAGTCATAGCTCCCCTATAATATCCTCTTACGTAATTCACTTTAACATGCATAATTATTTTATATTGAAATAAAATTTAATACAAATAATTTATATGTGCACGCTACTAAAGGTATGGTCACACATGGCAAATATTTACTCAAAAAAGCGTAACCACTTGTTTTAGCACAACTTTGACGTTGTTTACTCTTACAACAATTTGCAAGATCAAACAGCATCAAATAAATTAAAGCTAAATATTTATGTGTCCTGTCCTAAAAAAACGAAGTTTTTTTTTAAATAAATAAACGAGTTCAAAAATATGTTATTAAGTGGTTACGTCTTTTTCGGCAAACATTTGACAAGTGTGAACGTACCTTAACAAAAACAATCAAACATGTATTGACACGGAATACAAGTATTTATCAAAACATTTAGTTGCTTTTGTTATTAAAGTCTTCATTTAAGTGTTTGACTGACATAATGATAAATTTTCCCTAAAGAAGCAATACCAAAAGTCGATTGGAATAATACTTTCGGAATTAAACCTTAACAAATAGCAGGTGTGAAATGTCTTTAAATTCTACGAAGATTGGTTTTATAATCGACTAAAATTATTTTCTTAATAATCCTTTAACATTTTTAGTTATGAGGAATGATTAAATTGATTGAATTTTTCATAATCATTACTTCAAAAACCGAAATCGAATGCTGGTTGACCGTTTTTTTTTTTATTTGAAGAATCGGCCGGTTTTAAATATTTTATATTTCGAGTTATTCTACAATTCAGTTTTTTAGGATTCTTTAAACGGCTTTTATAATTAAAAACTTTTCTTAATTTTTTTCAACAAAAATATAAAATTTTTCAAACTCTTAGAACTTCTTTTGATTGCTTTTTATAAATTTTAGCAATTTTTCTTCTTTTGGAATCGAAAATCTCACGCTGATTCAAATATGTTGTTAAAACTTACAAATATATAACTGAACGAAGCCTGTTTTTACACATCGTCACCTGAAATGCCCAAAGACGTAACCCTCAAAAAATCAAAATTAGTTTTTTGATTGAATCTGGAACACAAGGCTAAAATAAAATGCTCCTAAACATTTTAAGCATCTACGTTCCAAACTAACGATTTTATTCTAGAAATGGATTTTCAATTAAACAGTTTTCATTTTATAACATTTTATAATGTTTTTTGCTTCTGTAAAATTATGATAATGAGGGTTACGTCTTTAGGCATTTTAGGTGACGACATATTACTTACATAATAGTACTATTATGTAATAGATCTAATACTTTTTTGTAGAAAGCTTAAGTATTAATAAAGAAATAGTTATCACTCATATAATGAAAACCCGTTTAACCGTATGCGGAACTGGTTATTTTAGAAAACCGTTATTTTATTAGGGTTTTTAACCGGAACATTTTTAAATAATATCTTTTATTGTTTTCTTTAATTTTATAATTACAATTACTACAATTTGAAATAAATTACACAAAACTTAATACATAATGCACATATATACAATAAATTGATTTCAATTTAAAATTTCCTGATTTGTGTATAACTTAATTTAAATTTAAATGTATGTTTGTATTCCAACTAAATACGAATAAACTTATGTATGTAAATTCATTATTACATTCGTATAAAGTAAGCAATTGTATCAGCAAGCAAATGGCATAATTATTTTACTATAAATTTAATAGGAGTTTTTTTTTGCGTTATTTATACAATATAACTGGTGTGTATTTAGTAAACTTGTCTAATATAAAAATGTTTAGTGTTTTAGTAAACCTTTGGCAATTTTACAAAATAATGTAAATTAATATTTTATTATTTCATGTATATGTAGTTAAATAATAAGCTTAATGAGAATTATATGACTACAAACAAATAATTATAAATAATAAAAATGAAAGAGAGGTAGTAGTAATATCTAAGGCAGTCTAAGTTTAAAATAGTTTTATAAATAATTTTCTTTTCTTTTGTCATATAAAACATAATTTATCATGGAATCCTTTTACAAACACAGACCAAGTTCAAATACAACAAATATGTAGTGTATAAATTAAAATAAAAAAAAAATTAAAGGACTTAGAAAGATCACTAAAACTATAGGAATAATTTATATGTAGGCTTGTTTACAAGCAAGAATTTGGCAAACAAAAGTAAGTGATACAATTAAATATATGTACATATATGTACATTTTCACATAAATTGAGCATTAAAAAACTTCGTTGGCTATTTTTTCTTTGCTTTGTTTACTTATTGTTTACAAGTAAGTTTATTTTTTTAATAAATACAAAAAAGGAACTGCTTTTCATGAAACTAAAGGCCTAATTTAGTTTAGTTCTAAAAATAGTTTTCTGGAGTTTATAAAAGTTTTAACAGCACTAGTTAGAGTTGCTGGTTTTCACGTTTGCTTGAAATTTCAATATTATTTGTTGTTGTTCTTTAAAAAATTCAGACCATAATAGGTAAATCTGGCTAGTACTGGAACAGGAATTTATTTGAGATAAAATTCATTTATACAAAACTTAAAATTTCCTTTTATAGATTTTTTGTTTTGTAACACATTTTTAAAACTCATTTCCGACTATATAAGAAACTAAAAGTCTGAACAGTCCTTGGCAATTTTAAACACCTATACACTAATACTTATACCTACATACACAAAATATTATTTACAACAATTAATAAATAACAATAGAAAATAAAAAAAAATCGTATTTAAAATTTCCTAACTACTCGCTATAATATAATAACAATTAAAAATCAAAATACTCGCAAAAGATAAGTGAAAGAACTTAAAACCGAAAAATCTCTTATAGAACTACTACTCGTACATTATAGCATGCACTTTAGAAATTAGAGAGGAAGGAAGTGCTTATGGGGTTTGGTATGATGGATGAAGTGTTTTAGTTTTTATTTATGTATAATACTTTTATCTTCATAACGTATTATGGAATCTCCAATTTGTTTTCTCGATGCCAAATGTATGCACTTATGTCGTTGTAGTTGACGACTGCTGCCACCACTCCTTCTGTTGCTAACAACATCAGCATCACTATTTTGTTCTTCATTTGCATGTTCCTCGTTAAGCATACATTTTGGTATGTTATTATTTATATGGTTGTTGTCAATGTTATTGTTTTCATAATTTTTATCAATGAAATTCTGTATGGCCGTGCCATAACGTAGATTTGGCTCTACGCCACGCAACATATGCACCGGCAGCTGTGATGACACAAACATATCCAGAATATTGTTTATTGTTTTATCGGCACGTGTAAGCAATTGTTCGATATCGTTGTCGGTGCGCGTAATCGGCAAAGATGTCTCAACAAGTTTACGAGCTGGTAATGAAGAAAAAGAAAAATTGTTTAATGGAAAAAATATGTAAGTTGATAGATAAAAACCAATAATGTAAGCAAGATAACTTTCAGTTTAATTTAATGGCAGAGTTTCATAGGGAATTATATAAAGCATTGTTCTTATAAAATCCGGTTACATAAATGTTTTAATAAAGATAAAATTAAAGATAAAATTAAGTTTGTTTCTTTAATCTATTACGAAACAGTCGTTGTCGTAAAAAGAAAAAGACACTCATAATAAGGCTGAATATTTCGTTAAAGCAGTGCTTTAACTTTCTCCAACTCGTTAATTTTTTTTATTGTCAAGAACTACAGTACCACTCCGCTTTAAATTTCCTTTGTCAATAGCCCAATATTTTTTAATAGGTTGAAGCTGGGCCAATTATGGGGTTCATATTTTTAATACCCATCCATAGCAGAATTTATTTAATGACAGGGAGCTAAATTGGACCAAAACTTTTCTGGTGACTTGCTAATAAGTTAGCAAATAATTATGGAGGCGTTCTTTTTAATAAATTGACCAAAACATTGTTTTTTTCCAAAAATGTATCTATTTTGGTATATTTATATTTTTGGTCGACAGACCTAGATTTTGCTTTATTAAACGTATTACATACAATGTTTCTAAGTTCCTGGTTTCTTTTAATAATAGTTTTGATTTATCTTTTTAGTAAATTATCTGTGCGTAAGATTTGCTTGTTTTTTAACATAATTTACGGTACTTTTTGGATGTTTTAGGATTTTTGCAATTATTGCAACTTTTTGGCAATTTTACATGTAAGATGGAGTTCACACGCTGCGACTTTTACCTGCAACTTTTCTCCTGCGACTCGAGTTTAAAGATGAAATACGTAGCTACCCCGTACTCTACACTACATATTTAATCTATAAACTCGAGTCGCAGCAGAAAAGTTGCAGGTAAAAGTCGCAGCGTGTGAAATCCCTTTAAGTCAAAAAAGCAAACAGTTTTCTTTGCAATTTTTTTTACAATATTAACCGTATTGTTAATGTTATGGAAACCTCTGCAAATGCTACTCATGTTCTAAAATTTAACGTAGGTTGAAACCTGCATGTTTTTGTAAAACAACAATAAAAATTAAATAAAATTCTACTAAGTTTACATATGTATATTAAGAGAGAAATAGAAGTTTGACTATTTAGAGTAAGTACGAGAATTTAATGAATAGCAAATAGAAAAAAATAGCAGCACGATTCACCCATTTCGAACGATTTTTCTGGAAAATCAAGGCTTTCATATGTAAAAAAAATTTATTAGTTTTACAATTGCTTGGTTTTTAAGTGTTTTTATGTATTCAAAATTAATGAAAAAAGAAAGTTGATTTTGCTGATGGTCATGGAAATACTTAAGGCATTATTATTTGCATGAAAAAATTTAACCTATTGGCAATTCAATTCATTTTTGTTCAAACAAAATATAAAATTAAACCAGTTGAAGCTGAGAGTTGTTCGTAAAAAATATTTTCTCTCAAAAGGGAAGACGTTAAATTCATATGAAAATAATTTTGTCCGAACAAATATGTATGTTGTTCAGAACGAATGGGTAAATCAACCTTTTCCCGAAAATTATAACATTTTTTTCAAATACTGAAGCTTAAAACCACTATAGTTTTTTGAAATAACAATAAAAACCTAACCTTAAGTATGTATCTTAATTTTAAAATGTTTCGCACTCACCTTGCACATAATCTCGACTATAAAATGAAATAACATCATAATTCCATTTATCAAAATATCCAGTACTTTGACTAACATCACATGTCTCACATTCTTTACAAAAGCCAGCCAATTTGCAAGGATACATCATAAAACCAACGGGAGAATAAACCTGAAAACCTTGTATGGTATTCATGCGAACCTAGGAAACATATAGAAACATACAATGGTAATTTATATAATTTATAATTAAATATTTCAAATAATACTTACACGATTAAGAAAGTCTGGTTTAAAGGTTATACCATTTGAAGCCATTAAGACCAGACTTTCTAAACCAATTTTAGGCAGGGCAAGATCAGCTATAGCCACACTTAGTATTTCATTATGGCCATATAATGAGTTGAGCATAACATCTTCCGACGGTATGGGATCACTTAATACAAAGGGCAAACGTATAGACACCCAGGCAATGCGGGAACCATCTGTTTTATATTTCGAAGATAAATCTATGGCAAGTGTTTTTAAAGATTTGAAAGGATCTGTGTCTCCTTTGCTAGAAGAATCATAACGATACATAAAAATCTTGAACAGGAAAAGAAAAATTAGATTAATTTCATTTAATTCCAAGAAATATCAACTATTTAAATACCATTAATAAGAATGTATTGTCCTGATTGTGCATGCATATCTTCTCATACTGTGTAACGAAATCCAAAGCATCATCCAATTGATGTTCGAAGGTGGGCACCAAAATTGCTATGCGTGTACTTTCCGTCACATACGGTGAGGGCACCACTTCTACACGACCCAAAGGTTTTACAATTTGAAAACTCTTTATGATGCTATTTCTTTGTGTTAGAGCCGACAGTCTCCCCGTATCACGCATATTTAAGTGTATTTGATAATCCATGCCTCGCGTAGCATCAAACCTTCTATAGATACTGTGTATGCCGGTATTAACCAGTGTAGGAAATTTCGTTTTGGCATATTGTATTGTTATATCGAGAACCTTTTTCAAGTCCAACGATTCAATTGTACTCAGTGTCTCGATATTATTCTCACCGTTTGGTAAAAATATATGAGTACGATTAATAAGATGCCACATAAGTATATCATGTCGTGTCTCGGGAGCACTGGCCAGGGGTACGCCTAGCGGCCATCTTATTTCCAATATATTATTCGATATGCTGCCATTGGCAATGCGATATGATTTCTGTTCCAATTCTCCGCTATTAAGTTGGACAACTTCTAAATGATACTAAGATAAAGTAAAGTTTAGCAAAACATTTTCTAACAAAATTTTAGATTAAAACTATTAAAACTACATACAAAAATCGAAATTTATAATTGTTGAAATAAAGCATCTTTTATGTACAAAGATTTTTAGGATTTTAATTTTCAATTCATAACTTACCTTTGAGAAATAAGCATGAAGTCTATAAAAGTCATCAGTTGTTGTGACCGGATATACTGTGGTGGCATTACGAAACGCCTCATCTTTAGCTAATATATTTAAATCTTTAAATAATTTCGTACTTGTCTTTAAAGCGAACGCTCTCTGTTGAATTCCCTGTAAAGATATAGAGTAAACAAAAATTTCAATCAAACATATTGTTACCAAATGTTTTTCTTTTATGTTAGCATGAAGGAAAATATATCTAAACAAAAGTTCATTTTGTTGACATTATTTAGCATAAGAATACTATGCAGAAATGTATAAAGAAAAAATATATGTACAGGTATCCCTCGATTTACGCGGTACGTTGGGACCGAATAAAAACCGCGTAAATAAAGATTATTTATCAATACAAAACTCTGTTTTGGGACCAGAAATATAATATACCGCGCAAATTGAAACACTAGCTATATACAAAATTTAAATTTGGGACCGAAAATCAGTATTTAAAAAAATGCTTATGTATAATATAATTTGAATTAAATTTATTTTATTTGTACTTTTCAGTAGATATAACAAAATATTATTTGTAAAAATAATATTTGAAAAAAAAAATTAAAAATTTTGTTCTAAATAATGGTGAAATGGGCGTAATTTGAGGGTTGCCACTATTTTTAAATCGCGTTATACTAAAAAAGCGTAAAAAAGCTCGTTATACAGAAAAACAGTCACTATTATTAAATCGCGTTATATAGAAACCGCGCAAATAAAGTACTGCGTAAATCGAGGGATACCTGTATGTATATTTTCAAATCTTGACAAAATTTTAAAGAGTTCATATACATACATACATCATATGTTGACTGCAACTCTAGGAAATATGTACTTATGTTGAAAAAATTTTCTGTCAACATAAGAATGCATCAAATCGCCATTAAATTTTTATAGACCATTAAAATATTTCTTTGGCTTAACAAAGATAATTCATTGTTTTAAATTCACGCCAAATTGTTTGGAGGAAGTTTATGTACATTTCGATATAAAAACATTAGCATGGCAACGTTACTTTATGATTACAAATTGGATCAAATATAATAAACTTTTTTCAGAGGTTTCTGAATTTATAAATTAGAATCCCATGTAGATTATCTTGACAAATTTTCAATAATTCATAACAATTATACAAATAAATTCATGTAATCTACAATTAGAGAAGAAAAGACAATTTTTTGTTGCGCCATCCTTATATATACGTACATACTTATTTATGTAAGCATCTACGAGGTTTGATTCAACAGTTGTTCTAACTTTTTTTTTATCGAAAAAACCCATTATTGAAATTTTCGAATTTATTTATGTATATTGAACTTGGAGGTCATTAAACTGAAACCTCAACCAATTTGGTTATGATAAAATAAAGAATTAAAAAAGTCAGGAATTTTCAAACGCCACAAACATTTTCCATTGTTCAGATTTTATTATTATAATCACAGTTTTCCTTCTATGCACTGGTGTTTCAAACTCAAATCTAACTTGACAAAATTAAATAAATTTGTGTCTTCAGAATAACACGAAATACATTTTTGTCGTTCATTTGTTTCAAAATATTATTCCATATGCGTGTTTCCATGGTTATGCACGCGACATTTGTACACGTTTAATTGTCTTTGAATATTGTGAAAATGGATTGGAATTTGAGAATGGAATTATAGAATCGTTCATTGTATGTGATGAGACTTTTCAAAAAGTATATATATTGGAAAATTGAGCACTGGGTACCCAAGTTCCATGCAATCAAAGTTGACTTACGCACGTGACAAAAAATGGAAGTGCCTTTTAGAGCCGTAAGAAAAAGTGCGAAATTAAGCGAATTATAGGAAATTTTTATTTCAGAAAAAATGTTTTTATAAAGGTTAATAACGGACCTTTATAATCATGCTTTGTTGAAAAACAACTATGCATAAATTTGCTAAGAAAAAAATAATTTGTTGATTACGCACGTTACATTACGCACGTGACACTTTTTACTTTTATACATATTTTAGTAATTTTATATACATATATGTATGTATATATATTTTTTTTTACCAAAAAATTAAACTTTTATTCAAAAATGAAAAATAAAAATATACTACAATTAATCTAATTTAATTTTTTCCTTAAAAAAATTACGCGAGCGTTGTGATTTTTTAAGTCACGGTGGACCATTTCATGGAAATACCCATATATAGACAGTGTATCAGCTTTAATTAAATGTATATTTGTATATGAATTATTTTCAAGTCAGGCAGAGGATAGGTTTCGGTTCCATGATAATGAGTTTAACATTTTAAACTACCCGGGATATGAATTTATTTTGTTTCGGTGAAAATTGAAAACACTTGGATGGTATAACTTACACATACAGATATACGAGGGCGGTTCGAAAACTTCTTAGCCTATCACAGAAAGAGAATAGTTAGTTTTTCAAAAACATTTTTATTTTTCAATATAATCTCCTGAAACTTCAATACACTTAGACCAAAGCTTATCTAGCAATTCTATACCTTGATCAAAATAGTTTTCTTCAAGCCCTTCAAAATTGTGGTTTACAACTGTAATTGGATCTTCATTTGAGGTAAAACGCTTGTTAGCTAAGAATTTTTTTAGATTTGGGAACAGGTAAAAGTCACTGGGAGCTAAATCAGGAGAATAAAGTGGGTGGTCAAACAACTCGTTGATTTTAGCCATTGTGTGCTGGTGTGTTGTCTTGATGACAAATTATTTTTTTGTGTTGTAAGACAGGACTTTTTTGTTGAATTTTTACATTTTTGATCCAAAATGTTGCAATAGTACTCTGAATTTATTGTTTTTCCCTTTGCAAATAACAAATGCGGCAACTATTTTGCAGAAAGCTTTTTCATATGTAGTTCTTCATGGAAAATTAAATGGACTCGATTATTTGAGATGCCCATGATATTAGCTATTGCACGCACTTTTATTCGTCGATCATTTAATACCATATCATGCACTTTGGCTACAATTTCTCTTGTTGTTGCTGTCTTTGGACGTCCACTACGTGGTTCGTCCTCAATGCTTGTACGACCACGTTTACTCGTAAATTCAGCAACCCAATTTTTTACTATTGCATATGAAGGAACACTTTCACCTAACAAATTCACCATGTCATTATGAATTCCTTTTTCCGATAAACCTTTTTTATTTGAATATTTAATGACACCACGAATTTCTAATTTTTCCATTGTAAAAAAAATCGCAGATGCGTCTTTTTTTAAAAACACCTGTTTCTATATGAAGGAGTTGCCAGATCGAAAAAACATGTGTTCATTGCACAGATGGAAGTTTGCAAAACACTTTAACTTTTTTCTGTTTATATCGCGCTTTCTGTTCTTGGCTAAGAAGTTTCCGAACCTCCTTCGTAGACAGAGAAATGTCACACTTTATTGTTTTAGTAGTGTAACAGTTTTTTTTCTCGATGTACAAACATTTTTCCGTCAGAACCAATCAGATTAATCATCTTTTCCAGAATTTAATATCCTTGTTCCGGTGTAGTTTTGCTAAAGACAATCGTGCCCTTATGTTATTTTTTTCTACTTACTGATTTTCATTGAGGCGTCTTCATACAAGTCTACTGGAAACATTTAACCCAAATTCCTTATTTATTTCAGTTATTATTGTGGCTTCTTCCGATATTTCTTTACATTTAGCAAATTTGCATTTGGTTTAACACATTTAATGGTATTATAAAGCTTTATCTTATCCAATTATTGGGTGAAATTCCCAAATAATTTTTCTCAAGTGAGCAGAGGACCGCACTGCTCCCATTTCGGTTGGCAAAATTAAATATTTTTGTTAAACACACAAGTATTTACCACAGAAATTAGCATTAATTATTAATGTTTAAAATCGAAATAACTGGGCGCTATTTCATTGTCCAACCAAAAAACTTAATTTTTAACAAAATATGACAAAATAAAGAACGTGCAAAAGTTCACAGAACATTTCCAACGATTTTTTTAAAAGCAAAGTGGATCAACAGAATATCATGAAATTTCATGTTGTTATCATTTCATTTTTCAACATAATACTTTTGGAACTTCATAGAACATTGGTGCGCTATTTCTTTGTATATATGTATGTAGCTATACATGGATATCTAGAAGCTAAACCAACTTAAAAAACTATTCGATTCGAAGTTTAATGTTTTAAATAATTAAAGAAGGAGATAGGATTATGGATTGGTCATAGTTTTCTTATTTTGACAAATATGGTCATAAACATCGAAACGTTCTCTCTACACGGCAGAATATGAACTATTCCTAAGTATTTAAAATTTAAAAATATGTAGAATGATTGATTAACTTATATAAATTGCCAATCATTGTCATGGGAATAAAAAAGGTATTCACCCCTATCGCGAATAAAAATTCCACATGAAATTTGTTCCCATTTATTTTTTTAACATTGAATTTTAATAGGAAAAATGTGAAAAGGTAACAAATTTCATGTGGAATTTTTATTCACGATAGGGGTGATTGTGTTATTATAACCTCGTATATACATACACATATATGTATGTGTTTAAAAAGGATGACATTTTAACTGAGAATGAAAGATTTTTTGTTTACTTTTTCACACACTTCTCAAATTAGCATATATCCAAAATTGTATGTATAAGTTGCCATATGTTCAGAATATGAGTTGGAAATATATTGCAAAAACTTTAACATCTTAAAGTATTTATTTAGCAAAAGTTTTTAAACTTCTATTTATATTTGTACAGTAGTCATCAGTAATCAGTAATGGTTTATTTATTTTTTCTGGATTCATAAAAATATTTTTTTAAAATATTTTCTTTATAGCCACAATGAAAAATGTTTCTTGTATTATTGTTTAATTTTAATTTTTTAGTGAAAGTAAACTAAGTAAATATTTGTATGGCGTCATTTATTTGTGTTACGACCAATTTGTTGCAAATTAAACAATCGACTAAACATATGTACTTTAATTATTTTCTGTTGACATTTGGTTTAATTGCTAGCAAAGTGCTTGATTAAATTTGTAGTTAAAACGTGTATATAAAAAAATTTTAAAATAATAGTAAAAAGCATGAAAGTATAGTCGGTCAAGCCCGACCATTAAATACCCTAGAATCGCAATATGTGCAAAAGCAGTTTTTCAGAAATTAGAACTATATCGGAACTATGACCTATTATGGACCAATCTTTGTGGCATGACTTCTAACCATAGCAATATTGTTTGTGTTTAATTTTATATCGATATAATTACTTTTAAAAGATTTATGCATGTTAAAGTGATTTTCAGAAATGGGTCTTTTATGACAGCTTTAACTAATTATGGACCGACCATTATAAAATTAGGTGTCATAATTTCTGCATATATGAAACTTATTTGTGGTGAATTTTATTTGGATATTAGCATTTTTAAGTGATTTATGATTGTTAAATTGATTTTCGAAAGTGGTTCTTATATGGAAGCTATAAGTAATTATGGATCGATCATTATAAAATTGGGTCGAATTATTTGTGTATATAGTTATATGTGAACCATATTTGTGTTGAATATTATTTGGATACCAACATATTTATGAGAGTAATGCTCGCGACAGTGATTTTCTGAAGTGGGCTTTATATGGGAGCTATGGTCAATTATGGACCGATCTGCACAAAATTTGTAGGTGTGATTTGGGTTTATATATAACTCCCTATTTCGGGAGAACATTTGTATGAAGGCTAAGTTAAATAATCAACCAAACTCCTTGGTTCAAAAAAATATTATGCACACAATTTTATAAATTTTATGTATCTTCAAAATTGCGAGATGTGCTTTGTGCATAAGCTAGCTGGACATCCAGCCAGCCCGCCAGACGGACGAACATCGTTAAATCGACTCAGAAAGTGATTCTAGATCGATCGGTATACTTTTAGGTGGGTGTTGGACTAATATTTTTGGCCCCTACAAACATCAGCACAAATTCCATATATTTACCTTCCCCGCTCTGGTGGTGTAGAGTATAAAAATATTATGCAGTACAACTTTCCATCATATTTATTTATGAATACAATGTTATTAGTGTTAAATATTTTTAATGTTGTTAAATAAAAAAGTTAATTGGAACTATTATATAGGTAATTAATTGAAACTAAATTAGGACAGACAATTTTTGACAATGCAAATTTTAAAACGTTTGAAATTATTACTAGGATGGGATAGATAGATAATTCAAGCTTTTTGCTTTTTAAATTATTCATTTACATAAACTCCAATCATACTACAAAAGTTTTTTATAAAACATTTCGTTTTTTTTATAGTAATTTGTTTTTAAATATAACGATCGTTATTCTGAAAATCAAAATGCAAAGAAAATTGTGTAAAAATTCCTTGAAAACTTTTTAAATACATATATATATTTTTTAAACTTCATATCTACAAAGTTTTTAATGATTTTTCTCATTAAAACTTATATTTACAAAAATATTAAGCATTTGGGATTTTTGAGTTTTTTTTATGAAAAACAGATTTTGATATAGAAATGTTAGTGATCGCAGATTGAGGGCCTTTTCTCATTTAAATGTATGTATATTTGCAAAAAAAAAATAGGAAATTTTTACTTTTTTACTTTTTATTTAATACAAAATCGATATTAAGAGATGAATATGGGTGATCACAGATTGAGCTCCTTTTCTCATTTAAACGCATATTTACAAAGATATTAGGGATTTAAGAAAATTTTGCTTTTCATTAAAAAATTCGATGTTGAAACGCAGTATTACAAACGCATATTTACAAAGTTATTAAGGATTTAAGAAATTTTAAGTTTTTATATGAGAAATAGATTTTGAGTCTGAAATATGAGTGAGTTGTGAGGATTTTTCACTATGCGGGCGATATCTATACTTAGACACACATGTCTTTCTCAGTAAAAAAAAAGTAATTAAACAAATTATCAAATTAAAAACATGACTCAGAAATATTGCTTAAAATACTTTTTGTCTTTCTAAATAAATGATATTATACGCAGTCAGTTTTATCTTGCAAAATTCCATAATAATGATAGTAATGTTTACTTATTCTAAAGATAAAAGAATTTTTAATGTATCTTTTAATATTGCAAATTTAAATAGTTTATTAGCATACCTATGTTAGCAATAATTTGTTTTGTTCTTCTTTTTCTAATCAGCTTTTAAAAGATTTGCTTTTAGATTTTTTTATTTTGTTTTGTTGTTATTATACGAAAATTTTGTTAAAAAATAACAATATTTATGTTTTTGTATGTAGTTGCATTTTAACGTTTTTTTTTCAATATATTTGTTTTTCCTAATTCGTTAAATTTAAACAATAAACATTTTATGTTTCTGCCCAAATGTTTGCCAATGTGCCGGTACTCGTGTTGGTGGCGTTAAAGGGAAATAAAAAAACAGAAATCTTATCTTATTTTTTGAAGATGTAAGATTTTTTCTCCATACAGAAAATGTGTCAGTCTATAATATGTGAAAGAACTTAAAGAAAGTAATTCAATAAAGCGAAATTTGCAAGAAATTAAATATTAAATATGTCACATTTCTTAATCTTATTTATTTGATTTTAATGTTATAGTGAAAACATTTTTAAAATCCCCAAATATTGTTAATATTTTCATTATTTTTTTTTTATAAAAAGGTCATGTTTTTTACATTAAATTATTTTTACACGACATTTCTTTTTTTCAGTTATTTGCAAAATGTTATTACCAAAACTTTGTTTCTACTTCTGTTTTAGTTTATATTTTGAATTTCTCACCTTGAATTTAACCATTAAACAAATAAAATTTTGGAGTGGCATGTTATTCAATAATAAAAAATACACATTAAAAAACTATATAATAACATGTACATACACTGCCTGCCACTTGAATAAGGAATCACATTTTTTTAACTTTAATTAAATGTATGTATCTCCTAAACTAAAGTTCAGAAAAGCATAATTTTTTGCACAACCAAATTTCAAGGTGTTGCCTTTAGTTTCCTGTGTTATTTAAATAAGGAATTTTTTTAATATTAATCAGGAAGGCTATTATTTGCATTTTTTTTCAATATAAACGGCTAGAGAATTTTTAATTTTTTTTTTTATTTTAAATAGTTTTTATTCAAAATGGGACGTGGTAAGGATCTTAATAACTCTGAAAAAGAAAAATTCTGATTTTGAAATCTCAGGGTCAGAATCCGGCCCAAATAGCCAAAACCATTAATAAAGGAAAACAGTTGTGTACAATTATTTAAATAACGTAAAAAGATATGGAAAAAGCATAAAAGGGCGGAAGAAAGTGGCAATAACTCCAAAAGAAAGACGAAAAATTCTTAGAATTGCATAAAATTCTGTTATATCAGTATCCAAAATACGTAAAAATGTGGAGTCAGTGCCAGTCCAAGAACAGTATTTTGAAAAACGCAAATCACAACGTCTTCAGTTTGCCAAAAATTAAAAATTAATGTTGTATTTTCTGATGAAAAAAGTTTAATATTGATGGCCCCGACGGGTATAACTATTACTTCAATGACTTAAATAAGGAGGAATTATTTTTGAGCCACAGACACAGCCGAGTGGGCGGAATAATGGTATGGGGTGCCATTCGTATTATTGTAACATATAATTAGTTCTTGTATTCCACAAAACAACTGCAACCACTTACAGAAAAAAAAATCTTTAATTTATACCTAAAATTTAAAAATAAATTACAGTTTGCTTAGTTTTAAAATAATCCTTATTCAATGAAAAAGTACCACAGAAATACATGTCTTTAAATAAATGCATAATTTTAGTATCGAGTTTTTCAATAAGAGCGCTACAAAAGTTTTTTTTTTAAATAAAACAAAAACAGTTTTGGATATCAATGAAATTCTTTATTCCTGTAAAAGTACGTTCGATGCCATTATGTATGGAACTCGATTTTTTTTGCATGGCCACCACGGGCACGCTTGCAGAAGTCCAGACGCTGAACCCAATTTTCGACGGTTTTTAAGCATAAATCGGCCGATACTGCTGCAATTTTACTTTCGATATTCGTACGAAGTTCATCAATCGTCGCTGGCGTGCTGGCTTAGACCATAGACTTGACGAATCCCCACAGAAAATAGTCTAACGGCGTCAAATCGCACCACCGCCACGGCCAATCGACTCGACCATTTCGTGAGATAACACGTTCTCCAAACTTGGTTTCAAATAAATTGATTGTGACATTCGCTGTGTGGCTTGTGGCGCCGTCCTGTTGGAACCACATGTCCTCCAAGTCCATATCATCCAATTGGGGCCAAAAATATTCTGTTATTATTGAATGGTAGCGATTCCCATTCACAGTAACGTGCCGGTCTTGATCATCACGGAAGAAGTACGGCCCAATGACGCCGCCGGCCCATAAACCGCACCAAACCGTAATTTTTCCGGGATGCAATAATGACTCATGGAGTACGTGTGGGTTGCTGTCTGACCAATAACGTATATTTTGCTTATTGACGAAGCTATTTAGCCAGAAATGAGCCACATCGCTGAAGATGATTTTTCGATGAAATCCCGAATCATTTTCAAGTTGTTGCTCAGCCCAATTCACGAACATACGACGCTTCTGGTGGTCAAGCGGCTTCAGTTTTTGCGCCAATTTTATCTTGTAAGGCAGTAGGCCAAGATCTTTACGCAAAATTCGCCACAACGACGTCACAGAGATGCCCAACGCTTGAGAATGACGTGTGAGAGACACATTGGGGCTTTCATCAACTGAAGCCTCAGGGGCAGCAATATTCTCAACACTACGGGCACTTCTTTGTCTCACTGGCACGGAAACATTTTTTACTGTGCCTGTGGATTCAAATTTTTCCACTAGACGCTCAATTGTTGATCTGGTAGGACGATTATGACATTTATAAATTGGACGTAGCGCTCTTAACGTTGAGGCCACTGCCTCCGAATTTCGGTAGTAAATTTTAATAATTTCGATTCGTGGTTGGCTAGTATATCTTTCCATCATGAAATGGCAAACCTTACTGAAGAGAAATGTCAAAAGGGCGGCAAAAAATATGGCGTCGTTTGTTGTCTCTATCGGTCTACTTTTGTAGCGTCCCTGTTGAAAAACGCTGTACAACAAAATATGTATATTTTTTATTTCTTCAGGAAACTTAATATTTGGTTGTGCAAAAAAATATTTTTTTCTGAACTTTAGTTTAGGAGATATACATACTTAATTAAAGTTAAAAAATGTTAAGCTTTTATTTTGTGTTGCCTCTTTAAAAGCTTAATAATATAATTTGATCCAGCAATACAAAATATTAATCAATAATTAAAAAATGTTATTCCTTATTCAAGTGACATGCTGTGTATGTAGATCTTGCTTTTTGTACCTTATTTAATTTAAATATTTTATGTTTCTTAAGAACTCACGACGCTAACTCTTTTGTTAAGTGATGGAGAGCAGAGATTTAAAGGTATTATTTGAAAAATCTTTTCATAAAATAGTATGAAAAACATAGTGCTGAAATTATTAGATGTAATTTTTTTTTGACAAACTGTTTTAAAAGTGTCATTTTTTATGGATTTATAAAATTCTTTAATAATAGTCGTAATTGTAAAAGAAAGATAATCTGTTATCACTCGATATTTTGCATGGAAATACAAAACTGGCTCTAGATCCTTTAAGAATGGTCTAAATTGAAAAAGAATGATAATCTGTGATCAGCAAAAATCGTTTCTTTAATTAGAAGTATTAAAATAGCTATAAGTCCTTTGTGGTCTAAATAGCAAGAGGAGGATAGTCAGTGATAAATTAAATTTTATATGGATTTATGAAATATTGGTCTAAATTGAAAGGAAGGATAATCTGTGATCACTACAACAAAATCCGATTTTTTTTTATACAGAATTCTAAATTAGGCGCTAGAACCTTATATACTCGTATATGTAGTGACCTGAATTTACAGTTGTTAATGTAAATAATTATTAGTCAAAACTATAGATTACAAAGAAGCATTTTTCATTTATTAATATAGATGGATGTTAAGATTAATAAAATCATCGAACAATGTTTGGTATATAAATGGATTCTTTTCAATCACAAAATTTTAAATACAATGTACATACATATACATATACTCGTACATATGTATGTACATATTTTAAATTTTGCATCATACATCTATCATACAATGAGATGATGAAGATGAATGAATGATTTAATTTAATTTCACTTTTATTTATTGTATCTTATTTATAAACTATTGAATTGAAAAACTTGGCGGAAGTTTATTAGCACTAGCATTCATTCCTATGTTAGCTGTTTGTTATTTTTATAATTTGTAAAAACATTTAAGTAATTTGAACTAATTTTCATTTGAGAGCAAAAAAAAAACTAACAAAAATATTTAGAGAACCAAAAGCTATTTGTTTACTCTAAACTATCGCAAATTATTATTCACTTAAACAATTAATTGATTTTGCAGTGTGGTCTTTTCTAAATGTACAGTTAGTAAAATTTATAGAAACAAAAGAAATACGAACGAGCAATTTAAAAAGACTGCAGATTCTTATAATCTTCCAAAATACATACATATGTATGTTAAATCATAATTGTATGCACTACTCGTGTGTATGTAACTAAATATGTACGTATGTTTGTAAATACATATTTATTTATAGCTAATTCTAATTGATAATGGTGTGTTATAGTAATTTGAATTTGAGACAAAATTTAGAAACCAAGCACGACTTCATGTTTAGACATTTTTGGAAATAGCTAATTTATTAGCAAATTTTATGACACTGACACATTTTTAAATGTAACATCAATCTAAAAGATTCCTGTTTAATATGCTGTTAAGGTATTGTGAGTATGTACTTTCCCAGTTATTATTTATTATATTAAACTGTATGGAATATTAAAATTGCAATAACTTTTCTAAATTTGATTTAATTGATTTAAAAATGCGATAGTCTAAATATTCATTAAGAAAAATTCAGTCATAACTAAATAATTTTTGATAGATGAATCCGAAGGTTGAATTTTACGTTAAACGTACATATATGTGACAATTTATTTTTGCATATAATATTTTTTTTTTTTTAGATTAAAACATTGTTCACATAAAATTCGTCCACTGTTTTAGAACCCTAAATATACAAAAATTTATCAATTTGGTAAAAAGGCAATAGTTTGACACCTCTCCAAATATGACTTCGGATATTTATATAAAACAATGCCTTAAAAAACGTTTGTTGCCTGTTATTTCATTACTCTTCAATAAATGTTGGTCCGTTTTAGACCTTTTTCAATGGCCAAAGGCTTCTTAACAATTGCTCTTGCATTTAGAAGACCAAATGCGGCATATTTTTTTTTTTACCAAATTCTCAATAGTGGTCTAGAAGAAGAAGAATAATATTGTACAAAAATATCACAAATTTTACCACATATAGCTTTTCCGATCCACATTTTTCATAGTGAATTTTCGAAAAAAGGTTCTTGTTGAAAACCCCTTTATTTTCAATAAATTTTAAATTTTAAAACTTTTATTTTGAAACATTTGTACAGGTTCCCTCTGATGGTCTGGTCATATTTCAGCAGATCAGGACCCACCAATTTCTTGGTCTTTTTTGGCTCGCCTGGACGATCTTTGTCTTCTGTGTCAAAATCACTACTTCAGAATCGCACAAACTGCCCTTGGCACGTTGATTCCGATGGAATACATTCACGGTAAGTTTCGGTGTGCATTTTTTTTAAATTTAAGAAGTAAAGCGAAACTTCCCGTATACGAGTATGACACCTTGTTGGCACAAACTTTAACATTTTCGAAGCAAAAAAAAAAAAACAAAAACTTTGTTTTTTACAGTATAATGTTCAATAACTAAAGGTACGGTCACATATGGTAAATATGTACTCAAAAAAAAACGTAACTACTATTTTAGCACAAATTTGACGATGTTTAACCTTACAACTGTTTTGTAAGAGCAAACATCATCAAATAAAACAAGTAAGAAAATATAGTCCGTCTGATCAAGTTTTTCAGAAATGCGTGCTATTACGGACCGATTATCCAAAAATTTTGTGACATGTGACACAATTTTGTGACATTCTGTGCATATAAACAATTTTTGTGTTAAATTTTATCTCGATATAAAACCCTTTTAAAAAAGAATTATACATATTAAAGTAATTTTCAAAGCGGGGGTTATATGGGCGCTTCGGTTAATTATGGACCGGCCGTCATAAAATTAGGTGTGTTGATTTCTGTATATATGAAACTTATTTGTGTAGAATTTTATTTGGACACCAAAATTTTTAAGAGAGTTATGCTCGTTAAAGTGCTTTTCGGAAGTGGGTCTTATATGGGAGCTATACTCAATTACGGAGTGATCTGCACAAAAATTTGTAGATTTGATTAGACTTCATGTACAACTTATATGTAGCAAAATTTGTTTGGATACGTTTATAAATAAAACATTTATGATTTATAGAGTCATATTTCAAAAGGGCATTTGTATTGGAGCTAGGTGAAATAATGGACCGATTTCAACCAATTTCAATCCCAACCGTCCAAAAAATATTATGTACCAAAGGCAATGATTCTAGATCGGTACACTTTAAGGTGGGTGTTGGACTAATATTTTTGGGCGTTACAAACATTAGCACAAATCCAATATACTCTTCCCACTATAGTAAAAAAAGTTTTCCAAATAAACTCAAGAATTTTAACAAACTTTTTTAAGTTAACGTGTTTTTCATCAAATATTTGGCATTTGTGACAGTGAGAATAAATGACAGATATGTACCCCTCAGAACGAAATATAAGGTTTCTAAAAACAAAAACCACGTTCAAAAGAGACGCCATCTGTTATGAATCCCGCGTATTTAAGGTATACATCCAATAATAAATTCAACAATCCATAATTTATCTGTGATATTTTCGAAATTTTTACTAAAATGTGACAGAGAAACAATTTTTTTTGCCCACCGTTGAAAAGAATTCATGTTATAAAGTTGTTACTGTCAAAACAAACATAAACTTTAAACACTTATTATTTTGCTTGCACGAATGTTTTTGCACATGGCAAATTTAAAAGAGTTTTAAAAACTTTAATAAAAAAAACTTTACTTTTAACTATGATTCAGCATTTTAGTACATAAATATTTTCATTATTTTTTCGTGATAACTACAATAAAATCAAAGAAGCCCAAAGCAATTGCGTCAGCCATTTGTTGATCGGTTAGGGGATTGGTTGGACGTTTGCCGGTTGTTGGTACGATCACCTGATTATAATAATAAAACAAAAAATCTGTTGCCTATCACACAAATTTGTTTTTCAGTTTTACAAACTCAAATTCAGTTGAATTAATAACAATTATAAACAAACATTTTATTTTAACATTGGCCAAAATATTTCAACAAGAACCACCAACAAAAATTAATTAATATTTTATGTAGTTTTCTTCAAAGAGCAGCTAGTAAATCAAGCTAAAAGTAAACAATTGTTTAAACAAAAAAAAAATTACTCTAAGTTTGCAAATTTTTTTTTGCAAATGTACAAATAAAATGAAATTACAAAAAAAAAAAGATGTTAAAGAAATTGTACGAACAATCTTCCTTTCCTCTTTTCCCATGATTATTTATTTTATGTTTTTTTTTTATTTTTTTATTTTTATTTATTTTGTTCGTTCGTTCTTTTTTAATTTTTGTTTATTTTTCCAATTAATATGTTGTACAATTCACATGTAGAATTTAGGATGGCATGGAGTAGAGTGAAGTAGAGTAGAATGTAATTTAGTATCAATCATGATTGTATGTGAATAATAATTTTAGTATATACATACATATGTATGTACATATGTATATATGTACATATAAGATATTTAGGCTTCCCATTGTTACCCGTCTATCTCTATTGGAGAGTTTGTTGTGTATGGTGTAAGACGAGTATTATCCAATTCGTTCATGATTGTTGTTTTTTTTTTTAACACACTTTGAAGTTCATTGCTACCAAAAAACAACAAATAAAATAACCAAAATGACCCTGAACATTGTATGTGGTTATTGCCGTTCAGTGACCTATAACTTATTCAAATTATAGGTATCAGATATTCCGGAGGGTATGAATTTTTTTTATTAGGATGCAGACAGACACTGTTTTTGGGATAATTATTTTAAAGTTGTGTGCCAAAAGATACTCGTGTATATACATAAGTCTAGACTCTAGAGATTAAATTGTTTAAGGAGAAAGTAATTTTGTAATTAAAGTTTGCACCAAAAATATCTGCAATTGTTTAATAAACAAAAGAAGAAAGAATACACCATTGAAAAAGTATGCTATAAGTTAACTTCTTACTACACAGATACTAAAGAGAATCGTTGTGATTTGTTGCCAATCAAATGATTCGATTTTTCAATTATAGTAACAAAAATTCAGTTACATAAAATAATTACAATTGAAATAACCAAAAAAAAAATGTTCTCTGTGTGATAAAAATTTATAATAGGTCGACCTAATACAAATTGAAATTTTAAGTTCTTAAAGGAATTATTATTTTGTTTCAGTGTTAGCTTAGTCTGACCAACACCCAGTCAAAAAAAAATACCAAAACTTCGTTTCCTCTCCTACTATTTCTTAACGATATATTCGTATGCATATATTATTTTATTTTAAATTTATAACCTAAAAATGTTTAAAACATACAAAAATACATAATATTTATTTTATACATAATTTTAAAGGGTACATATCAGTTATTTTTTCAGCACCAGGGCAGCCAAAAATATTGTTACGAAAATTATGTCAATATAACCCTTATGTGTGTACCAAGGTACCCGGGTACCTTTGGCGTTTTTAGTCAAAGTTTTTTCATTGAAATTGATAACTTGTATATCTGAAACTTTTTGAGAACTACTAACTTTTAAATAATTTAGTTTTTTTGCAGCCGTACGCCTTGACTTTTTTTTTAGTTTGCCTGAGAGACCAATTTACTTTTAACTCCCTTTAATGTGCATCAAGGTACCCGGGTATCTTTACGTGTTTTATATGAGAAAGCGGCCATTGCAAGTATATTATTTGAAGTTGTTAGTAGCTTGCAAACCTTAAGGCGTTAAGAAAAATTATATAAAATATCTCTTAACTACGCTCCAACAATGTATTTAGTGCGAAAATGCTTTTTCTCTACTTAACTCTCATATAGGTACCCAGGTACCTTGCAGCACATTAGAAGGTGTTTTTTTTTTTGCCGCACACAAGGGTTAAATTGAACGGCTTGTAACAGCGGGTATCAACATACAGCAACATACAACATGTTATTCAACAATAGAAACTTCTACTAATAGTTTCTTTTTACAAACATTGTTGATAAACGCTGCTCTGTTAATAGCAACATTAAGTAAGGAACTATCAATTGTCTTCTCTAGATGCCGCCGGAAATTACCGGAAGATGGCGTTAGTTTATTGCGAGTCATCATTTAGTGAACATCAAAGCGTTCTCAAACTGTAATTTAAGTGTGTGTTGAAGTAAAGTGTGAAGGAGTATTAAAAGACTGGGTGTTTACTTAAATTATTTTTTACATTTAAATAAATAAAGATTCGTTATATTTTTTTTAACTACTTGACGCTTTTATTTTCAATTAAAATAAATCTTATCTTGCAATCTTATTTTGCAATTTTAAAAATGTAATAACGTAACAGTGTGCTTTAAAAAAATATATGCGTATAAAAGTTGCAAGAATATGCACTAAAAACTAGTTTGTTTTTATTTCAAATTCAAACTTTTAAAAAAATATATAAATTTAGTTGGTTATTAATGAAGTTAAAGTTCAAAATTATTCATCAATTATTCGTTCAATTTTACTTTGAACAATATACATATTTGGTACAAAATAATTGATTTTCCTGATCTTTTAAAGCACCTATATACATCAAAAAGCTTGTTTACATACCTATCAAATTTTACTGCCCACAACTCAATAAGAATCCTTAATAGTTTAACAAACTCGATATAAAGATGGAGTAATTATTGGCATTTAGCGTTCACTGTATATGTAGTTGTTATATAATGTTTGCACCCACAATTTAATTATTATTTTAAGGGAAATAAAAGCACAAAGGGGTTTGTCAATGTATATTGGGCCTTAAAAAATAGTCCAATATAGAAAGGAAAATTAAAAAAAAAAAAAAAAAACAATAATATAAAATAATTGTTTGAAAAAAAGAAAGAAAATATGCAACAAAAATACGCTGTTATGAGCAAAATATGCTGTAAATACCAAAATATGCAAAAAAAATTTTCCGTAAAGAACAAAATATACGCACAATCGAATCCAAAATACATAAAAATTAATGAAACGAATAAATAACTAATCAATATGTTTATACGACACGCAAAAATGCGATTAGCAACAAAGCTTCATACGCGGGAAGACGATTTTAATGAAAATCATGGCGCTAAGGTAATGCTCTATATTTGATGAGATTGAAATGGTCCTATTTATTATGAGCTGCTGGAAATCTGGCCATACCATTACAGAGAATCTGTACCGAATGCAACTATTCATTTAAAGCAAACTTTGACCGAAAAACGCCCAAAATATGCAAAGCGACATGAAAGCGCAATTTTCCATGATGACAACGCTCCGCCACAAGTTCAAATTTCTGTTAAAAACTATTTGGAAAGAATTCGGACCTTGTCTCGTCCAACTACTATTTGTTATAAACAATGCAGAACGCTCTTTCCGGGATACGCTTCATTTCAGAATAGGGTATCCGATTTTTTTTGATTCGTTCTTGGCCTCAAAAGACGAACAGTTCTTTTAGCGCGGAATCCATATGTTAACAGAAAGATGGGAAAAGATCATAGTTATTTATGGCCAAAACTTTGATAAATTTATATTGTACAAAAATTTCAAAATAAAAATTTTTAAAAATTTCGCATTTTTTGTCATTTGAAATTTATATAGATTTTCAAATCGAAGCTTAAACTTTTTATATTTTTTTATATGAATCTGATTTTGTTCTTAAATGCTTATTACATTGGGATATTTAAAATTTTCAAATACAATAAAAAATTTCTAAATAACATCAAATATATAAACCATTTTTCGCACAGTAATCTGCTACTATTTTTTTGCACTTAGCTGTACAAAGTTAACATACAAAGAGATTTTGTGTTAAATTGTATGTGCATTCATAATTTTTAACTTCAACTCAATTTTCTTTAATTAAATTGCCTTTCCAATGTTGAGAGTATTTTTAATTGAACTTCAGTTTTATTTTAATTGAAATAAATTAAATTCCAGCATGCCGTAAGTATTTGCAATTGAATTAAAAAATAAATCAACCATGCAGAAACTCTATTAATTAATTCACAAGCGAAACTTTTATAAAAATATTAAAAAATTACAAATAAACATTACTAAACATACTTTTATTAGCCACAAAAAGGGGAAAATTATTAGCAGTATTTGCCTTTACATTTTTCAGAAAAAAAAACTTTGCTTGACAATATTTTCCTGCACAGCATGTTCGTTAAACAACATTATTGTGCGTTTTGTATGTCTGTCATTGAATTGGGTTTTGACTTGCATAATTCGATACTGCAACTTTGTATGGCAAACAGAACCTAAAAACTGCACACATAATTATTTAAATTTGTTTGACATCCTTTTGTGTTTTTTTTTTTTTTTTGTAAGAATTTCAAACATTAACGGAAATATTGTGCTGCATAATAATTAATGTTAATTTAAATCAGACATATGAACTTTGTGAATCATAAAAAAAAACTCTGGCAAATTAAACATTTTTTTAGTTTACGTTTGCAACACATATACAACATTTATAAATTTATTTTTTAACACTAAAACTAAAACAAATATTTGCACAGTATATGTGCAAAAACAGTTTTTCGGAAATGACGCTATATGGGAGCTAGGTATAATATATTATGGACCGATCATCCAAACATTTATTGGCATGTCTTCTATAAATATTTTGTGTGTTAAATTTTATCTCGAAAAAGTTATACACTAGAGCCCCATTTTGCATCGTTAATAGGGACCGGGTAAATGCGACGCAAATCGAATCACTTTATTCTATACAAATGTATTGACTTTTTGTTGAATGGGTCCAAAATTTAAAAATTTAGCAAGCAAAATCATATTTTTATTAGAAAACGTCTTATGGTACGTTTGATTATATTTATTTCAGCAGGTCTTTGTTATTACATATTATAAAGAAATAATAGAAAATATATGTACATATGTATGTATTTTTTTTTAACAAGAAATAAAAAAATATTTAAGGAGAAAAAAATCTATTTACATACATACATAAAAAATAATTTAATATGTAGCACGAAACTTCATATGGTGAGTATGAATAAATTGGGAATTTCTGTTTTTACACGCAAGTAGGCAAAATATTTACATGCAATTATAGAATTATGGTATATAGCGTCGCAAATCGGAAACAAAACGAAGCAAGGCGGATTTAACCACATTTAGAAAGACGACACATTTAGAAAGAACGATGCCAATCGAATAGACGCAAATCGGGGCTCTAGTGTACATGTTAAAGTGATTTTCGAAGGGGGTTTTATATGGCATCTTTGACTAATTATGCACCGACTATTATGTGTTGAATGGTTCTTTAAAGTGATCTTCGGAAGTAGTTCTTGTAATCGGTCAATTATGTACCGATCTGCACAAAATTTGTAGATATGAAGTTATAAAATAAATTGCCTGTGATGAAATGTCATGTATTGAGCTGGCATATATTAAGTACAAACTTGGGAAATCTCTTTACTCGCTGTGCGTCTCACGGTAATGATGCTGATAAAAGCACGACCCACACAACAGGCGAAACAATTCAGTTGTTGTATGATAAATTATCCGATTTGACGAAGTTAATTAATTGGCCGCCTCGTTTAATGTAAATAATGTTGAAAATAACTTTTTACCCAACCCATTCCAATACAAAGCACTCACACCGAATGAAGTGCTAGAAAATCCAAAAAATATTTAGTAGAAAAAACACCTTTGGTGTTTAATGAATGATGTTTCAACGAATTTTTATTTTAAAATCCCACAAAAAATACTCAGATATACAGTACATATGTACATGTACGAACATGAGTAAAACAAAACCATAAATGTGGTTGTGGTTAGAATAAAACCAAAAAAAAAAACATTTCAAATAAAAGCAGCAACTACTAAAACTATTAATTACAATTAAATTATAAACTAAATGTTAACGACTTGTTAATATTTTATCAATCTTTTGATTAATAAATGCCAACTTACCTGAAAATTTTCCTGACAACCTGGCAAATAACTTGAATATTTGACACAACGTCCAATATTTATGCTGTGGACATTTGTAATGCCATTACGAACACACCAGTCTAAATTGTTGCGCATTTTGCGTATCACACTACTGCTCAATAAAATGCCGGCATTTAAATCACAGTAATTACGATCGCTTAACATACGAAACTCATCATTACTAGCAGCACCATCACCAACACTGCCTCCAGCGTTATTATCATTATTAGCATGATGGCCATTTAAATTGCCAGACAAAGCAGTCGCTAAACCACCATCCCTCCCGCCTCCATTGTTGTTGACGCCATAGCTACTGTAACTGCTCTCAGCAGTTGCTCCCATATATAGATCGAATGTTATGCTCATGTGGTACAACATCGATTTCAATTTTCGTGCATCCACATACACGCTGTCTTGTATGATTAGAAAATAATCATAATCGTCTAGGTAATTATCAGCAATGTATTTAATGACATGGAATGGTCGGAGGTTTTCTCGTGTGTCCGTAAAGCCAACGATGTTCTTTAATTTGTAATTGGTTTTAACATTGTCGGCATTGATGAAGAATTTGATTTTATTCACTAGATGTGCTGTTGTGCGATTTATAGCTGTGGCCAACGTATTGATGTTATCTTGGGTTGTCATGACACCAATAAAGATTTTCTCACGTATACCCAATTCCGAGGAATAGTAGCGCGGACGAATAACATTTTTCACCTGAAAAAAAAAGAAGATAAATTATTTGTTGATGGTGAATATATTTTAGATACAAGGTATAAATTATAGATATAATTTAAAGGTTATGCATATTTTAAGTTTACAATATCCAAGTGCTGAACGTGAATGCCTGCCCTGAGGGCTTAAATTTACGGCGTTATTAACGCTGGTAAACATACGGGCCACCTCCTCATTGTAGGTTCTGCAAGCACACATGCCACGACTGCCACTATAATACATTTCCTGAGCACATAGCCAATTGCCATCACTACTTTCAATATCTCTGTTAATTCGGCACTTAGAGATAATTTAAGAATAACATCAGTCTTTTAACCGACTATCTTCTTCCTGCGCGTTTAAATTTAAAGCACAGCCATTACTTGTACTCAGAAGGGATCTACAATCAATTAATGGTTATAGGGCGAATACCTAGGCTTCTAACTGTTCTCGTGCTGTAGGGGAGAACAATCAAACTCTAACCACCTTCGAGCCCATGCAAGTTCATTGGAACCCAAGCATTGTAATAGCGTCAAGGTGAAGGAAACAACAAGACATATTAGTCACTTGGTCTATTTTAAGTTTACAGTAGTTTTAATTACAAATAAGCAGAAGATAAAGTAAATTGATTACTTTTTGGGAATATTGTTCTTAAATCACTAACTCTGCACTACCTAAGATTCTTTGATAACATTCATTGAATTTGTTATACATATTTATAATTTTGTGATTTTTATGTAATTTTACATAGTATTTCGGGAACTAGGTTTTTACAAATATAGCGAACGCGGAAAGAATTTAAGAAATTAAATATAAAATTGTGGTGTTATTTCTCTAATCTTTCGATTTGAAGAACAAGTTCTAGAAGCGGTTGTCAGTGACAGTTTCAAGCTAAAACAAGTAAGAAAATATAGTCGGTATATGTATAAAACAGTTTTTCAGAAGTGGGCGTTATATGGGAGATATAACCCATTGTGGACCGATCATCCAAATATTTAGTGTCATGATGTATGTGAATATATATGTATATTATATACATATGTTAAACTTTATCTCAATATAAATACTTTTGCAGCTTAAATTGAATTACGGAGAGGGTTTTATATCGGAGTTTCGACTAATTATGGACCGACCATTATAAAATTAGGTGTCGTTATTTCTGTATATAAGAAACTTATTTGTGTCAAATTTTATTTGAATACCAACATTTTTAAGAAATTTATGATCGTTAAAGTGAATTTCGAAAGTAGGCCTTATATGGGAGCTACGACTAATTATAGACCGCTCATAATAAAATTGTACCGTATTATTTGCATACATATTAAATATATTTTCGTTAAATATTATTTGACAGCTGACAAAATGGCCGCCAGTTAAAAAGTGTTGCCAACTTAAAGTTCTATACATTTAAAATACATCCTATAAATTGCAAATAAAACCATGAAACGTTATTCCTATGAAAAACGGACAAACACTGGTGAAAATGATAAGAAACCGCCCATGAGCTCTTCTAGCCTAAATTTCTGTGTTACATGAGTCTGGTTAAAAAATATTTTTCTAGAATTTGAGCCATTATCTGTCGAAATTTCTAAGGAGCCTTTGAAATGTCTTTAACTCTTTATATACAACATAGTAATCGAGATATACATAGGTAATAACATCGTGGTATTCGTGGTTTATCTCGGCCGTTTGTAGATCGATAAATTGATGTAGCAATCGTAAGTTATTTAGGGTCTTCGCAAAAATTTATTTCGACAGACAAACACCTCTCTCTAATAACTCCTCATCTATAACGATTCAGAATATATAAAACTTCTTTATGGGACGCAAATGAAACATGTGGAATATGCTAACGGAATGACAAACTTGGAGAAGGGTATCATTATTGTTATTTTCTCAAAATTAATTAAATACTATTAAATTTTTTTAAATTATCGTCATCAGTTTCAAATTATTCGCATATATGTATAAAAAATCTTTAAAAATAAGTTAGATCGGTCCATAATTACTTATAGCTCTCATATAAGGACTTTCCAAAAACAAATTAAACTACATAAATATCTAATTAATATCGATATCAAAACAAAATTTGTATAAATATTGACAAATTTGTAGAGTCCGGCTTAGTATTCGGTTTCAGATAAGGCCAAAAATCCGCCTAACGCTAGTATTTGGTATTTATTAAAAATTTTGCTGAATACTGAAACTGAAACTTTTATTAAAAAAATGTGAAAGTGATACAAGTGATATATTTTATTGAAAAAATATTTAAGCTAATATTAAGCTAAAAAACTGTTCCCTCAAAAATATTTGTCAGTTCAAGATGTAAAAACAAGATTTACGTAATCCACAATGTAATGCTGGTGCTTCAGAACACCTTAAAATGAGCTAAACACAGTATAAAACTAAAAATAAAAGAAAATTGGAAAATTAATAGTACAAAGATACGTTTTGTTTTGGATTAAGCCGAACAATGACTTTTTGTTCAAATTTAGGTTTGACCTGAAAAACTTGTTTTGGTCAAATTCTACAGATTGAGCTAATTTTCAGAAAAAGCGATCTCACTCATAATTTTGATCCAAAAGTTTTAAATTCCAATATCTTTGCAAATATGCGTTTAAATGAGAAAAGGCCCTCAATCTGCGATCTCTCATATTTCTGAATCAAAATCGACTTTGTACTCGTATATAAAAAGTCAACATTTATTAAATCTTCAATATCTTAATATATACATACATATATGTATATATTATATACATGTATATATTACATATATATACATATATGTAAATATGCGTTTAATTTAGATTTTCGCGATACATCAAATTAAGCTAAATATGCTATTAAATTAATCAGCCCAATCATGAATAAAAATTCCGCGGGAGTTTTTTCCTTTTTCCCATTTTTCCTATTCAAATTCAATGTTAAAAAAAATAAAAAGGGAAAAAACTCCCGCGGATTTTTTATTCATGATTGGGCTGAATGTAATTTTTTGGGAAATTAATAGTGCATTTTAAAAGTTTCGGCATTTTTCGGATTAGAATGAATATAATTTTTCGACTTGAAAAAAACTGGTTTCGGTCGGTCTCTGCAAATGTGTTTCATTTATACAGCAAATATACACTGGATTTTTTTGTATTTGATTTCATTTAAATAAACTTTAGCAATTTTCAAAAGAATACTCATTTCAATGTTTGCTTTTAAAGGCACATCGTTGTTGGAGTTAAATTTAACTTAAAACTTACTATAATTTACATTTTTTAGAGGTCTTCATAGATTTTGTTCAGAAATAATTGCAATTTTATGTTTCACCTGAATACAGCAGAAAAAACCAAGGTCGCGCATAAATAACACAGGTCAACAAAAAAAAAAATTTTTTTTGAGTCTTTTATTTAGTGATTATTTTCTGATTATATAATGGAAAAGTAAACAGGAACTCCATTAATAATAAATAAAGTTTGCTTTTGTACTTAATATAATGAAAACTAAATATACGGTGGTTTTGGACATTTTTTTAAAAGCCGTTGCATTTAAGATGCAAGAGAGGGGTGAGAGGGACTGTGTGTGTGGGGTGAGTGGTAGCAGAGTGCCATGACAGTATGCGAGTGCGCTTTCTAAAGGAATAACGTATTTTATGTCGCGCGGCCTAAAAATGTCATCGAAACTACATGCGCACTTGGATAAATTCAAAGATAACTTGGGTGAATATTCAGAAGAGCAAGGGGAACGCTTCCACCAGGATATAATGAATTTTGAACAAAGATATCAAGGACAATGTAATGAGAACATGATTTTTTTGAAGCTTCTTTTGTATCATTTTTTTGTATTTTTATGTTTATTTGTGCTGTCTTTTATAATAAAAATTAATTAAAATATATAATTCTTAACTTGTTTTAATTTTAAATATGATTAACATTGAAAAATAGACCTTTTCCATAAATGTTGAAATTTCGTTCTGGTATCTACGAAAACAAACTTTATTAGATAAAAATATTTTTTCTTTCTTTAGTTTGGCATAAGTAATCAAAATCAGAGGTACAGAACTCAGACTCAAAAATCGTGTTGACCTGTGTAATTAATGGGAAATACACACAAAAAAAAAAAAAAATCAAAAGTACACACTCTAGTCAGTTGAATATTAGAAATGTAAATATTTAAACACATAAATTAAAAATATAATAGGTGATATTTTTTTTCTCCATTTTTAGAAGAAAACGAATTAGGAATATTGAAATGTAAATATTATATGTAGCACCTACAAACATTGATCGATACACAGTTGTACCCGTACATCATCACTCTGCGATAATTTCAAATGTATGCAGAATATCTGGTATCTATGTATCAATGTATGTCTGGAGGGAGCAGCAAAGTAGTATTCACTAAACAAACAGTTGTAAAAAGCAACAGCTGTCGGTAACAAAAATATATGTATTAATCTACAATACTCGTATGTACATTGGTGGACACAAGGTTAGTACACATGGTATCTGTTGTCAATTAAAGCAAATATTTTCTGTTGTTCGTTATTTTTTAAAACCCTTTATTTTTCAAAGGATGACATCCTAAGATCAGGCCACTAAATTTTTTGTTTTATTAAGTTGTTTTTTTTCCAGAATTCATCTACCCGAAAAAATTCTGAACAGCAATTTGGCACTAAATACCAATTTTATTTTCATAAGAGAGGCAAAATAAAAATCTTCATTTAAATTTTAAAATTTAGTAAAATATCTTTTGTTTTTAATAACAGCTGCACATAAGCTAAGCATACTCTTCAGCTATACATCGCTCTTTTGGAATTACGCACCAAGCATTTTTTGGATTCATACCACAATTCGCCCAAATTCTTGGGTCTTACTGCTGTTATATATTGCTCCACATCATTCCATAGCTTCTCAATTGCATTGAGATCCGACAGATTGGGCTGGTCATTTCAACACATCAATATTGTTCTGCTCCAAGCAACTGCTCAAAGTGCGTGAGGTGTGTTTGGGATCGTTGTTATGCATAACACTCCACTAAGTAACGTATTGTCCACAGCGTATGCAATCATTTTTTTTAAGTATACTTTGAAAAGCATGCTGATCCATTCGTGCATCTACCTTATGTACCTGCTCTATAGTCTTAGAAGTAAACTTTAGGTTGTGCTGCATGTTTGATGGACGTCATACGTATCTTTTTCCCAACAAATCCGAGCTAAAAAATGTTGATTCATCGCGTAAGAGAAAGATCTCTTTAAATTGCTCTTAAATGGGAAGAGTCCTCTTAAGGGTGGTTTTTCGACGTTTGGAGCCTGTGTAACATTTTTATAGGTATATGTGGTACGAACCACATGGACTACTTAGTTGTAAACCATCTTCCTGGAGCAAATTCTCGTCAATAGTTCTTCCTCTAGAGTTCATCTGTTAAATAACCTGGCTCTGTTCCTATGTACCCAACTTTGTTTAATAGTGCTTTTTGACGTTCTAAATTATTGTCCAGCTCAAATTGCCTATTAATTGCAATTAACCACAAATAGAAGAAAAAATACAATAAAAATAACACGACATACTGATCACGCCATAGAGTAGGTACACCAATAGATAAAAATTGCAGTTAATAATTATAATCATATATGTAATATAAAAATACTTTTGAAAATAGCATATATGAAATGTGCTAACCTCTTGTCCAACACTGTATATGTATTTTATAGTTGGTTTTCCACTTTACCATTTTAGTTTGTTGGCGGAAATAAACAAAAAAAAAAAACAAATACATTATTAAGTAAGTACTTATATTCGTATACAACATAAATATACCTCGTACTTATCGGTTTTCAACGTATTTTATAGGCCCATTTATAATGATATAATAATGATGATGGCGATGATGATTAAAGTAATTGAAACAAGTAGGTTTTGTGTGGATAAGGGAAAAACAATTATTAATTTTTTAATTGAAACATTTAATGGCTATTTATATTTGATCGATAACATTCTGAAGAAGCTTTTTAAAATGTATTTTTTTTTACTTTTTTGTTCATGTAAAAGAAAGCACAAAGTGCAAGGTCGTTTGGGGAATTCCATAATTAAAATGAGTTTATTTTTATACCCACCACCAAAAAGATGGGGGGTATATTACGTTTGTCATTCCGTTTGTCGCACATCGATACAATGGTCGTAGAGCCAAGAAGTCTATATATTCTGGGTCCTTACAAGATTCTAAGACGATCTGGCAATGTCTTCGAAAAAGACATAGAATAATGAAAAATTTACTAAACATTCTTTGATCTACCGAGATGTTTCTTATTGAAAATAAGCAAAATCGGTCCAGGAGGATCCGAGTTTTAGATCAAAGTTTCAGACTACCTCGATATTTTTCAAATATTTTTTTGATATTTTCTTCAATTATAATGCAGATAATTCCATGAAATTCTGCACACTCTATTTTTATTATAAAACGACAAGTTCTGTTAAAAATGGTAGGAATCGGTCCACGATTTCTCATAGCCCCATTACAAATGTCTTCCAGGAAAATGGCTTTATGATACCTAAATGTCGATAGAAAAGCTGTATCCATACAAAATTCTGCAATAATAAGTTTATGCAAAGTAAAATTTCAAAACAATATTTTGTCTGCATCAGTCCATATTTTGAACATAGCCCCATACAAAGACCGCTTTCGAAAATCACTTAAATGCGCATAAAGCTTTTATAAAAATCACTAACACAAGTAATCCGTAGACATATCTAAATTGTCGTATTTCACATAGCCTCCATATAAAGTCCACTTCCGGAAATCACTTAAAACGCATAAATCTCTTATAAAAATCACTAACAAGTCGAAATTTAACACAAGTAATCCGTAGACACGTCTAAATTGTCGTACCAAATTTCATGATGATCGGTCCATATTCGACCATAGTCCCCATATAAAGTCCATTTCCAAAAACAACCACAGAATATACGGGGGTGACAATTTTAACATTTAAAAGAGCCTCAATCTGTTACCTATGGCTTGGTGTTACACGCTGCAAAAATATAAAGAAAGTGTAAATTTTTTAAATTTACGGTACAATACTTTATGAAGTTTGCCCTATAATAGGTAATTTGGTTGTGGGTATATAAGATTCGGCACAGCCTAATATAAACTCTTACTTGTTTTTTTTTTTTTATTGTAAAACAATTTGCTGCACAGTGTATGCAGAAAAGTAGATACGAGTAATTGCTATTTATTGCAGACACAGTTTATGCAATTAACAAGTTTATAATCAATTTAAACATTTTTATAAATTGTCTGTACGGAAATGCAAGAATTGTATTACATAAGAAAATAACAACAAAATTATTTGAGTAGGTAGATAGATAGTGAATGGTTTTTAGAAATTAATAATAATTATAAGATTTCTGAGGAATAAATCGTTTATTAAAAGGTTTTTTAAATTAATGTTATGAGTTATTTATATTTGTGTAAACATAAATAATAGAAAATTGTTATACCCTACATTATTTTTTGTACCCTTAAAGGATACCGACCCACTTAGAAACAATTTTTGAATCGATTTAACAATCCGTTCGTGTCACTGGCTCTCCATGTAAACCTTATGCGGAATTTTTGAAAATATTTTTACAAAATTAGCTAGATACGTTTATTTTGGGACAAGGTCAAAGCCTGTTAAATCGATCCATTATTTTAAAACGATTAAACTTCAGTATCTAAATGATTCGAAGCAAACATCATCATCTTTATAAATAAATAAATGACTATGTTACCAATCTAAATCGTATATGGTATATGGAATGATGCACAGTGGAGAAGAACTGAACTTTTTTTGAAAATAAAATTGCCATTTCTAAACAACTGCATCAATCGGAATCTTAGTCTTGAAAAACGTCACGTTTTGTACAACTATTTTAAAATGCACATTAATTTTGAATTTTGGAGGTAATGTCTAAACAAAACAGTTTATTTTAGCAAAAATTCGAATATTTACCTAAAATTTTATTAAATAGAAACCCGCAGTTTACGAAAAATTAAACGAAAGTCTCAAAAATGGGATTTTTGTTGTTGTCCATATTTTCTTACATTCCTAGACGATCCAAGTATCTCCCTCTGTCTCTTATGGCACAATAGGATCTAGGAGGATTAAATACTTCGCAACTATTCTCTGTTGATCTGATATGTTTAGTGTTGAAAATAGACAAAATAAATCATTAAGAAAAATGTATGTTACCTTCTTTTCATATACATACATACATATTTTATTTTAACATTTAATAACACAAATTATTCATTTTCTAAATAAAATATAAATATGTAATGTGCTCTTGTCATTAAGCAAACTGCAATAAAAATAATTAAAATTCCAAAAGATCTAATTATTTCAAACGTCAAAGATTATGCAAATCGAATGTTATTTGTGCATTTTACTATAAACGAACATCTTAATACAAAAATATTTTATTTAATTTTTCACTATTGTTTATGAGTGTGTTGTTAGTAATTAAAAGAAATCGCTATGTGACCTCAAATAATTAAGAATTGAGATTGTATTGAATTAAAACCAATCAACACACAACAACGTTAAACCCAAAAAAATTACGTTTTTCTTATTCGAACTTGCTTGCAGTGATTTTCTTATTTACTGAGCGCATAAATATCAATTGCAAGGTGTTATTAATTTATCAGCACGCGCTAAACTCTTCTAAAACGATTTTGTGGATCAAAAATAAAAAAATATAATGCTCAAAACAATTACGAGAATAATAAATAAATACGTACATATGTGCATGGTACAATGGTACAATATTCAAATATCAATTCATTAACATGCGTTTTTGAAAGTAGATTTAGATATTACAGCAAAAACAACAACAATAAAATTTTATACAATGAATAGTGTAGACAAATAACAACAACAATAAACTTAAACAACAATTTAAATATAAAAAAATCCCTCCTATAAATCAGAACAAACAATTGACTCACTGACGAATTAAATAACTGCAAAATGTATTTTTAAGATTTCTATTGAGCGAACACAAAGAAATCTGAAAATAAACGTAAGAAATAAATAAATAGCCAAAAAAAAAAACAGCGTTATTACAGCGGATCTAAAACGACAAATGAGTGACCTATGTAAATATGTAAAGTTGGTCGAATTTAGGGTTCTGAAGTAAATTGGCTGTCAATGTTGAAATGTCAAGAATTGAGCTGTCATCCTTTGAATTTTATGTAGTACAAACTTGAAAAATATTTAACCATGAAAAGCTTAGGATGCATAAAACGTTGTTATATTGTTTCTTCAAAAATTCGAGAGAATTTTCAATTATGTGGTTCCGTAAATAATTTTTTTTACAAGAGAAGTGAAGAAGTAAAGGTTTTCGAAACTGTTTTCCGTTTTTTAATCCCGCTTCAGTATTTTAGAATATAGGCCATATATAAATTTTAAGTTTTGAAAAAAATATGGCAAATTTTATAAAAAAAAAAATGATCTCTGTAAAGATACCAATTATAAAAATTTTAAATTGTTACATATTCTTAACCCTCTGTCTTACACATATTTTGATTTTCACTTCATGTACTTTTACTTTAAATTAAGTCGTCGGATTTCTTTTACAAAAAATTGGTCCAATGTTTGCTTTTTTTCAACGTAAAATAAATTTCTTTGTAGCAATTGTCTGTATTACTACCGCTAGCATTATCGTTGGATAATGCTTTACTTTTAATGTCATCAAATAAGCTTTTTGCTTTTGTCTGAAATACCATTTTACTTAATGATATTCTCTGCGCAACTTGATTTTGATCATCAAAGCACTTCTTGTACGGGTGGGTCATCGTTTTAGCATCTAATTAAACAAATTAAAGACTCGAAATCACTCATCCTCGAAAATCTAACGGCGCACAATGAAAATTAGTACTAATTAAGCAGCCACCAATTTCGAAAACGCAAAACGAAACGACGCAAAGCTAGGTATTGGTGTATTAAAAATGTGATGTGCGCGACCACAATATTCGAATAAGTGTCCTTCAATATTCTTTCCAGCATTTCTTGTTTAAATATTCATAGCTAACTACATTGTAAGTGCTACATATATTATAAAGGGTCCGCTTTTTTTTTTTTTTTTTTTTTTTTTGAAAATGCTATAAAAAAAACTACTGAATATTTTCTTAAATTTCTTTTTTTATTTGAAAGTTCAATACTTCCGGTTAATAATATATAATAATTTCATTCAAATGGCTGCCTCGGCTGGCCATGCAGGATCGGTCCAATTTTTAAGCACATTATCGATTGTCTCACCAATGGCTTCACGAATATTGTCCTTTAAAGCGTCAATTTTCTCTGGCTTGTCGGAGTAACACTTATCTTTGACGGCACCCCACAAATAATAGTCCAACAATGTCAAATCGCAGCTCCGAGGTGGCCAAACGAAATCAGCTCTGCGGCTAATAATGCGATCTTCAAAAACAGGGCGCAAAACATCGAGTGTAGCTTCGGCTGTGTGGCACGTAGCGCCGTCCTGTTGAAACCAAATGTTGCCAATATCCTCCTCTTCAATTTTTGTGAACAAAAATTCGTTCTAAATGGCCCGATAACGATCGCCATTGACTGTAACGGCCTTGCTTATTTTCGAAGAAAAATGGCCCAATTATGCCTCTGGACCAAAATCCGCACCAAACAGTGACTCGTTTGGGTGCATCGGCTTTTCAATGTATGCGTGCGGGTATGCGACAATTTTGCTTGTAGAGCGACGGTGCTTCTCTTCTTTCAAAATCCGTACGCAATTTTCGCACACATTCTGCAACATTACCATGATTTTCAAAGTAATGTCGCAATATTTCCCAGCGTTGTTCAAGCGTATACACAACCATATCTGTCAAATCAGACATGAGCTAAGTGTTACCATTCATGAAATAAGCACTAGTTCAAAAAAAAACGTTAGATGGCGGACCCGTTAATAAAATTTAAAATTGAAAAAGGTCTGGCCAGACTCATGTGTTAGACGAAGGGTTAAAGTAAGTTTTATTTAAATAAAACAAAGAGTTAAAGCACTTTTTTAACTCGAGAGTTTATAAAAATGGTACAGTTATGATGAAAACAAAGTTGCACGAGTTTAAGCATGACAAGTGCCCAATTTTTAGCCCGACAGCTTTATGGGACCATCTTCAAAACTTGAACTCGATTTATTTAAAAAAGTCTATGGCCCACTGTGTATATGGTATGCTTTATGTATTTTCGTAATTACAAAATTTGTAAAATATTTTCGATCATATCACTGTCGGCATTTTAGAGGCAACGTTTGCCGACCTGAAAGTCTATTTATTTTAGGGAAAATCGTGATATAATTTAACAGTGTGAAAATTGAATAGGATACTCGAAATCTTTTCAAATGTAATGCAGCGGAAAAATTATCTATTTGATAACTTAAGTCATTTAGGAGTTAATTTATAAATAGAAATTCGAACTTTAAATTTCCAATATCTCACGCTTAAGTGCTAACGTCCTCAACTATGTCTCATAATCTTATAACTAATTTATAAGCCACAATGTAGAGCATAAATAGAAATCCACTTGATATACATTTACTATTGTAGGCAGTATAAAATACTAGTACTCGTATAAATATTCTAAAACCCGCAAGACAATTGAAAACTGTTTTATTATTATTCAGTTTTGTCGTCGTCAATGGCAAATGTTGACTTTTGCAGTGGAAACAACATATGTGTAAATCAAAATGTTTAAGTAAAGAAAAATATTTTAAAGATAAAAGTAAAAAGTAAAATACAATAACGATATTTTCTTTTCTCTGCTTTATTTTCTTGAAAGCGGATGTTTCTTGGATTTTCAATTTAAAAGTGTTTATTATAATTACATATATTATTGGTTTTGTGGTTTATAAATTGTGCAAAGAAAATTTATAAAACACACACATGTGATTTGTTTAGGGATTAGAAGAAAATACCAAATATCTACTTGGGCAATTGGATAAATTAATTAATTTACAATAGAAATATTTTATCTCTTAATAGTTTATGGAATTATAACGCAAATATTTTCATACTTCTCTACTGTATTTCTTTAATATATTTTTTGCTGTTTATAATCAATATGTAGAAGAAAGTAAATGGAAAAGTTAGATACCTACATACGAGTATGTGTGAATTTATTCACATGTATGTTTAGTGTTAATTTTTATCAGCACGATTACGTCACGTCACTCCTTATTCCAAATAATAGATATGCTTATGAAAATTTTCAATATGTTTAGAATTTATATACAATTTTGATCATATATAATATAATTTTATAAAAAAATTAATTCCATTTGATATAATTTATAGATTTATATTCATATTGGGAATAGTCTTATATTCATAAATCACTTCTACATTTTGTACGTTATATGACCAATAGACAGCCTTATGAAAGTAATGAGAAAATAATCCTCAACAATGTATGTTTGATAATTACCACTTGGTAACTAGAAACATTTTTTGTAACATTTTATAATTTTTGTATGAAATTAAAAAAAAAAAAAACTTTTTATAAGCCTGTTAAATTTGAAAAACGAAATCGTGAATTCATCCCATGAAATTTTTAAAAATTAAAATGTGACTTTAAGCTGATGTTCAAAAATATCTTATTTCTATACCCACCACCAAAAATATGGATATATTAAGTTTGTCTTTCCGTTTGTAACACATCGAAATATTGGTCGTAGAACCAAAAAGTAAATATGTTTATTATATGTCCTAATAGGATTCTAAGACGCTCTAGCCATATCCGTTCGTCTGTTGAAGGCACGATGAGCTTCGAAAAGAAGACTTAGAACAATAAAATTTTTATCAAACATTTATTGTTTCACCGAAATGTTTGGAATTGAAATTTAGAAGAATTGATCCAGTGCATGCGAGTTATAGACCAAAGTTTTAGTCATCCTCCATATTTTTTTTTTAGATATTTTTTTGCTATTTTCTTCAAAAAAAGCAAAAAATATCATGAATTTTGCACACTTTATTTTTGAAGAAAATGGTAAGAATCGGTAAACGATTTCTCAGATCCCTCATACAAATGGCTCTATGATACATAACTGCCTATAGAAAAGCCGTATTCATACAAAAATCAGCAAAAATAAATTTCATGCTAAGAGAAATAATAAAACGATATTTTGTTTGCATCAGTCCATATTTGACCATAGCCTTCATATAAAGTCCGCTTCCGTAAATAACTTAAATTCTCATAAATCTCTTATAAAAATTACTAACAAGTTAAAATATACAAATAATTCGCATGTATATATAAATCAGCGTACCGAATTTTATGACGATCGGTCTAGAATTTATTTTAGGTCCCATATAAAGTTCACTTCCGAAAATTACCTAAATATCTTACAGACATCATTATCAAGTTAAAACTCGACACAAAAATGCACATATACTCGTATGTTATACATATATGTACATATATATAAATCATCGTAACGAAGTTTATGGATTTTTCTTATTTTGACTTTTTTGATTTTTTTTAATTCTTCTGGCAGCGCACTAGTTCACTATTTATTTTATCAGTTTTATTACGTGAAATTTAACATTCGTCACATTTTATTTCAGATAAATGCATTCTATTAATACTTTAAATATATTTTTTACCATACATATGATTTTTATCAAATGCTTTAGAAAAAATAGAAAAGTTAATTTTATTTGATGACATCAAGTAGGAATTAATATATGCTTATATGTGGAGGGGGTTTCAACGAGAACTTTAATAAAACAAAGTATTAGGTTAAAAACTAATAGTGGAGAGCTAATGTAAGTGGCATGCGGTCGCGAGCGGCAACAGAATTACCAGTGAATAAAAGTTTTGTTTCTGTGCAAAATTATTCATACAAAAATTTTGCAGTATTGCAATTTACTTTATCTGGCAATGCTGTAAGAAGCGAACGCGCGGCAAGGTAGAATTTTGTTCAATAGTTTAGTTAAAAATAAAAAAAAATTGTTTTTCCATTTTTATATCCTTCACCTTCATGAGAAGGGTATATATAAGTTTGGCATTCCATTTGTAATTTCCACAATATAATTTTCTGACCCTATAAAGGATCCTTATAGATAGCGGAGTCTATTAAGCCATGTCCGTCTGTCTGTTGAAATCAATTTTCTGAAGTTCCCAGATATCTTCGGGATCCAAATCTTCAATAATTCTGTCAGACATGCTTTCGAGAAGTTTGCTATTTAAAATCAGCAAAATCCGTCCATAAATAACGGAGATATGAGCAAAAATCCGAGACAACCTCTGAAAATTTCATCAAAAAAACTAATAAACTCATCAACAGATGGCGTTGATCACACAAAGTGTATTAATATTGTTACTAACAAGTCATCAACAGATGGCGTGTTTAACATCAAAGTGTTCGAAAACTTTAAGTGTGTTCTTAAACCGTAATATAAGTGTGTAAATGACAGTGTGTTCATTTTTAATTGTGTTTGTGTATATTTAAATAAATAAAGACTCGTTATATTTTCTACAAACTATTTGACGCTTTTTTTGCAATTAAAAAGAATCCGGCATAGCCGAATATATCACTCTTACTTGTTTTAATACTTTTAACACCATGTACACATTAAAAAAAACGTTGCCGCCCGCGGCCGCATGCTGCTTACATTGGCCTTCCACTATAAATTCTGTTGGACAAATAATTTTTTTTTTTAAATATGGAAATTAATAATGAAATATATTGTCGGGCAAATATCCACCAATAGCACGTCGGCAGTCTGTCAAACTTTTCACAAAGTGTTTAACCACATTTAACCGCTTCTTTTATCTCCACAATGTAGCTCCGAATTTAATCTTTAATAGCATCAGCTATTTGTGGTTTGTTTAAAAATAGTCCAACGCCGTTAAATTATCAGGCATTTCAATTGTTGTTTTAAATGAACAAAGACTTAAAAACTCAGTTGAGAAGCTATGAAGAAGAAATTTAAGGGATGCATCTGATCATCTGTCATATTCCAGTTCTGTGTAAATATTTTTAATTTTTGTAATATTTTTTGATAAAAGTTTTCTTTCAACTTTGAATTTTAAAAATTTTATTTAAATATCAATGAGATAATTAAAAAAAAAACTATGAAATAATAAAATTTTTTATTTAATTGTTATTATAAATTAGTAGTATGAGTTTTTTTGCTTTATAAAATTATAAAAAATAACAATTCCATTTTAGAAATCTAAAGTGGTTTCATTCGGGAAAAAAATCGTTTTTCGTTTTCTAAAGACTTAATTTACGGAATCAAAACCATTTTCGATCGAAATTTAATTCTGGGACATGACTGTATAACGACTGGTAAGTTTATTATACAACAACCCACTGAATGTAGACAGGAGAGTTCGTTCAGTTTCTCAAAAATCCAATTCACAAACGTTCCATGCGTCCAAAGCGTTAATTTTGCCAATGTTTTTACAAAGTAAATATCAAAGGATGACAGCTCAATTCTTGACATTTCATCAGCTAATTTAATACCAAAGCTAAATTTGGTTAAGTCTTTTAATAAAAAATCAACAAAAAAATTTCAAGGGCACTTGAATGAAAACACAACTATTTATACATATGTATGTATGTAGATATAATGCAAGATGTTGGTAATAAAAACGGTGCACAGATAATAATTGTTCATAGCATTATTTTTGCAACACTTTTAGAAAAAAACATTTGAATAGGTAATTTTTAAAGAACCCATAGCTTAAAATCGATCATTAGCTGTTAAATATTTGCACATTTGAATTAGTTTATCTTATCAACCAAAAAAAAATTTTATTAAAGAGTTTCATCAAATAAATTTCAACTGAATTTTTGTAAACAAAAGTTATACATTAATTGAGGGGGTTTAAATAAATAAGAATGTGTTTTTATGAAAACATGCTTTAATTAAAAAATAACACCAACTTTTTTGTAAAATCATTATAAAAATGAAAGTTTTTTGTTAACATTATGTACAAAAATAAATAAATGAATAAGAAATAGGTATCGAATTTATTTATTGACCACACTGTATGCACGTGTATCTTATAATTTGATTCCCCGAATATTCAATAATATTTTTTTTTTGTATTAATTGCAAGAAAATAAATAATATAGACTGTAGTTATTAAATTGTTTAAAATAACGTTTTTCTTATAATTTCTGCTGATATGAATTGTATGACCTTTTGTCCTTTTTTCTTATCATATTCGCAAAAACACGTCATTTAGCGCGTGGTTGTTTGCTGCTATATTTGTTTCGATGTTGTATTTGATGAAAGGGTATTAAATGCCAGCATCATTTTTAAAAGTTTTCAGTATTTATTTAAGATGTTATTGCTTAATTGTTACGTACTAACCAAATGTGATTTTTTTGTAGTAGACTACAGAATATTGTCAATGAATTCCATATAGTTTGAAATTTTAAACGTCTACGTACATAAATAAAAAAAATTAAATACTCGTATGAAAAATATAATTTTACTAAATAGTATGTATGTACATACTTTCAAAAAATGTAAATTCAAATTCAGTTTTAAACAAAATACAATTCTTTTACATGCCTGATTGTGTTGGGATTATGTACGGTACCAATAGACACAATGGTACACATAGGTATGAAGTTATCTGCATACATATACATACATATCTATCTTTATATTTCTATAAAATATTTAAAAAGTAAAATACGAATATCGTGACATTTATTATCTATCAAAGTAACCGCTGTCACATTGTAACATGTTAGGACTAAATGAATTAAATAACAACTGTGAATGATGGCTCTCTTTTGACATTTACTGCCGTATTTATAAAAAATTAAAGTAGACTTCAAATGTACTTTAAGAATATTTTGTATGAAAATTTTGTCTAAAAGCACACTTCAAGCCTACTTTATTTTTATAAATACGGCAGTTAATATTTAGAGTAAAATAAATATTTATAAAAAAAAGTAATTAGGCCGTACTAGGTTTGAAACTAGTATTGGAATTATAGTAATACAAATGAACCAATAATTCCTAGTGAATTAAATGTTTAATTTGTCCATAATATCAACTTTTGCAGGTTAGATTTGTAAAATACAAAATACTTTTGACTACTCAATACATTTGTTTTAGTTGCTGTATGTATATGTATGTATTTAGTTAAAAAATTCTGATAAAAATATTTGAAAATAAGTAAATGTTAGTTTAAAAATATATTTTTATAATTTTTTTAAAAATAATTAAATTTTTATTCTTAAATAATCAAATACTTTCCAGCTTTTCTAAAGAGTAGTCAAATTCAAATGTCAAGACTCGACCTATCATCTTTAGTCATATATTTAGTACAAACTAGGAAAGGAACATTTGAACCATGGAACTATTTTGACACATGAAACGTTGGCGTTTTCAAATACTAAACGAAAAAAACTCATTTTTCAACAAAATCATCTTTAGTAATATGGCTAATCTTCAAATATGCAGTTTTGTTAACAAAATAATGATGAAATTAGTAATCTTTGTTTTCAGCTAGAAAGCTTCACAAACTACACAGCCCGTCATGCAACTCAGTTGTTGCAAAAGAAATTTACGGTTGCGAAATTATTGGATTTAGCGATGTTAATTGAGGGCCTCGTACCGGATTTAATGCCACTAAAATATTTTCCTTGGGAAGATTTAAAACGGGTTTACGTAAACAAACCCCTAATAACCGATGCGAAGTTTTGTGGATCGGCCTACGCGCATATTTCTACTTTACATTTGTCTACCAAAGTTAAGCAATCCGTAAAAGTCACTTGTCAAACATTTTATTCAGTAGTTTTTTAAACGTTTTAAACCATTTGATTGAGTGTATGTTTCTTTTAAGTTGCGCCAAAATATTCAGGAAACGTTTCATTAAAATTGAGCAAAAGCAAAAGTATTGTTCTATTGACCAAATCATGACCAACTGTTACGTTTGCCTCCAAATATTTATTATGACACTAGTAAGTTTTTACAAGAACATTGTCTAATTAATGTACAACAGTACATTGCATGTTCTGCTACTGATGGCTATGAGTACCGACCACTAATACAGATAAATTCATTGAAACTATTGATTGTTATTAAGTTCAGTTTAATTCACTAAAATCTTAATTTAGAATTAAAAATGTCAGCAATTCATTTGTACATTCAAAGGCTTTCATTTGAAGAGAATTCATTTATTATTGAAAAAAAATTTTGAAACCCTTGATTGGATGAATTTTTGTTAATTCAAATTGAATGAAACATATTTTTCTTTATTCATTATGATTTTGTATTGAATGCTTTGTTTTGAATGAGTCCTTTAGAAAATTTAAAAAAAATTGTCTATGTTATCATTAAATTTTTATTATTTGTTTTTTTGCAACTTTGTAATGGATTTGATTTAAAAAAACACAAATTGAAGTCTCAGTGTACGAGACCGAATAGATCACATCCAATCTTCATCTCAATACTTTTAAGTCAATATTACACGCGAGATACAGATAGCAATGATAAAACAAATAAATGAAAACTGGACGCGGCTGACTTTTTAATGTAATTATTCTTTGGCAATAATAAAGATTCCGACAGATAGTTCCCTTTTAAGTTTTTTGTTGAAATTAAAAATAAGGTCTATATGAATCGTCCTATATAAATAGTGAATTCTTATACGAATGAATTGAATACGTCTGAAGTACATACTAAGGAATTAAGGCCGTTCACAACACTATTTATTTTGATGTTGTATGTTGTAAACTGCGATTACGATTCAAAACATTTATCGGCTTAATCGTATGAAAAATGCATGTTGTGTTGTAGTCGAGGCAATACAACATTTTAGTGTTGTGAACGATAATCGGGCCCTAAGTCTATGGATTAAATCGTGATTTATTATTATATAGCAAAATTATATTAGAATTTTAATTTGTTTTTGAATAATTTTTAATTTAAGTTTCAGTCATATAAACATAGCTTCGTATAGGAAAATACGTTTAAGCATCACTGTTATTTCTAGGGATTTTGAAAAACATGCTTTGTTACGAGAATGCAAGTACATATGTATGTATATCCACATATTCATATGGAACAACTTTTGTTGGATATGTTAATCCTTGAAATGCCCTTACAGTTGATAAATATATAGTTTCTGGAATGCAGATATAACAAACCTTCAAATACGCATACAGTTGATTACTAACTTGCTCGGATATGTTACTATTGACTCGCGTATTCATATTACATGATGAACAATGAATTTAAATTGGTTCAAACTTCAAATCTTGTTACAATCTAAATGATTCAAATTATCCAATAATCTAAAGTGGATAAGTATTTTTGAAAGCGTAGGAAACTGTTAATACTAGTTATTTTCTATTTCTATATAAAAGTGTTTATACATATCTATTCCATTGTAATTTTATAACGAAAGTTTCACTTTTATTTTAGTTATTTACTTTTTAATGAGTAATAATAAATGTAGATAAATTATTTCAAGTTTTATAAAATCCAGCACTCTAATATATAAACAGCAAAAAATGTATAAATTAATAAAAATAAAAGTCCCAATAAACGCAACGTAAAATTCATATTAAAGTAAGTATATACCTACAAGTACAGTTAATTTATAATCCAAGTAAATATTGTTTTATTAACTTAAATTAACTAAAAGTATGACTTATACTACATTTTAAATATGTATACGAATGAGTGTGTTTGTTTGCCTCCAAGCCTACAGTTTTTGTACAATGTACATAAGAGTATAAATGTATATATGTATGTATGTATACTAGGTATCTGGGTTTAGCTGTAGCCTGTCTGTCCTTCTGTATGTAAATTTGACCAAAGAGCACTGCAAATAATATAAAAATGCGATTACGAGTATTACTTATACTCGTATAAGTACATTACTATGTATGTATTTATGTTATGAAGATGATTACGGTCAAGTGAAGTAATCAAAGCAAAAAGTAAAAACAAAATATAAATTAAATCTATATGCATTGTATAGTTAAATATTTATGGAGCACATAAAATAATTTCAATTTGTGTGTGTGTTTTATTATTATTTAAAAGTAGTAAAGAAAGATTTAACATTCATTCACTCGTTTGCTCTCTCGTAATCTTGGCAAAATAATAGTTAAATTAATTCGCAGCAGCTGCAAATACATACTCGTAACAGCAATTGTATCAAAGATCATAGTTTAAAGTATAATATACTCGTAACATGATGCAATTAACAAAATAAATACAAAAATTATATTATTTTCAACAGAAAACATTTAATTGCGCTTGTTGTTTTACATTGTGCAACACAGCACAACTCAAATTGGAGTTTCACGTGATGCTTAAATAACTTTTCCTATTTGAGTGGCTTGGTTGTTTGTTGTTTTTACCACTAGAAATATACAGGCGCAAAAACTTTGAATATTATTTTCAGCATCATTACCGCATGGTGTTGAAAATGTTCATAGATACATACATACATACATATTTCTTTTTCAAGATGCTAATTGATTTTTCAACTAAATCATTGGTTATGGCATGTTGCCATCGATAATAATTCGAAAAAGGAAAAACAATACAAAGAAAGATTTTCGGATATAATACAAATTTGTGTTTTTTAATGACATTTTGAAAATTGGTTTTGATTTTCTTTTGTAAGTGTTATTTGTAAGAACCAAATGTTTTCTTTAAGCGAACGCAAACATTTCACAGAATTGTTTGTGTTTTGTTGATCACGTGTATTTCAAACAGTGACTGCCAATAGAAATAAATATATTTGTTAAAATACTTTCAATTATTTTGGCAAATATTTGCCGAAAAAGTCGTAACCTCTAATTATATTTGTACTCTCTTATTTGTTTTAAAAAACACCACAAATATTTAATTTTAATTTATTTGATGTTGTTTGATATTGCAAAACTCTTGTAAGAGTAAACAACCTCAAACAAATTTGTGTTAAAACAAGTGGTTACGCTATTTTTAATAAATATTTGCCATGCGTGACCTTTCCTTAAGAGCAGCAAAATAAGAATATTATTAATAGGACTAGAATTTTCATTGTCACCGCGTCATCTAATCAATGATCGCTTGTATACTTTTCATGAGTTTAATCAAAAGTTATCACTGCTTTTATTTCTATATATGTACGTGATTTTGATCAAAATACTTGTTTTACTCAGATTAAGTGATTACATGATTTTTCAAAAAACAGCTTATTAAAGTCGACCCATCTTGCATGGCCATATTTATAAATAGTTGCAAGTTACCAATTAAGCATATTTATCTTAAACTCATAATAAGTTTTAATTAAAGAACAGAAGGACAAATTCTATCGAAAGTTTTTGAGATAAATTATATTTGGTTGGATATTGCTTGAACCAGAATGATAATTAGATTTGGTACCAATTATATATAGCAACACCGGCCCATGGTTTTTATGGCCGCAAATTCAATATTACAGGTGTAGATTTATTGTTTTCAGTTTTTATGAGTAGGTTTTTCATTTCATCATGAACTCGTAGGTTATCATACTCTCCGTAATATTAGAAGGAAACTACAAATTCAAAATCAAATTTGATATTCTCAGAAAACAGGAAGATAAAATTCCTAAAAGAACTTCAAATGTTTATCATGGAAACCCAGATAAATGCAAAGTCAAAAACGCAATTAAATATCAATTGCATATTAAAATTCAATATACCACACCAAAAATACAATTATCAGGCATGTGATGCAAATCGAAAACGAATAAGTTTTAGAATTCATATTTTTCCGTAATATTTCTGTGTTGAAAAACTTTTATCACATAAAATATAAAGATATTGTGCTACTAAAGAGAATCTTAAAAATTAGATTTAAAATGCATTAAAATGTACTTCCAAAACTCATGCGTTTTCAATCCTATTTATTTATTTTTTGGCCAAGGTGTTGTATTTAAAGTTTTTGAATTTGTTTCCTGTGTAAGCTAATTGGGCCTAAATTATTTTATTGTAAATTAAAACTACATTTAATTACAATTTTTTCCCAACGTTTCGTCAATTTTTTGTTGACTTCTTCAGGGCAACATAATATGTGCATATATTAAATTAAATGGAACATAATTTTTTATTGTTTTATTATAGAGTATGAAATTTAAGTTATCTAACCTATAAATTATTTAATTGCAACCCTGTAACTGTTTTCGATTTCCATCACATGCCTGTATATATGCTACAACACGATTAAATACGATTATATCTGGTTTTACGAATAATAATCTGATTTTAGACAGAGTTGATTTAGAAACTATGTTTCTAATTGCAGTTGCTAGTAAAACTTTACAAAATTCAGACATCGAAATTGATTTAGGTAATATGTATATAGGTTGTGCAATGACAAAAATTACCAAGAAGTTGAAAAATGTATCCATGTACTATTTACTCTTGTTTATTGTAGAAATTTCATAGTTCGTCTATTAAACGTAATAGGTCAGCTATATTAAAAAAAAAACGAATTCTACCTAACTGATGATTTTTAATTGCAAAATAGAACTTATCAGATAGACTAGTCGAGTAAATACTTAAAATTACATTTTATTGCAAAAAAATATATAAATCCTTTAAAAAGCATAAGTATGTAGGTATTTCAGTTTCTCCATAGTTATTGTCGTTATGTCAACCATATTATTTATTGCTGAACTTTTATTATGAAACTAATGTAGGTGTTGAACACTACTTACCGGTTTTTTAGCTGCCAACGGTTTGTTAATCAAGTTTAAATGTGGCTCAAATTCCTGGCCAAATTTTTCAATTAAACTATTTTCTGCAACCTGTTGCGGACATTCTTCTTGCTGTACCAATTCCCAAATGTCTTGAGGAACATAAAATGACAAAACCAAACCCAAAAACAGGCCAATAATAAAGTAGTGATTCCGACTCAAAGTAGAACGACGCATTGTATTCGAATAGCTGCTGCTACTGGTGGTAGTTGTTGTGATTGTAGTGGTGATGACAGACGAATAGGAGGAAGAATGCATTGAAGAACATGTGGGGAAATAAATGATAACAAAAATGCAAAAAAAAAAAAAAAAAAAAAAAAAAGACACATACAAACGCACACTACCACTGTTGCATTTCACTGTCACGCAATGTGGTCAGTATGTAGATGATTTTGTTGTATGGTTTGGTTTATTGTTGATGTTAATTTTACTGCTGTTTCAATGATGTTGCTGATACTTTTTTCTTTTTACTTCAATTCATAGACTGTTGACACTGATCTTGGCACTAGTTTGCGAGTACATAATTTTGTTGTTTTGTTTATTTATTTGTTTATTATATTAATAAGATTGTATGTAAGTTGTTCTTTATTTTCACTTTATTTATTTGTTATTGTTAGGAATTCTTTCTCTTTTTTTGTAGTTGACAAGTTTGTTTGTTGTGTTTTTTTATTACTCTTTATGTTATGTCCAGCAATGTTTAAGTAGGCTCTATCAAAACATAATGAAATGGCCAACTACAGCAACAAACATTGCCATTATCATCGTAATAACAAGAATAGCAAGACTTTACACATTAGCAACAATAATAAGAATTTGCACAATATACTATTTTCATTCTTTTTTCACACATAATTGCCGACTTTTTTGTTTTTGTTTTTAATAAAAAAAAAAAAAATAAAACAACAGCCACAAAAACTAAAACTAACACGGTAGAACTTATTATTTATTAATTCTCTATAAAAAAAAACAAACCAAATAGGTATATTTTATTGCTCTGCTTTTGCAACTGATAATTTTTTTTCTTTCCTTCAACATATTTTTTTGCACACCAAATATTCAAATTTTTTCTGGAATCCCTTAGTCTTTTTTAAAGGAACCGGTTGTTTATTTTTGAGGAGCATTTATTTAGTTTGATTTTAACATATTTTTCAATTGAATTGTTTGTTCAAATATTATACCATTAGAGCGAACACAACTTAAATAAAGATTCTATTTGTTTTAACAATCGTGTGGAACATATAACAACTACATACTTTTAATTAGCAAAACCCAAAATTCTATACAAAAGGCACCAAACAATACGAAACGTAAGAATTGAAAAAATGCCGGGCTCGTATAAATAAAACAACAAAAAAATCAAATAAAAACACCGAGTATATAAAAGAAACCCAACAACCGTTTAAACAACCGCACGCGTACAATACTAATGTCAAACTGCCAAGATAAATTTAGTGTCACGTTAATAGAGTGCTAAAGTACACATGGTTGTATTTTAAGTAGTTAGTAGTAAAAAAATACTATGCTTAAACACGGACAGATAAACCTTAATGTACATTTAAAATTAAAAACTATTAAACCAAAATGTATTTAAGCGAGAAAACCTTCGAATAAATTGCAAATAAATAAAAAACAATTGTTACATTCGAAGAAATAAAACTATGTATTGATATTATGTAAATTACTAGCATCGCAAATTAAGTACAATATGAATATTAAAATGTACTTAACAAAATATATATATATATATATATATATATATATATATATGTATGTATATATATTAGTGACTTGCACCGTTGTCAACTTTGAAATTTCAAAACTCACCAACATGGAGAAAAAAACGCGCCATTTGAAAAAAATCGCACCAAATTTAGATTTTCTTTTTTATTTATTAATAATTCACATAAAAAATAAAAAAAACAGTTCAGTGTTTTTATAAAAAATAAAAAACTTAACAAAAATAAACTAAACAAATTTGTTTTTTATACCAGATGTAATTAATTAATTTCTTCTTTTTTTAACTTTTCAACGATTAAAGCCTAGTACTCTGTTCAAATTTGGGGAAAATGTTGAGCAACATTAATTATTTCATACGGAAAATTTGACGTGTAGCTAATGTACTTTTGTAAACAAAACACATATAATTTGCTTTCTTCGAAAATAAATAAATTTAAAAACCTGTGTTGAATCGAAATCGTTAAATAAAAATGAATAAACAAATATTACTGGCCGCTTGTGCAGCAGCACAACAAGTAATAGATATTGTTGTTGTGACAGAAGAGCTTTTGGATGACAGTCAATTGTTATTGAAAATTCGACGTGAAACAATGGCCACTTTCATTATTTCGCTGTGAAAAAATAATGTTGCCAGATACATTTCATATGTTTTTCACAAAATTAACAGAGTACTACTTCTGCAACATATTTTCATGAGAATTTCATGTGATTTTTTTAACATGTATTTTGACAGCATTCCACTTGAAATTTTGAACAGAGTAATACTAAAAAATACTCATATATGCTATTCAGAATTGACAACACTGGTAACAAGCATAATATTACATTGGATCACCTTGTTTGATTTTTTGGCTACAGGTTGACTCAAATATTTGTTGACATTCTTAAGTTATGCTCTAGAAACTTTCTTTAAAAACACACACACATTGCCTACTTTTGGGATGACAAATTTTCAATGACCTTGAAAAGTTGGAATAACGGTATTTGTGGTGAATTTCTAAAAACTCACCACGATTTTTATACTCACCACGATATTTTCACCACATTTTTAAATTCACTCACGAGCAAAAAAAAAAGTTTCCCTTTTTTTAACTACACATACCTTGTTTTCTCTTCTTCCTCCTCATACACTCTCATATTTTCTTCTTCCGTCGGTCGTTGTTTGTGTGGTTTGTGGTTGGTTCTGTGGCCGTTGAAATTCCTAGAAGAAAACCGGGTTCGTTTCATATATATATAGCGAACTTTAAAAAAAAGAATATGGGAATTCGTTTGTTAGATGACCAGCTAGCTGGTGACCATTTAATAAAGTGATTCCAAGTTAATAAAAACACATATAGCGACTGTTATTTTAAATATAAACTTAAAATGGCATTACCATTGGAACTGTTCATTGCTAAACTGTTTTATCATGAGAAACTGTTTTAACCATTTGTAATAGGTTACCATTGTTTAAAAAAAAAATGGAAAACAAGTATACAAGTGTTTTTTTTTTTTATTAAAAATTCTTATAAATGTAGTCGAAATATATATAAAACTAGCGGACCCGGCGAACTTTGCCTCGCCCCAATTTTAAGCCTTCAGACAAACTTTAGAGTAATAATATAATACATCAGGAATAATTTCACACAAAATTTCGTACAAAAAATTAATTTTCCGACTTTTGCAAAGATTTAAAAATTCTATTTTCTCTATTATTTTACACCTTTGAAACACATTAGCTTGTAAGAAAAGATCATGCAGAACAGAAAAACTATGATAAGCAATGAAGCATTCATTGATGACTTATGATTTTTGATTTGGTGGAATCTCAAATTACGTATCAGAGTATGATATCGACCTTAAGCTGGATGTATTATTAGACCATACTTCTTCACGTTTTCAATAAGAAATTTCCTGATCGTGTACTTGTAAGAGATGGCTAATGAAATTCAGCCACACTTATGAAAATTTCTACTAAGGATGGCTTCCGAGTGGTAACGGTAAAGCTTTTATTATTATTTTTATAACGGTAGCAGTTTTTTGCTTATTTCGGTAACTGTATTTAAAAAATAACGGCAATATCGTTATAACTTTCATTATCAAAAAAATTACAAAAATTAAAATAAAGTTAATAAAAATTGTGTCGACAACCGTACGGTGTCAAACCGCAGGTCATGTCAAATTGACAATGGTATTATAGCAGTAATTCTTTGCAGTCAAATTAGTTTGTGTACGATTTGTACACTATTGACACCGAATAAAAACGGATGTGGTAATTTTTAAGCTGTGTGTATAGTTTAACTTCTGTCGATTTCAAGTTCCGGGGTATCGGTCTTCTCGTATTTTATTTGTATTTCAACGGACATTTGGCTAAAATTTTTGAATGGGCCGATTTTGACCGTTTTTAATATAAAATATTTCTGATTCGTGTTTTCTTCCCTCTAGGCTCTATTGTGCCAACAGACACACAAAGCTAGATCAATATTTAGATGTGTGTTACACACAGAACTTTGCATATTGAGTTACACTTAAACGTTTTGATATTTTACTTGCTGCCATATCAGTAATGAATCTTTGATAATTATTAAAGTGAATTAAATTTCGATCTAATGTTCACTATCAAAATTGTGAATCTGTAATAGCTACATTTCGTTAAAGTCGTTATACTTTCGATTTATCATTCTTCTAAGAATTTTGTAAAAAAAATGCCTCATTTGGTCTTTCGAATGCAAGAGCAATAGAAGACTTTGCATGCTAAACGTGTCACTGTATAGTGTGGCCCGATTGGGCCATTTTTTTTTTATCAAAAATTCAGTTGGAAGTGCGATAACGATGAATGGATCAAGCTATCGAGAGATGTTAATAACAACATTTTGGCACTTATTGACAATATGAAAATATCACTCACATGTGGTTTTAGGACTTATGAATTTATTACAAACCAAATTTCCCGGTTGCATAAATTCACGACATTTAATTGTTATTTTTTGTGAGGCTTTGTTAAATATAAGGACTATACAGAGCCAAAACAGCCTTAAAACTCAAAATCCGTGACGTGATTAATTAACAAACTAGACATTACATTTTGCCGAAATATGATTAAAAATGTTGATAAAAGAATCAATATCTGCGTACGTGGTCGCGGTGGACAACTGTGCGATATGCGTTTTTTATTTATAATTTTCCAATCTGAAACTATCCACTACAATAAACATTTGAATGATTTTCATATAAATTCTATGTTTTATTTTATTTTGAAAATCAAAGTTCTCGTTAAAACCCACTTTATATATCCCATATTTTTATTGGAGGGTATAAAATACCAGTGTTTTCTATTTAATTCAAATCGTGCATACATTTTGGGAATCGCATTATAAAACTTTAGAAATGCTGGTCCATTTTTGTGCTAATATAAATGCTTTGTTAAATACATACATATATATATTGTATTATAACTGCTTTAACTAAATATTTAAAATTTATTTTAATCACAAACACGATCCTTTGAATATGTATATATGTGCATATAAGTTTATAGCTTGTGTAACAAAGAGTTTTCTTTTAAGTTTCATGTATGTATGTATGTACATATGTATGTATATTCATATAGTTTTTACCTTGAACTATAATCCTTTATTAAAAGATTTTCTACATACCTACATACACATACATTTAGACATAGGTCTATGTACATATATGTACATGTACATAAATATTTGCTTTGAACTTTAATCAGTTTTTTGTGTATTTTTTCATTTAGCTTTAACAGCCTTGAACTATGAAGTGTGTATTTTCGTTATAGCGATTTTTATTTTGAAACAATCAGCCATGTCACAGAACTCAATACCGATCGAAAGTGGTTTTGATTCCGTAAATTGAGTCTTTAGAAAACGAAAAGCGAATTTTTTTTTCGGAATGAAACCACTTTAGATTTCGAAAGTGGAATTGTTATTTTTTATGATTTTATACTGAAAAAAACTCAGACTACTAATTTATAATGGACAATTAAATAATTAAGTTTATTATTTCATTGTTGTTTTTAGTTCTCTCATTGATACTTCTATTAAATTTCTAAGTTGGTGTCAGCAACAAGAAAACTTTTGTCAAAAAATTACAAAGTTAAAAATATTTATGGAACACTGGAATATGACAGAGGAATTTATTCTTCGTAGCTTTTCAACTGCGTTTTGATGTTTTTGTTCCTTAAAAACAGCAACAATTGCAATTCTGGAAATTTTTAGAAAATTTTGTTCACTTTTATTTAAAATTTCTTTGTTAGCGCTCTTTTTGTTCGCTTTTGTTACACTTTTTATTAAAAAAATCATATGTTTTTTGTTTTTAGGTTACAAATCGAGATTTAAAATTTTTTTTTGGTAATAAACAAAATCGATCAGAATCTAGAGAACGCAAAGTAAAAACGATCTATTTGCAAATACGGAATTGAAAGAATTCCGATTGAATTATATGACATGCCTGAATATTTCGTTTAAAGTTTCTAAAATTTTTTACGATTAAAATTGTGTGGCAAAATTTGAACAGAAAATAAGAAACACATACACACAAATCCATCAAATTTAATATCATGCATCCCTAGTATTAAATTAAAAATAACTACATACATATGTATGTATGTATGTACATACACACACATGTATATCTAAGAGTTCATGTACATATAAATAAATAAATAAATAAATATCAGTATGTACAATATATGAAAATTGTTTGGTACATTTATTGTTATCCGTATTGCAAAATACAAAACTAACATTTGAAATGAAGTTTACCATTGAACATGTCATCTGTTTCCTGTTGATATCATGTGGAAAATAACAATAAAAAGAAAAAAATAATGAACAACGCTTTTACTCTACTCCCTAACTAACACCATTGAGTAGTTAGTTAGTTGGCCATAAACAATCAACAACCCATTTTTATTATTTCCTTTTTTTCTTTTGAGTATGAAAAGGAACTTTCTACTGCAATGTAAAAAATACATTAACGAATGAATGAAAGAAGAAAAGAAAATGAATGACAATAAAAAAAAACTAAAATTTTAATCAATAAATGTCGGCACTCTTTTTCGAATTGTCCTAGTTTTTCAGTTCGAAACAACTGAGAAAGAGTAAACTAACTGGTTTGTAAATAATATGATAATGCTGCTCACCACAAAAATTAATTATTCGAAGTTTGCAGACTGAAGAGAAACAAATTGTATAGTTTTATAGAAGTTAAAGGATGTCGTATCAAGGATTTTCTTTCGTCTGCTCACGGATGACATATTTATTTACATATGTATATTAATCCAATTACTATGTATTTCCAAAAATTTAGAAACATTTTAATTTGTGTTACTTAAATCCCGCTCTTAAATGTATCAATAGGAAATATTTAAAATTAAACTAATTATAATTTCTAACTTTGTAGTGTCAACGCTACAGCGGGTAACACTACGATAAGAGACTGAAAAAGGAACTCAATGCTTACTACGAGCGAAAGTGGTGAATTGCTTAAGTATGTATATTAATTGCGAGACCAAATCTAACTCATAGGAAGATTTTGGCCAAGTCCAAATAAGTGCTTCACTTGGCATTATTGAAGCCACAAGAATTTCATAACAGGCTGTAATGTTACACTTAATATCCATCGAGAATTATGTAATGGAAAAACAAGATGCAAGAAATCGAAGAGCATCATGGATTAGATAATTATGGAATCTACACATTCAATAGATTTCCCAAAAAGAATTCAGGCAGCAGGCCAGCTGGTAAATTCTGTGGAATAAAGAAATCTATTGATTCCATAATGTTGGATCATATTCCCTAGAATGTTTGAATTTACAATGAACACATTCTAACTAAATATTGCAATAAGGAATTCGAATGAATACTCAAAGTCATGAATTTAAAGCGTTGAAAGTAAGGATTTAAGCCTACTAATTCACAATAAAAAAAATTCTTGCAACCTTTGTTAACTACCAAAATTCTTATAAACTGCGTTAACGACATCAATACAAACGTTATTTTTTTTTAATTGCCACATTAATAGTCACACTAGTGATTTTTTAAACAATATCGAATTTTGAACAATGAATAGTGAAATAATATCGTAGCAACAATTTAACTCTTAAATATATATAATAGATCCAAAGATAATACAGTTATGTATTACTGCCATATAACATACGGTATTAAACAAATTTAAAAAACGTTCCAATAAGAAAACGCAGCTATCTAATATCTGGCAGCTCTAGCGGCTTTCGGCAAACTGACAAAACTGTAAAAAGTAGTCGAATATAAAATTAGTCATCGTTAGTTGGTGGAAGGTAGCACACAATATTTTTCGGATAATGTTTTAAAATTAAGAAAAAAAGCAGACTTTTTTGTGCAAAAAAACAAAATTATTTATTTAAAACTATAAACAAGTAAAAACACACATACGTTCGGTGATAAATGTGAGTAAACATGAATTACTAAGAAAACCATATGTGAAAACATAAAATTTTACAATATTGGTGAAAAAATTGGTAAAATCCACAGATTAAGAAAAAACAGTTATAGGACAGGACAGGCAAAGCCTAAATAAAATCACCTACAAAAGCTGTAAACGAAAACGAAAAAAAGAAATACAAAAATAAAGAGAAATAAGGGAATTATGAAAAGTCAGCTGCAATTAACAGAGCTTACAGAGATTTCGAACTTCTTTATAAAAAACACAAGATAAACGTTTTATATTGTGTTTTATTTTTTTTTCAGCCAGAGTCAAGTGCGTGAAGTGAATTTTTAATTAAAAAGTTTGTATTGACACAAGCATTTCGTTAAAAGTATTTGTTGTTTTACATAATTAATAAAAAAACGGATTTTTATAAATAATAAAGATAATTTTTTGTTTGTTTTCGATTTTGTTTTATTTGTGAAAAGTAAATAATAATGAATAAAACAAACAACAAGTGCACATTTTGTTTTCTTTGATGGTATAAATTGGCAAAAAAAAATGTATATTAGTCGAACCACAAAAAGAAAACACACAAAAATATAATAATAAACTTTTCATACGGTACAACAAGTAATGAAAATAATATTTGCACCGCAAATTTAACAAACAAAAAAAAACAATTTTAGTTTTTATGTTTTTTTTTCTTTATACATTTTGAACTACATACGATGTTTTGGTTTTAGAAAATGTACGTGTAGTTGTGTGTTTACGAGTAAGTTGAATTGTGTGTATGTCCACATAACACTAAATAATTTGCAATGTTGCCATACAATTTTAATATTCAAACAAAACCGTTGTGCATTTTTACGTTTGAATAATAAATACTACGGATTTTTTAAATTTTTACACTCATTTACAATTTTAAAATTTTTACTACTATTTTTAAAATTAAGGTCTAAAAGTTTGAAAAACTGTAAACATAGGTATTCATGTTCATAAGGTTTATTATAAATAAATTAAATGCATATAGGTATATAAGCTTTATTATATGTACATATCTTATATAGGTACATATGTACAGTTTTTCAAAGTTTTAGATCGTAATTTTTTGTATCGTAGTTTTCTTAAAATAACAAATATAAAATTTAAAAATTACATTTGAATATAAGAATTTAAGAAATAATTTTTGCCAGCACCTTGTGAAGTCAATAAACAATCCATTAAAAATATGTCTAATTTAACCTGTAGTATGATGTAGGTCAATAGAAGTTTATGGAGCACAATTAGAAATTATTTCAAATATGTAAATAGTTTTTTTTTTTTTTTTTACACAAAAATATTAATACCAAAATAATATTTTGTTATATAGAAAATTTTCTGTAGACAAAATTTGATAGTCAGAAAATTATATGGATTGATTTCTGTATATACTATACATATGTACATATTATATTTATTTATATTGAATTTTATTTAGATGTGAAAATTTTTAAGACATTTGTTACAACGTTTTTCAAAAGTAGGTATGAGTAATTATTGACCGATTTGTATAAATTTTTAGTTATATTTTTTTACTTGGAAATGTATGTAGATATATCAGATTTTTATGACCTTTAATGTCATAATTGGGAAAGTCATTTGTATGGGGGTTAGCTGAAAGATTTCAACCAATTTCAATCGTCCTTGGATCGAAAAACATCCTAAATTTCATCGAATATCTTCATAATTGCGACCTATACTTTAAGGTTGAGGTTAGACTAACTAATATTTGTGGGCGTTACAGACATAATCACAAATCGAATATACCATCCTTATTATGGTGATGTAGGTATTAATATAATTTAATTGACTTTCAAATATATAAAAGTTTTTATACAAACTAGTATACTAAATGATTTACAGAATAAATGCTGTATATGTAGTTAAATAATATTTCATGAATATTCACTTGTTTAAAAGTCGTTAGAATTCAAAAAAGACAAAATCGCTAAATTTGCAGATAAAACAGCTAAATTATCATCACTCATGCTTGTGGTGTGTTGCTTTTTCAGTTGGAAAAGTACTGGTAACGATTTCATTAGTACAAGTATAAAGAATCTATTAAATGCTCGCTGGCTGGCTGACTGGCGGGTCGATACAGTAGAAGTATAAATACAAAACGTACGGCAACGCAAGTGTGCGGCTTGTTCATTAAATTTAAAAATAATTGTTCCGATTTTTTAGTTGTTACTCATCCAACACCAAAAAATTTAAAAAAATACTGTGATTTGTTTGTGCAAATTCTTTACTAAACATTTTAATAAGAAAGGCAAAAAGTAAGTTATTTTTTGTGTTAGGTAAATAATGTAAAAAAAGAAAATAAATAAAATAAAAACAATGCATAATTGTGTATGTATGTCACTCGTATGCGTGTAGAAGAAGAATTTAACAGTGCCAGTGTGTGTGTTTGATGTAAAAAATTATGCGCAAGTTTTGAATTTTTTATTCGTTTGTTATACTACTCGAGGTCTGTTTTGGGTCGCAGCGCCGTTAATAGGTTCAAAAAGGTGTTGCAGGTAATTTGTTGCCACTCTGTTGCTTATTTCGTGTATCTGTGAGTTTGTTTTGTGTATGTAGTTTCTTATTATCAAATTCACCCCCTTGACAAAACGAAAATATCTATACATTAGCAATAAAATTATAAGAAAAATGGAACAACAGCAAAAGTAGCAGGCAGAAGTGTTAGCAGCAATACAACCCCACTTAAAGCTTACACATCTCCAGCCAAACACACACACACACTCATAGGAACTACAACGTTTTCTATCTCTATTTTAACGGTATACCCAAATTCATCGACCCAATAATTTAAATCAACCTGTTTGCAACTCTGCACTAGTAGTGATGTATTCTACTAGACACGATAATAACAAAAACAAACATAGAAACAACAATAACAAAATTAGTTTGTCATAATATTTTTTCCTTTTATACCTATATTACATATATTTATGCTCATCATGTTAAATCTATGAATACTAGCTGACCCGGTCCGCGTTGCTGGCCCTAAGCAAGCATTAGTGTTGTATTATTATACAATTTAAATTGAGCTTTTAACGAAATTTGCGGACTTTAAATAAAAATCCATGGAATATCTATCATAAAGTTTTTTTTACAGAATAACTTACATATGGTGTAGATATGGGCTCAATCAAAAAAGAAACGCATGTATTTAAGGCAAATTGGAAATTATATTTATTTATTATTTTATCTTAAGACCAGCGGATACACAATGTTTTTTGTTTTTTTATTTGGTGTAAAAACGTATAAATTTTTTGGCGTGCCAACTTAAAACTCGGATTTTTGAATGCAACATTTCGAAAGTTTTCAAATTTTCATATTGGATCATTATTAACAAAGGTTTTTCGTAAATATCTTCGGAACTATGTAACCGATTGAAGAGTTTGATATCTCGTTTTGAAAGCATGACAACGGATTTCAAAAAAAAAATTAAAAGAAGCAAACAAAAAATATATGTTATGTTTATATATGTCATTGGTAATGTAATTTGAAAAATTTATTTTTCCACGCCCCTCCGCCCGCTGACCGAAAATCAAAAATCAGAGTTCAGAGTGTCACCCGCCTGAATATTCTAAAGATTCCCTGAAAATTTCATCAAAATCGACCTAGCCGTTTTGGAGTCCATACGTTACATACATACACACATCCTGTTTTATATACATATATATGAATATATGTATGTACGTTGAACAGTGTTAAATATTTATTAAGAATAAAACACTCGTACAAATAATTTATAACTATTTACTTACATTTAATTCTAAGAAAACAATTTTTTATTTAATCAAGTGCTTAAATTAAAAACAATTTAATTATTTTTTGTTTCTATTAAAAACAATTTAATAAAAACATGGTAAATAGAGTGACACTATTTAATCAAGCGGTAGTGGTTGCCATACTTTAGTACATACATATTTAGTTTTGGAATCTAACAGATATTTTTACATTTATTCAACAAATTGGTAGATATTACATTCGTTTACATATCACTTTGTAGTGCATGGTTAAAATTAAGTATGCTTAAAGCGATTCATTGATTATACTGAACAGATTACTGAGATTATAATGAACTTTGGATTGCATATATGTATGTATGTACATATGTAGCAACTTTTTATACCCACCACCAAAAAGATGGGGGTATATTAGGTTTGTCATTACGTTTGTAACACATCGAAATATTGACTTCTGTGCATAGAACCAACAATTATATATAGTATATTCTGGGTCCTTAATAGTTTCTAAAACGAAGTTTTAGATAACATCGATACTTTTCAGATAATTTTTGCAATTTTCTTTAAATCTAATGCAGATAATATCATTAAATCTTTCACACTTTGGGTATATACGATTCGGAGGAGCCTTTTACTTGTTATACCCTACACCACCATAGTGGGGAGGGTATATATATATTGAATATGTGCTGATGTTTGTAACGCCCAAAAATATTAGTTCAACACCCAACAAATTTTTTTGTCATAAATGTTTGATTTATGCACGTATCCCAACAAATTCCTCTAGATATAAGTTGTACATGAAGCCTAATCTCATCGACAAATTTTGGGAAAATCGATTCATAATTGACCATAGCTCCCGTATAAGCCCCGCTGCCGAAAATCACTTTAAAGAGCATAACTCTCTTAAAAACGTTGGTATCCAAATCATATTCATATATACAAAAATCCTTTTTGGCCTAATTTTGTGATGATCGGTCCATAATTAGTCATAGCTCTCATATAACCCCACTCCCCAAAATCTCTTTAACAACCCTAAATCTCTTAATAATATTAGCATCCAAATAAAATTTTTTAACTAATTTTATAACGGTCGGTCCATAATTAGTCATAGCTCCCGTGTAAGATCCCCTTCGAAAATCACTTTAACATCTATAAATCTTTAATAAGTGTTTATATCGACATTAAATTTAACACAAAGAATGTTTACTCGTACTATATGCACAGAAGTCAAGCCACTACATTTTTGGATGATAGGTCCATAATAGCATTTTTTAATTTAAAATTAATTTTAAATTTTAATTCAAAAGATTAAATTCTTTAAATATAATCGAAAACTGTTAAAAGTATTTTTTGCTCTAAGTCCCAATTTACACGTAGCAATTTTTATTGAAAAAGAAAAGATTGAAAATGAAAGATTGATTGTTCTTATTATTTGAGAGTATAAACACATTTGTATACACACATGCAAATTACATGATGCAATACGAACAATCTAGTAAATCTTCCCCTCACCCCGATGTGCAAAAGAAAAAAAAATTGCTTCGTGTAAGTTGGGACTAAGCAATAATTTTTTAAGCAAATACTGTTACACAAAATCATAAATATTTTTTTTTTTATAATTCTTTTATTTACAATCTATCCATTTAAGGATAATAAGTAAATTGTATAACAATCATATAGCATTTAGTGTTGAACTCCACTGAGAACAACAGCATAATATAATTCTTGGGATAATATATAATTTAGACAGTTTATAAAATATTTACAAATTTATTACATATGTACATTGTAGTAGAAATTTATGATTTAGAATCGAAAAGGCAGATCCAGAATGTGGTATTTTTTTAAGTCTTCTTACTTCTTCTGAGTCATCAAATAGATAGAAATAGCTAATATAATAAATATGTATATAAATATAGGTATAAAAATTTCTTAAATCTTATTTATGCTCATTCGGCAACTAGTGTACACCAGCTATACATACATATGTAAGTTTAAACACTTTTCTAAGATTTACAGTAGTTAACCCTAAAGTTTAAACAATAAACGTTTATTTACGTTTATCTCAATTATTTATAAATAATTTACATTTTAAATTAAAACTTTGCTCCTTCGTGTACAACAGCGAACATCAACATCATGATACAATATAATAACACTTTGTAATAGTTGACTTGATTAAAATGACTTAATTACGAGTTAAAATTAATAGTTTCTTTGCACAGAAGAGAGTAAATGAAAACCTGACTGGATGACTGACAGAAAAGGCAATTATAATTACTAGCGTCAACGAGAGCAAATAGAGACAAGAGAGCAGAGCGAGCACATAGTGGTTGTCTACAATTGACATTTTTTTTGCATTTAAATAATTCTTTCTTTCAACACTCTTAACACCAAATGCTTGTTGACTAAATAAAATAATAATTATTATTATTCATCATCATCTTCACTATGGCACTTATGCAATTTTACATTAACAGATGGCTTTTTGCTTGTTACCTACACTTGCTAAATCTTATTCTGGCAAAAGAAAGGAAAAAATTAAAAAAAGATTGCTTATAAAAAGTTCTAGTTGTGCCTGGCATAAAATATTTATAATTCTTGAGATATTTAGCAAGTATGTATTGCAAGTTTTTTTCTCTGTTAAAAATTATTGATTTTTTCCCATAAATCATTGAATTATCAATAATTATTTTGATTTCTATTTTGATTTTTTTATGTTTTCTAACTGTTTCGTAATTGTTTGTGGAATACATACTTGTATTTATTATTTTCGTATTTTACTTTCTCTAAATATTTTCCTTTTTCAATTAAAGAATGTGCCTTTAGATTGAAACGTTCCTATAATGTTTATTTTTTGTAGAAATTTTGTAAACAAATAAATAATTTTAAATAAAAAACTCATGGTTAGTGTCCAACAAAAGGTACCATGAGGAATATTTAACGTAATATCATGTATTATTCTCAGACAAAGTATTTTCAGAAATGTTTAGCTACATATGTACATACATATGAATGTATGTGCATATGTATTTATTGTCTAAAATAACCATTACTTTCTTTATGAACGTCAAAAACATATGAAATTTTTATGTTAATTTTATTGGTAATTGCAATTAATTATAAATCTATATAACAAAATCTTATTTTTTTAGAAATACAAAATTTGCATAGATTGTATTACATATTTAAATAATGTTAAAATTACATACTTAAACAATTAACAGCCATTTTAATATTCAAAAAATGAAGTAAAATTTGTGTTTATTTCACACTAATTCAAGACGAAATTGTTATACACTAATACCTCGCTTTGCGTCGTTTCGTTTTGCGTTTTTTCGAAGGCGTCGCTGCCAAATTAGTACTAATTTTCACTGTGCATCGTTATATTTTCGAGGTTACGTTGTTTTGGGTTCAAGTTTTTAATTTTTTTTTTTAAATTTTTGCAAAATCTGCAACATCATTAGATGTTAAAACGATGACCCGTACAAGAAGTGCTTTGATGATCGAAATGGAGTCCTTACTTTCTATTTGCATTGAAAATCAAGTTGCGCAGAGAATACCATAAGTAAAATGGTATTTCAGAGAAAAGCAAAACGCATATTTGATGAAATAAGAAGTAAAGCATTATCCAACGATAACGCTAGTGGTAGTAATACAGACAATTGCTACAATTAAATTATTTTGCGTTGAAAAAAAAGCTGTTCAGCAAACATTGGAGCAATTTTTTGTGACAGAATGCCGACGACTTAGTATTTTCGTAACCCTGTTCTTTGCATAGTTTGTAAAGTAGACAATCATAATTCACTTTGCGTCGTTTTTTTTTTTTTTTTTTTTTTTTTTTTTTTTTTTTTTTTTTTTTTTTTTTTTTTTTTTTTTTTTTTTTTTTTTTTGGAACGTACCCCCGTCGCAAATTGAGGTATTGGTGTAATTAAAATTTATATTGAAAAAATAGAATTTGAAAACAAGAAATCCAAATTAATATTAAGAAATAACAAATCTAAACTAGACGAAAATTTAATTGATAGACTAAATAAGAAAATTGTAATTGATTTAATATAACTTGATGTTAGGGAAGTTTAAATTAATATTAAGAAATATTGAATAGCTTCAAAGAAACTTAAATTCATATTCGTTTGAATTTCATAAGAACAAAATGTAATACAAATTATTAATTTCTCGACATAAATTTTTATTTACTAAATTTCTCAATTTTATTTTTATACACCTCAGCTCCGTTACTGGTGGGTTGTTGGGGTCCATCATAAAAATTTAAATATACGAATAATCCTTTGCTATTCCCATGTAAATTTAAATTTTGATCAGACCAAATTTCTATTCTGTCCAATACACTACATTTTGCATGCAATATATGAAAAAAAAACGTTAAATTGTATAAAAGGGGACAAGGTTTGTTAAGCTTTTATATTGGTGAATTGACTTTAAGATTGTTAAATTAGTGAAATTAATTATTTTTATACTTTTTCCGGATGTCATTTACTTTAAAAACTATAAAATATAAAATTTAAATTAATGTAAAATTAAAATTAATTAACGGTTAAATATATCATAACAAAATTTTAAACTAATAAAGATCCAAAAGTTCTTAAATGAATGGCATTATAATTCTTGCCAGTTTTTATTTTCAAATACCGTAATTTCTAAAACGCGGAAAATGTATTTCAAAATTTTAATTTTTTTTTATTAAAGTGCCCACTGCGACGATATCACAGTAAGCACCGTGTGATAGTAAAAATAACTTTCTGTGTATTTAAGTAACATATACAAATATAGAACTTTTTAGGCGATCGGTGCTTTTGACCATCCGTTGGCCAGCCATATCTAAAAAATATATGTCTATATATCTCTTGAACTAAAGGAGATAACCAACCAAACTCTTCTCAATGACTGTTGATGTATTAAGCTTATTTCAGCAAATTCAGATCACAAATAGAAAACCTCCACGTTTTAACTGGCCGTAGTGTTGTGCACACATGAACCCCTTTGTATAAACTTATTTCAGCTTATTCGGATTACAAATGGATTTTTGCAAATTAAAAAAAAAAAAAAAATTGAGACCCAAGTTTACGAATTTTGAAGCTAAAGCTTCGAAAAAGTTCTATACATGACGCAAACCTCTACGTCTTGACCGGCCGTCGTTTTGTGCACACATGAACCTTTTTGTATAAAAATTACATTTAATGGCTGACATAGTTGTGCGAACAAATGTTCTTAACAGACAAATTAATGTGCGGACATGAAATTATTCGCTGAGTGAACAAACTAGAGGCAAGTTAAGACCCTGGATTAAGAACAAATTGAAAGCTAAATAAAAACTAAATATTAAAAGAAAGCAGCAAATTACAAAAACAAAAAATATTAAGTCCAATAAAGCAATATCTGGGTCAGCCCGGCAATGACTTCCTAAAGAAAAATGCAATAACAGTGTAGGGCGCTAGAAGAATAAGTAGAACGGTGGTTTTCAAACATATCGTGCAATTAAAAATCCAAATTGTAGTGAAATTAAAATGATGTTGATATAAAATGGGCACGAATGTTTAAATAAATACAAACAAAACTTCATCAAATGATAAACTGGTTCCACACGTGATAATGTTGTGCAATCATTGCCTCTTCAATCAATTGCCGTTCCATGAAAGCTCAATTATGTTTCCATTAAATTGTAGCATTGATCGCAAAACTTTATAATAAATTCAAAAAATCTTAAATGAATTTCAACACTAAAATAAAATCTTTATTTGCTCAATGTCAGCAGTATGCAAACTCAAAAGTAGCAGTTAGGTAATAATATATAATATTGACAAAGTGTTTTTATTGTTATACATTTTATTGTAATAAGCGGCTTTTGACACTAATTATATATTCAATTTATGTAAGTTAATCCAAATCAGTTATTTAAATACATATGTACATATGTATATGTATGTATATCTGCTGGTACATGCAAATGGTGGCAAAAATACAACAACAACATCGACAACAACAACAACATCGACAACAGCAAAATATTTAAATAAGTCATGTTAGCAGGAATCATATCAACAAATGCTCTTTTAGGCGACTGGTTGGTTGGTGGGCTTTCTTGTTTATTTGTGTATTTAGGTGATTGTCTGTCCGCTAAACATGAACAAAAAGTAAAAATAATAACAATACCACCATAACAAACGGTTTTTAATTATTTTTTGTAGCTTATTTATTTACTTATCCATACCAATATCTATATTTAAGTATGTATGTGCGTACGTATGTGCAATTCTGTTATTTATACCCTACACCACAATAGCTGGGAGGGTATATTGGATTTGTACTGATGTTTGTAACGCCCATAATTATTGCTCCAACACCCACCTTAAAGTATACCGATCGACTTAGAATCACTCCCTGAGTCGATTTAACGATGCCCGTCCGTCTGGCTGGCTGTCCATGTAAAGCTTGTGTACTTTGCACAGGTCGCAATTTTGAAGATATTTCAATAAAATTTGGTCCATAATTATCTAGTAGTAGCTCCCATATAAGGACCACTTTCGAAAATCACGTTAAAGAAAAATGTTGGTATCGAAATAATATTGAACACAAATATGTTTCGAATATATACAAATAATTTATTGATGATTTATGATAAAGCCCAGTTAAGAAAATCACTTTAACGACTATAAATCTCTTCAAAATGTTGTTATCCGAATAAAATTTAACAAGAAAAAGTTTCATATGTACAGAAATAAGGACACCCAATTTTATAATGGTCGGTCCATAATTAGTCAAAACTCCCATATAATACCCTCTCCGTAATTCACTTTAACCTCCATAAATCTTTAAAATATCATGGCACTAAATTTTTGGATGATCAGTCCATAATAGGTAATATCTCCCATATAGCACCTATTTCTGAAAATCTGTTTAATTTATATAATGGGTGTAGGTTATTATATGGTCGGGCTTGACTCACTATACTTTCTTACTTGTTTTTTTTTTCATTTCATTTAAATTTAATAATACAAACAGCAATCGTCTTGTACGTACAACAATGCGATAACTGAAAGTACTCGTGTTTACTCATACTATATTCATATACATATTTATATCATATTTATTTTACTTTATTTAATTATTATTATTATATGTATGTATGTATGTATATGTATGTTTTCTTGTTGTTGAAATGGCAAACAAAAAGAAAAAAGAACTTAATTTTTTGTGTTTTGCCATTTCTCACTCACTCATTTATTTGTAGTTGTACATAAACTGAATTTTAATTATATTTATTTTTTTTTTTTAATAATTTAATTTCGAAAATTCTGTTATGTGTAGTTTCTTTTTTTAATTTTCCCCCGATTTTTTGCTGTTTTTGAAAACGAGCCAATTGGTTTTTCTCTAGATAAAAATAAAAAAAAATACAAATACAAAAAATACCACCTGTAATTTTGTTTAAACAATTGTCGTTTGGTATTATTAGTATGTTTTTGTTTTTTTTCTTTTGTGGTATTCTGTGGCAGTTTATTAATGAATTATTTCGTTATATTATTAGATTCTTTAGCAATGTACTCGTAGACAAACAAGTATTTATGTAGATTCAATACGGAATATGTTCTTTATGATCATTTGCAACGAAGAGTTCGTTCTCTAACAAATTCAGTTCCAACACATCATTAATATTTGCTGGTGAATTACGCAATTTTGACAGGCATTGTTCACATGAAATCCGAACACACTACAGATGCCTTTTTTAAACCTTGAGGCGACATTTATTCGTATTTTTTAGTTACTTGTGCAATGGAAAATCGAAATAAAAAGAAAATTCCTTGAATATTGACAATGCTTAAGTAAAGACAAATACTTCCAGAAAGTAATCGTAGTAAAAAGCTGTAATAAATGATGTTGCTATAAAATAGTCAAATATTCCTTATTAAAAAGTACATATGTATTTAACAACTGTCTACTATAGATGTTAAAATATTTGTAAAAAATTATCACAAACAGCTACCGGGATAACCATTTTATGTTTTAGCGAAACAGGGGAATGCTGAACAAAAATGTATAAATTTGGAGAGAGCAAAATAAGGCTAGTTTGACAAGCAATTTACCGTTGCAGTTTGAAGAGCAACTCTTTTGTGACCTCTTCAACTACGATGGATATTTACATATATAAATACATTGAGACACGTTTGTTACCTCTTATTAGACATTACCACTCTTCAGTCAATTTAATAATAGAGAAATATATCAACACTCCTAATTGTCCCCAGTTTAGGTCACTGGTGGTACTGAGTTCTTTGTCCAAAAATGTTTGTCATTTGGAATAAGTAATCGGCACAGATGTATAGAAATATTGTGCAACAGTTAATGCGATCTATCAGAATGATCAAAGCAACTACCTAATTTAATCAAATGCCAATTATCTTCATCAAATAAGATAAACATAAAAATCCAAAGTTATTCTAAAACTTTGTTAATTTCAAACGTCATTTCACGTTCGGTTTTATACGATAGTTTCTTTGATGTTGTTGACATTGTAAATATTTTGTTTTATTTCTTTGCAATCTTTCAAAAACTAGGCGTCTCTATGTTTGATTTGTTAGCAACTTACTTTTTGGAAGCAGCTGTCTTCGCGTAACATGTTACTGTTAAACATGTTTAGTTTGGTCTATAATTTAACCATGAATTTTTAAACATTGATCGTTCTATCGACTCAAATAAAGATTTCATAGCCTTCTTTAAATGTTATGTTTTTTAATTAAGTCTATTTCGAAAGCTTTTATAAATAGTTCTTTTAACTCACGTATTTCCAGTTGTATTCTTAATAATGTTCTGCAGTAATTGTAAAATCGTAGGATTATTTTTAAAAAATAAATTAATCCAAATAAATCATCTTTAATCCTGACCTAAATTTAATCCTAATCGATTATTAATCTATAAAAATTAAGTCAATTTTAAGTAATCGATTAAATTAAAAAAAAAAAAACAAATTAATTAATTGATTATTAATTTTAATCCAAATTTCACAGCTCTGGGTGACAATTACTTTGAAGCTTTCCTTTAATGTAAATTTTAGTACCAATATAAGTATTTTGTAGCGATTTTATTTTATTTGCGTTATTGTTAAAAAAAAAACTTTATTTTTATCTGTTAAATGCGGCTTTCCTTTCTGCAATATAAAATTTAAACTTTTACCCCCTTATTCAAAAACGATTATTAAATTTAACAAACGTTTATTAAGCAAATTTTTATATGCAAATCTGTCTTATATACATATATAACCTAAACAAACTCAAAGGATAAAGTCGGTTTTTACTTTGCTGATATCTGCGTACATATGTACATACTATTTGTTTACTTTGAAAAATTATTAAATAAATATTAAATGCCGTATTTATTAAAAATTAAAGTAGACTTCAAGTGTACTTTAAGCATACTTTATTTTTTATAGATACGGCAGTTTAAATTTAAACCACATAGTTTATTTAATAGTGAATTCTTTGCTATGTCTGTTTTATATGTACGTATATTTTTTGCCTTCTTTTTATTGTTTGTATTTTGGCCACCCGATAATAGTTTACTAGTGGTTGAAAGTGTTTCTTTTTTGTAGTTGGGGGCTTTTTGCTCTTCCCGCCTCTGCAAATGGTATTATAACAAATAGTCTGTTTATTAATTTATTTTCTGCATAGTTTATACAAAATTCTTTTTTTTTCGAAAATAATAATTTTGTTTGCTATATAATTACTTGAAATAAATTTCATTGCAATTATTCATTCAGTTGATTTTTTAGTTTCGTTTTAAAATACATATTCCCTATAACGTTTGTGTTTTTTTCTTCTCTTCTGTTTTATATTAATTGTCTTTAATTATTTTTAGCACCTCAGCACCAAATTACAATTTTGAATTGCCATTAGTTTAGTTTTTTTTTTTTCGAAAGTTTAGCAAGAGTTTGAACAGAAATAAAAAAACAATACACTTTTCAGTCATTTATTTCAAAAATTAGGTATAGAAGCAAGTAATTTGCTGAGAAACTTATAATATTAATATTTATTACATTTTTTTATTTTATAAATCATGTGATAGATTGCAAATTGTGAAATGAAAATTTATACCTACGTATTCTTTCATATAATGTGTGCTTTGAAAATAAATTTAAAAATACTGCCAATAATTGTGAAACTATATAGAAACATAGATACATATGTATGTATGTATGTATAGAGGATTTACAGTATAATAAGAAATATGTATGTGTACAAAAGGATTTATATTTGCTCAGCTTTTAAATTTGTGAAGAATATTAAAATATAAACTATTTAATTAAAACATGTACTTACTAACGCGTGCCAATATTAAACAAATAGTTCAATAAATCTTCAAAACGCGAGGTGTTGGCGTGTGAGATTGATTATGTTTAAGAAATAAAAATGTGACTAAAATAATAATTAAAATATAAAGCAATTTAAAGCCTCTCGCAAAAAATAAAAACTGACTTCAAATTTCAAATAATTTTATTGTTACAAAATGATAAAAAACGACAAAAAAATACATTCACATAAAAAGTTTACAAAACATTCAAGTTAAAATAATACTTATTTTCATATTTCTAATGCATTTCTATTGTATTTGTATATATTTTGAGTGTTTTTTTTAGCTCTTCTTATACTCATTTTAACTTTACTTTTACCCCTCGTCTTATTTTTTCAGGTCACTCCGTGATGTTCTCGTTTACATAGGCTAGCAAAAAAAAAAAAAAATAGAAGGAAATAAATATTTAAAAAAGTAATCATACCAGAACAATTACTTCCCCCGAAATATATATGTATTAAAAAAAAAACTCGAAAAAAGGAAAAAAAATTCTACATGAAATTTTGCTACAACCATTACAACAATCAGCAAACTACCGAAACTACTACTACCGAAAATAAAGTAGAAGAAAAAGCCTTGAGGCACAGAAAATAAAAGAAAAACACATCTAGTGAAACGAACAAAAGGAAAAAGAATCATAAGAAACAACAAAGAAAATTTAAAAATCTTTTTAGAACCAAATAAAACCAAAAACATACACTTAGTAGGTATAATACAACATATTAAATAAAAGGTAAAGCTTTCAGAAACAACACAAACAACAACAACAGCATCAGCATTAACAAGAACAGCAACAACAAAAAAGAAAATAACGAAACATGTCTTCGCCAGCAACACAACATCCACCAACACAACAGCAGCTGCAACAACATAAAGTAGCAGCTACAAATAACAATGTACATGAGAAACCTACAGCTGTGAATGCAACAACTAAAGAATCATCACAAACTACAACACAGGCAACATCAGCTGCCGGCGGCGGTGGTGGTGGCGGAGGAAACAACTCAGGCTCGAATAGTCTCAACAATAGTCCAACTAAGAAACCACCATTGAATACTAAAGATCGTGTTATCGACAGTGTCCCCTTTCCGCCCAGTCGCAAACTAAACTTGGCCGATGTATTCGATGCACGAACTGGTAAACCCAATCACGATGTACTTAAGCAGCATTTCATACTGGAGGGCCGAATCGAAGAGGATGCTGCTCTGAAAATTATACGTGATGGTGCTTCATTGCTGAGGCAGGAAAAGACTATGATTGATATTGAGGCACCTGTGACAGTGTGCGGTGATATACACGGACAATTCTATGATCTTATGAAATTGTTCGAAATCGGCGGCTCACCGGCCACCACAAAATATCTATTCTTGGGTGATTATGTAGATCGAGGCTATTTTAGTATTGAGTGCGTATTGTACTTGTGGTCGCTGAAGATCACGTACCCCACAACGTTGTTCTTACTGCGTGGCAACCATGAGTGTCGCCATTTAACTGAATACTTTACGTTTAAGCAAGAGTGTAAAATAAAATACTCCGAGCGAGTGTATGATGCGTGTATGGAGGCATTTGATTGTTTGCCGCTGGCGGCATTAATGAACCAACAGTTCCTTTGTGTCCACGGCGGCCTATCGCCCGAAATACACGAACTGGAGGATATACGCCGTTTAGATCGGTTCAAGGAACCTCCTGCCTTTGGGCCCATGTGTGATCTTTTGTGGTCCGATCCGCTGGAGGACTTTGGCAATGAGAAGAACTCTGACTTTTATACGCACAATTCGGTGAGAGGCTGTTCGTACTTCTACAGTTATGCAGCGTGTTGCGATTTTCTGCAAAACAACAATCTACTCTCGATTATACGAGCTCACGAAGCGCAGGACGCTGGCTATCGTATGTATCGAAAATCACAAACCACCGGCTTTCCGTCGCTCATAACCATATTCTCAGCACCCAACTATTTGGATGTCTACAACAATAAGGCTGCTGTATTGAAATATGAAAATAATGTCATGAATATACGCCAATTCAATTGTTCCCCCCATCCCTATTGGCTTCCGAACTTCATGGACGTCTTCACTTGGTCTCTGCCATTTGTGGGCGAAAAGGTCACCGAAATGTTGGTGAATGTCTTGAACATTTGCTCCGACGACGAACTGATGACCGAGAGCGAGGAGCCCTGTTCGGACGACGAGGCGGCCTTACGCAAAGAAGTCATACGCAATAAGATTCGAGCCATTGGCAAAATGGCACGCGTTTTCTCTGTTTTACGAGAAGAATCTGAATCGGTTCTGCAATTGAAGGGCCTGACACCGACCGGTGCCTTACCATTGGGTGCTCTATCGGGTGGCAAACAATCGTTGAAGAACGCCATGCAAGGCTTCTCGCCCAATCACAAAATCACCTCGTTTGCGGAGGCCAAAGGTTTGGATGCTGTCAATGAGCGTATGCCACCACGACGTGATACAACACCCTCGCCGGCTGAAGAAGGCCAAAAAACATTGTCTCAGCAAGCAGCTGCTGCCGCCAATGCCAATGCGAATTCAATCAATGGATAATTCTAAGTCATATGCAAAATAACCAACCATACAACACATCAACCAACCAACCAACAACCAAACAAACCAAGCTAAACAAATTATATTGTTGAAACAAGTTTTAAGGTTTTTTCTTCTTTCTTTGTTAACAAATAATTCACATTTTTATATTATACTGCATACTACAACAATTTTGGTTGAACATACATATATAATGGATAATGAAGGTAAATAATATCTGCTACATATATAAATATGTATGTATGTATGTACAGTAGCTCCAAGCGAAACTCGCGCAGCAAGATTTTTTCTATATTTCTCTTATTTGAAGGATAATTTTAATAGATACATCTAAAGTTTATTCGTAGAATTAATAGCGAAACAAATACTTTATTTGAATCAAATAGCAAATTAATTTAAAACCGCTGCAATATCATATAATTAACGGAAATGAAATTACATGTTATAAATTTGTGTTAAAGCCAAACTCGTACACAACCTTACGTGAAAATGGGGGTTTTACTTTTTCTCTTTAGCTCTAGTTTTCACGAATTTTGTTGTTTTTTATATTCGAATCGTGATAATTCCAGAAATATTCGATGATATTAAGGTAGGGACTCTGCGATGGTGTCTCCATAACATGCGGACAGTTATATAATCACCATGACATTTAATTATAAATATTATTCCACGGAACATTGTCCTTGTATAAATTGAAGTTGATGTTATAAGACCCTGCTTCAATACTTGAATACTATGAAATTTGATTGTAAAATGTTCATGTTATGGAGTCATCTCCACAGAGTCCCTACGTTAAACCCATCAAAAATTTCTGAAGTTACCTCGATTCCAACATAAAAAACAATACATTTCGTGAAAACCAGAGCTAAAGCGAATTCTTTCAAAGGAAAGAAAAATTAAGTATTTGTTTCGCTATTATTCTCACGAATAAGATGTATTTATTGTTTCGCTATTATTCTCTCGAATAAGATGTATTTATTGAAATTATTCTACAATTAAGAAAAATATAAAAAATCTTGCTGTACGAGATTCGCTTAGAGCTACTGTACTCGTATGTGCATATGTATAAAAGTACACAAAAATTTATTATTCTATTATATGCACCTACTATTTAGTAGTTTATATTTCTTTTTGTTTTCATTTTTTGTATTTGTATTTAATGTGCAATATAACTTTTTTCTAAATCATACAGTTATGGCAATCTAATTAGGACATACTGCAGCTAATGTTTGTTTTTGTTTTCACTTTGTCTCTAGTCTTAGGGGCACCAGTTGAAAATGTCAAATGTCAATAGACTTGATATACGAGTACTTTTATAATTATACACTACATTCATATTATAGTACATATTTACGTACTTATGTACATACATATAAACTTACATGCAAGTGCTTTATAAGTACATATATTATCTATCTAATTATTTTGTTTTCATCACAATATTGAAATGATTAATGAGAGGTTTTAATATTTGTATGCGATACCCGTAAAGAACTTAAGTTAATGTGGTGGTCATTTATACTAATTTCTTTTTCAAAATTAATTTGATTTAGTGTTCTTATAGTTTTGATCTAATAATGACGGGTTTCTTTAGGTTTTAATCATTATTTACACGCTGACTTTAATTTTTATTAATTAAAAAGTTTCAAATTTGTATTAAGTTTTGGTTTGTTTATTTGCCAACAAATTTAATAATAATTCATTTCTGTAATGTACATTTTAAGAAAATATATTACATTTTTTAAAGGTGGTTGAAAATCATACCGATTTCAATAAAATTGCCTTTTTCAGCTTTAATCGTAGATCTTTATAGTTTTTATACAGCCATATTTTAGCATAATCTTATTTAGCTTTAATTTTATTTCTTAATACAGACATATTTTAATAATAATCATAGATTTTTATTAAGTCACCTTAGGTCTTTATTTAAATTTGAGATTATAAAGTAAATTGTCTTCGAAATGGTGGAACATCAAGTATTGAGCTGTCGTCCTTTGACATTTATTTAGAACAAACTTGTAAATTTTCAAACATGGAATGCTACACTTGTAAATAACGAATTTTAATTATGATAATTTACTATGAAAGTAGTAAAAATTTTGCTGTGTCATTTCTAAAATTTCTTGGTAATCAGTGTCCGGTTATTTGTGCCCACAATTGGCTAATGTTGACATCAGTAATCTGTAATTTCAGCAAGGCGGCGCCAATTCAGTTGTAATATGAGAAAATTCCCGTTCGCGTAATAATTTTCCGATGTCATTTGACCTGAACGTCAGCAGAACTACTTTCTATGGGACTATTTTAAATACCGGTATTACATGAATAAACTATAAACAACTGGTACTCTGAAAGATGCATTTAGTCGCTGTTTGGACTAGATAAGCAAGCTCAAAATGTGTTTAAAAATTGTGTAAAAACAGCATGTTCCATTATAAATCCCCATATTTCTACTTTACATTGGTATCAATTAAATATTGAAAATTTGTCCCGAGGAAAAGTGTGTTTTTAAAACCATTTAATTTATAATCACAAATACATATATCTAAAAAATCGAGATTTCCTCCACTTGTCTTTTTTCCTTATAATTTCTCACAGGTTGCTTTTGTATGTACTTAATTACTCTTTATCAGAGACCGAAAATAGCAGGCCCACTTTTATTTTATTGGTCAATTGTTACCATTTAAAAATCGTTTCTTAATTTATATCACTGAAAGAGTGATGATTATATGAGAGAAACAGAAAAAAAAAACAGAAATAATCAAGATGAGTTATTTATAATTAAATTTTTTCCGTAAAGGTCAGGCTATAATTTTCATTTTCGAACTTTGAAAATAAACGGGAAACTTCAATTGATGCAAATCAAATCAATTTACAATTTCACAAAAAATCTTAAATTTTAGAAAAAAAAAATAAAAACAAATTTACATTAAAAAAAAAATTGAAAATTTATACAAATCCACAATTTTGCAAAAAAAAAAATACATTTTACAAATCATAAATTTTACAAATCATAATTCCACAATTGAAATTTAAAAAATGTTCGCATTATTCACCATATGTATTTTACAATTTGTTAAAAATTCTTAAAAACTAGGTTAGGTATAGTATGTAAATAAAAGAGAAATAATGTTAACAGCTATTACAATCAACCACAATTGAAATATGTACATAGTTTGTCTCTCACTAAAGCATTAAAAAAAAAACAACAAAAAACTATAAAGGTCATACAAACAAAGGTCATATAAATAAACATCATTTTATAACAGTTATTTTGAGTATTTAATTTTTTTAAAGCAAAATATAAATTGGGACAAGTTATTTTCGGTCTCTGCTCTTTATAAACTGATTTTAATGTATAACTTTTTTCTCTTTTTTATATTTCTAGGAGTAATTTCAAAAGATCAGCAAAAGAGGAAAACTTAATTTAAGCATATATCAAAAATTTAACAAGAAAATAAAAACATAACTTTGAAAATTTTTGAAATTTTAAAAATCATAATGAAATGAATAATAATTAAAAATCAACAACATTTATGAAGTTATTAGCCAAGATAAAAAATATGAAAATTAAGATAAATTCAGCAAAATATTGAAAAAAATACAAGAAAAAAACAAAAAAGTAAATTATATAAAATATACATATTTCTTTAACTGTAAAACTCTCTCTCACCCTATAAATCTAACTAACTTTCTCCCTCTCTCTATCTCTCTATGTATTTCTCTCTCACTCTCTGTCTATTACAAAACTTTTTTAGATAGCTTTAACTAATCTTTAACCCGTAAAACAAGAAAAAAAACTAAAAAAAAAACTTTTCTTACTGTTTTATATCGTATACACTAAATTTTTTTTAAATGAAAAATAAAAAATTATAAGAACATTATTGGTTATTTTTATATTTATATAAAACAAGTGAAAAAATCTATAAAAACATGTTACCCATTCCATCAAACATAATTTTCGTTGTTTTTTTTTTGTTTTGTTAATTAAACATAATTTCCTAAAAAGAAATATTTTATTATGTGGTAAATTGTTTCCTTTCTAAAAATTCACACACACTAAAAAAAAGTACTCTTTTATCAACTTCAAAACTCTACTATTTATATTTAATATTACTTTTACTACATACATAAATACTTAGTGATCATAGTCATATGTGGTCTTTATATACGTGCCATCTTTTTTAAACTTTAAAACAATTGTTAGTCATTTTTATTTAAAAAAAGAAAAGAGTTTAAACATGTTAGGCTCTAAAAAGAAAAGAAAACTTTAATAAAATAATGAATTAATTAAAATAAAAACAATAAAAATAAAATAATATAAAAACAACAAACAAACAAATTTAAATTAAGCTTAAGGTTATATATAAATTGAAAAAAAGATGATTAAAATTAAATAATTATTTGGGCTCTTCTCTCAATCCCCCTTCCCTTTTATAGAATCTCTAAATTATTACTAAAACTTTGCTATAATTTATTTTTTTAGTTCATACTTAATTTTTATTACATACTTAAAAAATTGTATCATATTTATTCTTAATTGTAGTTATTATTGTTTGTTTTTTAATTAAATAAATTTTTGGGTTATTTTGTTAAAGTTATTTTTGCTCCTACTATTTTTATTTATACATATTTTATTATTATTAATATACATATTTTCCTTTTTAATTTTTAAGAATTTTATTAATAAAGTTGTTTAGTTTTAAAAAACAATTTTACAAAGAAATGTATTTTTTTTTAATTATTTTGGTTCGTTGGTTAAAAAAACTAGAAATCAAGTTTTTTTAAACTTTCTTAATTTCAAAAAAAAAACTAACGATTTTTTCAAAATGTTAATTTTGGAGTTTCTTGTAAATCAACCATTTTTTACTGCTTCATTTCTTATAGAAAAAGGAATATTTTTCCTTTTTAAAAAGCATTTTTGGTACAGATCGACCGATTAATTAAAAATCATATAATTTTATAAGATTTTATAAGTTTTTGAAAAATCACTCTATCTCTCAGAACAGGGCGATAATTTCTAGAATGTATAGGAACTTAGTCATAAACCGAAAATGGAATACAATTATATATCAGATACTTCAAAGTCCAATATGCAGCTTCTCGAAAATGTGTTGTATGAAATTATGGAACTTGTTTTGAACAACTACATAGCATTTGTTCACTATTATTTTTTTCCAGTGAAAATTATTTATGTCTTTAAATCCCCGCAGATATGTTGCCAGAACTTAAAGTGGATTCACCCATTCATTCTGAACAAAATATTTGTTTGGACAAAGTTTTTTTCATATGAAGTTTGAGGTCTCTCTTTTTAAGAGAGAGAAAATATTCATTTGAAAAAAACTTTGTCTGAACAAATATTTTAGACTTTGAGATAATTTATGTTCAATGTCCATAAACACTGAAACTGAGAAAAATGTCAAGAACTAAATTTTATATATTGTTTAAGTAAATTCAGTTTTAACGAGCTGTAAAACAAACCAGTTTATTTAGTATTCAGGTGTGTAATGAAAATCGACTTCTAAACCAAATGATTTAAAATGGAATACAGGTTGTAAATTTCTATTACTTTCTTTTAAATTACATTTTAAAACTTTTGAATTTAATTTTCTCTTGCTAAATTAATTTTAATTATTTTTTATTTGTTATGTGGACTATATTTTCTATATAATCCAAATTTGTCAGATTGAAATTCATGACATTTTTTCAAATCGAACGATTTTCCTCACTACAGTCTTATTCGCTAAAAACTTTTGCTTTAATAATACTTTATACAAAAATAAGTGAATTTTTAACAAAATATCAAAGACGGAGTTAAAGTAAACAAAATTTACAAATACATACATACATATATGTATTACTTTTTTTAAAAAATAATTTTAATAAAAAATTGTGTATACATATTATTATTTACCTCGAAAAATGAGTCAATAGTAAATAATATAAATATTTATATGTTTCACATTTCTTCTACTATAAACAAAAAAACAAGTATTTTTGAATATTTATTTAAAACCATTTCAGACATATTTCGCTCTAACCACATCTGCACAAGACTGTCATTAACAATTGCTACATTTTTTTTATAAAACAACTAAAGATCAAAAAAACATAAACAAACAGATCATAAATAAAGAAATAAGATAATTTGACTTACAAATACAATACAATTTACTACACTAGTTTTCAGTTAATTAAAACATTTTGCTTAAAATCATATAAAATAAAACAACAACAAGTAACATACAAAATAATTATTTTATAAAAGATCGCAAGAAAATTATTTATAACAACACATAAATTTGTAAGTTGTTTTTCTCAATTTAATTAGTATTGAAAAACAAATAATTTTTTAATATTTTTTTCAAATGTATTATTTATAAATTTATAATAAAAAAAAAAACAAAAGATGAAACATAAAATTTAATTAAATGAAGAAAACAAAAATAAAAATCTTCTCTAGTTAAAAATAAAATTTAAAAATTAATTTTTTTTCTATTACAAATATATTTAAAATTTAATAATAATATTAAAATAAATACATATAAAAAAACAACAACATTTTTACTTATAAGCAACCAAAACCTTTCAATGGTGTAAAACTTTAATGCAATCTTTCTAAACAAATAAAAAAATAAACTAAAAAAATATAAATCAAATGAAAACTTTGCGTAAAAAAATAACAAATAAATAAATAGTTTTTATTATTAATAAATAAGTCTGTCTCTATTTGCTAATTTCGATAACAAATCATGAACAAGAAAACAGAATCATACAAACAGAAAACAAAGCATACAACTGATAATTGACAAACATTAAAATTAATGATGATTATTAACAAGATTAATGTTATTTAATAAAATTTAAGTTTAACATTATACAAGTACCTATCCTTAATATTAAAAAAAAACATACAAAAAACAAGAAAAAAATTGAAACCAAACAAAAAATAAATAAAACAAATGCACGTTTATAATCTACGACAATTTTCTTCCCTAAAAATGTTTGTTTTAATTGTGTTTTATTTAATTTGGGGGTTATTATGGGATTAAATGATAGTTATGACAAATCATTCCGGATGTCAGGTAAAACAAATGGTTAATATTGACATTTTGAAGCCTTCAGGTTTTAAACTTGTAAGTGAATACAATATATAAAACGTCATCTTAAGTCTTTTTTGTAGGATTTGTTTGTTATATTGTCGTAGAAGTTAATTTTTTTGGCCTATAGGGAAATATAAACCAAATAACCAATAATAAAGCAGGAACTTATACTGTAATTTTGGTACCTTAAATTATCACGACACTACAGAAAAAATCAAGGAAAAAGATTGTTAAAGCTAGTTTAACAAATGCGTACTACACAAACTTTTAATCTTAAACAAGTAAGAAAGTATAGTCGATCAAGCCCGACAATATAATACACTACACCCAGTATATGTTTGAAACACTTTTTTAAGAAATGGACCAAGAATTTGGTGCCATGATTTCTGTGAATATAAATATTATGTATGTTATACTTTAACTCGATATAAAGATTTATGGAGGTTAAAGTAAATTACGGAGAGTGAATATAGGAGTTTCGCATAATTATGGACCGACCGTTACAAAATTAGCTGATACCATTTCTGTATATAAAAGTTACATATTTGTGTTGAATTTTATTTGGATGCCAACATTTTTAAGAGATTTATAGTTCTTAAAGTGATTTTCGGAAGTAGGCCTTATATAGAAGCTATGACTAATTGTTGACCGACCATCATAAAATTTAGTCACATGATTTTTGTATGTATATATGAAACATATTCGAGTTGAATATTATTTGGATGCCAACATTTTTAAGAGAGTTATATTTGTTATATTTTAACAAGAGACAGACACAAGGACTAAGCAGCGAATTCGACATTTAGCAGCAGATGAAAACATGAGCTGCAGGCAAATAAAAATAGAACTCGACCATAGCGGATACAGCAACTGCTAAAAGAGGATATTAGTCTTAAAGATGAAAACCAAATACCTAACCCAGCGCCATAAAAGAGGGAGGATTTGGATGGTCCTGGTGGTCACCACAAACATTGATACTAGACACCCACGTGAGACGTGTTTTAAGCGAAACCACGGTGGTAGATCTCTGATGGTGTGGGCTGCTTTTGAAGCTTGAGGAAAGTTCCGAATATATATATTGCCAAGCAAAATGAATGCTGAAATATGTAAGTCTGTATATGAGGATCTTCTAGAGAATTATTTAAAGACTTTTCAGCTGAGTTATATGGTGATAATAGAACATTCTACCAAGAATGTTTCCTAAATTAGGAATTGTGTTCCAATTATTTCGCTTAATTGTAAGTATAAATTTTATTTAAGTAAAATTTTAGTTTCATCGATTTTTAAATCTATGTAATTTACCTATTACCAACGTTGAATGGTAGCAGAACCAAGAAGATGCTTGAATGAAATTACAGTACAATTGGTCTGAAAAATGTTTACTCTATACATAATGCCTAAAAATTGGAATACACATTGTTTGCTTAGAGATTTAACAATAAAATTTAGCAAAAACATTTCCAAATTGGTATATACTACATAAATATTATAAACATCCGTTCCACATGAGGGTTAATAGAATGGGCACTACTTTTTTTTGTAAACATGGCAATGCTGTTAGCAACAAAAGATTAGCATGGCATCACATTATTACAATACAAGTTTTGACAGACGTTTATGAAGCCGGCAGTAATTTTACTATTATTATTTGTTTTTTTGTTTTGTTCTGGTTAATGTTCCAATGATAAAAATGAATTAAATACAATGGCTATAAATAAATGTGTGATATTATGCTGTCTTGTAGCGGTGGCAAGCGCTGCAGAGCTTGTTGATAAAAACAAAAGTGACCAGGGGAATATAAAAGGCAAAGGTAAAAAATGGATTTAAATAATTATTAAAGTAACATATCGAAATATTATTTTTTAATAGTTACCTATTTGGAGGCTGGTGAAATACATATTTATGAACCAATACGTAGACATCGTGGTTTCTTTGAGAAAGATTTGCGTACCTATTGCTATAAGGGAGAACAAAAGACACTGGGACGCCTCTTTGAGACTGTGGAATTGATACTAGAGATTGAAAGTGATGATTATACACAATATGATGGTGTTACACCGGCCGAAGTACGAGAACATTATGAAGAACATCGTTCCTTATTTAGTTTCAATCTGTTTAGCCAAAAACGTACACGCTTACAGTTGTCACCATTTGATTCTAGCTGTATGGGTATAGAGACTATAGAATCGTATCGTCTACGTTTACAGAAAGTAAGAGTAGATTTTTGGCGTGTTATTCAATTGGTAGTGGGTTGTTTGGTTTTCCATTATGCCGGAAAATTGTCACAAAATGCTGTATTTTATTATATAACGGGAGTGGCTTTGGGTATTTGCTCTTCCTTTATGCTGCTAATATGGTTGTCAAGTAAATTAGTACCTAGGTAAGTATCCATATTTCTAATTTTGTTTTAATTATGTAATTTTTTTTATTTCTATTCTTATTTTGCAGACGCACCATGATGTATAGTGTTTTAATTGGTGGCTGGACTATTGGCTTATATGTCATACAAATGCTATGGGAAAATCTTCAAGTTATTGTTCTAACTTATCGTACTTATGTGTTTTGGTATATTTTCATAACAGGCATTGTATCATTCTTTTTCTGTTACCGTTGGGGTCCTCCCACCAATAAACGTTCCAAGAATATTATTAAATGGTTGCTGCAAATGATGTCTTTAATTATGATTTATTTTTCAAGTCGCTATGAAGAAGCATCTGCTGCTATAATTATTTTAACCATAATTTTACATTATTTTCCACGTTCTTTATGGTATAAGGGTCGAGCTTTTTGGTTGAGTAAATTCCCGCCCAAACGTCGTTTTCTTACCAATGAAGAATATTATGAACAGGGCGTTCGAGAGACAACAAAGGCATTGAGTGAATTGCGTGCATTTGCCAGTAGTCCTGTTTGTAATCAATGGAGGGTGAGTTGCTATTTTTCTTATATCATGGCCAGCCTTACAGTTTTTATGCTATTCTTAATGAGCCAGTACAATTTTCATGCTACATATTCTAAATGAACCAGTTCAATTTTCATGCTATTCTAAATGAGCCAGTTCAATTTTCACGCTATTCTAAATGCAGCATTTTAATTTCTAAATGAAACAGTTCAATGGTAATTGTATCCTGAATTAACTAGTTCAGTTTTCATGCTATTCTAAATGAAACCGGTTCAATTTTCATTCTATTCTAAATGAACCAGTTCTGCATTCATATTATTTTAAAATAACCATTTCAATGTTTATTGTATCCTGAATTTACTGGTTCAGTTTTCATGCTATTCTAAATAAACAGCTTAGCTATTTTTTATCTTTATTTTACAAAAAATTTAAAATTGTTTGAACTAATGAACAACATTTTAAATCACGATTCTTATTTTGAAAATTTTTCAAAAATATTTTCTATCCTAAATGAAAAAACATATACTCATCATGACTAAAGTGCATTAATCATATCATTAAATTTAATACTGAAAACTTTTCGATACTTTTGTTTAGGTCATGAGTAAATTACGCGATCCAATGCGTTTTGCAGCATTTGTTGAGGGAGCCTCACACTTGCGTGATGAAGAAATTTTACATTTTGAATCGTCAAAGTACTCAGATGATGATTCCGACATTAGTCTCAGCGACAGTGAAGAAGAGATTGCTGACAATCAAAGGCAACAGCGTCGTCCTGACAAATATTATGATGATGGGCAACATTACTCAAATCAAGTTGGTGATATAAGTGAAGATGAAGATGGCCCAGACGAAGATAATAGTAACTTTGGGAGTAGAGTTACACCGTCACGTTATCATCTTAGTCAAGCTTCAACTACAGCAGCTGTTAGTTCGACGAAACAGAGACCACGGCATATAACACCTACAGTTAGAGCACGCCACTCAAGTGCTCCTAGATCGGTGACGCGGTCTTCCCGACTTAATGATCATGAATTCAATGATGAGGGTTAAATTTTCAACACTTATTTGCATTGAAATTTAATGATTAGTTTCTAAATAGATATTTTTGTAATATTTTGAACACTTTTTTTAATATTACTTTTTATTATATGTAATTGTATTCTATTTACTGTATAAACGACCCACCAGTTGTATCTTAACTTTAATTGAATTAAATTATAGGATTTTTGTAGTTTGTGTTTTTATTCTATGTTCAATTAAACGTCTTAATTTCATTATTATTTATACGTATCATTTCATTCATCAAAACACATTTTGTTTAGGTTAGAATAAACAATTAAAACTCAATCAGCCTCAAGAATAACTAAATAAATTAAAACAAAATGATCAAACTCAATTCAATTTTAAGACTTTTCTATATTTTATTAAATAATCCAATTAATAACTTAAGAAGTTTAATACACAGCCATGTCACAGAATTTAATTCCGTTCGGAAGTGGAATTAAATCCGTATTTTGCTTCTATAAAAAATTTTACAGAATGAAACCACTTTTAATTTGCTATGTGGAATTGTAATTTTAAGCATTTCTAGTTTTCATTCCGTAAAAATTGTTCGTTTTACTTTTTCTATAGAAGCAAAATTCGGAGTTAATTTCACTTCCGAACGGAATTTAATTCTGTGACATATGTAGCTGATAAATAAAACATGAAATATGGTTTTTACATGAATATCATTTTGTAATGGCATTATTTTGCATCATTTATTTTAAGTCTATCTAGATTTTTCATAGAAACTTTGTGGTAAAATATGTAAGTTGTTGTCAAAAACGTATACCAGTATATTCCCAGTCATCTTATAATTTACATTTATATGTAGGTATAGGTACATATATTTATTTCTTCATTTCGTTTTAAAAAATTTTTACATATGTACATATATGCAATTATTTTGTTATGTGAATACTGCAAGTGACAATTTTTTTAAATAATACCTGTAAGATGTTAGCATGAGTTTACATAGTACCACGTTATATTTTGAAATTTATTAAACATATTGTCACACGCTGGCCAATATTTCTTTAAGTTGAATGCAAAAAGTAGTTTTAATGAAATTTAAAAAGTTTGATCTTAAAACTCTCTTATAGCTCAAATTTTTAGTCGACTTAAATCAAGCCGTTGAAATGTTTTCCAACTTGTTTTTTTTCTATTCTCATTTCGATGTTAGATATTATTATTTGTTTTCGTTTTAAACACTTTTAATTTTCTCAAATTACCTACATCATTAATGGTTTTGCGCTTCAACATCTCAATTGCTGACACATGTTCATCAATATTTCCTACATCACATTGTAATGTTTTTTGTTAAACCACAAAATTACACACATTTACTTTTTACAATAACATTTTGTTTGCTGTTTGTTTGTTGTTACATCTTCTATTACAATCTTACAAAGAAAAAAAGTATTAACAATTTTACTCGCACATTAATAACATCAAAAACCATTAAACAATTGTAGAGTGCACTACCTAACGTATATCCATACATACATATGTATGTACATACATATTTAAGACTGATAACATTTGGCTGACTGACTGGCTGATTATTAAATATGTATGCATAATTGTTTAGTTTGTACACCTGGACTTTGGTTAAAATTGTTCATAAATTTATGAATGATGTGTAGAGCAATCGCAAGGTCTTTAATTTTTTTTTTGTGATAATTAATTAAGATGGGTAGGAATAATTGACAGATTTAATAATAAATATTTGTATTGATCTCATTAGAAAATACAATACCTATGACATCTAATTGTAATTTTTTGGAAACTCTCAGATAACGGTTGAAACGAAAACACAATTTCGGAAATGTTTTATGAATTGTATGTTTTGAAAGAAACCAAATAGGTTTCTAATAGTAGATGGCCAATGTAAGCTTCATGCGGCCGCGGACGGCAGAAGTAGAATTTTGTTCAACTTTGCCGCTTAAAACGATGTTGCCATAAACATGTACATACATACATATATAATATGTGCCATATGAGTTTAGTTAAAAATTAAAATTTATTTCTATTTTCCTTTACACAATGTAAACACTAATAAACGTTTATTTTAGCTGATTGCGGCCCGCGGTCGCTTACTTTGGCCTTCCACTATAAATCGCAAAATTTATTTATGGGTTCTAGTGAAATCTTTCTTTCTTTGCATTCAAGTGTATTCCTTTAATAAATATGTACTGTAGTATATAGGCAAAATGGAGTGCCAAAGGCTTTTCCAAATATTTTTGGCTATATGTACATACATATGTCGGATACAAATTTCTGTAAATAAACAATCAAATTCCTTTCACTTGATTGTCTAATCTTAACAAATTGTAATGCAACATAGAAATTTGTATTAACAATCGTACAGTGATATTTGAAATGAGCTAATTTAGTTTTCACGTTATTTTAAACAAACCCGTTTAGTTTCCATGCTGTTCTAAATGAACCGGTTTAATTTTAATGCTATTCTGGGTTTATTCTAAATTTGCTAGTTTTTCATATTTTTCACAACCAATCGGACTGTTCAATTTTTACATCACATCAGAGTCCTGTGATAGATACTGTAGGGATTCAATTTGGCGTACTTTTAGAATATCCAGAGAAAAGTCAATGTTGGCTACCGATATTACGTCTAAGGGGAAGCGATAAAACTAATTTTAATTATTTCGAGAACGGTTTTTTACTTATTTCGGTAACGATATTTTCTGCTGGTCTGGCTTGAGTATTACTATAAATGGAGCTGTTTTTGTTTTTAATATTAAACATTTTTAAAATATTATACGGTGGAGAAATTTGAAATTAGGAGGTAATTAGGCTTAGGTAATCAAACGTTTTTATAAATTAAAATTTTATTGATACCATTACTGTTTATTGTCGGGATACACATCCACATATACCACGCCAGCTATTCTCATAAAATTTTTAACATTTTGCAAAAACGCTTCAATCATGTAGCCAGTGTAAAGCTGAATTTAATTTTTCAGAGCATTAATTTGTTAATGTAATTCAAATGACCCCATAGATCATTTGAGAATATTACCAAATCTAGAAATTATGAGGCCCGGAAATTTTTCATGACACAACTGAATGATTTGGCGGTCTTATAGTTCGTGGTGCCGTCTTATTGGAACCAAAGATCATAGTTGAAAATGGGCCTGAAAAATTTGTTTTTCAAAAGCAAAAGCTTGTACTAAATCTGTATATGTCAAAGGATGACAGCCAAATTCATAATATTTCATAATTTTATAGTCAATTTACTTTCTAACCTAAAATTTATTTGATTTTTATGTTTGTAAATAAAAAATGTGTACTTTGATGTAATTTTTGCAACTTTAAAAATTGTGTTAATTATTATAAATCACACTGTTAAAATTTAGTGCTGAGTATGTTAAATTAACTTAGTTACACTTGTTTGTGGCCACAAGCATTAAATGAAATAACATTTTATTAATGTTTTAAAATTTTACGATTATGTATCTAATAGATACTATCTATAAACGTTAAAGCTGTGTTCACATTATGTGTATTTGTCATGTGGACGGTCACTTTTTCGCATGTCTGAACACCTTCAAACAATATCATGTGTTATTTCTCTGTGTGCAATACATATGACATTTTTGTATTTAGAACGAGTTCTATTTTCAAGTGACAAACCATCTGACATCAGCTGTTTTTTATAACCAAAATTTTGTGGCGGCAAAAATGAATTGAAATTTTAATAAATATAATTTATACCTAATAGTAAAACAAAAATACAAAAAAAAAAAACACACAAATTTATTATTGAAAATGGAGGGAAAACTTGAAAAGGAGTTAACAAAAGTACTTACTACATATGTATGTGACATATGAACATGTAATTTATAAACCGTATGTAAAACTCAAATTTTGACATACACATGAAATCACATATGGGTAGAAAAGTGACATTTCACATGACAAATACACATAATGTGAACACAGCTTAAGTGATACAAGTATTAATGACACAGTGCTACAGTGAAAATATACTTGGAAAGTGACTTAGTGTAAGTTGTAGGCCTTATTGAGTAAATTATAAATCAATTTTTAAAAGTTCGGAAACACCCTCAAATTTCGGAGTTATTCCGAAAAAACTGTTTTCGGGTAGGTTCGAGTACTTAACTCAGTTGACTTTAATCTAATTTTCAATTTTTAAAATACCACATAAACGGTAACTTGTCTCTAGACAGAAAATGTTTGTTTTCAAAAACATTTATATTTGATATACCTATGTATAGTAAGTTACTTTTGTGAAATTAATATTTTTTTATTGCTGATAAACCAATTTGTTTTAATGTTAAACAAAAATCCCGGGATTTACATTTTAAAAATCCCGCATCCCGGGATTAGTACAATCAATTTCGCATCCCTAGTTGAAATTCATGTCTAGACCTAATGATTTAACAGATTATAAAAAGTTTTTATTGATTTTTTTTTGACATTAAGGAAGTTTTTAAAAGATGTTTTAACCCAAACTACACACAGACCAACCAAATTTTATATCGGTGCCATTGATTATATTTCCTAAGTAAATAGTTAGTAAACACTTGAACAAATGTAAACATGAATTTAATAAAAAAAAAGAAAACAACCAACAAACCGACTTCTGTTAGACTTGCTATACCTATATATACATACCTAAAGAGGATTCCCTAAGCTGTTGGTTACTGGTAAATCGAAAGCACATTATTGTGTTAACGATGTTCCAAAGACAAAGTAAATTAAACTCAACAGAAAAACTTCAAGAAAACTACAATCGACTACATATTTTCTTCGTTTCATTTTTCATTGAAAATCGCAGTTTCACTATTATAAAAATTATATAATCTAACTGCATTATATTGTTTGTAGATAATGTATGTACTCGTATTTGTTTATTGTTGACCAGTTGGAAAAATATAGTAATAGTAGTAGTAGTAAGTAAATTGCATGATAAGTGATTAAATTCCTAGAATTGAGCTATCATTCTTTGATATACGAGTACATATACATACATATTTAAAAAGGGTCAAAAACTAGCATGAATAGATTTAAAATGATACAAAAGGATACTTAAAAGGGGCATAAAAAGTGGCAAAGGCCTCAAAAAAGGGTCAAATTGCCCCTTTCCTTTCTCTAGCCGTTAAAACTAACCCCCTGGCCCACGATGTCGAACGATAACGTTCGCATAGATAAGACTTAAGACACAAACTTGATTGTGGAATAAACAAACTTGATTGAGTAAAAAATAGATACGATAAAAAGTTCGTGTATTAAGTCTTATCTAAGCGAACGTTATCGTTCGACATCGTGAGCCAGGGGGTTAATGTTGCCATACTGCTCAACTTTGTTAATAACAGGATGTAATCAACAATGTTTGTAAATAAAAACTTTTGCTAATGCAAATGTTTATACCAGCTGTTACAAAACGCTAAATTTAAATTGATATACAATTCCGTAACAGTACATTACTTTTCTTTTCCAACCGGGTATTATTTTAATTTGAACAAACATTTTCTTTATATTTCTTTTGTCTACATATGAATATATTTATGTTTTTTTTTCTTGCACTCTCCATTAACATTAAAAAGTGCAAATGTAACGCTTATATGGAAATGATTTTTATGACGCTGACTACTTTGCACCATTGTTTTGTTTGAAGATGTACTTACTGGTGGTGTGTATGAATGTATTGTAATGTATTTATACGTACAGGCGATTAGTTGGCCCAATTGTGGGGGCATTTTTGCTTAAACTTGTTCACCATTCAATTCTTACATCATTTACCACTTTTGACTTTCATAACAATCGACAATTTTTTTTGTAGGAGATGCCACAAACTACCTTTATAAACATTGCATGACTATACGAATGTATTGTTGTAACATCTTGGCAGCATGTGCTGGAAAAGTTAGTTATATCTAAAATTTATGTATATATTTGACTTTTATATTGTAGGTTTGGAGGTGATCTTTGGGAAATTATTATATTGTTTTTATTTTGGAAAATATTTTTTTTTTACCAATAAAAATTTATGTATATAATTTCTATAATTAAAGCCAGGGTTAGACATTATTATTAAGCTGTTGGCAAAAGGTCTTAGTAAATCATAGGCAAATTTGAAGTAAGGAAGTGAATTGGGATAAAAAATGAGTTTTAAACAAATTCAGTTTTTTGTTCTTCTGTGCTTCCAAAAATATGTAAGACTTTTACGGGAAACACATAAATCATTAATATGACCCTTATATGAATAAAAATAGTCATTAAAATATTGCCTCGATATCATTACCACAATCAAACTTAAGTTCATTAAGCAATTTTTCACAGCTTATCTATACAAAAAATTGTGGTAGACAATCAATCACTTGCATAATTTTTCTTAAAGGAAATTTTTCATTAGTTTGTGTTGTCTTTTTGTTTTCTTCTTTTGTGTTTTTACTAATTTGATTAAATTTATTTGATAATCAAATTGTGTTATGAAGTTTCAAACCACAACAAATCATTTTTCTATGCAAAAATTTAAGTTTTCCCACTAAACTTGTATTTTCCGGACTTGTTAAAAACAGAATATAAAATGATTATTGGAAAATAATTTTGATGTTATAATTTCAAATTGCTTAAACAAGTTTGTATGTGTCTTCTAAAAACTTTATTACACAATTTCACATTTTTTGTTGCTGTTTTATCTTGGAAAGGATGCATCGTTATAAGCTGCTAACACTGGCAGTAAGAGTGGTGGTTTACCTAAATAAATAAAAAAATATTTAAAGACAGTCGCTACCAAATAAGTCAAATGCATAATGGCAAACTGGCTTGCTCCTACAACGAATTGATGCAACACTTATTGAACACAATAGATTGTTAACGCAAGTCAAGTGGACATTTCTACTTTATGGTTGTAATAAACAGGCACCTTTTGATGTTAACGCTATTGCCAGCAACTCAACTCAGGTGCCTGGCTGACTGTGTTAGTTAGTGCAACAAGCATCTTCGTTTTCATTTTCATGCAAGAAAGAAGGGGGCAGACCAACAAAAACCAGTCAGTCAGTCAGTTAGTCAAAGATGCAGCATTTTATTTTTTTTCTTGCTGAAGATGCAGTTTTGCGTTTGTTGCAAATGGCTTTCTTTTGTTAGCGCAGTTTTGTTTTCCCCCCAAAAAAAAAAAAAAAACAAAAATTGTAATTATTAAAGTTTTTCCGGTTGTAAAATGACTTTTCATCTGATATGTAGCCATATACACATTTGGCTCTACTGACACAATTGTGGTATAAAAGTATTGTACATCTGCCACATGTTGTCAGTAAACCAATAGTCTCTGCACAGTTTGGATAAACAATTTGAAATTCAAATTAATACGCCAAGGATTTAACAAAATAGTAAAAGCATCATCATGAAAGTACGTTAAACTTAAATAATAATGATATACGAGTACATACATAATAAAAAAAAAGTGAAAAATAAAAGTAGTGAGAAAAGTATTTTAATAAAAGGACTTTCAAATAATAAAGAATAATATCAATATATAATATGGATCCCTTAGACAGTATTCAAAAGTGAAATATTAAATGAGAATTATTAAAAACTTAAATAGAACATATTTGCAACTGAAATTCATATTTAATTTGTTTTTATAAAAAAATATAAATTTAATATATTAAATTAAATTTTGATTTCTTCGACGTTTCTTATTTTATTAAATTTAAAATATTTAACTAAATGATATATGTACATATGTACATTAGGGTGGCCCAAAAATAGAGTTGCGGATGTTCCCGACTAAATTTGATTCATTTTAAGACTGCGTTTCTCAATTTTTTGTCTGGTGAGCTGGATCAAAGGATAAAAAGGTCCTTTTTAGAGGTTTTTTGATTTTTTTTACATTTCTTCCAAAGGAACTATATGTAAATTTAGTATCATATGAAAGGTCTTTTAGAGGCGCATACAATGTGCTATCAAAAATTAATTTTTTTTAAATTCAAAAATTTTCAACATTTCAGACAAAATTTTAGTTTTTTATAGAACTTACTTAAATAAATAGTTGAAATTTCTTGATTATAAACATCATGCAATTTAACCCAAATGATTTCAAATTTTAATATTAGACGGGAACATCGATACCTTATTTTTTTCTCCATACAAACGGGGCCACCCTAATGTACATCCATATTCAAGAACGATTATTATCAAAGGTTTACAACCTATTTATTACGCACTAATAAAATTTAACTCAAAAATGTGATATAAGTTCGTTCTTAAGTCTTTTGTATTTCAATTTATTCAGTCCAGAAAAAACTGTACTGGTTCCCCTATTCTACTATTTCTTTAAAAAATGTATGTACGAGTACATAGCCAGTACTTATACTAGTTTGAAATTGCCTTATTCGAAACAACCTCTTAATTAAAATAGTTCCGGAAGCAGTCAATCATTTAAAGTTAAATAACAAACCACCTTCTTTAGAACTAGTACTTCCATAAAGAATTCAAAATTTCTTAATAGTTTTGCAAATTCAAAAATCTTAAATTCCCAATCGTCTATAATACGAACATTTTCATGGCGTTCTAGAAAACGAGTGAAACTTATACTTATCTACTACGATGAAAAAACTAAAAATGACATTTTACTTTTCAAATCATTTTCACAAAATTTAAAACACAAACTTAATGAAAATTTCACTTCCACTTCATTTTACAAATGTAGAACCCAGGTGAATATCTTTGTAAATATGAATTTAAATGAGAAAAAGGGCCTCAATCTGTGATCACTCATATTTCTGATTCAAAAACGATTTTTCATATAAAAAAGTAAAAATTTCTTCAATTCTCAATCTCGTATCTTAGTAAATATATGTACGTTTAAATAAGTAAAGGACCTCAATCTGTAATCATGCATTTCTCATATAAAAAGTCAAAATTTCTTATATCCTTCATATTTTTGTAAATATGAGCTTCAATCTGTGATCTCTACCATATTACTGACTCAAAATCGATTTTTCATATACAAGTTTTCGATAATAAAAAATAATTTTCGATAAAAAATGCAATACTTACCAAGTTATAAACGTTTTAAGTTTGCTATAAAAAAGTGGATTATGGATGCAATGTAGAAGTGATTACAGATTGAATTCCTCTTCCATAGAATAGTTCTGGAATCAGTTAACTCTTCAAAGCTAAATAACAAACCACACTTCTTTAGAATTAGTTGCTTCATTAATGTATGTAGATTGCCATTATGTTAGTCTTGGGATGAAGTCCTGTAACTTTTATTGTTACTTTAATTTTAGTAAAAAAACAAGTCTTTTTAAATGAATCAATTCCTAAATTAATTTTCAAAATCAAGTAAAATTTTGTTTTTTAACCATTCCATTAAATAATTATTTATAAAGCATTTGATATGTTAAGCCAATTTGATTGTTAAACCCATGGTGTAACTATAAAAGGTGAGTCTACTGCACTCACAGCTGACTGAGTTTGTTTACAATTTACTTATATCAAAAGTAATACTTTTTCAAGTGTTTTTGATAGTAGTACATTATTTTACACAAAAAAATGCCTGTTGTGTTGTATTTGTTGTTGATTTGGACACACCTTGTATAGTTACACCATGGCCAAGCCATTCTTTATTGAATCATTCAAGTTAAATTCAAACAAAATGGGAATATATTATCAACAAATAAAATAGGAATGAGATGAGACAAATTGCAAATGAAAGTTGACATTATCCATAACAAAACCTTCTACGGTTTTTTTAGTTCTTTGAAAGATTTTTGTCGCATTTGAAGATGGTGTTTTTGGAACGTTGTCTAACAAGGAATGATCATTGACAATTTGATATTATTTTATCTTATTTATTTTTGTAATCCTGAAAAGGTGTGGGTGGTATCTGATAAAAAGCGGTTTTTTATGTTTTTGAAATTTGACAGATTTTTTTTTCGAACAAAAACTTCGAAAACACAAAAACATGACGAATTGAGAACACCCATGGAGAAATTACTCTACAAGGTGGTGTTGAAAAGCCAGCTGTTTTTTTTAGTCACCGAATAAAACTCAAATTTTTAAAAATAATAATTGATTTTATTTAAAATGTTAAATAAATAAAACAAAAATGAAAATATGTAATTTTAAATTCATTAATTATTAAAGCTAATGTGAAGTTTAGGTTAAATTTATGTGAAATGGCAATGTCTCCACTTTTGCACGTTAAAGTTCATTTAATCTGGCAGCAAGAATAAATGGCCAGTTGCAGCGAATTTATGTACACACAGAAAAAAAATCATGTTTTTTTTCAATTAAACCTTTAATTGATTTGAAAATAATTTTCAATTAAAATTTTAATTGATTCAATTACTTTTTCTGATATTTTCAATTAAATCTCACATTTTTTTTAATTGATACTACCATTTTCTTTACAGGTCCGATTTCAATTAAATTTTTAATTGATTCCACAAATATTTTAATTGAAACTCATTTTTATTTTTTTCTGTGCATAAGCACCGTTATTTGATATTTATAAAAATATCATAAATTTTTTGCTAATTTTTAGCTTTTCGCGTGCTTCTTATAAAAATGAGAAAAATATCAGACTTTTTAGAAAACCAAGTGGTGGGTATTACAAATAATAGTTACTCAGCCCGCTAAATTACTAAGACGTGGGGAATCTGTCATCGAACAGTGCTACAAGTTCAATATTGGTAATCAAATAAAATTGTCGGGCTTGACCGACTATACTTTCTTACTTGTTTTCTATAGGAATGTTGACATTACAAACATGAAAGCAAAAACAAAAATACCATGTTATTTCTGTTGCTTTTGTATTGTTGTAATCTCGATGTCACCCAAGGCCGTAGCCAAGATATGAAATAGGGTGGTGCCACGAAAATTATGATTTTTTATGATTACATATTGCAATCACAGCTGCCAGATTTGACGATTTATCGTCATTTTGACGATTTTTTGTTTCAAAAATAGAAAAGTGACGATTTGACGATTTTTCCGTTGAAAGTGACGATTTCCTGAATTATTAAAATTTTCTATTATTTGTTTGTTTTATTAATGTTTTTGTTACCAAATTCTCTCTTTTTTGAGACAACAACTATTTTCTCATTTAATATCATAAATATTAATGAGAACATGATTAATTTCAAAAATAAAATAGTGTTTTCTTAATTATTGACAACTGTTAAGTTCAAGTATAATAATTCTAAATAATATTAGAAATTACTTAATTATCTTTCAACATAAAAAACAATTTTAAATTCTGAATTCCATGAACTAAAACTCCTCCTATTTTAACAAAATGACAAAAGAATATTCTGACAAATACATGTAAACAACAAAAATACGTAATTTTTTTAAAAATAAGTACCGGTATATGATGGATGAATTGGATGCTATGCTCAAAATATTATTTAAACTTAATAAACTAACCTACCTGAATTAATAAAATATGCTAAATTCAAATATGTATTTATAAAATACTGTATCATATATGTATGTTTTTGTTTTTGTTCAATTATTTTTTGAACTTGCCATTTCATTTACAACCGTCAATTCAATTTTCGTACTTTTAAATCAATATGTCATTTTATGTTAATTAAAAAAAAGTTTCAGCCAGTACTGGTTCAGTAGTACGAAATAGTGGTAATGCCAGCAGTAAACCACTAACGGCATTTCCAACAGGGTATTGGCCAAACATAAGCTATCGAAAGACAATTCAACAAATTCGCAGAAGCAAATGAAAAACATCTTGGTCTAGGATGATATGTATTTTTTGTTGTATCATTTATTACCAAATTTAAAGACTGAAAAATTATTTCAATTAAAATTAAATTTTAATTGTAGAAAAAAGCATAACGCCCTAGACTCATTTCAGGTCTTTATTTCTTTTCTGCTGTGTTCACCGGACTGTGCATATGACGACGTTTAGAGACAACACGTACAGACAGAACTACCTACATGCTCTCTCAAATTAGAATATTTTTTGTTTTTGTGGTATAATCTCTGGTCACACGCTAGAAGCGAAACAATGGGCCATAACCATAGACAAACACTAAAGTCGGTTCTTTTTAAAAACAACTTTAAACTTAAAACCTACTTTTAATTATTTTGTAACTACTATATAGCCAAAATTTAAGGTCATTTTAAGTTGAACCGACTTTAACTGGGTGCCACATCATATGTAGAAAATTATTTCATACAAACTGTAAAGCAAAATAAGCAAGTGGCAAAATTAAACAGCTGTCATTGAAAATTTAACAAAAAAAAAACAAAAATCTGCAAAATAATAAAATTAAGTGGGAAAATTTAAGAAACGTGTTTGCGGTGAAAAAATGGAGAAGGTAGATTAATATCATAATCAGGATATTTTGGCGTTTATTTTTTGATAACTCTTTGCAGGAACAAAAAAAGAAACTTTTTTATATTTTTGTACACATACAGTTTTTGTTGTTTGCATAAACAGCTGGTTGATTTTAAAGTGATGTTAAATTATTTAAAAGCAACTTCAGCTGGTTTTAAATTAAAAGTATGTTTTAGCGGTTAAAGTATACTTTTACGTGTCTATAGTTAAAGTAAATTGTACTTTTAACAAAAGTCAACTTTTTAACTATTAGAGTACACTTTTTTTGTGACTATGGTTATGGTTCGTACTCTTTGATAATAACTATGTATATTTTCTTCAATTGAATAGTACCTTCAGTGGATTTTTAATAATTTTATATTGTATGCATGAAAAAAAGGCCCATACCTGGCTACGCCCATGATGTCACCTTATAGAGTACTTTCACCATGAATTATGAAAATGTTGTTAAAAATGTAAAAAAAAACATAAAAAACTGCTTTTTATCAGATAACACACCAAATAAAATCCTTTGAATAAAACTAAAGGCAATAATAATCAAAAATAATTAATATTTACCCTCGTATGAACTTTTCTAATAGCGAACTAATATTTGAGTCTCGCTATAATCGAGAATTTCGAGTCTTATTTTTTAAATAAAATATTTGATTTTTTTTACAATTTTTTTTTATGAAGTTTTAAAAATTTACTCTTTTTCAGGCCTTTGTATGTTTGCTTTTGATCGGTGCTGCATCTGTAACGGCTAAACCCAAACCAGGAGGAGGAGGTGGAGGTGGTTGGTCTTCCGGTGGTGGTGGAGGAGGAGGTGGTGGTGGAGATGTTCAAATTATTAAAATTATAACCGAAGATGGTGGTGGTGGTGGAGGAGGCGGTGGATGGTCTTCCGGTGGAGGCGGTGGTGGTGGTGATTGGTCTGGTGGTGGAGGCGGCGGCGGTGGTGGTGGTTGGTCATCTGGCGGAGGAGGAGGAGGCGGCGGAGGTGGCGATATTAAAATTGTAAAAATTATTAGTCTAGGAGGCGGTGGAGGTGGTGGCGGACACGGAGGCGGCGGTGGTTGGTCATCTGGTGGAGGAGGAGGCGGTGGTGGCTGGTCTTCAGGTGGTGGTGGAGGAGGTGGTGGCAGTTCCACTAAAATCATTAAGATTATTAAATTGGGTGGTGGTGGAGGAGGAGGTGGCGGCCATGGAGGCGGCGGTGGTGGCGGTTGGTCTTCCGGTGGAGGCGGAGGAGGTGGTGGCGGCTGGCAACCATCTGGCGGTTGGGCTTAATAAAGTTCAATAAATGTTCTTTTTTATTGTTTTATTGTTAAATATTGTATATGTATGTAAATATTATTTTCATTGTGTGTAAATAAAAATATGAGATTATTTTTTTGTAAATTATATGTGTACGAATTAGTAAAATACTAGTTTGCTAAAGGTATATAAAGTAAGCCAGAACAACAGTGACTTATTATATTATAAAGGTCTCAACTCTTTAATTAAAAAAGTGCATGTTGTAGGCATGGTTGAGTGAATTTTTTAAAATATGTACTCACAAAATCCGGTGTTATAAATAACCCAACAAATTTAAACGAATTCTCAACGAAACGAATTTTTAATTTCAAGAGAGATTCGAAATGCTATTAGTTTGCGATGAAAATAGCTTCAATATTAGTTTTGTACGATCTTTACTACTTATGATTTGAGTGGTTCGCCTACCATACAAAAAAAATGTGTCAGTCACCCCCTAGGATTAAAGATAATGTAAAAACAATTCCAGAAATAATTTTATTTTATTTTTTGCCACGCCTACAAATACCGCCCTTTTACATTTTGTATATCGGTGTTCATGGCCCTGAAAGGGCTACATTTCTATCCTTAATCATTTTTTACTACCACGTCAAATTCTAGCCATGACTTTTAAAAACTAAATACAAATATTAAGCATTGTTGTGGGTATAAACCCAGTTTCATATGTATGTCTAAACGAATTCATATTTTGTATAACTATAAAGAACCTGTTTTTTAATAAAACTTTATATTTTAATATACTACATTAGTTAATAAATATGTCATTATTAGACTACAGTACTTTTCGCTTATAGTCCACTACTATAGTTGCACAACTTTTATGGACTTTAAGCGAATTTGGACTATAACCGAAATTATTATCTTTTTTTTGCAGCAGTATATATTTTTAGCATTTTTAACAAATAATTAACGTTTCCCATATTCAATAAGTTTTGATCGAATTTAACTATTTTGCAATGAACTGAAACATTAGCGCAATTGACAATCTTGTGCAAATTGTATGGCATCATTGCATTTGCAAAAAGATTTAGCAGATTTTTGCTCTTGCTGTGCATTTTGTTAGTGTAGATCAAAAATATGCTAAACCTTTTTGCACATGCAATGATGCAATACCAGTTGCACAAGATTGTCAATTGCGCTATTATATTGAAAATTATAGTAAATATAATTTTTATAATTTCTGTATTTATTAATGATGTTTGAATAATTTTGCGACTTAAATGGAAATTTGATATAGTTAATTTGAATTAAGTTAGTAAAACTGGTTTGTAATGTACATTTTTAATTAGAAATTTCAACATATATGGATGACATTCAAACAGTTTGTTAACAAAATCAAATAGCTGTAATTTGTTCATCATAACTTAACATATTTAATATTTTAATTAAAAACAATGACAACTTAAGTCAAAATACATTATTGATATTTCATCAGTTTCGAATAACCATAACTAAAAATTTGATTTCAAAGGGCTTTTTTCCATTTAACATCTCAATACTCTGGACATTTTAGAATTTAGTTTGAACTTAAAAAAAATGAAATAAAATATTATTACACATTGCAAAGTAAAAAAGAGACAAAAATAGCAAATATTAATGAACACTTTTGATTTCGCCACATACGGTATTAAGAAATAAAAAATGATTTATACAGTTTTTGTAAAGTCACAACCTAAACGGTTTCTGTTTGTTTCTCACGAACACGTTAAGTAATTCGTAGATAGTTTGTTTTTATTATTTCAACGATTAGACAAGTGTATGAATTTTATAATATTTTAAAGATTGATGGATGAATTGTTGAAAAATTTTTGAATGTAATAAAATATTTTAAAATCAATAATTTGCATATTCATAGTGCTCAAGAAATAAATAACCTGCTAAAAAATTACTACATATTTTTAATTTATGATTGCAAAGTGTACTCTACGAGTCGAGGGGAAATGTTTGTAATGATAAGTTGTTGGAAAAAAATAAATATGGCTTGAAATTTAGCAGTCAGAATATGTCTGTACGAGTGTTGAGCAATGGATAATTAAAATAGAACAAATATCGTGCACCAAATTCGTTAAAAAACCGACATTGGCTTGAATTTTGCAAAAAAGCAAAAGCCTCCAAAAGGTACTGTAAACAATGTTAAAAAAAGATCTTGAAATACGAAATCATAAAAGAGGTTTTCTTAAATTTGCATGCGTATCAATTTGTGGTTCAAAATATTAAAACATGTATGTAACTTCTGTGAACAATGCTAATTTTTTTATAATAATAATTTTTAATTTCAAATAAAACTTATTGGAAGGGTATTCATAATTCGCATATGACAAATATAAAACAAAATGTTTGCTAACATCATGTTAAACTGATTAAACGTTTTACCAAAACTTCATTTCAAAGACACATTAATACAATCGTTTTCGTCAAACATTTATTTAGCAAAATGGAATCATAAATTTTGTCACCAATATTTATTCGTTTTTTGTATCTACTCCGACAAATTTATTTCGGTTCAATTTAAATATTTTTTTTGTGAATAGAAATCCCCTTAATTATATATTACTCTAAATTTTAGCTGACCGCTTAGTTATTTGAAACAACGTTTTTTAGCAAAACAAAATTACCAACAAGTCATTTATTTACACTCCAAGTGAAAGGTTGAAAAATTAACTAAACCACCATAAACAATTTAAAAGACATCAAATTTATTCTTATATTTCTTGTTTAATTTGATAATTAATTAAAAAGAGTTTAAGGTCACTTGTAAAATATTTGGGTTAATAATAAAAACTTTATTGAAAACTTTGAGGTGTGCTTGTATGTCCGTTACTATTTTAGATACTTATCATATATGCACTTGCTTAATAGTTTCATTTTGTTTGTTTTCTTTGGTAGTTTTTTTTTTTTGCAACAATTTGCTAGAGTTTATTTATTTATGTTAATCACGCTTTTTAATGATTTGTAAAATACATACAAAGATTAAGTAGCTAAAAATCCCTACAGACACAAAAAAAACCAATAGAAAATGATTGATTTTGGTTCATATTTATGTACATATGTGTATATATTTTTGAGTAAAACCCCCTCAATTATGTATATATGTGTGTATATAGTCCGTTCATTTATTGTTTTTATACCCTACACCACCATAGTAGGGAGGGTATATTGGATTTGTACTGATGTTTGTAACGCCTAGAAATATTGGTCCAACACCCACCTTAAATTATACCGATCGACTCAGAATCACTTCCTGAGTCGATTTGACGGTGTCCGTCCGTCTGGCTGGCTGGTTGTCCATGTGAAGCTTGTGTGCAGAGTACAGGTCGCAATTTTGAAGATATTTCGATAAAATTTGGTACGTGAAATTTCTTCGGCCCAAGGACGAATGGGATTGAAACTGGTGGAAATCGATCTATTATTTCACCTGGCGCCCAAACAAATGTCCTCCCGAAATTGGGCTTTACCGATCATAAATATTTGAATTATGCAGGTTGGAAACAAATTGTGGCAAATGAAGCCAAATCAGATCTACATTTTTGTGCAGATCGGTCCATAATTTATCATAGCTCCCATATAAGGCACACTTCCGAAAATCACTTTAAAGAATGTAACTTATATAAAAATGTCGGTATCCAAATAATATTGAACACAAATATGTTTCATATAAATAAAAATAATACGGTACATGTTTGTGATGATCGATCTGTAAAATAATAATTAGTAATAGCTGCCATATAAGGCCCACTTCCGAAAATCACTTTAAAGACCATAACTCTCTCAAAAATGTTGGTATCCAAATAATGTTGAACACAAATAAGTTTCATATATGTACATATACAGAAATGATGACACCTAACTCCGTAATTCACTTTAACCTCCATAAATCTTTTAAAAGTATTTATATCGAGATAAAGTTTAACACAGAAATCATGACACTAAGTTTTTGGATGACCGGTCCATAATAGGTAATATCTCCCATATAGCGCCCACTTCTGAAAAACTGTTTTACACATATACTGATTGTAGGCAATTATATGGTCGGGCTTGACCGACTATACTTTTTTACTTGTTTTTTTTTTAAATTTCCAATTATTCTGCGGATATTGCATGTTTAAATTAATCAACAAATCAGACAAATATATTACTTTAAATATAATTTGTATTTATTTGTTTTGTATTTGAAAACATTTTATTATAATAATACAATAAAGCTCTGGTATAGGGAATTTCAGGTTCTTTCGAAGTTATGTGTTTACAAAAAACAGCAACTATAAAAAATCCTCGGTTAAAACTCACTACATTCTATAGTTGATTAAAGTCTAAATTTTAGAAATAGAAGAAACCTGAAAAAAGAGTAATTTATTTTCTGTTTAATATAAATTTTATGAAGAAATTAGTTCATAACAATTTTTATTTATCCCAGTTCCAGTTCGTTTTAGCCGTGTTTGACTGTATTTAGTTATATTATTGAACAAAATTTATATTTTCGTTGATTGAAATTATTTAAGTATTTATGTGATTTTCCTGTTGTTATGCAAAAAAATTTCATTTAAAAAATTACTTTAGGAAATTGTTGCAATATTGATTAAACTATTTATCTGTGCATTAAGCATTTTGAAATTGTTTACTTAAGGTACGGTCACATTTGGCAAATATTTACTCAAAAAAGCATAACCACTTGTTTTAGCACAAATTTACTTGACGTTTTTCACTCTTACAAGAGTTTTGCAAGGTCAAACAGCATCAAATAAATTAAAACTAAATATTTGTTGTGCTTTGGCCTAAATAAGAAAAGTTTTTTTTTTAAATAATTAAACAAGTTCAAATATATGTTATTTATTAGTGGTTACGTCTTTTTCGGTAAATTTTTGCCTAATGTGACCGTACATTTAGTATTGAACTTGAAACAATACAATGAGAAATTTTAAGCAACGCTAGAAATTAAAACAGTGGCTATCCTCATAGGTATCATAAAAATATTGTAATAAGAAACAATCACAATCAGTAGCTGGTTATATTATAACAGAGAAAGAATATGGATAAAATGTTGGTAAAATTCATTATCAATGTTCTCCTATGCCGACGACTGAACAAAATTGCATGAGGAACAATGGAAAATTACTTCAAAGTGTAAATACTCTATTACTTCCTTAAACTTGGAATGGAAAAAAATATCTTCCAGATTTTAAAAAATATTTAACATATCTGTTATATTAATGTCTATGTACAAGATGAACCAAAATGTATCATCCAATCTGAAGTTTCTATAACTTTCAAACTTCAAATATCTTTTATAATATGTGAAATGAAACGACATTTACAGGACCTTATTTTCAAGGAAAATTTGTGTTACAGTCACTGTGACTAATGAGATTTATCCGCAAACTGATAAATCGAGATTGGAACAAGTGTTTCAAATAGGACGCTACAACAAGAATATTATTTTTCAAAACAAAAGAAAACAAAGAATCTATATGTCCACAGCGACTATGCACGACATTTTTTGAAAATTTTGAATCACATTTTGGCAAAATGGCGAATCTATTTCGTTAATCACGCCAGGGTCTACTTGATTCGATAGGCTCTGCATCATAGTGTAGCTATACAAGGTGTGTGCAGCAGCACAGCTGACTGACGTTGTCTACAATTTACTTATGTCAATAGTAATATTTTTTCCAAGTGTTTTTGACAGTATTACATTAATTTACACAAACAAAATGCCTGTTGTTTCTGTATTGTGTTGTATTTGTTGCCGATTTGCACTCACCTTGTATAGTTACACCATGCTCTGCATAGACTATCTGCCGTATTCATAAAAAATAACTTTATTTTGAAGTGTGCTTTTAGACAAAATTTTCATACAAAATTTTCTTAAAGTACATTTGAAGTCTACTTTAATTTTTTCTGAATAAGACTGTAATAATAATCAAGTGATTTGATTTAGTTGGCAAATTATCCATTTTTTCGGTGGTTGTGTGACATGTGTCACCTGTTGACCCCACCTATTAGTGATAATCATATTATTAATAATAAGCCAATGGACCTCCTTAATTACAGCCTCTAGTGGCTTTAATGGAATTTACAAGAGGTTCAGTGACATCTCTAGTAATCTTGCACCACTATTACGTTAAAGCTGTATGGAGTTCGTCTTTGGGTGAAATGTCTCCTTTTCTGATGTTCTTGTCTAAAATTTCACACAATGGGGTTAAGGTCTGAAGACTGCGTAGGTGAATTTAATGGCTTAGTCACGTTGTATAATAGCCAATAGCCCTTGACAATTCTGGTGGTGTGTTTTGGATCGTTCTCTTGCTGAAAGGCCGATGGCGTTCCAAGATCTAAATTTTCAGCACTTATTTTCAATTTGTCCCTTAAAATTTGTAAGTAGTCTCGGCTGTTTATTGTACCTTCAATGAATACAAGATTACCTAGTCCTGCAGCTGACATACAACAACCTCAAACCATCAAAGACCCACCGCCGTGTTTTACTGTAGCACTAAGGTTCTGTGGACGCAGCTCACTATTTCCTGTTCTCCAGATCTTTCCTCTTGATTTTGACCCAAAAGTATAAAATTTACTCTCATCGCTAAATATTACATTATACCAGAAAAATTTCGGAGAGGTTAATTAAGCTTTTGCAAAGTCTTTACGTTTAGTACGGTTTACTGCAGAAATATACCGTTATTATTACGTCTTTTATTCCGTTTGTAACACATCGAAATAATGGTCGTACAGCCAAAAAGTCTATATATTCTGGGTGCTTATAAGATTCTAATACGATGTAGCCATGTCCGTCCGTCTGTTGAAATCACGATAGAGCTTCGAAAGAAAACATAGAATAATGAAATTTTTACCAAATATTCTTTGATATACTGAAATGTTTGGTACTGAAAATGTGCAAAATCGGTTCAGTATGATCCGAGTTATAGATTACAGCGTCAGACTACCTCGATATTTTTCAGATATTTTTTTCTATTTTCTTCAAATATAATGAAGATAATACTATGAAATTCTGCACGACGATTCTGAACGACAAGTTCTGTTGAAAATGGTAGGAATCGGTCCACGATTTCTCATAGCCCCATTACAAATGTCTTCCCGGAATATGGCTTTATTGTACAGCTTTTCTATAGAGTAATCCATAGACACATCTAAATTGTTGTATTAAATTTCATGATGATCGGTCCATATTTGACCATAGCCCCCATATAAAGTCCACTTCCGGAAATCACCTAAATCTCTTATTTTCTATAGAAAAGCTGTATCCATACAAAATTCTACAATAATAAGTTTTATGGAGAGTAAAATCTCAAAACGATATTTTGTTTGCATCGGTCCATATTTTGACCATAGCCCCATACAAAGACCACTTCCGAAAATCACTTAATTGCGCATATATCTTTTATAAAAATCACTAATAAGTCGAAATTAAACACGAGTAATCCATAGACACATCTAAATTGTCGTATTAAATTTCATGATGATCGACCTTGACCATAGCCCCCATAAAAAGTCCGCTTCCGGAAATCACCTAAATATCTTATAAAAATCACTAAGAAGTCGATATTTAACACAAGTAATCTGTATGAACATCTAAACTGTCGTACTAAAGTTCATTTTTCTATTTCAAATTTCACTTAAAAACGCGTAAATCTCTTATAAAAATCACTAACAAGTCAAAATTTAACACAAGTAATCCATATACAAGTCTAAATTGTCGTACCAAATTTCAACTTGATCGGTCCATATTTGATCATAGCATAAAGTCCATTTCCAAAAACAACCAGTATACAGGGATGACAATTTTCACGTTTAAAAAAGCCAAAATCAGTTTCCTATGGCTTTTTAGTACCTAATTTATTGTGTCTTAAAGTAAATCGCTTTTTGTTACACGCTGCAAAAATATGTATAAAGAAAGTATAATTCTTGATTATACCTGGAATATGCATAAAGAAATATGTCGTTATTGAAACAAAACCAAAACAAGGTCCTAAATAGCAACACATCTGCGAATGAGCGAAATAGGAGAATTGTACAATTTAATATCAAAATATCGCAAGAATGGTGTAACAAATGTTTCATCATGTGAATAGACGATGAATTTAGAAGGGACACCAAAAGAGAACGTCAGCAGAAAAAATTTAATTCGTACGTACGAGTAAGTATACTCGTATACATATGTTTGTATGTGTGTACTCCTCGCACATTTGTTCGCTTTATTGTGGACAAACGTTTTCTTTAAAAATTAAAAAGTATTTATTTTCTTTTGTAAATATTTAATTTTCAAATTTATTGATTCAAATGTATTTGTACATTTGAACGTTTTTATTAAAATTTGTGTGCATTACTACATGATAATTTTATTAGGGGTTATCATAAATACTAACATCAATCTATTTCGTATACCTAGTCAATAATTGAAAAACACTATATTTTTACTAGTTTATTGATATAAATAATAGATAACTACAACTTTTAAATTTAATAATTTATCGAACAGATTAAACATAGTATTTAATCACAATTAAATTGATTTTTAATATTATAAAGATAATTCCAAATTAATTGCTAATAATTATATTATTTAAAGCTAATTTTAATTGCATTTCTTTTAATAACACTAACAATTATATTAATTTTTCTATAGATTTGTCAATGAAACGACCTTGGAACAGACATATAAATTTCATAATTCAACTATCATGTCAAATTTGCCTTAATTTTTTTTTTTGTTGTTTCATACAAAAAACCAAACAATTATTTGTTGCAAATATATGTACATACATACGAGTATGTAGGTACAAAATGAGCATGATACATGAAAAGAAACCTTAAAACAATAAAACAATAATTTTTGAATGCGTCAGCAACAATATTATTGGCAATAAACAAACAAATTAATTATTTTTTTGTGGTATGTTTTTCTGGCGAGTGGTTACAAAAGAAAATAGCTAATGCAATATTTACAAAATGAATGTATGCAAATATACAGCCATGTCACAGAACTCAATTCCGATCGAAAGTGGTTTTGATTCCATAAATTGAGTCTTTAGAAAACTAAAAACGATTTTTTTTGAGAAATAAACAACTTTAGATTTTAGAGTGGAATTGTTATTTTTTATGATTTTGTACTGAAAAAAAACAAGTATGAAAGTATAGTCGGTCATGCCCGACCATATAATACCCTATACCCAGTATATCAATAAAACAGTTTTTCAGATATGGGCGTTATATGGGAGATATTACCTATTATGGACCGATCATTGAAAAATTTAGTGCCATGACTTCCGTGAATATAAATATTATGTGCGTTAAACTTTATCTCGATATAAATACGTTTAAAAGATTTATGTAGGTTAAAGTGAATTACGAAGAGGGGGTTATATGGGAACTACGACTAATTATGGACCGATCGTCATAAAATTCCACCATATTATATGTATATGTACGAAACATATTTGTGTTCAATATTATTTGGATACCAACATTTTTAAAAGAGTTATGCTCTTTTAAGTGATTTTCGGAAGTGGGCCTTAAATGGGAGCTACGACTAATTATGGACCGATCATCATAACATTCTACCATATTATATGTATATGTACGAAACATATTTGTGTTCAATATGATTTGGATACCAACATTTTTAAAAGAGTTATGCTCTTTTAAGGGATTTTCGGAAGTGGGCCTTATATGGGAGCTACGACTAATTATGGACCGATCTTCACGATGTGATTTAGCTTCATTTATTACTCATTTTTGATGAAATTTGTTTGCATACTTGCATAATTCATAGATTTATGATCGGTAAACCCCAATATCGGGAAGACATTTGTATGGGAGCCAGGTGAAATAATGGACCGATTTCCACCAGGTTTAATCCCATCCATCCTTGGGCCGACAAATATCACGTACCAAATTTTTTCGAAATATCTTCAAAATTGCGACCTGTACTCTGCGCACAAGATTTACATGGACAGCCAGCCAGCTAGACGGACAGACATCGTTAAATCGACTCGAAAAATGATTCTGATTATATGGTCGGGCTTGACCGACTATACTTTCTTAGTTGTTTTTAATTATCTCATTGATATTTAAATAAAATGTTGGTGTCAGCGACAAAAAAAGCTTGTCGTTTTTAGATACATCCCTTAATTTTCTTCTTCGTAGCTTTTCAACTGCGTTTTGATGTCTTTGTTCATTTAAAATAGCAACAATTGAAATTCGCCCCGAATTTAAAAAAAAAAATTAATTTACTTATTTAAAATTTCTTTGTTAGCGCTCTTTTTGTTCGCTTTTGTTGTACTTTTTATTACAAAAATCATGTCTTTTGTTTTGGTTTACACAACGTAACGTAATTTTTGGGAATAAACAAAATCGATCGTAATCTGGAGAATGCAAAGTAAAAACGATCGATTTGCAAATACGGAATAGATAAATAAATAAAAAATTGACAAATAAATATGAAAAACCAGCCTATTTATGTTTATTTTTGAATAAAATAAAATATGGCAAGTAAAGATTCATAAGTTTAACATTAAATACAAACAATATGAATTAAATTCGTTTCATTTTAATAAACAAATTAAATGCTTTAGTTTTTTTTTATTTATTTGTGATATGCAGATGGGTATATAGTTTGTATTTTCTGTTTGTTTAGGATGACAGAAGTAAAGGTGTATTAATTGATATGGTTGGTATTTATTAACCTTGACAATGCAAAACTTTTCATTCATTTAAATCGAAGTGTTTTTTACAGTCCAAACAAAAACATTATACATTTTGTGTATTGTGTTTTAAATTTTTGACTTATGTGACACTTTTTGATTGAGGATACTTAGTTGCCAGAGCAGAGCATTGGGCAGTAACTTAATCTTTTGACGAGATTTTCTTTTCAAAATAATACAATAAAATAAATTATTTAACTGTAAATTGCAAAAATAGCTTAGAGCACTTTCTAATGTAGTCCAGGGTATCTTTTCAGCAACAGATGATTGTTTTCTAATTGATCTCGATATCTATAGAAACAGATCTATTGATATTTTACTCGAATGATGAAGCTCGACCTTAACTTGGTCCAGAAAACAAAATCTCTATATCTTTGAAATTATATGGTTACAAAGATATATACATATAAGATAAGATTATTTTACTCGTTTGAACTGTTTCACTTGTGAACCAAAATGAGAAACCAATGAACATTTATAAAAGTCATTGTATAGTTGTCAAAGGTTCCCCAAACCCACATCCAGTTTTTATAACCAACAAGAAACTGAATTATATACGGTATAATCGCAAGATATTTAGTAGAAAGTAAGTCTAGTTTCAGTCATAGTGTTATCGAAATAGATCGGCCAGGTTCCTTAACCATTTATACTCTAGCTCATCAATCTCATCAAAATCATCATCTAAAATCTAAATCTCATTTTCTACGCACCCAACTCATTCAAAGATGTCCGGTTTTCATGGATGCTGGTTTATATTAAAATAAATCAAATATTCATACATAATATAATAATATTGTTTCCCATTCAAGAAGTCTGAATGAATTACCAATTACAAACACACTTTTTCTGATCCAGTTTTGGATCCCTGTAAACACATATGCAACTTTCTAGCATAGATGTTTCTTCTTTATGCCACAACAATTGTAAAAAAGGATCTGGGAGCATAATAATAAATACTTTTTAGAATTTACTAAAACCTTTTAGAAAGAAGGTTTTTCGACTAAAAGCCCTATTGGTTACCTACAAGACGACTGGTCAGTCTTGTCACCCCAAAAATAAACTTTCAGCAAAGCAATCTATTTACATGACCACCTCATCAATTCAAAAATAATGCACCATTGAAAGGCCCCGATTAGTTCCTACCTCAAGGCAATACAAATCTAGTATATAAGACAACAAGTGGTTATCAGAAACTTTCAAACTCCGAACAGGCTATAGCGGAATCATACACATTTCCCGGACAATCGTCCCAATATCACAATATCGCAAATTCATGTTGCTAGGCAAATCCTCTCCAAAAGAATGACTATTTACCACCTAGTTATGATTCTCCCAAACCAGAAAATGCAGTAGTTAATTATGCTGCTCCAGTGTGATCGTTGTGTGATATCTAGTGGAGACATAGGCATGAAAATAACATCATAACACGAAGAAACGAAGGTATACTAGCCATGGGACATAATGTCATATTGACAGAACTGTTCTTCCTGGGATGTCATCGGAGGAGTCTTCCTAACTAACACATCATACATTTGGAGTGTACCTCGTGTAAACGAAGAGATGTTTCAGAGATTTTATATATACTGCTCACGCTTAGACGATTCCGTCATCAATATATGTGCAGCTTGTCGTCAATGTCCTTATGACTCCCCAACATATTTAACTGCCTACGAAATTGTTGTTACAACAACAACAGAAGTATAAAATTTAAAACCTCCTTCCGAATTAAAAAAAAAATCTGATCCGTTCATAACTTTTGATCATTGGTGATTAATATAACTTTAGCACTTTCCAAACTAAATCATCTTTTACAACACCACAATTTTCATATTAATAAAATCAGCAAATATCAACAACTTCAAACAATTAATTATTCACTTATAACATATATAATATTCCACTAATATGTTGTAAAGGTCATCTGTAGTGTATCAAATCAATAAAGACGTGTTAAAACGCCATAACTAATATTTTTAAATAAATATAAGCTTCTGTGTAACAAAATAAAAATAACATAAATTAGAAACAACTTTTAGATTTAGTAAAAAATATGCAAAATTAAAAAAAAAACTAAATTAAGGGTGGTCACAACATTTTTAACTTTAAGCAAAATGAATTGATTTAAACTCAAAATCAAGCCACCTTTTGCAAAAATTTTCCGACAAAACACATCAAACTGAAAAAATATTGTTTTTAAATTTTTTAAACATACTCGTATAATGTTGACTAAAAACACAGCCGAAACATCGAAAAAGAAGATGAAGTTTTGGTGATGATCAATCAATTGCAAAGATTTGGAGCACACATGCTACGATCAATCGAAGAGTTTCTTAACAAGTGCCAGTGTGCGCATGTGTATTGTGTACCCAGTCGCACAGACAGAGTGACTGGCATACACACTCCGTCACTCACACAGGCATCAAAAACGCTCAACAATTTGTTGATTTTGTGAATGAAACATCTTTCGATTTTGTTTGATTTTTGTAAATTATAGTATAGTTTTGTATAAATTATGCGGATAGGTCAGTTTAGGTTATCATTGCATGTTGGACACTTGAAAGATACGCACTGCCAACATCAAAATGAAGGTAAGTAACTTTTGGCTGGAGATTAACACAACAACACCTAAAACCGAGCAACTGTGGATTACCGCTCGTACTACATACATATAAGGATTATCTAACAAAATAGAAATAGATATTTGTTCTGACAAAGCTTTTTTCAAATGAATATTTTCTCTCTCTTAAAGAGAGGCGTCAAATTTTATATGAAAAAAACTTTCAGTAAAAAATTAATGAGTGAATCCACCATAACTAGCTTTAACAATTACGTGACACATTTTCTCTTTATTTTGTATACAAATTTTCTTTTTAGCTCTTGAGCCCTTTTGTTGGATTTTTACTAGTGGGTCTATGGGCGTCCGTTTCTGATGCAGATATTTCTTTGTCATTAAGAAATAAACAATATTTATCGCCACCCATACAAGAATTACCCGTTAAAAATGATTACTACAATACTCAGGTTAATACACAACAACAACAACATCATCATCATCAACAACCAGAACAACAACAAACATTTGAGGAGAAGAAGTATGCCAATTCAAGATATCAAATCTTCGAGGTTCATAACCATTATGAACCCTCAGTCGATAATGGAGAAAATAGCCAGAAATCATCAGTTACACAAACGAACTTTGTAAATAATAACAATAATAATATTAATTATTATTCGCCTTCACTAAAATCCAAAGCAACTGAAGAAATACGCATCGAACACATCAACGCTCCTGCTGATTTTCCTTTAGACGATCCAAATTTGGATGCATCATACTTGAGTTTCGTTGCCAACAATAAGGACAGCAATCAACAGATTATTCTGAAACATGAGAGGAAAAATGTTCAAACTACTTCTAATAATATTCCAGTGCCTTTTCCCTCCCACTATCGTCACACTTTGATAGAAAAATCGAATAGAAAACAAAACTATAATTCAGTACGACCATCTGTCTTATCTGTGAAACAATATCAACAAAATCAGAAACAAGAGCTCAACAAATTTAAGGATACTGACTATTTGCCTCCAAAAACACAAACACAAGAATTTTCAAGACATCCAGTGCAAAATTCTTTAAATACTCAGTCACAAGCATATCATTCATCACAACAAAAATATAATGTTGGCATAACAACAGATAACACATTAAAGGGTCCTGAATATTTAGCTTCCCTGAAAACAAACAATAATAATGAAGCCAGCTTTAAAGGACCTGCTTATTTACCACCTCGGCAACAAGGATCAGTTCAATCTCAGCAAAACTTTGTAACAAATGCTCCTTTTAAGGGTCCCGATTATTTGCCACCTCAACAACATGGCTCTGCTCAATCCCAACAGAACTTTATTGCAAATACACCGTTTAAAGGTCCCGATTATTTGCCACCTCAACAGCATGGTTCGGCTCAATTCCAGCAGAACTTTATACCAAATGGTTCTTTCAAGGGGCCCGATTATATACCACCGCAACAACATGGTTCCGCACAATCACAACAGAACTTTGAACACTATGCTCCTTTCAAAGGCCCTGAATATTTGCCTCCCCGCCAACAAACGCCATCATATAATGAACCTGAGTATGTGCTACCTCAGCAAACCAATTTTAAAGATCCAGATTTTCTAGCCCCACATCAAGACAATTCGATTCAGCAACAAAATAAACAATTCAGATCTAGTAAAACATTTAAAGGGGCCGATTATTTACCACCCCAGCATGGTGTTGCAGAAAATTATCAACAAATAAATCAGAATCAAAACACTGCATTTATGGGTCCGGACTACTTGCCACCTCATCAGCAACAGCAGGTAACATCTAACCAATATACTCCATTTAAGGGTCCGGACCACTTGCTATCCCAACAGCAACAACAACAACAGGTAACATTTAATCAAAATACTCCATTTAAGGGTCCCGATTACTTGCCACCCCAACTGCAACAAAAGCAGATTCACTTCCAGCTTCCAACTTCCAATCAATTTAAAGAGCCAGATTATTTACCACCTCAGCAATCCAACACTAATACACCATTCAAAGGCCCCGATTACTTGCCACCTCAGGAAAATCAGAATCAAGCATATCAGCAACAAGTCGAAAGCTTGCCATCGGGTTACGACTTTCAGAAACCTCCAAACTCCGAACAGGCTATAGCAGAATTACACACACTTCCCGGACAATCGCCTCAATATCAAGCGGTAACTGTACAATCCCAGATTCAAGTTGCTGGTCGTGAGCAAGGATCGAATATTGTTTATGAAACATCGAAACAGACAAATCCTCCTCAAAATAATGGCTATTTGCCACCTGGTTATGATTTACCAAAGCCAGATAATGCAGAACAAGCTATAAATCAGTTGCACAATCAAGAGCCCACAGCTACTAGACAACCTGCTGACGGCTATTTACCTCCCGGTTTTGATTTCCATAAGCCAGATAATGCCGAACAAGCCATAAACCAATTGCATAGTCTAGATCCATCATTTCAGCAAAGTAGTCGCTCGGCAAATGAAGATGATAGTAGTAATGGTTATTTGTCACACGGTTATAATTTTCAAAAACCTGCATATGCTGAACAATCAGATTCTCAGGTAACTAAAGCCAGACAAACATATCACGGAACTCAACAGTTTAAGGGTCCTGACTATTTGCCGCCCATACCTGTTCATCAAGCTTTTAAGGGTCCTCACTATTTACCACCTACATTTGGTTCACAAAATTACAAGGGTCCTGATTATTTACCACCCACTACTGGCTCTCTAAACTATAAAGGTCCAGATTATTTGCCACCAGTAGTTTCTGCTCAAACAGCAGTTCTCCAAAACAATCAATACACTTCAGAAGTTTTCAAGGGTCCCGTTTATTTACCACCACTAAATGTGCAGCAATCTTACCAAACACCCCAACAAGCACAATTTAAGGGTCCTAATTATTTACCTCCCAACACACAAGGTTTCAAACCCACTAGTATGTACCGTTTAAGTAGTTATATGAACAACGTAAAGCCTAATGATCGTTATGGGTACTCAATAAGCCCATTGTCAAGCCAAACGGCCGCAGTTTCTACCAGTTACGACTTATCACCCATGTATCGCGAACCAGCTTCTAGACCTCAGTATTATGCACCTACAATGTCCTATACCAACAACACTTTCAACAGTCAAGCCTACACCACCTTTTCACAAAAAACATTTCAAAGCGCGCCAGCACTCAGTCAACAAGCACGTCAAGCATTGCAAACCTTCATGCCTGAGTACATACGCCAAAATGCAACCACAGACCATTACAATATCCCAACCACGAATACAGCGGACTCAACAACGGTACATCCTGCTCAACCAACTACGTCTAAAATTCGCACCGTGCAAATCGTCAATCCCAATGTCGTCAAAACTTTGAAAGTGCTAGAATCATTAGATCATACGGGTGTCAAGACTATTAAAATTTTGGGTCCCTCACATGAACAACCCATGGGTGGCCATCGTGTTGTCAAGGTAGTAAGCGGTGGCCATGATCAAAACGTTCAAACAGTGAAAATTTTCAATGATCATGAAGATGTTCCAGCCAACACAAATGTACACAAAAACTAAAATAATGGCCATTAGCCACCCAGACGCAAAAGTAATTTCAATAGCAAAACTAAGCAAAAAGTCGTCGCCGTAACTGAATATACATACACTGGAAACGAATTTACCTAGAGGTACATAAGAGAAATCATCTTCGCTTCCGGTCTGAGAGCTGTGTTGCGTTTTCAGCAGCACATAGTACTGATTAGTATTAATCACTTGTTAATTATTTTAGTTATTCTTTCTTTACTTACATATGTACATACGCCCAACCCATCCATTATACCCAGTCTTAACCATTTCCAATCAATTTCGCTCACATAACATACACAATTATTTAGATTATGTTAAAGCGATCTGTTATAAAGTTTGATCATCAGCATGGAAATTTTACGATATTAGATGTTTTTGCATACTTTATCTTTAGTAAATTTCGTCTAAGACGTTGTTAAATTAGTTTGTAGGTCGCGTTTTTTTTATTATTTGTTTTTATCATTTGTTGCCATTATTGTTAACGTTTTTTTTATGTTAATCTTATGTTGCCAAACTCATTTGTCAGTTAATTAAAAAAAAGCATTTAAATTTTGTATTTTTATTTTACATTTGTTTTAACAAATAAAAAATTTATGTTTTATTTTCTTATTTAATTTTTGTTGTTGTTTGTAATTTATTTTCGGGAGTTTTTATTATGATTTAGTGAATGAATCCACACAGGTTTTTTGGTTTGTAGGTTTTTTATGGCCATTGATTGTGAAAAGAGGTTGCTCTATTAATTAAGACTGTAATTTATGCCAGTTTGAAATAAGAAATAAGTGGTTTCTGTTCAAAAACCATTGTGTTCCAAACTGTTTCCAATATAAAACAAATGATTTTTAAGCATCATATACTTTGTCAGGTGTTAAACGTTTCTTTTTTAATACAAGCCTAAAGGCCTACTTAATTTAAAATTCTTATGGCGAAAAAAAACTTCCAAAATACAGTGGTGGACTTGTAATTAGAAACGACTTTTCAGCATATATATTTGTTCATGTTTTTTTAAATTTAGTTCAACATATTAAAACTAATAACTACAAATAGTAAAGTAAAGCTAGATTTACACGATTGCAAATTTCTTCAAAATTGCTCTTCAAAATGCTTCAAACTCGTGTAAACAGCAAAAATTCTTCAAAATTTAATTATTTAATAGTTATTAATAGTTATGCGAATTTGAAGCATTTTGAAGAGCAATATTGAATAAAATTTCAATCGTGTAAATCTAGCTTTACAAATTATAATTATGTTTAAAATGAAAAAAATCACAGCATCAATACTATTTTAAGGAAATTTAACTTAAACACCAAAAAAATCGCAATATCAAATTGGTCACATAATTGGAAACCAAAAAATATATTTGCAAAAAACCTTAGTGAGGTTTAACAAAACGGATTTATCCTTCATTATTTTGTTGGATAACCTTTGTTTTTGACAACATTTGTCAGTCTTTTTGGTAAACTCTTAATTTAACGCTATACTTTCTTACTTATTTTGTATTACGTTACATATCCTAGTACTTTTTTACGTAACAGCACCTTTTTTAATTTAGAAATATTTCTTAAGGTCACATTTGGCAAATATTTACTCAAAAAAGCGTAACCACTTGTTTGAGCACAAATTTGTTTGACGTTGTTTTTTCTTACAAAAGTTTTGTAAGATCAAACAGCATCAAATAAATTAAAATTAAATATTTGTTGTACTTTGAACTAAATAGGAAAAGTTTTTTTTTAATAAATAAACAAATTCAAACATATGTTCTTTAGTGGTTACGTCTTTTTCGGCAAATATTCGGCAATATTTGGACAAACAATAGTATTAGTTCTGGTAGACCTGCCAAAAACAAATTTCTCCAACAGATATGGAGATATGTATGGAGTACGGTAATACTTCAGAATCTTAAAAAATTTAGTAATAAACGTTCATTAACAAAAGTATAAAAATCAGAACCAAAAATGCCAATAACATGGGTAGAAATATGTTCACTATACCGAACATTAGAAATAAAACGAACTACACGGTTAAAACACAATCGTAATTTAATCATATTTTGATGGAAGGTTCCCGAAAATATTTCCATTTCATACAGAATGACAATAGATTTTTTAAAATAAAAGAAATTTTTTCATATTATATTTTATTTAGCTATATATTTTGTTTCATTATTTTAGGCTTGCAGGTTCGATTCATGCCAAAGACTTTGGATGTTTTCTGCAGACAAGCGCATATCGAAAAATTCTCTAGTAATAGCTGATTCAAGTAGAGATACTTTTTTCAATAGCCTTTTTTTTTTGACAGATCACGTGTGAGTCGTGTCATGCTGTCATGTTATTTTTGTTTAGTATTGTTTGGCATTTCATAATTAAAAAGGACTTACGCCTGAACAACGTTTACAAATCGATCAACTTTATTACGAAAATTCACGTTCTGTGAGGAATGTGTTTCGTGCACTTCGCTTAAATTATGGTCAACATAATCGGCCTACTGAGCGCAACACCGTCACCCATTTTGAGACCCAGCATTCATAATTAGCTAATACGTCCAGCACACTGTGAAGAAACTATAGCGGCCGTAGCTGAGAGTGTACACGAAGACCGTGGAGAGTCGATTCGACGCCGTTCGCAGCAACTTGGACTGATGTATGGAACGACTTGGCGCATTTTACATCGAATACAGCTTGTGAAACAATAACTGAAGCCGCTCGACCTTCCCAAGCAACATCGCTTTGCTCTATGGGATCGTGAAAAGTTCCAAGAATATCCGACGTTTTTGAGGCAAATTTTGTTCAGCGGTGGGGTCCATTTCTGGCTCAATGACTATATAAACAAACAAACTTGCCGCATTTGGGACGAAGAGCAACCTGAAGAAATTCAAGAACTGCCACTTCATCCAGAAAAAAACAACGGTTTGGTGTGGTTTGTGAGCCGGTGGAATATCAGTCCATATTTCTTTAAAAATGATGCCGGTGCGAACGTAATGGACTATTTGATGCCTGAAATTGAAGCTTTATTGAGAGAACACTTCGGTGAGCACATAATTTCACGTTTTGGACCGGTCGATTGGCCACCAAGATCGTGTGATATCACACCGTTAGATATTTTCCTGTGGGTATATGTAAAGTTTATGCGGACAAACCTGCTTCGATTCAGGCCTTGGAGGAAAACATCACGCGTGTCATTCGCCAGTTACCAGTCGAAATGCTCGACCGAAAATTTCACTCAACGGATAGACCATCTGCGATGTAACAACGTCCAACATTTGATAGACATAATCTTCAAAAAATAAATGTCAAAGAATGTTCTTTCAAATGATAATAAACATTTTTTTATTTAAAATAGTAGGAAACGTCGAAATGGATCACGCTTTATACCAATAACACCTAATATCAAGTAACATTACAAAAAAATTAAAAGCCAATTCACAGTGATAGACACCAATTTTCTAGTTTACGAGATATTTGAATTTTAAAATAAAAATGTTTTAAATCCAAAATTAGTTCAACTAATAACCTAAATAACTCATTGATAGCTACATAGGTCTCACAATATATATAATTGTATTATATATTATAACAATTATGTATAACAGACTAAAAATAAATCATTATACAACTACTTACAAGTAATACAGACGGTGAGTAGTAATCATTGAAAAATAAGCCAGTCCCCTTTATCAAAAATCATGTTTGGTGATACAAATCCCACAAATATGTGAATAATACGACCTTGATGTATGCAATTCAAAATCCATTCATAGAACTATTACTCATTGTTAAGTTTTTTTTAAACTTTTTGAATTAACAAACAAAGAAAAATACTTTTAAAATAACTATAATTATCATCAAGATACAATATTGAAAAGAGAACAATACAAATACACAATCGAAGACAAACAAAACAATGAGTGAGATTTGCCTAATGTTATGGAAATTTAGCAGAGGAAATCAATCGAAAAACTAAAATAATGCATGTCAGTTAGACAGCTAGAAATATATAAGTTTAAGTGCGTGTAATAACTGATGCTATGAATATGAACAATAATGATCCATTTAAAAAAAATGAGTAGTTAAAACATCACTATGACTTTCATCAACACAAACTAAAAAGGTCAATGTTAAGGCACAACAAATGCAATAATAAATACAATCGATTTTTTATTTTGTTTTGGAATACAATAAAAATGACAATAAAAGTATTGAAAACCTTTATTATTGTCAAGTTTCTGTTTGTAAACGATTTGTAAAATCCAACCAAACGCCGCCAGCATGTAAAGCCAGAAAACTTTTGGCATCCAATCTATAATTATGTTGGGTTTTTACATTCAACTTAATATGAAATGACTTAATTAAAGTCGAAATGGCTGATTTACACTGAACCAAAGCAAAGCGCATACCTAGATAGGGGAAATGAAAAAACAAATATAAAAAATAATTAATTAGTAACACACTATGAATAGCTTTTAAAACATATTCACCCCTATCGTGAATAAAAATTCCACATGAAATTTGTTCCCTTTTATTTTTTTAACATTGAATTTTAATAGGAAAAATGTGAAAAGGGAACAAGTTTCTTGTGGAATTTTTATTAACGATAGGGGTGATTATTACCCAAACATGTACGCGGGCCATCTCCAAATCCTAAAAATACTCCATGATCTTTAAAATGTTTAACACCGCCATTTTCGTTTAAAAAGCGCTCTGGTTTAAATTTCTCTGGCTCGGGATAATATTGTGGATCATGGTGTAGCGCATAAATGGGTATCATTATGGTTTGTCCTTTTTCTATGGTTAGTTTTTGGCCGTCTTTATTTTTCACTTCATACTGTTGGGTACAACATTTGGTGGACCATAAACCAGGTGGATAAATTCGTAGAGATTCTATGTATGTAGTTAGTTGATTAAACAGAGAGTAAATTCATACATTTGTTTAATTTAAATTATTCTTTAATTCGAAAAAATCTAAAAATGTTGCACTAATATTGAATATAGGTATCTTACAAATTAAAGATCTCGCTGGAATGTAAAATCTTCAAACAAAGTATCAAAAATATATCTAATTAAATTCTAATGATTTTTTCATGCTGAATAAGAACTGATAAGGAACTGAGAAGTGTAACCTATTTATTTCAGAATCTATCCTTTTTCAATTTCTAAATGTTGGAAATATTACAATAGTTTGCAAAAACGTTCATTTGCAAGTAATGAGTTAAAATGCTAAATTCTAGCTCTTTACTACTTCCGCAATAGGATTTTAAAACATTATTTTTATACGACGATATCATTGGTGTCAAGCACTTACCCCAACCGCTTACAAATTACAAGTAATGACTCAATGAAAGTTAGGTTTCACAGAAACAGTTCTCAATTAAAACTTAATGTGCTCATGCAAATGCCTAGAAACTGGCCCATATTAAAAATAATAACATATTAAACAAAATTAAAAGATCAAAGTTCACCATTGCATGGATTTTCATGCAAAAGTTCAAAGTTTTGTAAACAATTTTCTTCCTGTGAAAAAGAAACAATATCTTATTTTAAAATGTAATTATTATTTTCATCATCCGATATTTGGGTAAAATACGAAGTACAAACATATTCGGATTGACACTGATAGGCAGGCCGTTCTAGAAGCTCTTACTGGGTGTCTACTTGTACACCCATACATGATGGCAAGAATGCCATTTTTTTTTTTTTTTGATTTTCATTTGGATTTTTTTTGGAAAACAAGCCACTAAAATCTGTCTGGGAATTGTGCGCGAACTTCAGTCCAATGAAGCGACGACAAGATCATGTAGCAGCCGAACTACATTACTAATAAACTTTCTGTACAATCGACTATGGTCGTATAATGTGGTAGCTGTAATCATTTATTACTTAATATATGTCTTAGGGAAATTAACATTACTTGGCTATTATTCCTTTGATATTAATTTTGTACACATTTTTGATAATATAATATTTTCTGCAAGATAAATCTTTTAAGAACTACAAAGAATTACAGCTGCTTACATCATTTTTAATCGATTTTCCTCAAATTTTGTGTCATTTCGTACATACTAGAGGTTGAAACCTCCCATATAATGACTTATATAATGAAGGAAAGAAAGAGTTGGCTAAGCATCTCCTCTACAACTGTCCGGCTCCGGATGACCGAAGATTGGATATTCTGAGAGTCAGAATATTGGACACCTTCATATGTGCAACAGGATTGTTTAGCTGAGAACTCAAATTGCTCAGAGTTACTTTCATCCTGATCCGTTTTTACCTTAAACCTAATCTAACAATTTTCGTATTCAATATGGTAAAATTATTAATAAAAATGCGAACTTTACTATTTAGTTAAGTATATACTTGTATATGGTCTTATATATAGAACACAAATTACATCCTCGGTTATATCGCTTTTTGGATGTAATTTACAAGAATTCGTTAATATAAGACTGTTACTTCTGCTATATAAAATAATAAAAACAGTCAACAACGTTATAACCCATTAATAATGCTGTGCATTTTGTTAGTGTAGAGCAAAAATATGCTCAGCCTTTTTGCAAATGTAATGATGCAATACCATTTGCACAAAATTGTGAATTGCGCTAATATTTCAAATCTCAAGTAGCCTTTAACCTATAATAATGCTTCTCCAAAAAACGTAAATTTATGTATATATATACATATATTACCATATACACAAGCATCCAAATAGGACATTTCATTAAGCTTTTGAAAACTAATTAAGCCATCCTCATTGCAGGCGGCCAACACTTCGCGATACAAGGTTTCCTGAGCTGCAGACTCCCGAGCTAACTATAGTTGTTAAAACAAACAATTACACTCAACAAATATTCTTTTAATTTCAATGCTCACCATTAACAAACAATGTGAAATAACCGTGGCCGTTGTGTCCAAACCATCGATTAAAAAGGTCATGGTATGCGAATACATATCGGTGTCCTGCAATTTATATATTTCCTTAATTTTTATTAAATGACTTAAGATATCCTGTCGTTCTGAAGTATCCTTATAACGCAATTTAAAAGCTCTATTCATTAAATCCATGAAAAAATCCTCGCAATCTTGGGGAAAGAATTTTGATTTGTAGAAATTTAAGATATTGGGCAGCAGGCCCACAATTATGGTGTAAACTATGAAAGCGGTGTTATGTTCGGCAAATTTCTTAACATTTTCGGCTATGGGTAGAGCAGAGTCTGAGAAGCTGTTTGCTTTAATTCCCAAAACGCAATCACTTAAACTTTCAGAGGTAAAACGTAAGGCGAGCTATTAAAGTGGTTAAAAATTATATATATAAGTAGGTTTCTTTTTAAACAAATCTTAGAATATAACAAAGAAACCCACATCTTTGCCATTAATTCCTTGACAATCCTGTTCCTTTATAAATGCCACCAGTTGGTGACACACATTTTGCATATTGTTAAAAGATTGTTTAATGCGAGAACTAGTCAAACCTGGCGATATTAAAGATCTTTGTAGACGCCACTCCTCACCCATTAACAGAAAAGGATTTTTGGATATTAAGGGATCTTTATCTCTATCAATCTGTAAAATGTAAACATTAGAAAGTTGTAATTTTCATTAAAATCAATAATCACCAATTTTCCCACATCATTGTCTTCAAAATTATTGAAAGCAGTCACGAATATTTCATGCACTATCTGCGGATCCAATATCATTAATTGTGGCGTGCGCATTAAATAAACCCCTACAAAATGTTCAGTAGTTTTATAACACCTTAAATAATTACAATATTTTCAATATTTTCAATTGGTTTATTTTTTATTTCAATATGTTTTATTTTATTATTATTATAACTTAACTTGTATATGTCATGTATATCGTCACCAAAATGTTGTTTTCGTAATAGTAAATTGGGAAAAGTGCCAAATAGTGGCTTTGGCTTCGGTCCTCTGACATTTTTCTTTAGCCAAAAGTCGAAATTCCAAGTTAGAAAATTATATATTAGGGACACAATTGTTATAAGTAAAACTATTAAAATGATCATTATTTGCTTAATAAATTATTTGTTTTTATTAAATTTAATGTAAACTAGCGCGACCAGCATCAACTGGGAATTTTGTGTCAACTGACATTGAATAAGTTTCGTGTGTGAATTAGAAAAATATGCATGTAAAAGTGATTATTAATGACATACATACATATGTAGGTACTTATGCCCCACAAGTAATAAACTCTATTACCCTGCAATGCTGTTGACTGTCTTTAATAAATTTGTGCTATCACAATAGTAGTCGAACGGGTCAAAGTCTGGACTACAAGGCAAGTGAGGCACCTCTTCGTTATAAATAGTTTTTAACAGGTTGTCGAGCGTTGTCATGATGGAATATTACGCTTTTATGTCTGGCCGCATATTCCCTGTGATGGTTTGGCTAGATTTCACCAGCTCATAATAGATAAGCCTTTTAAACTTTTTTGGCTGACCTGAGCGATCTTTATCATTCCGTGTCAAAATAACTAGTTCTGAACTGCAACAACCGACGAAAGACATTTACCATAAGCTTCGGTGAGCAACCGATATGCTTCAGCGGAACTTTTTTCAAATTGAAGAAGTAAAGCAAAACAACTCTCATATGACGCTTTGTTGGCACAAAATTTGACATTTTAGAAGCAAACAACTTTGCTGTTTATACTGTAATGATTAATAACTAAGTAAAAATAAAACAGTTTAAAAACCGCAATTCAAAAAATATGCCATCTGTTATGAATCCCGCATTTATAAATTATACACCCAATATTTTAGATTCGAAATAGAAGTGATCACTTAATTACTCAAAAAATTCAGCATTTTCCGAGTTATAAACGTTACGCTTCAATAGAACGTAGTAGTAACTGTTAGAACTTAACTGTTATAAATACTTTTTGCAAACCAAATCATTTCAAAAAGAGAAATCTTTAAAACCCTGAAATCCAAAAATTGTATGTTTTCGACGTAAATTCATATGTAAAAAGTTATATAAACAATTTAAATGGCAAATATATAAATACATTTTCTCTAACAAATGCCACGTTAATATTTTTGTATTTTCTCTATTACGTGGTTTTTAATTTTCATAGATTAATTATAAACAATACGAGTATTTGAACTAAATACGGTAGTTTAGTTAAATAAATCAAAACAAATCCATTTGAAGTGGATTATTTATTAATATCAAAGATAATAACAAATCATTCTTTTTTCGACCGCTCGTGCAAAATGCTTACAAAAATTCTGCATGGGAACTTTTTAGGTTTATTTTAATCAAGTAGATACATACATACATAAATTAGAGTTTATGAAAGAGTGACCAAATTACATATATATGTTGCTAATGATTGATAAGAAAACAGAAACACCAATAAATTCATTAACAATCGATTTTATATGACAAAATTTAACACTGAATTAAAAAAAGTTTATTAATAGAAAGCTTTAAGTTTATATTCTGTCTGACTATTTTAATACGTTAAAGTTTTCCCAGCATAAACTTTATAGTATAAAAGAAACTTTTACCTCATTTCCGCATTGTAAATGAGCAATTAAATTATATAAAATATTTATAAACTTTTGTTTAAACACAGACCGCGTAAGAGTAACACATTTACTTTTTGTGCTCAGTTTGATTATTATCTAATTTTTTTTTTGTCAGAGAAAAAATAAAAGAAAAAAAACACCGCTGAATTAATAACCCTTTACAAAAGCTTCAGTACATAAGCTAAGCTTTAGCTAAACTTTTAAAAACTTAAAATTGAATGATATAAAAACTATGTTACCAGATGGAAGTTTAATAACACGCTTAAAAACGCTTTAATTAAACATAGTAGTATAATATAGTAGATTAAACTCTTGGCTGTACTGGATGGTTTACATAGCATAAAAGTATGTGCAAATGTAAAATATACTTACATTTCTTTCTTTAATTTTTTTTTAGAATTTAACAGGAGGACAATAAATAAAATGAGCTTTATTTCTTAACATGCTACAGAATGCTACACTTTTGCCCGCCACTGTAACAATAAACTAGACATATATCGTACATTGCTGATAATATTATTCGAGTGCCTTAATCTCTTAGTATAAACTTTGAATTTTTAACAAAACACTCTCAGTTTCAGTTTAAAATTCGTTTCAAACAGTGTTTCTAATTTATTTACTTTTTAAAATACTTGTAAATGGATACATGGCTTGTTACCGTAACGCTCCTAGTGGGTGTGTTGGGTTTACTGTATGTATTTCTAATGTGGAATTATGGTAAATGGCGAAAACGTGGTATTGCTGAGGCAAAATCGTATCCAGTAGCCGGTTCATTTCCTTCTATTATAACACAAAAACGTCATATTGTCTATGATATCGATGAGGTTTATAAAGAATATAAAAATACTGACAGATTTGTGGGAGTTTATCAAAGTCGTTCGGCACAATTATTAATCCTGGACCCAGAATTGGTTCATAGAATTCAGGTTAATGATTTCAAAGCATTTCATGACAATGAATTTTCTGATTTTGTAAGTATTTCAGTGAAGTGTTGTGAATATTAAATGCGTAGTTGGTAAACGAATATTTTCAGTGATTAGTTTATATTTTTTTAAACATGCCTACGTCGTTGTTGTGGCAAAAAGTTGAATATTAGGCTATTGTAAAAGCATAGTTAAAGCGAAGTAGTACTGTAGTTAATGAATATAAAAACATGTTATCGTTTTAGATTTAAATATGTAGATGATTTTTGAAGAAGATCTTGGACATGTAAGTTAGCTAATAGCAGGGTAGAAAATTCATTCCAAAATTCAATGTTAATTGTCTAAATTACTTTACAATTGTATTCTTTGAATTATTGCAGTAATAATGAACTCAAGTCAGAATAAAATTATCTAATAGTAAAAAAAATTAAAAAGTTAAAACAATTACCAAAAAAAATTTAAATAAATAATAGGTAGACGAAAAAGCCGACTTGATTCTAGCCAATAATCCATTTGCTCTAAAAGGTGCTAAATGGAGGGAACGCAGATTGGAAATTGTCCCCGGTATGACACCAAACCGTGTAAGTATAAGCTACTAAGCATATTGACAAAGAGATTTAAATATTTTAAAATCATTTTAAGATCAAAAATACTTATCCAGTAACATTAAATGTCTGCCAACGTCTGACTGAGTACATAAAAGAACAATCTAGGAAAGCTGGCCCAGCTGGTTTAAATACTCATGAGGTATATTGGAATATGTCTAGCAATTATTCTGTAATTTTAACATTTCCCTATTTATACTTTTACCAGTTTTGTTTACGTTACACTTCTGAAGTAGTTACCGCTTGTATCTTGGGTATTGAAGCCGAAAGTTTAACCGACAATCCTACGCCCATTTTAAACATGTGCAATGAATTATTTAATCAAACCGCCATTTTTCTTGTCTATCAAATAGCGGTCGGTTTACTACCCAGTTTAAAATATTTCTATAAAATGAATATATTCACAGAAAAAACAAGGAAGTTTTTCTTTAATTTAATGGAGCAAACCATTAATATGAAACGTCAACAGAGTGGTAGTAGAGAGCGCGTGGATTTCTTAAATTATCTTTTAGAACTACAAGATAAAAAGGGTTTAAGTACAAATGAAATGGTCTCACACGTGATGACTTTTTTAACTGATGGCTTTATAACAACAGCTTCTGCAATATCTCATTGCTTTTTGGGAGTAAGTACTTGTGCAGGTCTTTATCAACTGTATGCCAATTAAAACTATATTTTCTTTATAGCTGGCTAGAAATCAAGAAGCCCAAGAAAAATTGCGTGAAGAAATTTTAGCAAATCTTGATAGTGAAGGCATTTTAACATTTGAAAAACTTTCAGAAATGCCCTATTTGGAGGCCTGTTTTCATGGTATATATTTAAAGTTATTTTATTAACAAACAAAATCATTATAGTACTTAAAATTTTTATTTATTATTTCTAGAATCCTTACGTATATTCCCAGCCCTGTTGTTTGTTACCAAACTCTGCACTGAACCTACGGAACTGGTTAATAAAAATGGCCAGATACTTAAAATAAAAATAAATGATGCTATTTTGATTTCCCAGTATAGCTTACATCATGATTCAGATCATTACGAAGATCCGGAGGAGTTTAAACCAGAACGATTTTTACCTGAGAATGGTGGCATTAAAAAATATCGCGACCAGGGTAAATTTTTGGCTTTCGGTGATGGTCCACGTACTTGTTTGGGTAAGTTTTAGTAATTTTTTTTATAATTTATTTTAATAAGAATTTTGTTATTTTTGTTAGGCATGCGGTTCGCTTTGACTCAGGGTAAAGCGGCCATTGTTGAGCTTGTTCGAAATTTCAACATTAAACCAAACCCCAAGACACGCAACGATAATCTGTTGGATAAAAAGGAGTTTATTTCACGTCTAGATGGTGGTGTTTGGTTGGATTTTGAGCCAAGAAATTAGATTTGTAAAGGAATTTTTTATTTATTATTATTTATTTTAAATGAATTAAATAAAAGCATTAATTAGTAGACACAAAATATGTACTCGTGTAATATATCTGATTTTTATTAATCCATTTTTTTAGTTATACACAAAATTTGTGTATAGAAAATACTTTTATAAGCAGAATTTTTATAGAAAATACTCATTGATAATAAAAATACTCATAAGTAGATCATTATCAATTATACGGCATAAATTGAATGCCCACTTTTGGATAAGACTACGAAATGAAAACACTTTAACCACACTAATAAATATATTAGATAGACAATCATAATAAAAAGTAAATAAACAAAAACAGACTTATGCCCTTATTCACAAAAAATTAAACTAGACTTCAAATGTACTTTAAGAAAATTTTGTATGAAAATTTTGTCTAAAAGCACACTTCAAACCTACTTTATTTTTTATGAATACGGCAGTTACAGTTTTATTTTCTCGTAATAACAATGAAATCTTTTTTTAATAAGTAGTAAAGAAAATTTTTAAATTCTAATATTGTTTATAACACTTAATTTATATTATTCATCAACAGATATTTGCGTCTGATAGTAACACATTATCATTCATTCAGTACAGCACATCTAGAGGAAAAATCTTTAACAAATCTGTATTCTATTTGTATATAGAAGACAAATTTATTAAATATATTTTGTAATTGTAAAAGCAAAACTATGCTCTTAATAACTATGTGCTTGCTGCTGGCGATGGTGGCATTAATCTATATAAATATTTCTAATATGGAATTTTAACTTTTGGAAAAAACATGAGGTTAATGGACCCAAGCAGGAGATTATTTTTGGCAATATGTCCAGTGCCGTAACAAAGAAAATACATTTTATATATGACATAGTTATGGGATAAAAGTAAGTAAGTAAGTAAGTAAGTTTGATCTTTATTAACACATTAAATGAAGAAAATTTAAATCAATTAAAGCACACACAAGCACAAACATTTGCATATTAGATCAAGAATAAATTTTAAATGGTTTCAATTTAAAATTTTTTTTGCAGGTCATATAAATATACGGATGATTTTGGGGGCATATTTAACAATCGTACTCCACATTTATTGAAATCAAGTCCAGACTTGGCCAGACGTTTTTGTTAGTGATTTTAAACGTTTTCATGATAAAGAACAATTACTATTAGTAAGTTTTTGAGATTAACTAGACAATTGATCAAACTTTCCGAATTCGATATAAGTTTAAATAACATTTTCATGCAAACATTCGATCATAAGTCGAACTATAAATATACTTATACGGCAATTTGGCATTTCAAATTTTTGCAAATTAGCTGGAGAAAAGTAACTTAAAATAACCTGCCTTCATTATCATAATTGAACAGGTCATATGATATCGTGTCTTAATGGAAATAATCTACATTCACGTTTATATGTAAATGCGTCATATAAAGTGTATAGAAACAAAGTCAACAATCTAGATTTTAGATGATATCTCATTACATTTGATGAGTGCTTGTGATAAGTAAAAATGCCAACACCAAATACGAATTTAAACAATATAAAACGATGATCAAAAACTAACGATTAAAATAAAGAACTGGTTTAGGTTCTTAAACTTCTAGAACTAGTCACTTTAATTAACATGACACTGACCAGTGTGACCATTTTGGCATTTTTGCGGCTAAATTTAGCTTTTTTTGTTTTGATTTAGTTGCAAAATTTTACATTTAGCATTTGGCATTTTATTTAGCATTTTTTAATATATGTTTAGCATTTGTTAGCATTTAAAATTTTTAAAAATACTAATTTATTTTCTGTTGAAAAAAGCTTAAAAATAAAATAAAGAAAATTACATAAGCATTTTAAAGAATAAAGGACAAATTTATTAATAGATAAAATTACAACTCTTGAACAAAAATGGAAACAATTTACTTCATATGAGTGGGAAAATCAAAACTCAACCGTCGAATTTTGAAAGCAAGTTTGTGAATACAAGATTTCTATATACGAGTATATGAAGCTTAATTGTACTGAATATTATTAATTTAAAGAGAGGTTTGTCCGTTAAAGTGATTTTCGGAAGTGAACCTTATATGGGAGCAATGACTTATTATTGACCAATCTGCACATAATTTGTAGGTATGATTAAGTTTCATATACAATTTATTTGTGGCATAATTTATTTGGATACGTTTATAAATCATACATTTATGATAGATAAAGCCCTATTTCTAATTGAAATAATGCACCAATTTCAACAATCGAAATATTCGAATCTTCATTCGAATCAGAAAGTGATTCTGAGTAGATTGATATATTTTAAGGTGGATGTTAGACTAATATTTTTGGGCGTTACAAACATCAGCACAAAGCACCCACTATGATTGCAAATAAAATGAGAAACATAATGAATTTTTTGATTTTACTGCTGTGATACTTAGTTTAATACAATTTAATTATACTGTGATATTATTTTTATTTATATTTTTGCATTTGTTTTGTTTAATTAAATTTATGTTTTATGTTGTGTTTATGTAAAACAGAATGTATATAAAATATTCTAAATGCAGAACTATTGACGAAAGATTATATATCTAATAAAATATCCCTGATGATGTTGGGAATCTCCAACGAAACGTCGGAAAAATAAATTATGAAATAATCTTTTATTTGCATAGAATACATGACCTTAATAAGCCCGATTTAGAATTTTCTAAACAAATCAATAATAATGAATCATTAATTAATCATTAATTAATTATATTAGATGCGGATTAAAAAGATTAAATAAATGTTTTAAAAATACAGAAGACTTAATGCCTGAGACAGTAAAAAAAAAATATGAAAATTACTCAAAAAATATTTAACAACTCAGTTAACTTTAAGGTTAGACTCCTGAAGAAAATCTTAAATAGTTTTGTTCTTGAGTTCAAAGTTGTATTATTTTTATAAAAAGTTTATTTTTTAAACAAATTGTACAAATTATTTCAAGAAAGTATTATAAAAAATTAAGCACTTTTTTTGCCATTTAAAAACAAGTCTTAGCATATTTTAGCTTATTTTTAAACTGAATTAGCCGCTTAACTTTTTGAGATCTGGTCACACTGACACTGACCTATTTAGAAGAGTACCGAAATACTCACTCATCGCTCAATTATGTATAAGTACGTACGATTCAGAATTTGCTGCTTCTGTTCATACATGATTGAGAAACTAAAAAACATTTTGATTTTGTTTACTTATGTGTGTGATGATTTGAATTAATTGTTGCTATACAAAAGTGAAAAAATGAGTAACCAACTTTTTTCACTTATTTGAACATATGTATGTATATGAGAAATTTCAATTTTCATAATTTTTCATGAGTGAGAAGATCACAAATCAATCTTTAGTAATTAGTGTTCACATATACATATATACATATGTCAATACACTTTAAGCATTTAAGAAAACATTGTTCATTTAAAATCCTGCCGCATAAATGTTTTAATATTATCACTAAATATCAATATTAACAAAACGCTATTGAATACTTTTAAACGAGGGTTTGGAGTAATTTAGTTTCTCACACATTATTATGAAACACAAAACAATCAATTGCCAAGGTCAAGGGGTTGATAGATTTTAGTCATTCCGCGACAGGTAAGGTATAATAAAATCTTATTTAAATTCTTGATCAATTGACTAATCTTGTTCAATACTGGGAACTGGGAACATAAAATTCGGTCGCATGTTTCAATATTATTGTTAAAACAAGCGATTGAATACTTTCGAATCTCAAATTGAGACTTATTTAGAAATATTTAAGCAAAGATAAAGAAGAGAATTGAAAAAATTGAATTGCTAAAACTTTAGATCCACCTACAATGCAAAAAATATTAAAAATCGCTAGCATTTTTTATTGTTAAGAACAACACCGCTTAAATTTCCTTAGACAAAAGCCCAATTTTGTTCAATTTGCCGAAGTTATGGACAATTAGTTAGTAATCATTTGATTACGTAATCTGACCAACATTTTACTGAAGAGTGGTTTTTGAAGGCATCCTTTTATATGAATATACGAAAATTTATTTCAGTGTAACTATAAACAATGCATCCCTTTGGTCGACTCTTCACACCACTGCGTTTTTACCAAATATATATATTTTGTATATTTATATTGTGAGTCTTTCAAAATTTGTTCTTCTTGTGGTATTTACTGGTGTTGTATTAAGTTTATTAAATTAAGTTTTAAGTACCCGGTTTATTTCAATTACATTTGGCTGTGTTTTTATTTACGACTTGTGCTTAAAGTTTGTTGGTATTGTTTTATAACATAATTTGCAGTACTTTTTCATAGCTTTAGCATTTTTGAAGTCATTAAACTCAATAAATTTCTAAATTGATTTGACATTGTTCAACACTCGTTCAAGTATATTCCGACTGATTAAATTGTAGGACTGAATAATGGTAGTTATATTTTAAAACCGATTCTCTGAAAAAATACTTTAGCGACCTGACTGGTTTTTTATATCTTTTTAATTAAATTTGTGGTTTGCGAAGCCTTATCGAAGCAGAATGGTTTATCGCAGATTCCATTAAATTCCTACTTACAATATCCCGCTTCAGTTTCACTGGCTTGTTTAGGTATTTTTTGGTTGACTTACGTGATACACACAAAAATTTTTGTAGAATTTATGATTTTATTATCACTCTATGAGATCGGTAAAAAAAAATTGATCATGTCAAGATGCTTGATCCAATGTCTGTCATTCGCCATGTCTCAGATAATTCAGTATATGTATCTTTAGAAATCTGTCAGCCGGGCATTCACCGAGGGAACGAAAACCTGTTTATTCCTCTTCGCGAAGGAAACACAATTACCAGCTTAGAAATCCAGTTCCTATTGAATAGTTATATACTGCTTTTTTGTTGTGTGCGTTTCACAACTTGCTGACAGTTTCTTCTAATTGAAAATTTCTGATGATTTTGCTTTTAATGGTCCCAAGCAGTATTGCGAAAAATACTGCATCTAAGACATTTAGAGTGGATCCGTCTCTGTCCAGCTCGTATCCACTCATTACTGTAGTCTTCTAATGAAAATCGTGTGGTATTCAGGATTACTTCATATTTATTTTACTTTCATTACATTGATGAAAAAGCTGACTTTTTGTTTGGCAACAATCCGTTTGTGGCTGCTGGTGAAAAATGAAAGGAAAAAATATCCTAAATGACACCCGGTCTAATCACACAAAGAGTAAGTTTAAAGATTTAGTTTAAATTAAAAAAAATCTAATATTTTAAGCTTTCAATCAAGATCAAGAATATGTTTCCTGTGACTTTGGAATTCTGTAAACATATGTATGTATGTGCAGCTACATCGAACAGCAAATAAAAGTGCCACCAAAAGACGTCATCGACAGCACAGATGTAAGCAACAATTCCTTTACAAAATTTAATTTTTAAATCTGATTGTATTCATTTACAACAGTTAGCTTCCCGTTTTGTAGTTTCAAGGATCATAACACTTCGCCCCTACTCATTATGTTTAAATACTCATATGTATTCTCAATGCTAGCAAGTCTATTTCCGGGCATTTTGAAATTATTTGAAAAACGTTTTCGTACCAAAGAGTTTGAAGAATATTTAATTGGTTTTATGTCAAAAGCAATAGGTGTGCGAAAAAGTTTAAAATCTGACAAATCTATGGAGGAGAGAGCTGACTTCTTGAACTATATGTTACAATTGCAAGAGAAAAAGAATCTCTCGAAAATGAACATTTCTGAGCATACAATGACATTTGTATTGGATGGTTTTGAAACTGTGTCTTCGGTTTTTGTCTCACGGTTTATTAATGGTAAATTTAATTTTAAAAAAATGTATATATTATATAGATTTCATTTAAACTAATTCCACCATCCGGAAATTCAACAAAACTTACGAACAGAATGTTGGCGTATGATAGTGTTGGTGATGGAAAAAGCTTTGAAATTATATCGAATCTACCCTATTTAAATGCTTGTATATATGGTAAGTTTTAAAATATATAATTATAGAGAATAATTTAATTTGCAACCAATTTGAAATTTAATTTCTACTTTCAGAAATTCTTCGTTTCTTTCCCATAACATTCCTTTCACGTAAAGTCTGCACTGAAACCATAGAATTAACCAGCAAAAACTTTTCAAGTTCCAAAGGTACTGCTGATTATGGTTCCCCAATATGCCATTATGATGGATGAAAATATTTACTGCAATCCTTTTGAATTTCAACTCGAATGTTTTCTACAAGAAAATGGAGGCGTTAATAAATACTTTGATATGAAAGCTTATTGGGGTTATGGTGATGGTGAACGTATTTGTTTAAGTGTGACAAAATAATAAATTTATAGGTATTTAAGGTATTTAATTGAAAGTTTTTCTTGTTTAGGTATTCGCTTTAGTTTAATTCCAATTAAAACGGCCTTTTAAGTAAGTTTGTGGTGAAACCAAATCCAAAAACTCGAAACGATTATAAATTGTATCCGGTATATTTTTTGGCACATTTGGATGGAGGTATTTTCTTGGATTTTGAATTATTATAAGAATATTTCATATCGATAAAGTTTTCTTAAACTATCACTAGCTGAGTTATGTAACTGAGATAATTTATAGCTAAATGATGACGTATCTAATTAACAAAATGGATTGTTTTTCTAACATTCAACTCAGTTAGTATAAGGATAGTTTTAGTTCTATTTGTAGAATAAATTCTAAAAAGTTTATGTGTGGTTGCCCAAATAATCTTAATTGGTTTTATTAAAATGTAATCAATCAAATTATAAATTCAATGTGATAATTTTTCACTTACCCCTTCATATGTAGGTATCTGCAAATAGAATAAATAAATTAAAACAATTGATTTTCAATAAAATATTTAAATTAATAGTTTTATACCTATGTATAACTTAATATTCTAAGCATGATATTAAGTTGTAATAGTTGTATTTTGAATATTTAAAATCTTTTGCTTACATAACCATTAAGAATTTATTTGTGTACCTATGTGATTAGAATTTTAAATTGATTATGGTAAAAATCTGAAATGGTGGCACAAAAATATGTATACTACCCCACCATGAGTGGGTTATTCAGCCTTAAGAGAAAGTGGAGGAGAAATTTTTTCTTTAGAAAATTTCGGAAATATATATTTTTACAAAAATCGTATAAAGCAGATTCTATAATTTAATCAAAAAAAAAATAAAAACTTCTCAATTGTTTGAATTATATATGTAGATACTACTTGATTGTTTGTGTAGAACCCAAAAACCAACGTCAACTGTTTCTAGGAACTAGTTCTCAGCGTAACTATTTTAAACAACACTGAATGACGAAAGAACAAATTCTAGAACGATTCTTTATATAACTATAACTTATTCCTGGGCTGACAATTTCAAAGAAAACCCATTGATTAAAACAGCTTCCCGAACCGTTTCTACGAGTGAGTATTAGTTACGTAAAGCTTTTCTAGAACAAGTTCTGAAGGTTGCAATTTTAAGAAAAGCGTTCTATGATAAAGTTCGGCCACACATCAGAAGCAAACACTTTCTTTGTTGTCAGCAATTTGTTTTTAAACAAAATGGAATAAAATCGTGTAGTAATTTCTTGAAAAGCCGACATAGACGGGTCCAATAAATTTCAAACAAATTTACGCTTCTAAAAAATATTATAAATTATCAAAAATGTCATTAAAAGAAATAAAGAACTTAAAAAGAAAGCAAAATTCGGGACTCTCCGATAAGAAAAAATTATCCAATTCTTAGGACAATGTTATAACCCAATTCAACAATTGACTTATTATGAATATTTCATTATCATCATTCAAATGTAAAAATATATCTCAAAGGGGATTTTAAGTTACAGCAAAAACAAACCAAAACAACTAAACAAATATGCAAAAACGAATAAATTTGGTAAAAAAAAGACAAGTTTTTGCAAGAAATTTGTAGTTGTGGTCTTCAGGTTACTACATTTGTTACCTCTTCGGTGTGATATTTATGTACATATACATATATATGAAATAAAGCCTATATACACGATTTCTTCCGCTTATTAGACGTCATCCCCTCAGTAAATCTTTGCCGCAATTAAGAGGATATGTTACTCTTAAATATTATGCATATCTCTTTAAATTGAAATAAATAGCAAGTTAGAGTGCTATATTCGGCTGTGCCGAATTTTTAATACCCTCCACCTAAACGTAATAAGAAACACAGAAACTACACTGAACTAGAATATCCTAATTCTGTGTTTTCTATTCAGTCTTAGTGCAAATTTTATTAGTATTTTATATATTGTTTGAAAGACCATATTACTTACCTATTGGTCGTAATTCACTAATGTGATTTTATGTTAAATGTTTTGAAATTTTATCTAATTTTGACCTTTTAATTGACGTAATTACCGATTCTTACTGTAATTTACAGAGTTTGTCTGATTTTGAAAATAATCTTGAGTGTAATTTCACAATTTATGAAATCAAAAGAACATTTTTTCCATATTCACAACAAGCTAAGAAACAGAGTATAAAAAAGAATACGAAATAAGGTAATTTGATCTCAATAATATTATTTACAAAAGATTTATGAGTGGCATAGTAGAAGTGGATCAGTTATGGACTGATAGCGTTTAAATTCAGTATCCACTAATGTGGTTTCTACGTATTTGAGGCTTAATAACGTTATTTAAAAGCGTTGTATGCTTGTTTAGTATGCTCGAAAGTGGACTTAATTCGGGAGCTATTGCCAATTATTGACTGACTACAAAATCCAGTAGCATAATTGCCGTATAACCGATATTAGTATGATTTTATTTGTTTTTCGGAAATGGTTCTTATATGGCAGCTATAACAAATTATGGTTCGATCTTCTTAAATTTTGGAACAGTGATTTTTATGCATTGAGGATATTTCACGTCGAATTTCAACGCAACAACGGTATATTTAAGATATATATTAGTTAGTATTAAAGTGAATATCAGAAGTGAACCTTATATGGGGTATATAGTCAAATATGGACCGATATTCTCAAAAATCAGCACATACAGACAGACATACAGAAGGAAATGGCTCAATCGACTTAGAATTTCGTAAGGACCAATAATACATATACATACTTTGTTGGGTCTCAGATGAGTATTTCTCAGTGTTACATACGGAATGACAAACTTATATGTACCCTCATTGACCACTTATGGTGGTGGAGGGTATAAAAAGATATTTTTATTAAAAAAGAGCGTGGCAAATACAAAATTACTGACATACATACATACATTTCCTGATCCTCAAAATATATTTATGTAATTTGTTTAATGCTTAATTATCGTACTCTAGGCCCTGGTACATATGCATTGGTGCCCACAAATATTAGTTTAGACCCGCCTTTAAGTATACCAATCGAATCATAATCACTTTCAAAGTTAATTTGTACGTCCGACCGTCTGACTGTAGTATATTCGTTAGTATATTAATTTTTTTAACCCAAAGAAGCCAATTGAAATTGCTTGCAATCGGACTGATTTGGCACACTTTTAATATCAATATTTTCGAGATACTTATACAACGTAATGAGTTTTTTATTTATTATAAACATCATATAAATAAGTAAATATAATAGCTGCTAATTTGGCTCTAGTTAGAACTTTTATTGCTATTAAAACGTGTTGTTTTTTTTTAACGTTTTACTCTCTCAAATTAACAATATCTCATTCTCACACTCAGTTGCCAGACTAAATGATTTTTTCAAAATCAAATGTAATGTAATGAAATAACACATGCCTCTAAAGCAATAGTGTTCACGCTATACCCCGAGAGGCCGAGTGCTTTTCGCTATTTCGCATCGACTTTTACCTGCGTCTTTTCTCCTTCGATTCGAGTTTATAGATGAAATACGTAGTGGAGAGTACGTGGTAGCTAGTATAGCAGGTTTTGTGAAACGAAGCAGCAAATTTGGCATTTCTTCTTTTCTCTTGTGTAATTTTTATTTCATTTAGCAGCAGTGTTGCCACAATTAAATTTCATTTTATGGAATTACAGAACATTTTTGCAACACTTCGAATAAATAACTGTAAATTAAAAAGAAAACAAATTATTGTTTTAATTTTAAGTATATACATAATATGTGGTCAAAAAATTTAATAGTGAAATATCAGGAATATGAATACCTGTATAATGTACCTGTGATGTAACTATGTAGATCATATATGGCAATACATCTGCGAATGAGCGAAATAGGAAAAATGAACAATTTAATGTCAAAATGTCGCAAGAATGGTGCAACAAATGTTTCATCATGTGAACAGAAGGAGAACGTCAGCAGAGTCGCGGCGACAAATCGCAGCATGTGAACCCACTCTTAGCACAAAATTTCTCCCAGCACACTTAAAGTTAACACAAACCACTACACACATATGTTAAACTGGCGCTCTTTGTGAGCACCATTGCTTTAAAGCAGTGTTCCGCACTTATAGCCATCAGCTACCGTACGTGTTTAGCTGAACAAGAGAAGACACAAAAAAAGGTTTTATTAGCGATTATTTAAGCAACGAAACTTTAATCCCTTATTCATAAAACTTACAACAGGTTTATAAGAGGATTATAAAGCAAATTTTGTATGTATTGTATTGTATGGAAAGATATGTACAGACCTATAGCTTTACTAACTGTTATTGATAAAATTTTTGAAAAAATAATACATCACCAACTTTTGAATCATCTTGAAAACAATAACCTATTGTACAATTGTCAATATGAATTCAGAAGAAGTAGTGGCACTGAGAATGCTGTTGTTAATGTTGTGAATTACATATGCGAAGGATTAGATCAAGGTTATAAAGGAGACGCTGGCATTTTCTATGACTTCTCAAAAGCATTTGATCTTGTGGATCATGAAATCATGTTTGAAAAGCTTCAATACTATGGAATTCAGAATACAGAAGTTGATTTATTTAAAAGTTATTTGACAAACCGCAAGCAATATGTTGAATTAAATAATAGTCAAAGTTTTGTTGGGGATATACGACACGGTGTTCCACAAGGCGGCGTTTTAGGCCCACTATTATTTACTATTTATATAAATGATATTGTAAATCTCGAGCTTAATGGAAAAATATACTTGTATGCAGATGATATATCTATTTTCTATCCCTATAAACATGAAACAGCGTTAAGAGCCTACATGGAGAAAGATGTAGACATGATTTTTGATTTTGCAAGGCTAAATAAGTTAGTTATTAATGCGACAAAGACTAAAGTTATAATATTTAAGCCCCATTTACATACAAACATTGAGAATTTTGGTATTATTGCAAATGGAGAAGAGGTTTTGGAGTGTAACTCTGTAAAATATTTAGGAGTAATAAAATGGAACCTAAATATTGAAACTATTAAATCAAAAAATATATCCAGTAATAATAATCTTATATAAATTTAATGAAATCACAAAATTAATGCTTTATCAAACATAGATTCAGAGTCATTTGAACTATTTAATAATGATATATGGCTATAAAAATAGTACAGAATTGCAGTCGCTATAAAGAGTAAAAAACAAAGCACTCAAAACCGTATTTAACCTACCATTAACTTACCCTACAATCACTCTGTATAAGGAAGTTTGTAAAAATATCTTGCCAGTCAACGGAACCTATAAACTATGTACAATCTATATATATAAAATACAATGTTTGTATGAGTTGAACACATTGGCTGTTTTGAATATAACAATTTACCACAATACATAAAAAATATAAATACTGTATCTGGTTTTAAGATTAGAAATGCTTCTAAGATAAATTTTCATTTTGAATTTTGTACATAAAACTGTAAATAATGTAAATTTGTATATAAACTTTGTAAATATACATATATGTATATTTGCTTAATTTTTTTTTGGTTATTACATATAACCAAATATTTTTAAGCTTATTTTAATACAAGTTAATAAAATTTGAATAAGTAATGGCAACTCGCCGCAATAATGTTAAACGCTGAGGCATATAAATAGCAACAACAAAACTTGTAAATAAAAATGTTTAATAAATAAAAAAAAAAAACTTAAAATTATTTTCCTATTTGAAATCTACTAAACTACCTTTTAAATTAAATTTTTAAATATTGAACAGTTTATTGGAAATTGTTTATGTTTACAAAATAATTGTACGTTAGGAGAAGAAACCAAGGTATCTGAAGTCACATGTGGCATTTACTGTCGGATTAAATACTCTTTACATAAGTAAAGCCAATCTCTTAGATTATGATATGCTTGAAATTTAAATGGCTACGCATTGTACCAAAAAATAAATCAACTTATTTGAGGGTATTTGAATGTAGACTGGCCTAATTTTCACCCAATGCATCTGGCAGCTTTGCGGGTACACTATCTTTATCTCCCATTCTACCATATTTCAATTACTAATGAAATTTTAATTAAGTATTTTCACAATAAAACAAAAAAACTCTCCTTTTGTTGTTTATTCATATTCGAAATCTTGAAACATTATCATATCTAGCGTAGCTCTGGTTATAAACAGAAGTTAAATTGTTTAGTTTATTAACAACGTACACGGTTAAAAATGATTCTAACCATAATTTCTTGCATAATTGCATTTATCATATTATTTTATATATTTCTAATATGTAATTTTGATTATTGGCAAAAACGCGGCATTGCTAGTCCAAAGCCACAACCATTTGTTGGTAATTATCCTAGTGTGTTGACACAGAAACGTCATATGACTTATGATCTGCAAGATATTTATGAGTGAGTATTAGAGCAATTACATTATTGTAACAAGTTAATTTAAATTTTGGTTCTTTTCTCCTAATTTCAATGCAGAAAATATAAATACACCGATAACTTTGTGGGCATATTCAGTTGTCGTAGTCCCCAGTTGTTGATAACGAATGGCGAATTGGTAAAACGTATTTATAGTACAGATTTCAAACATTTCCATGATAATGAAGCTTCACGCATGGTGAGTAAAAAATTGGTTTGTGATAGATATTTTTCTGTGAATATGAATATATGTATAAAGATAGAACAGCTACAGTAGAAAAACTAATTACACGGCCAGCATTTTTTAATTTCAATTGATAGAATATCAATTTTAAATTGAGGAAACTTTAAGAATTTCAGTTTTAAACTGCGTGATTCCAAAATGCAATTGTGAAAGCTTTAAATTAATATAATCTTGGAATTTTCTAATTCTCAAATTCATTTGGTATTTTTTTTTTAATCTTTATTGAAATTGTCAATTTTATTTTTAATTTGCTCAGTTTCTAATTAAAATGTTCATTTGCAATTTTATATCGCTCGAATTAAAATTTCCAATATAAAAATTGCAATCACAAAATCTAAGAAGAAGACTTGTTAACGCCATACCCTGATATGCCATCTGAAACTGAGCGAATTAAATAATAAAATATTTAGATTTTTTTCACAAAAAAAAATTAAAATTGAAGTATAAATTTTTCTCTAAATTGGCCTATTTAATATTTGACTTTCTAAGTGATACATATCGCTAAAAAGATAATTAATTAATTAATTATAATTAATTATAATTATCATTAATTTGATAAATATATTGTCTATGAACAGAACTATACGAGATATAGGAAAAATGGAAAGATATTCGTGGTCTTATACCTCTGCCATTTATGGATCGATTTTGCTGACTTTTATTGTCAGCAAAATGTTCATGACCAACATCTGATATATCATGAAATGTATTTAAAGTCAGACAAGAATAGACTATAACGCAGTTTAAAAGGGTACGTTAGCACTTGGATTTATAATACCCAATTTTGAATTGTGAAATATTTTGTAAACAAACAATATACAATAGCAAATGACTATAAATAATAATTGCCACTTGTATAAACAAGCACAAACTTCAGATATATCTTGAACCGAAGGATCTGCCCGAGTGATTTCACTTTTACACAGCCTGACTTAAAAGAAAATTAAACTCTGCATCGAAAACCGATCTAAAATGCCACATTGAAATTTGGCATACAGGATTGGTTGTTTGGTTTACGAGTTAGCTCACTGCACACAAGCAATTAAATAGATTCAATGAAAACTAAATCATGTTCTGATGCTACAGAAAGAGTCTTAGATCCAACCGGTAACAATCGGAAATGTTATTAAATTACAAAGTCTGGTAGCTGATATCTCAGATAGATCATTCGGTATATATCTCTAAATAAATGAACAGTCAGGAATTTACGGAATTCCTTCTATCGGTATTACTCTGTACATGTATCTCTAACAAAGTACAAAAGCCCATTCCATTGTCCGTTTCGTACCATAGCAATACATATTGTTTTAACTGATAACTACTTCAGTGAAGCTTTATGACTAGTGAGTTATAATCCTTACAAGTAATTGAAGAATCATTAAGATACACAAAATTTTCTTTAATTTAAATAAATATATTTAAAAGTAAAAGCCTTAAACTTAACTGATAACTACTTCAGTGAAGCTTTATGACTAGTGAGTTATAATCCTTACAAGTAATTGAAGAATCATTAAGATACACAAAATTTTCTTTAATTTAAATAAATATATTTAAAAGTAAAGGCCTTAAACTTGTGTCGGAATGAATAGAATACGATGTTCAACACAAAACTCTTTCAATCGATTAAATAATAAATTAAACACTTTGCACTTGACATTAGAGTTTTTTTGTTAGCAATGTTTAATTTAATTGATAAGAATAATTAAAATGAGTTGTTAATAGAAGACTTTAATGGTGACCACGAGTACTATTATTAGCTTATCAGGAATGATGTTATCTTTAAAATTACGTTTGCTACTAATAGAAGTTAACTATTACTGATACTAAATACAATATATTTGGGGGTTCCTGTCGAAATAGAATATACTCGTAGAGCCATAACAGCGAAAAAGCTTAACAATTAATATATTCGACATTAGATGTTTGAGGAAAATAGATAATTGAGAATCATTACCTTATGTTTTAACTTTTTATTAGAGAAAATTTTATTTGGCTTGAGTGGATTGATTTAATAATTTAAAATATACCATTGTAAAGTAATACTTTTGGCCATTGGAATGAATTTTTTAACTTATATTTATTATATTATTACTGATTCTAAACAGAAATTAATATATATATATATATATAAATATGTTAAATATATTGGGGTTTCCTACCGAACTTTTATTTGTATACTGTACTCAACCATAGGTGGAGATGATATCTAGCCTTGACTGCAAAAATATCTTAAGCAACAATATATTCGATGTTCGTTGTTTTATAAAAATCGATAATTGAGAATCATTTACATCGTCTGTCACAATTTCATGGGTGTACGTACCATTTACTACAATGAATACAAACTATTCCAAAAACGCTTCCACTTTAAAGTTTTGTATATTACAATTAAGGCTTTTTCGCTGTTTTGACTCAATAATAAGTTCACCAATCGATCATATAAAGTTTAATCTCTAAGTACAATTTCAAACTCCTTATCCGGTTATACTTTCTTACTAACTGTAAATCGTTTCTTGTTATTTCCAATTTTAGGTAGATGATAAATCCGATTATTTATTTGCCAACAATCCGTTTTCCCTGACCGGGGAAAAATGGAAAGAAAGACGAGCTGAAATAACCCCAGGCCTCACAATAAGCAGAGTAAGTACCTTAACAGTACATAAACATTGATATACAATAAATTGATATAAAAATAACGAACTATTTAAACTTCTCCTTAAGATCAAAACCGTTTATCCAATCACACAAAAAGTTTGCAAAAATATGACAGAATATATTGAAGAACAAATAAAAATGGGTTCCAAACATGGAATTGAAGCTAAAGATGTAAGTTTTAACGAAAATTAAAGAGATATTTAAATAAAAAAAAAAAACTAATATGTATTTTGAAATTCATTACAGCTCAGTTTACGCTTCACCAGTGAAGTAGTTAGCGATTGTGTTTTGGGCCTGGAAGCCAAAAGTTTCATGCCCAAACCATCGCCCATTGTGACAATGATTACACAGATTTTCGAACAAAATTATATTTTTGTATTTTACACCATAATGTTGGGATTATTTCCCAACTTAAGTAATTATATTAAAATACGTTTCTTTCCGAAAAAGGCAGAGGAGTTTTTCCTGAGGATTATGCAAGAATCTATAGAGCTGAGAAAATCACAAAAAGAACAGGGTGTCAATGAGTCACGTGTGGACTTTTTGAATTATATTTTACAGTTGCAGGAGAAAAAGGAACTCTCGACTTTAGATTTGGCTGCACACACCATGACATTTTTGTCGGATGGTTTTGAGACAACCAGCTCAGTACTGTCGCATGCTTTATTGTTGGTATGTCAGCTAATTCTTCTGAGGGAACTTTTTCAAAAAAAAAAATATTGTTTACTGTTTTATGGATTTTAGTTAGGTCGTGATTTGGAAAGACAACAAAAGTTAAGACAGGAAATTTCGAACGAAATTGGTGATAATAGAGATTTTGACAGTTTGATGGATTTGCCATATTTAGATGCTTGCATCCATGGTAAGTACTTAAATGAATAGAGGGAGACTGTATGTGTTTAATATTTTCTTTGTTTTCCAGAAACCATACGTCTCTTTCCTCCCGGCTTCTTTTCCAACAAACTTTGCACCGAACCCATAGAATTGATTAATAAAAATGGCAAATCCTTACATTTACCCAAGAACACTGTGGTAGTTTTGCCCTTACATCCCATAATGGTGGATGGGGATTATTACACAAATCCTAATGACTTCGAACCTGAACGTTTCCTAATGGAAAACGGTGGCATTAAGAAATACAAAGATTTAGGGGTATATTATGGTTTTGGCGAGGGACCCAGAGCCTGTTTAGGTATTTATAAAAAATTACAAATTAAAGTTGTTTTCAGTATTACTATTATTATTTTATTAATTCTAGGCATGCGTTTTGCTTTGGCTCAACTTAAGAGCGCTTTAGTTGAGATAATACGCCAGTTTGAAGTTTGTGTCAATCCAAAAACCCGTAAAGATAATGAATTGGATCCCAAATATTTCTTAGCACGTTTAAATGGTGGCATTTGGTTAGATTTTAAGAAAATATAATAGATTAATTGAAGAGAAATTGTTTAATAAACTAATGAATATGTATTATTATTTAAGTGAAGAACAAGAACCACTAATTAATTATAACATTTGAATTGTATATTTATTTATTTTTTAAAATATGGTTTCTCACAGAGGCAAGAACCATTTCAATTTGTAGTCGTATCACGCATTCAACATAATAAATTATTTAATTGAAAACAATTGCTTTTATATTATAGGATAAAGCTTTTATAGAAAAAGCTTTCTTACATACAATATTCTAATTATATTTGGTGCTGAGCTTCAAAAGAATTTTATAACTCGAAAAGAACAGTTCATTAAGATCCGTTGTCAAAAGAAAAAAATTAATCAAAATGTTTCTTACTATAGTTACAGTGATTTTAATAATTGCCTTATTGTTTTATGTGTTTTTAACATGGAACTTTGATTATTGGAAAAAACGCGGTGTTAAGGGACCACAGCCGAAGCCATTTGTAGGCAATTTTCCCAGTGTTTTTACACAGAAAAGACATTTGGCCATGGATGTTAAAGAAATTTATGAGTATGTACACCATATTAGAAATTAATCTATTTTTGTAAATAAAAAAAATGTACAACGTATGTATGTACTTGAAGAATATATTATATAATTTAGTATCTTTTTTATAGATCTTATAAAACTACCGATGATTTTGTTGGAGTTTTCAATTGCCGCTGTCCCCAATTGTTGATTACCAATGCGGATTTGGTTCGTCGTATTTTAGTTACAGATTTCAAACATTTCCATGACAATGAATTCTCCATATATGTAAGTATATTCTTTTGTAATTTTAAGTAACTCATTATTTGAAAGTAAATTAGTTAAACGTGTGTGCTTTCAACACCTGTTTAAATATTAGAAACATTTAAGACATTTTGTTGTTTTGATATAGCAACAATATCAGAGAAAACACAATGTGCCACACCTAGTTTTTCTCATCTCAAACTTATCCATCTTCATCTTTGGAAATTAAATTTTAAATAAAATAGAAAAATTCATATAAAAAACAAATAAGAAAATAGTCGGTCAAGCCGGACCATATAATACCGTACACCCAGTATATGGACAACAATTTTTTATAAATGGGCTCTATATGGGAACTATGACCTATTATGGACCGATCATCCAAAATAAAATGGCATGGTTTCTGCGAATATAAATATTTGTTGTGTTAATTAGGAGTCATGATTTCTGTATACATATATGAAACATATTTGCTTTTCAAAGCGATTTTCGGAAGTAGGCCTTATATGGAAGCTATGGTCAATTATGGACCGAACTGCACAAAATCATCATGTAAAACTTATTTGTGGCAAAATTTTTTGAAACATTTATGACCGATAAACCCCTATTTCGAGAGGACATTTTTATGGAGGCTTGGTGAAATAATCGACCGATTTCAACTAAATGCAATCCCAACCGTCCTTGATCTCATACTAATTTTGATCGAAATACCTTCAAAATTGCTACCTTTACTCTGCGCACAAGCTTTACATGGAGTGCCAGCAAACCAGACGGACGGTCGGACGGACATCGTTTAATCGACTCAGAAAGTGATTTTAGTTTAAGCTGAAAGACTAATATTTTTGAGCGTTACAAACATCACCACAAACCAATATAACCTCCCCACTATGGTGGTGCAGTGTATAAATAGCGAATTAGCACTAAGTGAATTGAGCAGCAACGTACATTAAACTATTAACCAAATTCTTCACCTAAATAATGTTTTTAAAATTTTTGCTAATTTTAGGTGGATAAAAATTCGGATACAATATTATCCGAAAATCCATTCATTTTAACCGGCGATGAGTGGAAAGAAAGAAGAGCTGAAATAACACCTGGCTTCACACAAAATCGGGTATGACAAATCTAATAACTAACAAAATAAGGAAAAATTAAAATAATAATAATTACCTCCAATACAACATCTTCAGATCAAGACCGTATTTCCGGTAACTAAAAAAGTGTGTAAAATTTTGATTGACTACATTGATAAAGAAAGCAAAGTGGGATGCAAAGATGGTATTAACGCCAAAGATGTAAGTTAAGCTTTATTTTATTTCTTCTTAATTAAGTTCTCTTTTTCCTCTTTACAGCTTAGTTTACGTTTCACCTGTGAAGTAGTCAGCGATTGTGTTCTGGGTCTACAGGCCAATAGTTTCACCGATAAAACAGCACCCATTTTCGATAATGCCAACAAATTATTTGACCAATCGTTCAGTTTAATAATCTACATGACTTTGGCTGGCTTAATACCAGCTTTAACAAAAATCAAAAAATTACGTTTTGTGCCAAAGAAAATAGAAGAGTTTTTTTTGGATTTAATGCACAACTCTATAAGTCTGAGAAAATCTCAGCTAGAGAAGGGTGTCAATGAGGATCGTATAGATTTCATGAATTACATGCTGCAGTTGCAAGAGAAAAAGAATCTGACAATACCACAAGTGACAGCACATACAATGACATTTTTATTGGATGGTTTTGAAACTACAGCCAACGTACTATCGCATTGTTTGTTGTTGGTATGTTTTGTTTTAATGTGGGGGATTCAAATATGTTTAAAATATTAATCAAACTCTTTATTCCACATATGCTTATAATCACAGTTGGGTCGTCATGCCGACAAACAAGATAAGTTGCGCCAGGAAATTTTAGAAAAATTAGGTCATGATAATGATTTTGACACTATTATCGATTTAGAATATTTGGATGCTTGTATACATGGTAATTTAACTAATAAGAAAATGCTAAAAAATATAAAAATACATACAGCACTTTAATTTAATTTTACTTAGAAACCCTGCGTATTTTCCCTCCCGGTTCCCATTCTACTAAATTGTGCACTGAGCCCATTGATTTGGTAAATAAAGACGGTAACATTTTACATGTGCCCGTGGGTACCAAGGTAATCTTGCCCATGCACGCAATGATGACAGATGAGAATAATTATAAAAATGTGAATGCTTTCGAACCGGAACGGTTTTTGGATGGTGGTTTGAAAATGTGCAAGGATAACGGTATTTATTATGCATTTGGTGATGGCCCCAGAGTATGTTTAGGTAAGAAATCTGAAAAATGGCAGTATTGCAAAACAAACTTTTTATATCTTTTTGTTGAGCTGAAGTAGTTATTTATGACACAAAATATTTCTTGTTTATTTATGCAGGTATGCGTTTCGCTTTAACTCAAATCAAGGCTGTCATGGTGGAAATTTTACGTACCTATAAAGTTCACGTCAATCCAAAGACTCGTAAAGACAATCAAATGGATGCCACTTATTTCATGCTGCGCTTAGATGGTGGCATTTGGTTAAATTTTGAAAAAATCAATTAAGCTAAATATACAAAAGTTACTATAAAGAGACTAAACAACAATTTTTTATCACTGTTAATCATAAGCATCATAAAAGTAAATAAAACAGTTAAATTGGTCATTATTTGGTTTAATTTACCTAAATATATAAAATACACATTTTCGGTTGAACACAATTCAAGTTCTGGGTTATGAAATTTTTAGTTTATTTAATTGAATGTAGCAGTCTGCAGTAATGAATCGTAAATCTTTAAAACTACAAAGTATGATAATGTGAAAATTACTATATTTTAATGGGCGAAGAGTGGAAAGAAACAAGTGCTGAAATAATGTTTAGCTTTATACAAAATTGGTCAACACAAAACAAATAAATAAAACTAAATTTAATAATAATTATAATTACCCATACAACAACTTTAGATCAGACTAGTAGTTCCGGATCTAAATAAAAAGTCTTCATAAATAACAAGTACCCAGAATTATTAGAAGTACATACATAGTTGACTTATTTATTATATGTTATATAACTGCTCACTTTCTATTCATTAGCGTAAGCACATTATGTCCCGGTTTACATTATGAAATTTTTGTCGCTGCTATTCTTGCTTTGTAGGCGAGAGCGGTGAGTCGTATTAAAAGGGGTACACATATGCATGTACTCGTGAGACACGCTTTGTTCCCTCACTCGTTGTTTTTTATTTTCATACATGTATGTATGTATGTATCTCTGCAACAAAAATCTCACAATGTAAACGCAAATACAATTTTAAAGAAGATACGACAAGAATGGCAGGACCATGTTTTTTACTAATAACCGCTTTATTAAGTCATGACTTGCAGCTAGTCTTAATGATATTAAAGTAATTACATATTTATAAATGGTTATGATAACTACTTGAACAACGCAGTCTTAAAATATTGATCTAAGATTATATTGTGTAAATAGTGAAGTTCCAAAGTTTTAGCTGTGCGGAATCTTATATAGCCTTTACCTAAGTATACTTTAATATACATGTGTATATATGAAAAACAATTAGTTTTAGGAAAACCATAGTTTTTGAGCAAAACGAATTCGAGTTAAAAATATTTTTACCGTAGCTGCACCATTTACGTTTTATTATAAATTCGCTGTAAAGGTGTCTAATTGTTTTTCTTTCCGATATTGACCGGGTATTACGAAATGGCAAAATGCGTTATTTTGAGATCATAAAGTTATTAAGTTTGTTATTCCGTTTGTAACACACCGAAATATTGGTTGTAGATCCATAGAGCTTCGAAAAAAATACTAAAAACAATGAAATTTTTTTTGTTTCACCAACAAGTTAGGTTAAGTTATACTCTTCTATTCTATTTTCTTCAAATATACATCAGATGTTATCATGAAATTTTGCACGTTTTATGTTTATTATAGAAGAACAAGTACTGCTGAAAATTCTAAGAATCCTCCTATAGAAAAACAGTGTATTCATGAAAAATTCAACAAAAATTAGTTTTTGCATCAGTATATTCTTTTTATATACATATATTTTAAGAAGATTTAGCAATGTCCATCCGTCTGTTGTTGACACGATAGAAGAATATGAAACTGAGAAGGATGAATTTTTCCCAAATATTCGTTGTTAATCAGGGCTGTTTGATATTGAAAATGTGCCAAATCGGTTCAACCTCGATATTTTTCAAGAATATTTTGCTATTTTTTTTTCTAATGTATTGCAAATAATAGCATGAAATATTGCACAAAATATTTTTTTTTAAAAGAAAAAGTTCTGTTGAAAATAATAGGTATCGTGAAATGATTTCTTATAGCCCCCATACATATGTCTTACCGAAATATAGCTTTATGGTACATAATTGCATACAGAAAATCAGTATTCATACAAAGTTCAGTAAAGAGAAGCTTTATGGAAAGATAAATCTCGAAGCGATATTTCGATTCAATAGGTTCATATTTTAACATAGCACCCATATAAAGTCCACTTTCGAAAATGGGCACAAATCATTTATAAACGAAACGAAATGCAATTTTTCGCAGATCTGACATATTTATGTAAAAATTGTACTATTTGATTTTGTGAAGATTAATACATAAATGGCCAGTACTCTACCCATAAAATTCTAGTAAATATCGTTATTGAGATAAAATTCAACTAAAATTAGCCTCAAGTACATAGAAATTTTTTTAACTCCATAATAGGTGATAACTCTCATGTAAGGGATTGGAAAAAAATAACCCGTATAAACAACGTTGTCGATACAAAATTTAAAACAAATTTGTTTCAAATACGCATAGATCTCAATACTTGTATATTGGTGAAGGTTATATAAGATTCATCACAGCCGAATGTAAACACTTACGTGTTTAAAATAAAAACTGCCATTTAGTCAATAATATAAATGATGAAATATAAAACTTCTTTTCTAATAATATTCTGATGACATACTGATAATGCTTCTTATTGTTTTGTGAAGTAAGTTAAAAAAAACAAAAACATAATCTGAATATTAAATGTTTATACATACAACATATATTAGTGAGATAACATTTTCTAGTTTTGGCACATATCATTAACAAGAGCCGATTGGGCCGATGTTGAAAAACATTATTTATACAACAAAAAAAAAAAAAAAACAAGTAAGAAAGTAAAGTCTGTTAAGTCCGCCATATAATACCCTACACTGAGTGTGCGAAATTGCACCGAACGACTTGTGTATCTGAAACATATTTGTATTAATTATAATTTGGATACCAACATTTTTAGTTGAGTTATGCTTCTTTAAATGATTTTCGGAGTGGGCTTATATGAGAGCTATGGTCAATTATGGACCGATCTGTACAAAATTTCTAGGTGTGATTAGACATAGAAACTATTTGTGGTGAAATTTGATTGCAAACGTGCAGATATCAAACATTTATGGCCGACAAACCCTATTTCTGGAGGACATTTGTATGGGGGTTAGGTGAAATAATCGACCGATTGCACCCAAATTCAATTCCAACCGATATTATGTACCAAATTTTATCGAAATATCTTGAAAATTGCGACCTGTACATTGCGCACAAGGTTTACATGGATAGCCTGGCTGGCTGCCAGACGGACGATTATCGTTTAGCCAACTCAAAAAGTGATTGTGAATCGATCGGTATACTTAAAGGTAGGCGTTAGACAAATATTAATGGGCGTTATAAACTATGGTGGTGTAGGGTATAAATAAATATAAATAAAATAAAATATGTTCAATTAATAATATACACGAGTATGTAAATGTTTTTGAAAATACATATTATTTTAAATAAACACCATATACGAGTATTTGTATATATACGTGTGTTCATATACATATGTATATGTGTGTATGTATTTGTCTATTAATATTTTTGAGTTGGAATATCTCATCTGTTTGCAGATGATATGTACATGTAGCATACATATATGTATGTACACACTTAAACAATTAAGGTTTAACCCATTATTGTAGGAAAACATAGAATATAAAAGTACATAATTACAATACATACCTATGTGTGTACAGAAAGAAACAGGTAGCCTAGGTTAGTTTTATGATTTTTAGGTTGAGTTCTTAATTGTTTATTCCAAACTACTGATGTTTGAGCTTTAATTTCATTTTCTTTGACATTACCCACAAGAAATTTGAAAGCTTTCTTTGAAAAGAAAATCAAACAAGTTGTTTAGCAAATATTTCATTTATAGAACTTTTATAGAACAGTTTATTTTATTAAATTTTCACAACTCAAACTCGCCGGTTGTTAGTTTATTTATATTCAAAACTAAGCAAAACAAAAACTTAAAATGAGTTTTACAATTTTAAGTGTGATTTTGGGAATTGTATCATTATTTTATGTTTTTCTTATCTGAAATTTTAATTATTGGAAAAAAACTCGGTGTAAACGGTATACAGACATTACCATTCGTAGATAATTTTCCCACTGTGTAAAAATAATATTTATAATTGTCTAAAAATATTACTTCACAATGGTATTCTTTGAACTATTAAATTATGAACCCAAGCCATAAATAAAAAATTGCTCTAATAATTTTAATATTATTTATTGAGTACTGTGAAATAATTGTATATACTTGAACAATAATTATTTTTTACCATTTGGTCGAACATATTCTTAAAAGGTAATAATATTCATAATTATTTAAAATTTCTTTATAATTTTTTACTTGCTGTTGCTTTTATAAGTATTTAAAGGCAAATATTTGCCGAAAAAGACGTAACCGCTAATAAATAACATATATTTGAGCTCGTTTATTTATTTAAAAAAAAAAACTTTTCGTAATTAGGCCAAAGCACAACAAATATTTAGTTTTAATTTATTTGATGCTCTTTGACTCTTGTAAGAGTAAACAACGTCAAACAAATTTGTGCTAAAACAAGTGGTTACGTTTTTTTGAGTAAATATTTGCCAAATTTGACCGTACCTTAAGTATGACGTTGTTACTTTGTAGTGTCCGCAGTTATTTATTCAAATATTTATTTGATATAATGATTGAATATAATATTAACAATATAATATTGATACTTTGTATGTATGTATATGAAATTATAAACAGAATTATTTTTAATTTAAATTAGAATTTTAATTTAAATAAAAATCGTACTAAAAAGTACAAGTTGCAATACAATTAATAGTAATCTAATAGTTTCAAACAGCAACTCGTCTCAGGGATGCAAAATTGAATTTGCGTTCGGTAGCAAATAAATTTCAAATTGTATTTTTATTCAATTTGTTTTTCTATAAAAAAAACTGTTATACAAAAAATTTTTCTATAGAAAAAAAAAAACTTATACGCAGTACGTGTTAATTTTCTATAACTGTTACTGACAATTTTCTATATAAGAGGATTTTACACAGATATTCATTCTAAGAAAATTATTTGAAAGTATATTGAATTTTTAAATATATGTACATATGTACTGTGTGTATATATTTTCGATTTGCACTTGAGAGCACTTTGTATTTATATAAAAAACATTTATTTAGCTTGTTTTTAAATTGCGATCATTTATTAAAATTTATTAAAAATACAATGTGTGTTTAGGCACTTGAAACTTTTTGAACATTATATTGTTTAACATAAAAAAGCTTTTTTTCGTAAACATTGACAGGATGTATTTAACTATGATATAGGAATTTTTATTATTTTGAATTGCAAAGTTCATTATGGAACCAAATGAAAACTTGATAATGACTTGCAATTACTTAAGAACATACTTTTCAACTGCATTAATTGAAGTAGTTGTATAATGACTTATTTATTATATGTTAATATAACTGATTACTTTCTAGTCATTTGCTTGAACATATTCCGCTGACGGCTTCTGTAAGACCTGGCTATGAATATTTTTTAAGTCATTACTTGTAACTAGTTTTGGTGACATTAATGTAATAACATATTTATATGTTCGTGTAGACAGTTATGCGTTTTGTTGTTGCGTTTGTAACATATAGACCGAAACAAATATATATCCTGGGTACTTATACAATTTTAAGACAATTTAGCAATGTCTACTACTGAGCGGCTTAGGATGTTGGAATATTCTTTGTTGATCAAACATTTTTGATTTTATAAATTTAGAAAATCGGTCCAATCTAAAATAAATACATAATAAAATAATAAAATTTATGTACATACGTCCAATGTTTAAAAACTATAAAAAGATTACCACTATAGGTAACTGCATGAATATAGCAAACTGCAATTTAACACTTACTGTGTGCGTCAACATAAAGTAAACATCTAATATTGTTTAAAAAATGTTTTTTTTTATTCTATATATACAAATTCAAAACAAAATATATTGCATAATTTATAAGCAAAATATAACTCATTAACAAAAACTAGAAAAATAAGGAACATAAAAAATAGTTCAATTTTAACCTTTATCTTTCCCTTTATCCAGATCTGCGCTAGTTCTAATTTTTCTACACTACGTTTTTGTGGTTTTACACCAGAGAAATTTTGTACGGTATTGTGTTTAGTATACTATGATGTTTGTCTTTCCATTGTAATATTGTCACTACTTAACGTCACAATTTAGTCTCTTTTAATGATAAATTATGAAATTTTCAATTATTTTGAACGACTTTCGAACAGTAAAAAATTAGAAGACTTGTCACTACTTTTGGAATGACAGGGTTTTATTTTGCATAGGGATAATGTCACTGTTTACTTTATGAAGCCATAATGGATTTGGAACATTTGGACGCTTTCGTACATGGTAAAAAAAACTAACTAACTAAATGATAGTTTAGCAGAAATAAAGAAACTTTTTATTTTTTACCCAAAAACTGTAAGAATATTCCCAGCCGGTTCACATTCCGTTGGCACTCGTGTCATTTTACCTGTTCATGTACTTATGTGGGATGAAGATTACAATAAAAATGCTGGTGCATTTGAACCGGAACGTGTATACTTTGCCTGTGGCAATGGTCCAAGAGCTTGTTTAGGTAAGTACATTTGATAAATTGATAGATAATATTTTAACATTTTGTACTTTTTTTTTATAATTAACAAACACAAACTGCGAAGCTGTTTGGCTTGTTTGCAGAAAACAATCAGAGTCTTTGGCAGGAATCGAACCCGCAACCCTGTGACTGATAGTCCGGCACACTATCGGCGCTTAGATTTATACTAATTAATTTTGAAGGAATTCGTTTTGCTTTAACCCAAATCAAAGGAGCTGTAGTGGAAATTTTGCGTAATTACCGCTCTGGGCTCTGAAAGAACACTTAAATAATGTCAGAAAAGAGGGTTTTTTTGGCTCAGAAAGAGCACTTACATCATGTAAGAAAAGAGTTATTGCAATTTTAAATACAAAAAATTAAAAGTTCACATTTATTATTTTTTTAATTGTTTTTACTTAAACAAAAAGGGAATTCATTTACAAATAAACTAAATTAGAAATGGGAAAAAATTAAATAAATTGTATTTACAGTAAAAAAAATAAAACGGAATTCATTTAAATAAAATATATAAAAATGGGGAAAAAATTGATTTTTTAAGCAACTTTTTCTTTCGCTCCGAAAATTCTTTTTAGTTGGACTCTTTTCTGACTCCTTCTTCGAAGCGCTCCGAAAATGCTCTTTAGTTGGACTCTTTTCTGGCTCCTTTTTTGGAGCGCTCCTAGAATAGTATGCTGGGTTGTATGTACATATACTATACATATGTACATATATGTATGCATATTAAGTTCTCGATCATCATATTAAGTTTTTTTACTGTACCATTTATTTAATTTATTTGATTTCGTTGTCATTCGTTTGCATGTGTGTGTGTACTTTGTAGCAAGTGTAGCCAAAACATGCCATCAAAAAATAGCCAGAATGGATAAAAAAAAATGCCAGAAACCGCTAAACGTTAAAAATGAACCAGCTGAAATTCGGCTAAAAACTACCATGTATAAACCTTAGCATCTACATTTAAATGCTTTAATTACATGCGGTTTTTATACCCTACACCACCATAGTAAGGAGGGTATATTGGATTTGTGCTGATGTTTGTAACGCCCAGAAATATTGGTCCAACACCCACCTTAAATTATACCGATCGACTCATAATCACTTCCTGAGTCGATTTAACGATGTCCGTCCGTCTGGCTGGCTGTCCATGTAAAGCTTGTGCGCAGAGTACAGGTCGCAATTATGCAAACAGATTTCACCACAAATGAGTGGTAAATGAAGCCAAATCAGATCTACAAATTTTGTGCAGATCGGTCCATAATTTATGATACCTCTCATATAAGGCCCATTCCCGAAAATCACTTTAATAGCAGAACTCCCTCAAAAAAGTTGGTATCTAAATAATATTGAACGCAAATATATTTCTTATATATACGAATAATATGGTACAATTATATAATGTTCGATCCATAATTAGTTATAGCTCCCATATAAGGCCCACTTCCGAAAATTACTTTATAGATCATAAATTTCTTAAAAGTGTTGGTATCTATATAAAATTCAACACAAATAAGTTTCATATATACAGAAATGATGACACCTAATTTTATAATGGTCGGTCCATAATTAATCGAAATCATCAGTTTCTTGAATCCAGTCTTTAAGCATTGACTTGGTCTTCCACTCCTGTCTAAACTTTTGAACATATGTAAGTAGGCTTACCCATAGTCACTGAGATAAAAAAAAACATTAATTCTATGTACAAATGAGTGGCATTTGATTAAAACTTATATATACATATGTACATATTTAGTACGCTAATATAATTAGATGTTTTTTAAGATTTAACAAATATGTATGTATGTATGTACTTCGTTTGCTCTCTTTTTATTACTTTTTTCACAGCTTATAACAAAAAAAACTATGACAGTTTTAAGTTTTTTTTTTTTTTTGCATAAGGGGTTAAACCGTTAACGTCTGCAGTGATGTGCAATGCACTTGTTACCGATAACAAGCAAAAGAAAGTAGTAAAAATACATCGCAAAATTAGAGTGCGAAATAAATAAAGTAGCTAAAAAAATAGTTCAGCTGCTTTTTCACAAACTGGCCGAAAAACCGCTGAAATGGCAAGGCTGATTGTAGCTTTCTTAACAGCTTTATTTCGTTACTCGCAGTCTAATATTTCAATTATATTAATCATTGTGTGAAAGGTTAAAAGCGCCAGTGTTTACCGATAAAAGTGATATAGCAGCAAAACAATATACATACATAAATAAATTAAGAGCTTTCATAAAGCACACACATTTTAATAAATAACAAGTAGGAGTGTTCTATTTTGGTGTTATCGTTATTTTATATATCATAAGATTTTACTTTAATCTTACTTTCAATTTTTACTCTTGTTAAAATTTATGAAACAATTTCAGAATTTAAAAAACCACATCGAATAACACATTTGAGTATAATCTATAAAAATATATTTAAGTCAAGTACTTTCCTTATATGTATATAAAATTAGTTTTAAATTTTTCATAAGAACATATACATACATTTTATTTATTTTTACATTTTAAAAAAACTTCAGAGAACAGACAGGAAGAGCTAGCAAGAAGAAGAGTTAGAATACTTAGTAACGCAATACCTAGATAAGAACATTGCATACGTGCTAGAATAAATGATACCCCGAAATAACCAGAGTTTTTGATCCTTTATAGGGGAGATTTGCATAAATTTCGTCACAGGGGACTATGTAATTTTATCAAAGCTATACAAAGTTTTTGGCAGAAATTTGTTAATAACCTAAACAACTGCAATCAATCAATACCTACAATAACATGTACTATGCCTAATATATTTTTCATAACTCAAGCAGTCAAGAAGGTTCTGGATGGTATTCCTGCACTTGTTTTAAGAAATTGTTCCTCACCGTTGCTTTGTTCATTTAGCAATTTTTTTTTACTTCCATATTGTAACATTTTTTACCATTGTTGGAAGGTTGCCAACTTACAGTAGTAAAAAAAAATTATTGTTTATAAATGTCAATGTCAAAATGCATTTAAATTTGAAAATTTTAGCATTTTTTGCCCTAAAAAGGTACTTTTATATATTTTACATTATTTAAGAAATTTCCAAGAAGATTTATAACGGATTTTTCGGAAAGCTATCTTTAAAAGAAATATCGCATATTAAAAAAAATTAAAAAACTTTATTACCAAAGTCATTCAAAATACTACTATTTTGTATGTAAAAATCAACTTTAAGGCAAATTTTCTTAAATTGCATAGTCGATATCCAAAAATAATAACCGATTTTATATGACCCAATGTGTTCTTAATTATTCTCCAAAGGGTTTCGATAATCCCACCGCTGTTATAGACAATATGGAAAAAATCTAAAAAATTCCATTTTTAGGAAATGTGATATATTTTATAAAAAATTAATAATTTTGTTTTCATTTTAGTATTTTACTCAAAAAAGTCCATATGAATGCAAAATTTCATTTAAAAATAATCACCAAAAAAAATATTTATAAAATAAAACAAGTAAGCGTACTATATTCGGCTATGCCGATTCTTATATACCCTTCACTTTTGTTGCGGATGCATAATTATAATATATGCATACATGCATATATATATTATATTGTTACGTTTTTACCTTTTAAAAACGGTGGTTTATTTCCTTTAAATAAACCGGATTCTTTTTAATTGCAAAATAAAAGCGTCAAGTAGTTTGAAGAAAATATAACGAGTCTTTATTTATTTAAATGTACACAAACCCAATTAAAAAGGGTATAATGAACACACTGTCTTTTTACACACTTATATTACGGTTTAAGAACATACTTAAACACTTTATTTGATCAGCGCCATCTGTTTATGAAATTATTCGTAACAATATTAATACAATAACCCCCTTATTCAAAAACGATTATTAAATTTAACAAACGTTTATTAAACAAATTTTTATATGCAAATCCGTCTTAATTAACGTTTTTTAAATTTAATAACCGTTTTTTTGATGCAATTTTCAGAGGTTGTCTCAGATTTTTGCTCATATCTCCGTTATTAATGGACGGATTTTGCTGATTTTAAATATCAAACTTCTCGAAAGCATGTCAGCATGACAGAATTATTGAAGATTTGGATCACGAAGATATCTGGGGACTTCAGAAAATTGATTTCAATAGACAGACAGACATGGGTTAATAGACTCCGCTATCTATAAGGATCCAGAAGATATATACTTTATAGGGTCGGAAAATTATATTGTGGAAATTACAAACGGAATGACAAACTTATATATACCCTTCTCATGAAGGTGAAGGGTATAATAACGCATCTGCAAACTTCAGAGACAAAAAGGCATTGGTCATCGTTAAGAACGTGTTTTTAAATATAATGAAGTTACGGCTGCTAGCTTGATGTTTATTTTTGTTCATACAATCCTAGAACACTTCAACAAATTTAAATATTTATAATTAAATTATTTTCTAATTTTGTACTGTTTATTACGTATAAAGTTTTAATAAATCGCTTAAAAATCACCTTCTGGGAAGATTTTGGTATTTCCGTCTGTGATAACACATTAGCATTATCTGCAAATAGGAGTCTTATTAAAAATCAGTTCACATTTTTCAGTAGCCTTCAATATCCTACCGGTTTGTGATTTGTTTGCTTTTATATGAGCTATATTTTCGAAAATCAATTTAGCTTTCAAAAATCTTTTAACAATTTTGTTTTTGGAATGAAGCATTGTCCATAATGCTGGAGGTCCTCAACTCGCGTTTTGGCGTCAATGCGTTTTAAGCTTTCTAAACGTTTTAAGCGTCAAGTATATCAAGTTACATGCGAAGATATTTAGCGTCAATCATTTGTGTTTTATATGTATGTACTTTCGGAGGTGATGCCGTAAGCCCAGCTAATTTTGTTTTTATCGGTTTGTTTGTCAATTTCATATAAAAAATGTTTTTTCAACTATCATTTTTTTAGTGACATCACTTTTAAAATAAATTTGCTTTGCATTTGTCAATGTCAGCTATTCGCCGCTTGCGACGCGTTCAAAAGTAGAAAGTAAACGAACTTTTCGCGTTTCAAGCGTCAACGCGTCTTACGCTTTTGAGTATGTAAGTTAAAACATACAACTACATTGATTCTACTTTTTTACAGTTGCTTAGAACGCGTGAAACGCGTAGACGCTTGGCGTGGACCTCCAGCTTAATTAACTACAACTCGGCCCACTCCCAAAAATCCCACTTACTCTCATAAATCTCTTGTATATGCTGGTATAAGTTTCATATAAACAGAAATCAAATTACTACTTATTATGTGGTTAGCCCCCTCTATATAAAGAAATCTACCTAAAAAGTAAAATATGTTTACTAATAACTCTTATTTCATCAAATATTTTAACCATGTGAATGTACTTCAAATTTAAGTGATTCAAATTCAGGTCTTTTCATACTATACTAGTATGTATGTATTTACATTTGAGGTATTGCGCCAAAATTATCTAATTCAATAAATATTCAATGCGTTTTGCCGCAATTTTGCTTTACACATTTTAAACCAGACAATGTGTCTCAAATAAAAATCAAAGTCAAACACTTTTAGCTGGCCATCAACGAATAGAAAACCCCTTAGCCAACAAAACCATTTTTTTATAAGTATTAAGTGAAAATCATTATAATGTAATAATATGTTTTAATCTATACAATTTCTTACAAATTATATTTTAAATGAACAGTGTTTCTTCTTTTCAATAAATTATAATTCATTAAGACAATATAGAGGGTGGTCCAATAAGAGCACATATAAAACTCATTATATTTAATATAAGATGGCTGTATTTTAATAATAATAATTATAATAAATTATGGACTACAATTTTATTCAAGTAGTGCATCATGTCTACATACTTATACAAAGATTAAGAATACATATGTATATTGAACCAGTACTCTAGGAATTATCCCTACTCAAGTGAATTGTGTAGGTACTAAGAACATACGGTATGAGTATGAGGGAGCAGTGTATGTTGACATATGACTCAAAAGAAAGAAATTATTTCATATATCGACAAAAGGGACAAATATCGAGTTTTCTCTATAATGTGCTGTACGATTTACTGGAAAATTTACCATAAATGAGTGAGATCTTTTGGAACAAAGTATATTATAATCGGATTTTGTGACGCTGTTGAAGAAAATTATTATATTATTATTATTGAATTGAGTCGCACTATCGACAACAGCATCTACAATCTCGTTGCAAGTTTTGTAAACTCTAAAACCAGTATCATGATTTCTTTCCAAGTCAGTAGCATATTTTAGCTATTTCACATTTTGTAAGGCACAGCACTCACTTCGGAAATAAGTTTGAAATATTTCCCAACCTTTAGTGTAATGGATCACTCCGAGCAAGATGAATTCTGCAGACGGCTGCAAAAACGAATTCAATCGAATTATTCCAATTCATAAATTTTGTATATACATATCATATACTTTGCGTCGGACGCAAGATGAATTAAGATTTTCTGTAGAAAAACATGTAAAAATCGAAGATATGTTCTAGGGTTACGAAAATACTAAGTCGTCGGCTTTCTATCACAAAAAACTGTAGACTCCAATACAAACATTTAATGAATTTGCTCCAATTCTCCTCGATTCCGAGTTATGACACTGTCAGTGCCAAAATTAGATATGATTGCAAATAAAATTTCTATTGAAATAAATATTAAATATTAATATGTTGGTATGTACTTTAGTGTGAGATTATTACACAAAAACCAAATAACTTTATTTTAATATTATATCATAAGTATTCATTTAATAATATTTGACAAAATATTTATTCATGCGAATGGTTCAGACAATAATATTCAGATAAAATTTCAAAAAAAAAAAAAAGTAAAAAATGCTAAATCATTATGATTAGGTGTTGTAGAGTTATCACCTGTAAGAAAAATTCATAAATTTTGGTTTTTTATTTTTGAAAGTTTATTTTTATATGGGCAAAAAGTTAGTAATGACTTTCAAGAATTCAATAACTTACTATTCAAAGAATATATGTATGTATATTGTATACCGGCTGCATTACTGAGAAGTAGTTGTCTAATGACTTATTTATAATCTGTTATTAAACTTCTTATTTTCTAGTTATTTGTAAGTTCATATTCTGTTCATACTAACAACTTCATTAAGACCCAACTATCAATAAGTTATTTAAGACATTGCTTGTAACCAGTTATAGCGGTATTAAAGTACGCATTTAAGCTAAATATTTCCCACGTTTGTTCATTATTGCTCTATTAATTTGTAATAAGATTAGGACAATTGATGACACTTCATTGTATGTAGAGGCAAACACGCATAAACTTGTTTAAAATACACTTTCAACCAAGGCTTTATTTAAACTACTACACAAATCAAACAAATTTCAAATCTGACATCATTACATTCGAATATTTGGCTTTATTTAAACTACTACACAAATCAAACAAATTTCAAATCTAACATCATTACATTCGAATATTTGGATGGCATCTCTAAGCGCAAAAATGATTAAACATAATTGTGACCAACTGAACTACCACTTGTTCAAAATTATGATGTTAAACTTGAAATTGTGGTTGTTAGGAATAAAAATTTGTTAACGGTGTACAAAGGTAAAAACAATATTTAAGGCTGAGCCAACATAAACATGTGCAGCAGTTTTCCAAAAAAAAAAACTTTTTTATTGACCATCACCAATAAAGTGTGGAAGACCTATATTTAGGTTAACGGCAAACCCACAGAATTGATCACAAATTGAGTATGAACAGCACACATGCTTACATACTTATAATCTGGTCTACCCAGCAAACCCACAGCATTGATCACAAATTCAGTATGAACAGCACACATGCTTACATACTTATAATCTGGTCTACCCAGCAAACCCACAGCATTGATCACTAATTAAGTATGATTTAAATATCTAAATATTTCTCAAAGATTGGAAATTTGAGAACGGTTTCTCAAGAATTGCAGGTACTTCTTTCTAAATCTTTGTTAAAGTTATAAGATAATTTGGTGTTTCTCATCACTTAAATTGAAAATCTTTTGTGCATTTCTTAAAAGTTTGACATTTGAAACGATTTTAGAGGTATAAATTTCTTAATAATTTCTCAATCTTAGTTAAAAATTTAAGTTGATTTGGTGGTTAAGATAATAGTTTCTATCAATATATTCTTTTAATTCTAAATCATAATATTGTACAATCTTAAAAAGTTTTAAATTACTGTCGATTTCATTTGAAAATTCTTCATTCCCAAAATGTTTGCTGGGTATAAGTGTCAAATCACCATAAGTGATAAGTGTCAAATCACCATAAATTTTTTAATTATTACAATTATTACAAATTATATACAATACAATATGTATTTGAATGATTAATGTTTTCTTAAAGCGATGTCAAAGTAATTAAACAGAGAATATTTTGGAAACTTGTCAGCCTATCGGTTAGAGATATTTATTTAAAAATAGTATGAATTGTAGTAAATTAAACACACTAATAATCTATATACATATGTACATACATATGTATATAGTAACGTGACTGACTGACTGATTCATTCATCATCGCACAGCCCAAACCGCTAAAGCCAGAAACTTGAAATTCAGGTAATGGGTTCCTTTTACAACATGTAGATCCACTAAAAGGGGATTTTTGGAAATTCGGTCGCTAAGGGGGACAAATTGGGCAAAAAAGGGTAAAACCAGTACCTCTATATCTCCAAAACAAATAAACTTAGAAATAATATTTTAAATGCGTCCGCCTTTAATCAAAAAAAGAGCCGACAGGTGTCTGGTACTTTTTTAAAGTTCGAAAGTCAAGTGACCATATGGGGTAAAAATAGTCCCCGTAGAACGCTCCGTTAACATGTATATACATGAATAAACATAGAAATACTTTATTAAATGCATCTGACTCAGATCAATAAAGACTAGAAATTTTTTTTGTACTTTTTTGAAATTCGAATTCCTATGGCCTAAAAATTATATTCTTTTTTTTGTAATTTTTATCAAAATGTATTTTCTCACTAAAAATTCAATGAACTAGTATTTTCAAATAGTACGTATTACTATTATGGCCTAAAAATTATATTCTTTTTTGGTACTTTTTTATCAAAATGTATTTTCTCACTAAAAATTCCATGAACTATTATTTTGAAATTACAGATTACAGATAATTAATAGGTACTTTTTTAAAATTAGTTTTTCACGGGTGACAAAAAAGGGACAAAAAACGGGGTAAAAATGAACATTTCATATTATTTATTCAATTTAAAAATTAAAAAAAAAATTTTTTCTTTCATCCACACAAAAAAGAACCCAAAACATGATATTCATGACTCAAATATAAAGGTGTAAAAGGCCAAATTTCAGTACACTTATATTGGTACTTTTTTGAAATTCATTTCTACTATTCTGTTCTCGCAAACTATGCATCTGATCATGTTACTATCTTCGGCAAAGTTGTTGTGCCCAGGAAGGTTTCTGAGTTGGTACGACCACGCCTACTTTAACGCCCACTTTTTTAAATTGATAAATTCCTTCTGCATGTTTTTTACAGATTTACTTCAAACAAGTTGTATACACATCTTTCTGAAGGCGGGGTAAAAATAAAAATGTTATGTGCCACGCCCTCTTTCATGCCACATCTCAAAAAATGAATGTTTGTATGTGTGTCCTTTATAGAATCGTAAACTATGTATTTGATCATGTGATTATCTTTGGCAAAGTTGTTGTGCATGAGCCCGGGAAGGTTTCTGAGTTAGTATGAACACGCCTACTCTAACGCCCACTTTTTTTAATTAATTGCAACGCCTGCCGAGAAGGCCAAACCGTTGGACCGATCTTAATAAAACTTTGACGGGATATAACTAAGACTAAGACCGCCTACTTTTTTTCAAAATTAACAAAATCAATGAAATTTGTGTAATGCCTTTCTTTCAAATTAATTTTAGTTGGTGGCATAGCAACGCGCGCAGGGTACAAAAATATTTTCAAACAAATAATCAATACATAGGTAAAAACTTAAATTTAATACAAAATTTAATAACATTACATGATTTACTATTCTATTAAATTCTATAAATTGTTTTTTCAAGCAATTAGGTCACTTTTAATATTTATATAAAAATGTTTTATATATTTATATATTTTAATATCCAATATTTCGCTATCACAATGGATAGCTTCCTCAGGGATAATACAATTTTTGAATTATAATAAATTAATAATTGAAGTATAAAAATTAAAATTTTTTAACAGAAAATAAAAAGTTGACAAGGATATACAATAGCGAAATATTGGAAATAAATATATATAAATAAATTAAATATTTTTATATAAAATTCAAGTGACCTTATTGCTTGAAAGAAGAAGAAACTATTAAATATTAAAAAAAGGTCAAATAAACGAACTAAATATTATGATATATAGTATATATAGATAGTATTTGATACTATAGTATTCGGTTAAAACCAAGATCTTTTGTATTCAGAAGTGCAAAATTGGCATAATTTGCAGGGAGAAAACCAATCAAAATCAGACGTGATGATTCGCTACCTCAAAGTGTCATATCTTTGTAAGCTAAAGATGTGAGGCGCGAAATAGCTTTAAATACTCTCCGGGTCAGTAAAAGCTTTTGGTCGTTGGTAAAAAAAAATAAGAAATAATGCTAGTTTTTCAATTAATACGCAACTGCATTTTTTTTTTGCAAATAACTGGAAAAGTACCTATCGGAAATATATTATTAAGCGCTCACGCAATTAAATGGGTTCTAGCGGATATAACCATAAATAAGTCTTCTGGGCCGGATGGTATGTACTTTGACGCTTGCTCTTCCATTAGCTAACCTTTTCAACACTTTATACCGTGCCAGCGAATTTCCTGTGTTAGAAGCGAAAAGCTAATACATAACCTTGCAAATTATCAACCAATAGCAATTTGCTCTGCACTTTCTGAAGTTATGCAAAGTACGCAAATTACCATATGTATTTCTGAATATCTGGAATCCAGCACTTTATTTAGGGACCGCCAGTGCGGCTTCCGTTGGGGACACACTACGGGTGACTACTTGATTTGTTATTGTCGTTTCATTCCCATTTTTGGTGGAAGTTAAGTGGTGGCTCTAGATATTTCCAAGGCGTTGTGTACTTTTATTTTAATTTATTATTCCTCAGAGATCCACCATCATACGAGCTTGAGGTTTAATCCCATATCATTGGAAGGAAATTCAAACAAATTTCAACAAATACTTTTCCCTGTATCCTTCCACAAATAACCTATTTTCTCAATTTCAACAAAATGTATAGCATAAGGTTGGGTCATAGGTACCCAGAATCAAACAAACACTATAACCATAGTATAATATTAATAAAAATCTTTCAATTCTTATGACTTTTGATAGAGTTTGATCGCTCTAGTACAGGATTCTGTGCTAAATTTTAACAAATTACCTGCAAAATAGCCATATGAAGTTTGATTTACGGCACACGTATCGTTTAATCCACTCTAAAAATAAATCAAAGTTATAGTTATGCTAAAAAATAATGATTAGAAATTATATTTCTGCGTTGCAAACAACAGAAGAAACTCATATTAGATGATATAGGGTGTAAAAAATAAAGCAGAAAAGCTCAATAGAATAAATTTATATTTAACGGAATAATGTGTAATTGTTCATATTATAAGTAATGTTCGAATATAATTTGACACATATATAATAGACATTAGCTCGATCGGTTACAAGATTTCAGACAACCGTAGATAGTTGATATTAAAAATGAATAAAAGATCTGAAAGCAATCGATTACGCATAAATAATTAATTATTTATAAAGTATTTCAACGATGATCATAATATTTGACCCTAAAAATAAATGAGACATGTTTTTAATAGTTCAATAAACAATGACCAAACTTGTCAGGTAAGAGTGAGAGAAACATGGAGAGATGGCAACATCAATAAGAGCGACATAATCAAAAGCAAATTACATCCAGATAACGAATGAATAACCAAATGCTCGTAAATAGAAAGACAAAAATACACGCAATAACAAACTTATTGACCAAGGTTAGTTAGAGTTTCCAGTGGAAACTATACAGATGATAGATACTATTTTGTGTTTCTGCTTTTGCTTCTTTCTTCACTATGATGTCTTGCGTTGATATGAAAATGATGCTCGATGAATTCGTTTTTGTTTTTGTTTTTTTCTTATTATTATTGTTATTAAAAACGTATTTTTTCCAAGAGAGCAGTATTATGATGTTCAAACGTGTGTGAATGAAATTTGTTTGAAATTTATGCAAAAATGTTTAAATTTATTAATAGACTTTAATTTTTTGAATTTAATTTTATTTTTGTAACGATGGTTTTTTTCTGTTTTGAAAAGAAATTTTGAAATCCATACAAAAAGTTTTTGTTGAGCTCCTCTTTCTGCCAAAGTTTAGCTACTGCTGCTGCTTTTGCTGCTGTTAGGGCGATGAAGAAATAATCATGTTTTAAATATGTTTTATTTTTTTAATGCTGTTTGTTGCTGCTGCGGATGTAAATGCCGATGTCCAAATTGATTTTGGTTAATCATTCAGTTGGGAGAACGACCAGCCAGCCATATATGGGATAAGTATAAAAACTAGGGAAATGCTAGAAAGTCATACCATTCATATATTTACTGTTTACAGGTTCAGTTCAACCAACTATCTGGATTATCCAACAAACTATAAACACAAACTGAACTAAAATGAAGGTGTGTATTTTATTTTTATATAATTTTCTATGTAAAATTAAAGTGTTTCATTACTATTAATTTTCTCTTTGCATTTAGATTTTTCTTTGCTTATTGGCCACAGTATGTGCCTGCAATGCCACATTTTTGAGTCTTTTGGGAGGTACCGGCGGTGGAAGTGGAGGAAGTAGAGGTGGCAGTCATGTGACCTACAATGTTATTGCAACACCAACCCACGTAGGTGGTCATGGTCATAATCGTGGCCACGGTCACAATCACGGTTACGGCCACAGCCATGGTGGTTCTCCTCAAGTTATTCAAGTTATTTTGGATCAAGGACATGGTGGTGGCAATGGCATCTCGAGCGGTTATGGCTATGGTGGTGGTGATCACGGTTATCACGGTGGTGCCTCTGCTGGTGGTGAAGTCCAAATTTTCAAAGTTATCACCCAAAGTTCTGCTGGCCTCGCTCCCGTACATGTAGAGCATGGTTACTCAGCTGGATATTCAGATGTACCTGGCTATGCTCATGGCAGTTCTCACAGTGTTAACTCCCAATTGAATGCCATTTTGCCACAAATTTTACAAGTCATCTTACAAGATGATGCTTTTCACGGTTTCGGTGGCGGTAATGATTTAAACTCTCAGTTAATTTCTCACTTTGGACAACACGGTAAGACTGTTATTACACGCAGCAATGGTAAAACCAATAGCTTCTTTTCCGGCGGTCATGTAGTACAAAAAGGTGTTCTTAAGGTAATGCGCGTCAAAAAAACTCCTGGTGCTGCTCATCCAGCTCCAGCTAATGGACCACCTCCACATGGTCGTGGCTGGTAAATCACATTCCAAAGTTATTAGTGTGTCATTTTCATGTAGACTCTTAATTAAGATAATTTAATTTTATTTTTTAGTAAATTATATATTTTTTAGTTTCAATAGTAGCCTCTGCGAATCATTTTAGTGATTCACTGGGTCTATATTTTATAATTTATATGATATAAATAAATTGTTTATGTGTTTATTAATTTATTTGTATTAAAAAAAAATAAATGAAAAAATCGAACATTTTTAAATTGCTCAGCTAATCGAGGTTTTAAGAAATAAATTATAAACAAATGGCAGGCATCCTACAAATGATGATAATAAATGTTTCGATTACAAAACAATGCAAACAAGTATCATACAAACACTGTTCAAATAAATACTTCGGATGTGAACAATTTATTCGGCTGTACCAAATCTTATATAATAATCAACAGTATAATACGGAATCGATTTTTTACATTTCTTATAAAAACATTACTTACATTAAGAGAAAAAGGACTTTGCAAAATTGGCGGTGGGTGTCATTTTGGCAAACAAAGAAATAAATATTAAAAGAAAAGAAAACTAATTTTATGTTTTATTTCAATTTACAATTACTTAGGAAGAAAAAGAATTACATGTTTCCGAAATCGGTCGGTCTCAAATAAACAACGGACGGTCTCAATCTAACAATAGATGGTGTCAAGTCAGCAATGGTATGGTGTCATTTCTTCCTTGTTAAATATATACCATTCGTGTACAATTTGTGCACACTATTGATCCCGAATGGTGTCACATCATACATAATCGAACGTGATAATTTGTTTACTGGGTGGAGTAAAACAATTTTGGTATAACAAAACGATGAACAGGTATAATTAGTTCGTCTATGGATCTACGGCCAATATTTCGACGTGTTACAAACAGAATCATTTTGATAGTTGATATAAAAACATTACACAGTATGTGCAAATATGAAAAACGTTTACGTATTTTTAAATGCTAATATATTTAAATAATCCGCCTTCCCAAAAACGTGAACATGGGAGCAGAATACCTAAAAATACATAATTTCCATTAATGCTGGAATGCAATTGAAAACAATTTTAATACATACTTTTAAGATGTTATTTTAATTCTTGTTAATTTTTAATTCAAATTAAAATTCAAGAAAATTTACAAAACTTCCAAGTACTTGAATGCTTATTGGCCTTTGTTTTTAACTATTTATGAAATAAATATATTACATCTTAACTCAAACACAAAATTAAATTGAATTTAACATTAAAAGACAAGATACACTGTACATAACAATTATACATTACACTTTCAATACAAATCGTATTTATCAACTAATCCTAAAAGTATGCTTAACATATTTCTTTCGTGTTAATATTTCTTTTAACCCAACAATGTACAAGAGGTATAAATTTGTTGGATCGGTAAATTGATTTACACAAGTTTGTTTTACAAAGTTGATATAAACTATATAAAAGTATTCAACTTATTTAGTTATTTGGAATTAAAATATTTTATTATAATTATTTAATACAATTAAAAAAAATTATATAAAACTTTGGATTATAACTTTGGTAAAGAAACTAAGGAATATTCAAAAAAGTAGAAAATTTCGGATCTCAGAAATCGATTTTAGATTCATATTAGAAGTGATTGCAACTCACTTTTAAAAAAATGCAGTATTTACCAAGTTACAAACGATATAAGTTTTGATTCAAAATTTTATGAAAAAATCAATTTTGGATCCGAAATGGATCCAAAAACACAGTATTTACCAAGTTAAAACGATTAAGGTATTTATTAAAATTTCTATGAAAAAATCGATTTTGTATCCAAAATAGAAGTGACTACAGATTGAGCAGTATTTACCAAGTTAAGTTTTGATTTAAATTTCTATGAAAAAATCGAATTCCAAATAAAAGTGATTGCAGATTGAGAAAAAATTGATTTTGGATTAAAAACAGAAGTGATCACAGATAGAGCTTATTTTCAAAAAAAAAACACAGTACTTACAAAGATCGATTTTGAATTCAAAATTTTAGTTATAAGACAGTTTTAAGAGAGTATAAAAGAAATTGACCAATAAATATTCCAGTGTAAATTTTTTTGACCTTAAATGCACAAGGATGGATGGGATTAAAACTGGTGGAAATCGGTCCATTACTTCGCCTGGCCCCCATACAAATGTTCTCCCGAAATAGGAGTTAACCGCTCATAAATGTTTGAATTATACAAATATCTAAACAAATTTTACCACAAATGTGTATTAAATGAAGCCAAATCACATGTACAAATTTTGTAAAGATCGGTCCATAATTAGTCGTAGCTCCCATAAAAGGCCCACTTCCGAAATTCACTTCTTAAATCTCTTAAATAAAATTCAACACAAATAAGTGTCATATATACAGAAATGATGACACCTAATTTAATAAAGGTCGCTCCATAATTAATCGAAACTCCCTGATATAATTCTCTCCGTAATTCACTTTAACCTCCATAAATCTAATAAAAATATTTATATCTAGATAAAGTACATTATATTTACATTTACGGAAATCATGGCAATAAATTTCTGAATGATCGGTCCATAGTAGGTCATATCTCCTGTTTTATAACTGTTTTATACATATATTGAATGTATTATATGGTCGGGCTTGACCGACTATACTTTCTTACTTGTTTAATTATAGATTTGTAATCTTTCAGTTTAAATTAAACTCTTTTGCCGCGATGAAGACGTTCACAAATTGGCCGACGAACACGCCACATAAGTCAAATAAGTTTAAATAGATCTAATCAGGATGAACAACAGCGATTAGAAAGTAATGAATTAGCAAGGCAACGAATGGCACGATCAAGATCAAACCAAAATCAAGAACAAAGAGAAGAACGTTTTTAAAGTGTAAGAGTTAGAAACAGAAGAGATCGTGATCGTAACACTGAACGTGGCAATTAAAACAGGCAACAACGGAGACGTATCCATTCAATTGGAAATTTGGATCGTGCAGGTTTTAATTATAATCATAACATTACGCTTCGCATCCATCTATTTAAGTTGGCAAAATGTATAAACTTTGTAATAAATGGAATGCATTTAAATTTAAAAAAGAAACAGGTGGAATGTGTTGTGCACCATTAAGTCCACCACCTGAGCCATTATTCTCTTTGGTTGGTGGCAGAACAAATCAGTCAAAACATTTCTTGAAATTCATTCAGTCGTATGCTTTCAAATGACATCATTTGGAGCACAACATCGTGATAGATTTATGCCAACTTTTAAGGTATGTAATGTGGTTTTCAATTCAGATATTAATATAATATTTTTTTGATTTGTATGAAAATTGTTGCAAGTTTGCGGAATAAATTTAGAATTTCCTGCATTTTCACATGGTCAACTAAATACTAAAAATGTCGTTTACCACCAAGCTTTGTAATAAATTTTTTTTCTTTTTGATGTTTTCACTTTAAAAAAGTTATGTACATACATATATTATTTTGCAATTCCTTTTCAGGAAAATGGTTATTCTTTCTAGATATTTTAATTTTTAATACAAAGACGTAAACAAAATCTATGTTATTGTATTTTCCAGCAACGCGGGCAGTGTTACTCTAGTAGTTTTATAAAAAAATATAAACATTCACAAACGATTATTAAAAAAAAATGTCCATACAAAATTCATTTTTTATTTTATAATAATTTTTTTCATTACATGATTTCCAAGTAACTCAAATACAACTTAATTGATTATAGAAAACTTCCATATGAAATTAGTTTTGTAGACGGGTTGGAATTTAATAATAATTGATCTCATTACATGACTTCCAAGTAGCTCAAATACGCGGCCAATGGTTATACAACTTAAGTGACCCATAACTAATACCTAATGCTGCACAAAATTATGTAAAATGCATGTTTTACATAGTTGTAACAATTTTTACAAGGTTATCCAGAGCATGTTAACTAACAAACATTCACACACTGATGATTATAATAACTCCATAACTAGTAAACAATATTGCATTTGAATTGTAACGAATTATAAGAAAAACTAAATAAATGATGATGCAAAACCTCTTAAATAACTGTATGTAAATAAGTTGTAACTTGCTGTATAAGTTGCATGTATAAGTTCAACCTTTGAATATCATTTGAACTAAACCTGATTGGATGGGTAAGCGACCACCTTTGATTATTGGTATTAATCATTAAAATGTGTAACTTAACAAAAATATGCAAAAATTCATACATAGGCGTTATTAGAAAATCATCACATATACGATTTGTAATACGTTTCGATTGATAGTATGTCGGTGTCGTATTAAATTTCTTTTATCCAAAAAAAATGGGAATTATAAAAAAGTTGTACGATAGGTATCCGTTAAAAAAAACTGGTAATGCTGCATTGGAAATTTATCGTGTGCGCGACAAAATGTTTAGTTCGAACAATATGACCAACTATTTATCATGCACGAGTATTAATCAAAATTGTTTAATAAGGTTAAATTTTGCAAAGCTATTATGCATGTATTTGCTCAACAATTTTCCTTATTTAGAACTGTATAAAACATAAACATAAATTGATATGTGCAAGTAATAGTTTATTATAACAAACAAAACAAATAACAAATGTATAAAAATATGTTCAGAAGGAGCCATTAATGTATTTTGATATCTTTGACCTCCACCAGAAATAATTGCTTGAATTCTGGCAACAAATGACCTAGCTGAAGCATATATAGTTTCAAAGTAAGAAAAACAATATGAAATGTTTAATAATTTAATAGTTTTTTCATTCATACATAAACAAACCAAACTCAAAAATGTTGGTCACATTAATTTAATAATAATACGACCATTACAATTAACAATATCTTACTGACACACTCGAAAAAGATAAAAAAAATACGAATATATGTTTGCTGAAGATGATGTTAATGATGAACACTGCCTACTGATAAATGGCGTTTAATAAAGCCCGAAAAGAGCATCCAATTTTGAGTACAAATTTTATAGGAACAAAAATCTATTGTTTGATGAAAAGCTTTAAACTAATGTTGTATTAAAAAAAATTTGTAGATGATCGGTATAAAAACTGTTGAGTTGTAATCATTTGACAACAATCGTCAGATAGACATTTTATGAGTTAGACACAGGTACACTTTGTAACAATTACGAGAAGGAATTATCAAAATGAAGGTAAATGTTTAAATCAAGGAGATAAAAAAAAATTTAAATAATGAAAATTTTCTTTCAACATTTTACAGTTTTTTGTATGTATGTGTACTTTGTTCGCTGTTGCCAACGCTGGGTTTTTGGGACACTTAGACGGTGGTGGTGGAGGTGGCGGTTCAGGGTATGGACATGATCATAGCGGTCCCGCCCAAATTATCAAAGTAAAACTTATCAATGAAGATCATATCCAGGGTGGAAGCTATGGTCATGATGATAGTTATGGTCAAGGTCCAGTTGCTGCTCCTCAAATCATTAAAGTCATCCATCAAGAATCAACAGGTGGTTTCTCTGGTGGTCATGGCTCAGCACCCGCTCGTCAAGTCGTTAAAGTGATACATCAAGAAGCCGGGCCAGCTGGTGGTTATGGAGATCATGCTCCCGCTCCTCAAGTCATAAATCTTATTCACCAACAAGCTGAATATTCGTCTTCTTCCTCAGCCGGCGTCTCCAACTATGGACCAGCTCTTGCTCCCCAAGTTATCAATGTTGTTCACCATCAAGCATCTGCTACTGCTTCATCTGGTTCATTAGGCTCAAGAACTGGACCCGTTTCAGCTCCCGCTAAAGTTATTAAGGTCATCCATCAAAATGCTTTGTCGAATGGTGGCTCTTTTGCCGCATCAGGTGCTGTTCAACAGCAAGCTCCAGCTAAAGTTATTCGTGTAATTCACGAACAAGTACAATCTCAGGCCTTAGCTCAGTCCGGTTCTTTACAAAGTGCTTCTGTAGCTGCTCCAGAAAACACTTACTTGCCTCCTGTACAAGCTCCTGCTTCAGTTTTTAGAATACCTGCCCCACAATACAGTGCCCCAGCTCCTCAATACAGTGCTCCAGCCCCACAATACAGTCCCCCACCTCCTCAATACAGTGCTCCAGCTCCTCAATACAGTGCTCCAGCTCCACAATACAATGCTCCCGCACCTCAATATAGTGCACCAGCTCCTCAGTACAGCACACCTTCTTTTACCGCTCCTGAGCCTGTCCCAATTTATGCGCATGTTCCCGCTCAAACCTATGGACCACCATATCATTAAGCCATATTTGCCATATTAAGAGGTAATTATAAAGCTGAAAATACGTTCAGCGTAGCAACATAGTCATACATCCACCACACAAACATAATACTTATTTTGTAACTGCCTTGTTACTCCATTAATTAATTTTGTGTATTTTAGTTTTTAAGAATTAGTAAATTAAAATAGAATACAATTTTTAAGAAAAAATTTAAAACGCTTTTTAATAATATTTTTCAGACATTATTAGATTTTCCAAAATCATTTAAAAAAAAACATCCAGACAGTGTGATATTGTATACGGGAACTTTACTAAACATTTTTTTTAAATTTCCGTTGCGTTTAAAAATACATACATACGCACATATGTATTTCTTATCAATATGAACTTGTGTGAATTTGTATAGATCTTACCTTAACGTTTTTGATTTATTCAGGTTAACTTTGTTTTATTTCCTATACAAAGGAATACATTTTTAAAATTGTTTAACACAATACACACATTATTAGGTTTTTAAGTCACACGCATATTTAATTAATCACAATATTAAATTAAAATACAAACATACATTTTTTTAATTGTACCCTACACCACAATAGTATATTGGAATTGTGCTGATGTTTGTAACGCCCATAAATATTGGTCCAACACCCACTTAAAGTATAGTTACTTATCGACTCAGAATTACTTCCTAAGTCGATTTAACGATGTCCGTCCGTCCGTCTGGCTGGCTGTCCATGTAAAGCTTGTGCGCAGAGTACAGGTCGCAATTTTGAAGATATTTCAATAAAATTTGTAGGAAACTGGTGAAAATCGGTCCATTATTTCACCTCGCCTTTATACAAATGTTCTCCCGAAATAGGAGTTTAACGATCATAAATGTTTGAATTATGCAAGTACCCAAACAAATTTCACCACATATGATTAGTAAATGAAGCCAAATTACATCTATAAATTTTGTGATGTTCGGTCCATAATTGACCACTTCCGAAAATCCCTATAAAGTGCATAACTCTCTTAAAAAGGTCGATATCCAAATATTATTCAACACAAATATCTTTCGTATATACATACATATATAAATAATATGGTAGAATTTTATTAAGATCGGTCAATAATTATGCGTACCTCCCAAATAAGGCCCACTTCCGAAAATCATTTTAAAGAGCATAACTCTTTTAAAAAGATCGGTATCCAAATAATATTGAACACAAATATGTTTCGTGTATATACAAATAATTATTATTGATGCTTTACTATGATTGATCCATAATTAGTCGTAGCGTCCAACTTCTGAAATTCACTTAAACGACCAAATAAAATTCAAAAAAAAATAAGTTTCATATACATATGTATATAGAAATGATAACACCTAATTTTATAATGGTCGTTCCATAATTAGTCAAAACTCCCTGATATAATTCTCTCCGTAATTCACTTTAACCTCCATAAATCTTTTAAAAGTATTTATTGCGAGATAAAGTATAACATACATAATACCTATTTATATTCACGCAATTCATGGCACTAAATTTTTGGATGATCGGACCATAATAGGTAATATTTTCCATATAGTGCCCATTTCTAAAAAAATGTTTTAACATATACTTGGTGTAGGGTATTATTTGGTCGGGCTTGACCGACTATACTTTCTTATTTGTTTTTTAATAAAACAAAAACATTTACTTTCTTTCTGTACTCCCTTTTCAAGGCACGTACAATTAATACAACCACAAACACGCCAGACGCAAATCGAACCGTTAAAAACAAGCTGCAGCAGAAATATCTCTGCCGACTGCAGTTAGCTTTTCTTAGATATTTTTATAACTATTTACGTATATTTAAACATTCAATTTATTGAATTACTGTAACAGAGGTTATTAATAAACAATTAAAAATAAACTAATTTATTTAACACAAACACTTTGCACTTTTTTTACATTAAAACAACATTTTGTTTGCAAACACGACTGCGTACCGTTAGAAATACTGACTAGAACTGAATGATGAGGAATGAGTACAATGACTTTTGGAAATTTGTTTTTTGTGATTTTGGGGTTACCGTATTGTTATTGTATTCATTTTCATTACTCTATTTCACACACACACACACACACACTGTAGAAAAAGAGCTCCATTTTTGTAAACACAGGCGAATTACTGAACAACAACAACAAAATTAGGAAACAAACTCAAAACAACAATGACAAGTGCAAAACCAAATGCATTTATTTATTCGTTGTTTGATTATCTTTATACCTACCTATTTATTAACAAATTTTACTTTATTTTTTTAATTGGTTTAAACATTTATTGCACTATTATTAATTTTAATAGATTTGTTTAATTATAATTTACAAATGGAACTGAGAACAACAACATAAAATGTAAAAGAGTTCAAGTGAGAATAGTTAAATTACAGTATTGCCATGTACCTACATAAATCTAGGCTAATATATTAAATAGCGGTATAATATTTAAATAAAATAAATTAAAGATCAAACATATGTAATAACATTTAAAATGTACACTTAAATTGTGTAATTAGATTTGGGGACTTGGTTAGCTGAAAAATAGATGCAACCGACTCCAATTGGTAAACATAATTGCAATGGCTACTTAAAATCATATAGGTACATAGGTACCAGTTTATTTTACTTCAGAAAAATCCAGAATTATATACATATGTACATATTTAATATAAAGGATTTTCCAATGAAAATTTTGTTTTAAATTAAAATAAAGCAAATAATTTATATGAAAATCATTCAAATTTGTATTGTATTGCAAAGAGTAAGGTTTGACAATTATAAACGAAAAATGACATCGGACTGTTGTCAAATGTCGGCTTTATTTCGTTATTTACGTCACGAATTTTTAATATTATTTAATATTAGCTCAACAGTGAAACCACAAGTTAGTGAATGTTTAAATTTGTTGTTACAAATTACATACTTATAGTAATGAAATGAAATCTAATTCGAAATCGAGTTAAGCACTCCCAAAAATTGTGCGTTAAACCAAGAAAATTATATTTTATGTAGTTTCAAGAAAATAATATTCCAACGATTTATTTCTTTCAGTTTTGAAATATCCAAACAAATGACAACTTTTGAAGTTGAGGTTTATGCACAGACAAATCTATTACTCATTTCTTTATATGTAAAACGTTATTTAATTAGCTCGTTAATATATTTATGTACATGTAAAACGCTTGCAGTTTTAATTTATTGTCTTTAGCAACCATAAATATATACATACATACTAATTTACATCGTTCCCACGACAGCCGGTTCTACGCACCGGAATGACCCGTGATCACTCGACCAATGGCTGTCAACTCAGTAATTACTGCTGTTACAACAACAACTAATTTACATTTTAAACATAAAAGGATCAGTGATTTGTACCTATGTGAGCTGTATACTTATGGCCACCTGCTGACCTCCATTTTAGGCAATAAAATAATAAACTAGGTAAAAACCAGGTAATTAATATGTGCGCGTCTCTAAAAATATCTGTATTATTAAACACACTTTGTTTTAAACAGCACAGCGATAGCACATCGTAAAGCAGTTCTATAACAAAAATGACATTCATTAAAGTGACAGGCAAAAAACATGTGGGACAATAGATACACAAATGAGGTATAAATGCAATATGCTTCCAGGTATTTTAGCAAGATTAAACGAAAAGGCAGCGCATGCATTACCATAAATATGTGTATGTATCAGAGAACATAATGAAAGCATTCGCTTTCATTGCATATTCACACCATTCGTGGAAATACATTTTAATGCATTTATAATCTAATTTTTAAAATTTTTGTTTTAAGATTCTCTTTAGTAGGCCAATATATTTATATTTTATGTGATAAAAGTTTTTCAATACAGAAATATTATGAAAAAATTGACTTCTAAAACTCATTCGTTTTCGATATCGATTTCCATCACATGCCTGGGGACAAATTATCGCATTCGTGATCGAATGAGCTATCGTATCGAAAAATGATTTCGATATCGAAATTATGATAAAATGTACTAAATTTCCTGCTCGATATCGAATGCCATAATCTCAAATAAGAAAATTACGATCAATTTTACTCGATATCGAATGCGGTAATTTGGCCCCTGATTGATTGCCTTTTTCGTATTCGTTTTTTATAATGCCTTTATATATCAAGCAACGAAATGAAATGATGATGCATTAAAAAACTAAAAACATTCGCAAAATTCGTTGACCTGGGGCCAAATTACCGCATTCGTGATCGAATGAGCTATCGTATCGAAAAATGATTTCGATACCGAAATTATGATAAAATGTACTAAATTTATTGCTCGATATCGTAAGAAAATTACGATCAACTTTACTCGATATCGAATGCGGTAATTTGGCCCCTGTTGGAGTAATTAATGTATTGGTGTATAGTTTTGGTCTAATGATAGGTTTTTTAGTACTTCAAATAATGCAGCACGCAGAAATTTTGGAAAAAGTAAATAACGGTGTTTTTCATAACATTAAAAAAACTAAAAAAGTAAAATTTGAACTTTTTATTCAATAAGCATACAAACATTCGTACCATTCGTTGCTTTTGTGAGTATTAGGTGACATTAATAGAAGACATGCAATGCAATGCATAGTATTCGTCATACTCACATTTCATGATAGCATTCGAAAGCATAAAATTCTGCATTCAAACCGTTCTCTGGTATGTATAATAAAATAATGAAAGCTTGCTAGAAGAATGCTAATGAAGACATTAAATTATAATCAAATTAGTTACGAACGCTCAACATATAGGGGTGAATTTTGCTTTAAATTAATGATTTTAATATTTATAAAATGTTTACATGCCAAGTTCAATATAAAATATGCAAAAAAGCGTTGTCATTTTTTGTATATTGTTTTTTTTTATTTCCTAATCATACCAAACAGATAAACAGTAGAACTGAAATTGCTACGTTAATTATCTTTATAATTCGCTCTCTCTCTCTATTTATTTTAGCTTTACAAATTTCAAGATGTGATAAATTTTAACGAGTTTTTAAGAGGTTTTTTAAAAACCTTTTACTTTTTTACACTTAAATATGTTACTATGTATCAACTTTTTTTTACAAAATTTTAAAGATGTTGCATTTTTACGAGTTGTTTTATTGTTGTTTTTTAGACTTAAACAAAAGATAAATAAAATTATTCGGCAGCTTTGATAAGAGCTTCACAAGCTTCAATGGCAATGGCAGCTTCAGCTTTACCCTGTAAATAATATTCAAGAGTTTAAATAAGTTTAAGTTTTCTTTCGTTTTGCTTAGATAACTTACTTTATCATCGGAGGCAGAGGAAAGTGCTGATTGATATTGGGACAACAATTGACGAGCTTCAGATGCATCGATGTCAGCAATATTGTGAGCTTCTTCGGCCAAAACTTGCACGGAAGAATCTTCGTTGACAGAGATGGTACCGCTGGATACAAAGAATTTGGAGGTCTTACCATCAGCTTCGTATACTTGGACAACGCCGGGTTTCAAGACAGCTTCAAGCATAAAATATTCAAGAAAAGTAGTTTTTAAAAAATGTTTTTACAAAGTTGTAAACTAATTTGTGGACAATATACATACATATATTGTAAATAACAATATTTAACTATTAGAAAATTACCCAAAGTTGGTACATGCTTGGCCAAGATACCGAAGCTGCCAGAGAATGAGGGCACATCGATTTGACGTACTTCAGCATTGTCGTAGAAGGTCTTGTTGGCGGCAGCGAAGGTGAGTTTCATCTCGTCAGCATAGCCACGGGTTTGTACGAAACGAGCACCACGGGTAGCCAACATACGAACATTCTTAACCATAGACATGATTATCTAAAATATATTAAACACTTATTACATAAAAAAATTTTGTTTTCCAAAAATCCTCGAATTTTTTTTTTTTTTTCAATTATATAACTTTGTAGGTTATGGCCATACAACAAAACATAATAAATAATTGCATTTGATAACTTGCATAGGTTTAATCCCTTTTACCCGCTAATTTGAGGTTCTTTGGAGTGTTTACTAGGTGTATTTTTCTTTACCTGTTATTTTATTTAAGTCTGTGTGAGCGTTTCCAGTTAAATTTCTTTGGAAATTATATGAAAAACCCTTGGCTGCTACGGTTCTCCAAAATGCGAAATGTCAGTGCGGCCTGTAAGAAAATGTATCAGCTGTCAGTATGACATTTGCAAAAAACTTGGTAGCACTTTTTAGGGAGCTGAAATGAAATGCTGCCATACTTACATTCTGAGTGAAAAACTGTCTTCAGTTTTTCGACATTATAATACTAACTACATAAATGAATTATATTATATGTATGTTGTAAAAATTTAATACAATATCAAATATTTTTCAATATATTAAATAATTTGTAAGCTTGAGGTCACTTTTTTTTATTTTTTATAAAAGATTTTTTTTATTTATAATAAACTCGATATTTCGATTTCCTTTGGAAATCTTCTTCAGGAGTATATTTAAAAAATAACAAATTTCTCTATGTGTAAATATTTTGATATAAGTTTAAAAGGGGTTGACAAACTTTTTTTTCAAACTTATATCAAAATATTTACACATAGAAAATTTGTTATTTTTTAAATATACTCCTGAAGAAGATTTCCAAATTCCTGAATTCCTTTTATTACTATGAATTAAAAATTTAAAACTTGAAGTCGAAAATATTTCAAATTAAATTGACATTTTATTATTTGGTTTGAAATTCTGATAAATAAATTAAATGTTATTGAAATTGGGAATATTTTTATAAATTGGAGAACTATAAAGTCTTTTGGTGAAATGTCTGGCGAATTGATTAAAAAAACAAATTGTATGTCCCTACATTATTTTTGTTTCTCTCAATTTCCTTTACTTTTTAGATTAACATAAATTTTTGTATATATATATATATATATATGTTAGATTTTCATTAAAAAATAAACAAAAAGATTGAAATACACATATTACATGTAATATACAGATTGTTAGTTTATGTCGTATAAATAAATTTTTTCAGTGTATTCACATATGTTTTGTCTTCTCAATTTGGTAACACTTTTATTATTCTTAATCTCTTAAGTGGTGCCAAGTTTAGTAATGTATACTTTCCCTGACGCGAATATCTTTTCATATTTTTTTTATTATTACACCAAACTTCTAACTGCTCGGTTGTCGGTTGCCGGAAAGAAAATTGCAAATCAATTAACTCAGTTAATAATCAATTAATACTTAAATTTCTATTATTTTGCCTACAATTGGCGCGCTGGCTGACATTAAATAACAACCAATCAAGTGTCAAATAAATACAACATTACAAAATATAATAAACAAAATTAGTAAACAAGAACAAGTAAAATTTTTAAATCGAAGCAAAGTGTTTTAATTTGTTTTGCTAAATTAAATTCGAAAATACGACGACTAGTGCCAACATTGTGAAAAAAGAACGAAGATAAATTAATAAAAAGCACAACTTTTACCTGTAATAAAAATAGTTTAAAGCATAATTTAAATTAGATTTTAACGTTTTTACAAATCTGCGCGCTTTGATTCTTGTTGTTGGTTTATTTTTGTATCTGAACTGTCAAAAAAATTATAAGCGATTGTATATTGTATGTGAGAATAAGCAAAGAGAAAAGAGAACTTATTTTCTTGAGGAATGTAATTTCTGTTCATAATTTCAAAAAAGAACATACAATTTTTTGTCTCGTTTGCCATTAATACTCTACATTTGATTAAAAAATTTTGGAGGAAACGCAACGTTTTATTAGAGGAGTTAGGAATTACAACAACTTCTAAAGCGTTTTTGAAAAATTAAAGTGAATTTTTTAAAATGAGAGTGTTAAATTGTGTTTAATTTATGCAAATAATACCAACTACAGTTTAAAAATACGCTGATAACACCTTAAATATTAGGAAAATAGTTAAAAGCTTATTATTTAATAAAACAAATAACCACTAAAAAGCAACAGCAGCAATAAGAACAACAACAACATGTCATCAACGGCTCCCATTATAGCCAGTTCAAGTTCGACAATGAGTTTGCCATCCCGTGAAATGCCTGATAATCGTTTGTTTCAGTTTTATTTGGAAAGTTTCTTCAAAATTCCCAAAGACATTAGCCATGATATAGTCTATTGCCAAAGAGCTATGAAGGCTCACATCAAGGTTCATCAGGTGAGTGAATGAGTCTCGGAGACATTAAAATGCAATATATGTATAAGAAATCGAAACTTACAAAACATACGCATACATTCACCTACCTATACATACACACATACTAGATAATGAACAATTTGCAAACTTGTTAATAAAACAATGCTTTTGGACGTTGGTCATTTCATTTATTAATTTCTTATTGTAAATTATTAAAATGTAATTAATTAATATATTTATTTAAGTGAAAATATGTCATGAAAATAAATTTCCTTTGTTTGTTTTCTTTCTTTTAGATGGTTTTGGATGTTTTTCAACAACAACCAGATGCAGTAAGTAGAAAAGTTTTTAAATCATTTTGTTATTATTGAATTTTTTTTTTACTTTTATTTTAAAGTAGGTATTTCATAATTTCTTTTATTTGTATATTTATTTCCCCTATAATTTGATTCAATATTAATCTAAAAGTCTTTATTATGTACACGTTTTTTGTTCTGTGTAAGTTTGTTCATGCCATCATGTGCTAGATTTAGTTTTTTCTCTGTTGTTTTATAGGTATTTCTGTTTTAAATACTTTCACTTTTATTTATTAGTATTCTTGTTTATTAACCTAATATTATTGAAGAAACAGTTTGTTCTTAATTAAAATATCCTTATACCTATGACTTTAGTTTAGTTTTTATGTTTTCGTTAAAGGTATTTGACCAAAAAAGTCTTTGTTATTCCAAAATAAAGCAAACAACCTATAACGTCACATCATCTCCATTAGCACAGTGTGTGTATTTTAAATGACAGCTTATGTTTATTACGCTTTCTATAAAAATTTAATTATACCTAGACTTCACCCCTTAGAATTGATAGTTAAATAGGTATTATATTTATTTTGAAACATGTTCATCGATTATTATTTGGCTTTAAACAATTGATTTATAAAAAAAAGATATTAGTAAAAGTCTTGATGTTATCTCTATATAGGTACCTACATATTTTCTTATATGTAGTTGACTAATTTGTGTTGATGAATAATTTTGTTTCCTTTTTACGTCTAATTTATTAAAATATTTATTTTCAACTATCTATTGTAGGTACAACAAATTCAGCATTGAAATAAATTTAATTGTACATACATCTGTATATGCATACATATATGTATATTTATATATAGATATGTATGTATGTATAGGGTGTGCAGCTGTTTTAGGTTATGTTGAATTATAATAAATACATACATGTACATTTATATACCTATAACTTTAACATTATTATAAAACTTAAAGATCGTTATTAAAATGTATAGCAAATTTTGTAGAATATAAATTTTGTTTTGACATTTTTGTATTTAGATTTTTTTAGTTCAACATCATTGGTGTGTTTCTTTATATTAAGATTACAAAGTATTTTATTCTTGAACATTAAAATTGAAGCGAGTGACGATCGTAATCGATAATAGCTAATAATAGTGATCATTTTAAATATTGTACCGTTAAAAATATAATAAAACCCTAATTGATATTACGGGGAACTAAGTAGCTATGTTTACAAGTAACTTTTTGTGGGAACAGCAAACTTTATTAAGAAATTTAAAATGTAGAGTGAAATAAAGATTGAAATTGAAAGACATAAGCTCTTAAAGACATATTCGACTGCCTTATGGTGAAAAGAAAAAGCCTGTTACAAATTGTGTGTGAATAAGGTTACAGTGCTAAAATATATTATAAAATATATAATATTATTGTTTGAACAGAATTTTTTGCGATTTGACAGCTTTTCAATTCAATGCTGCTGTCGTTGGAATGTATGAATAGAGTGTTGTTGTAATATTACTTTAAGTGTTAACAAATTGGCGAAGTCTTATTAAAAAAGCTAATTCAATTACCATTTAGTTTGTTCTAAATTAATTTCTGTGAAGCTACATTTAAAACTCGTGTGATTATTTTAATTGATACAAGCCTGTTGCTTATAGAAATTCAAAAATCTAATCTAATTATAATCCGGTTCCTTGCTATCTTTGTGCCGGCCACTAATACAGAGATTACTGAGCAATAATATTGAAAACAAATTTCAGAAATTTGAAAGTATGTCAACTTTAGGTGATTGTTTATAATACATTTTTAGGATCATTAAATAAGTTTTTAAATAACATGATTCTATTTTGTTTTTTACAAAATATTTACCTTCAAGGAAGAAATTTAATGAACTATTTTGATCTGAGAAAAAAAGTACTATGTATATACTACTAGCTAAACCCGGTGTGCTTCGCTACCCCCTCGTTATAAAATAAAATAAAACGTATTTATATATTTACAAACATTTATTTATTTAATTTTAATGTATTTATTGCAATGCTTTAGGTTTAGTTTGCCCATCAGGAGCATACACATATACACGGGATATTAACCTTGAGCTTTGTTGACAGTTATCGCAAACTGAACAGGAAAAATTGTTTAAAATCGAATGGTAAATCTGTTGGTAGCATTGGAATGCGTAGCAAAAGTACATCTGTACCTGTATATTTTCCTGTTAAAATGGTCGCTTCTTCTAAATTATTTCTCAGTTTTTTTTTACTGCAAGTCGATTGCCATTGCAAAGCCGTGGTGGCACTCCAATTTTAAGTTGTAGCACATGTGGTGGAAAGCCCTGCACATCGAGTGAATTTAAGAACTCAACAGGATAATTAACGGCCTTACGGGTTGCTTGATTGATTTGACGCATTTCAAAGTGATATCCATCTTCTCCATATGGAAAAATAATAGGATACTGAAGCGCGTCATATGAGCGATGCATTTCAGTGGGCGAGGCCTTGCCCCTTTGTTTACTTACATAGTCAAGAATTTATTATTTCGTGAGAATATCCTATTGTGAAAATTTAATGACGGTCCAGTAGTTAAGACTATATTACGATTTTTAATTTAACTAAAAAGGGGCGTGGTCCCACTCACTTTTCTCCTGGTTCGTATTCCTAATTATGCCAATACCATATGTACCACATATCATTGACGTAGGTCAAAAAATGCCCAAAATATGGCGATTTAAATTTTTGGGTTATATGGGCGGTGCCACCCCCGTTCGTACAATCAAAACTTCATATAGCCTATTATTCTTTCCAAAGTCACAGTAACATGCTGTGAAAATTTCATCAAAATCGACCCAGCCGTTTTGGAGTCCATACGTTACATAGACACATATATACATACATTCATTTTTATATATATAGAATTTATTTGTTAAATATAAAAAGTAACATAAGTAACAATACAATGTTAAAGAAAATGTTTAAGGAGCTAAGAGTGCTCCATTATGTTGTTTTCATTTTATATTAAACAGCAATCCACATTTAAAACATATCTGATAATAGCTTATAGAACAATTCGACCTATTTTTTATGATATTATTAAATTGTTGTTATAACAGTTCCATTGTTGTCGAAAGTTCTTTTTTTTAGAACAAATTTTCGGCTGCTTTAGCTGTTGCTGGGTTGACAATTTCGGTCGTTCCCGGAATTGATACAAATATAGAAAGCTGGTTAGATTTAAAGTCATTTTCTATTAAATATAAAACCTGGGTTTCTATGGCAATGCCAGCTTGTTAAAATGTTTAGTTTGAAAAAGTCTTAAGTCATATTTTATTAAAATTACATACATGGTGCAACTATACAAGGTGAGTGCAGTAGCCCAGCTGACTGACTTTGTTTACAATTTACTTATGTCAAAAGTAATACTTTTTCAAGTATTTTTGACAGTAGTACATTATTTTACACAAACAAAATGCCTTTTGTTTCTGTTTTGTGTTGTATTTGTTGTCGATTTGCACTCATCTTGTATAGTTGCACCATGATTACATATGATAAGAATAATTTTGAATGGCATGATGATCAATTTTCTAATGCAAATCATTTAATATTTCTTTAAAAAAATATACCTACAACTTTTTTGTAAAAAACCTTTATTATATTAAAATGGATTTCTTTTAAATGTGATAATCTTGAGGGTTTAACTAATACAGAAGTCTAAAATATAGCGAGAATAGTTTTCAATTGCCACATTGTTACCATTTCAAAATTGTCAATTGCACCAATTGTACCCAAGATAAAAACTTTCAACTATAGCACACCTGTTATAATGTCAACACCGAATATCGATAAGTATTCCGTCTCCTTCATCTAAAATAATCTTTAATGTAATTTGTATGTACTCATATCGCTCTATGGCCATGGTAAAGAGCATACAATTATTTACGCCTAGGGGTAAGGAAATTGACACTAAACTAGAATGTGAATAGTTCTTACTTAACCCTAAATATTTTGTAACTTGTGTGTAAATTGACAGCTTTTTGAAATTCAATGATAAATTGTAGTTTTTATTTTGCCACTATTGGTCAATTTAAATCTTTTAACAAATCACGTAACTAGTAAGTTTAAAAGAATTGATACAATTTTCACGCAAGCCACAAAAGTGTTATATTTTCATAACATGATAAATTGTTTCCTTTTAAATTCTTTAAGGGAAAATCCCGAATTAAACAATTATATATACTATAGGTTAGCATTTGATTGATTGTTTGACGAGCGCGATCATTTCACGACTCTTTTTTAATCGTTCAGACGATTTTTAGAATAGATTTATATTTTTCGCTTCCAAACGGTGCTTTTGCGAGTCATTTCGACGTTTGTTGGAGGAGTGAATCGTCGTTTACGCATTCTGATGAGCATTGGAATATTGTTTGCAGTAAACGATCGTATTTAGCTCTTCAAAATGATACTTTCATTGCATCGTAGACGACTCATATGGAAGAGTCGCTGTTGCAATAAACTTCCGCGATCGGAATACGACATCGCGAACGATTAATTTAATCGCAAGCTCCGATCGCAGAAGTGTCCTCTACGATTAAAGATGCTAGCTGGGTTAAAGCAGTTTTTACTTCATATGTATGGTTTTGTTAACTTTTTACGTTAATTAAAGTTGTTATCAAACTAAATACGCCCTCAGAACAGATACCTATTTATAACTTTTAAAAAATTCTTTACAATTTCATTGGAGAACTGACATTTTATAGTAATACAACATTTCTTTACTTAATATTAATTTATTACTGAAAGTAATGCATAAAAATTTATTAAAATAAAAACTGAATCATCATATTAAATATCTACTCTTAAAAAACTATAAATAAGATTTGTTATAAACTAGCAGAATTTAAGAATATTTCTTGTTTTGTTTAATAAATATAAGAATTAACATTTATTTTATCAATATTTTCTAAACCAAACAAAACAGAAATTTATACGAGTAAAATAAATACATACCTACATACGTAGCTAATTACAGTGCTGGAAAAAATAAATTCTTAAAATAATTCTTGTTAATTTTGTATGTATGTCAATTTGACGCATTACAGTCTGGTATGGGAAGAACATAACCATAACATTCATTATAAATTCTTCAAAAAAAAAAAATGCTTTATTTATTCGTAGGATGCTTCAGAATTATTTATAACATCCTGACAATCTACATATGTATGTATATGTCTCTCATAATATTCTTATATAGATGAAGCTATATCCTCAACCTCCATGATTCATAGATCCCACAAGTTTTTAATGGATTTCCATTACTTATTCGTTATTCCGCTATTTTCTTTTTTATGTCTTCTCAAAGGTGTATACTATGTAGGGTTTACGTCCGGGGATTGTGACGGCAACTACATAACGTAGACTTTATTTTGCTTAAACCAAGACTTAACTAGTTTGTATGTGTGCTTGGGAATATTGTCTTGGATGAATCTGGAATTGGGTAGAATTTAATTTTGGTTATATTATTACAACCGAAACCAGGTGAAGAAAAACCAACTCATGTCAATAAATGTTTTTTGGGCATCAAATTCTTTATTTTGTAACCTTCGAAAGTAGGCCATTCGAACCAAACCAATTGATCGATCTTTGTTTCACATGACCAGAGCACATTTAACTAATTTTTCCGAAGTAGATGTTTCTTAGCAAAACAAACTACATATTAATAATATTCTGTTTAATCCACCAGGAAGATGCCCAAGCTAATTGTGCGACTAGTAACAGATGCACCTAAATCAATTTTGAACTCTTCAGATGGCTAACTTGAGTTTATTCCTGCCTCTTGTCTTGTTTCTTATTATTTTTTTGATAAGATTATTAAAATTTTCCACAAAATTTAGGAAATAACTTACGATCACTTACGATATTATTTACCATAAGATCATAAGATTTAACAATCTTTAAAAATTAAAAAGCCGTTCTTATTATTTTTTCAACACTGTACTCGTATTCAACAGAAATTATTTTCTTCATCTCTGCCTTAGTCGAAATAAACAATAACCCAGCAAAATATTAGCTTGAAGTTAACATATTTAATCTTTTAGATTAAACTATAAAGAACTTCATTCTGTTAAAGAAAATAACATGTACATATGTAGCTGATACAGCAGTAATCGATTAAATTTCATAACATTTAAGAGATTCAAAAGATTTGCTGGACTAGGGTAAATTAGTGCTGTATATATATATATATATGTATGTATTAAAAATAAACTAGATGATTAAATTTACTTTGATAAAATCTCACTGGGCTAGTTTAGATACATATGTATGTACATACACAGTCGTAAGTAAAAATGTGTAGATTTTGTATAAACACAGTAATTTGAGGTTATGTTTATCAATATGGCCGTTGTTGCTACATAATTTTGTAAAATTAACACTTTTTCAAATGAATCAATAAAATCTAAACTGATAATTTGTTGGAAAATCTATAAAAATTTCTTCCTATACTCTTTTGAATGCAGTTTTTTTTGCTCAAGCTACAGCGATTTGCATACATAAGTATATTTTAACGCCATTTTTTAATGCAGTAGATATGTACAATATTATGGTCGGTTTGTTGGTTGGTCGTATGTATTGTTGTTGATGTTTTGTTATTGTTTAAGGTCGTTATATTTTATAGTCAGTTTATTTTATTTATTTTTGTATTTTAGTATTTTTCAGTCATTGTTTATAAAGGTAGTTTGTGTTTTATACATATATTTTTCCATTTTATTTTGTCATAGGTATACAATGTACTCTGTACAAAGAAAGTGTTTAATTAATTTAAAGGAAATGGTTTGTTATTGAATTTTCCTTATTTATATATGAGCACACACCTATAAACATACTAAATGATATTTGTAAATCTCTAAATTATATGATTTAATATCGTCATTATTAAACTGTGAAACGCATAGGTACTACTACATACATAATTATTATCTTAAAATAAATTTAATCATACATATGTACATATACCTACCTATTAGTACATATTTTTGTGTACCATAGATTGTTTACTTTTTAAACGCAGCTGTAGAGACAGTGTTGTATTTTTTAATTTATTATTTTTTTTTTTGGTTTATTTTGTTGTTTTATTTATTTATCTCATCTTTAAGGACAAATGTAACAAATTGTGTGTACGAGTGTTGACAATTTTAAAGATTCTTTAAGTTTGTTTATTTGTGCCCACATGCACGTAATTGAAAGTCAAACGGATTTAGTTTCTAACTATATTAAATAATTTTACAGTTTCTAATTATAACCTAAAATAGTAGTTGATATATATATTTAAAATATATTTAACTTTCGAAAAACTTATATTTAAAGATTTTGAGGAGTTTCTCAAAAACACATACTTATGTACCTACTTTAACCGCATTTTTCCACGTCACTTTGACAATATTTCCAAATTTACAAAATAAAGAGATTCAAGTTAGAAAACTACTTCAAGATTTTGTGAATTTTATAATGTTAATAGGTATATGATAAATAAAAATTTCTATTTCGATCTTAAATAAAGTATTTACAAAACTTCATATCAAACATCACAGTAAGCTTACTGCTTCAATATACATACATATTAAAAACGATTTGCAAGCAAAAATATTTCCAAATCTCAAACGTTTGATAATGATTTTATATACATTTGAGAATAATAAATAACTTTTTCAACAAATGGTAGAGTTTATTCTAAATTTCAGAAATACTTTTATTGTTATTGGGTTTGCGGAAACTGCCTATCATCGCAGAATACAAAATTTTCATAATTAAAATTTTTATTCTCAAACAAACACTTCTTTTTTTTTAAGAAATTGGCGTATTTATGCATAAACATAAAAAACTTTAAACCCTTATTCATATTTCCAAAGTTTAGGACTTATTTTAACATTAATCATGCGTTTCTCTTTATTTTGAACATATGTAATTACATTTCCATTCATGCTATGGAAATCGCAATATCTTGCATACATTATTCGTACTAATTAAATTTCGAAAAGCCGATTCACTTGGAATGTATTAAAATAGAAAATTTGATAAGAAACTTGTTAAAAATCAATTAATTCAGTTAAAGATTAAACCAAAAGGCGTAAAATATAAAACTATAATTAAGATGTGAATCAAAAAGTGATAAATTTAGAATGAAACTAATAGTTTACTTTATCATTTAACCATAGAAACTAATTTACATTTTAAATATGTTCTTATATCCTTCGCTTTGGTGAAGGCAAATCTAATATAAATTTACGAATGAATATTCTAGGGTCTTATGGAATGGAACATTTTATATCATTACAAAATAGCCAGATATAAGCTAACACTTGTTGGCTTATTCGACAACAATGCATGTTCATATAATTTTCACCATACTTTAATTTGTCCTTTTTCAATTCAACTTTAACACTTTAAATTTCTTTAATCTTTCCTCCCAGGATCCCCAACAAAAGACACGCATACTCAATGAACTGGAAGGGGAAATTTATGAAATAAATGCCGAACAAAACTTTTTACTTTTACGTCTAAGACGCATTATAGATGAATTTATGAAAATGTTAAAGAAAAATGACATACCAACTGATTCCGCCACCACCAATGCCTTTGTGAACAAAGAACTGGTACCGTTAATCAATGATACTACTTTGGAAATTTTACCCACAACCGTAATCACTCGCAATACCGAGGAGAAATTAATCGAAAAATATTTCGAAGTTCAAAAGGATACAAAACCAGAACCAGTTTATGAACATATGGAAATAATAGACTTAGACGACGACGACGAGGGCAAAGTTGTCGAACAGCAGACAATTTATAAAGCTCCTGTTAATCGAAAAGAGCGCTTTAATAATGCCGCCGTAACGGGGGAAAGTTTATTGAAAAATCTGCAAGCCAATATGGCAACTCAACCTTCCTTACTGAAGCCTTTCAATCAAAGAATGACCCATGATTTGATGACTTTGGATGTTAAGCCTAATATTGTTCAACCCGTTAAAACTTTGGGAGATCTTTACAAAAAGAAAAAAGAGGAAAAGCTTATTGGTCAAAGAATGGCTCAAGATTTAATGGCGATGGATGTTAAGCCTACTATTGTGAAACCGGTTAAAACCTTGGGTGACCTTTATCAGCAGAAAAAAGAGGAAAAGGATAAAGCCATAGAGTTGCCGGTATCCACAAATGTTAGAATGAGCCGTATGAATTTGAGACAAGCTCTAAAACGTGCCCAAGCAGCTGTTAGAGGACCTACCCTAACCGCAATACCAGCGCCACCCCCACCTCCACCAACACCAGCACCTGTAGCAAAATTATCAGTTGGTGCTACGGAAGTTGTTAAGAAATCCAATGCCGCAAAAACTAGAGCAACTCGTGCTGCCGCCGCAGCAGCAGCTGCTGCAGCTTTAGCCACTTCAACTGCTTCCCACAAATCACCAGAAAGAAGTTCTTCATCTGAGGGAGGTACACCGGAACGTGGCCATACGCCATCACATAACTATTGGCCCGATGAATTTGAAGAGACTCGCACTAAGCCCGAGGAATATGGCCAGGAAATGTTTTTGAAATTATTCGATTTGTTTACGCCTGAACATCATGCTCAATTGCAGCAAAGACGTTCGAAGAGACGCAGGCGTTGTGTACAGAATAATAACTATCACTATGGCAGGATTGAGGTAAGTTTTAAATAATTTATATAATTTCTATAAATATCCTAAATTAAGTCGAAGATTATTGTCTTCTTTAAAGTGTTAAATAAAATCATTGATCAATATTTTTCTATTTCTTCAGCATCATCCTTCTTCATCATTAAATGAACCAGAAAAGAAAAAGAAACGCAAAGCTTTTCTTTTATCGCCTCAGGTTAAAAAGACAAAACGCTCTAAAAGACGTAGTGCAGATAATGTATCTGAAACACAATCAGCACCAACTTCACGTTCGGCCTCTAGTTCACCAAATGATAAACGTTCATGCAATGAGTGTCTAAAGGCTGGCATAAACCTAGAGCAATGTGAAGAATGCAAATTGTACTATCATGCCCAGTGCGTTCGCGAAGAAAATAATCCCATGATTGCAGATGATTCCAAACAAAGTTCAAATAATTTGAAAAAATGTCCAGGCTGTAAAAGAAAACATGATAAGGATATAAAAGATAGTAAGTAGAGATAAAATAAACATAAATTTACAAGAGCAAAGTTTAAATATTAATTTCCTTTACAGAACTCGTACTACACAAAAAACTGCAGTGTTGTGCCCAAGATTTGGAATTGCAATTGGCCAAGGAGAAAGATCGCAATGAAATTCTGCAGAGAACTGGCAAATCCTATAAAATACAAATGAATAATATATTTAAAATAGTTAATTCGTTTAAAACTGAATCATCTACCTCTAAATCTGCCGATGAAAATATAGTCTATGATTTAGACAACATGTAAAAGATCATACAATTGATTTAACATAACACGTTGTAAATGCTGCATATAAACTTAAAAATAGTTTGTATACAACAACAATTTGTAGAAATTTAAGTTTTTAATTACACTATTGCTACTTTATCATTTTGATTGTTCATTAAGTTTTGAGACAAATTTATTTTTTTTTATTAGTTTTAATTATAAACATTTTTTTCAATTTCTTTAAAACAATTTGCATCAGCGTTGAATTTGCTGACTATGAATTAGCAAAAGCGCACACATTTCTGCTTAGCTTACACTTAAAACTTTGTTAGTGAGCAAGCAACAGCGCAGCGCAAGCAAAATAAAACTATTGACTGTAGCTTTATTATGTGATGTTATTTGCTAACACAGTCAGCAACAATAATTCACTTTAAAAAATTTGCTGGTGCTTAAAACTTATAGTTTTTTTTGAATTTTTCTTAAATGCATTTGCGGGCTAAAAACTGTGAACTTGCTTAAAAAAAGTTAAGCACATACGTAGTGCTTGAAAATAGTTAAGCATTTAATTACTATACCCATAATATTGAGCAAAAAATTACTTTCTTATTAATACATATATTTTTAAGTTTTTGTAAGGTTCCTTTGGGTTTTTACTATATGTACAATTCAAAATGTCCTTCTATATATTCAATAAAAGATATACATTTCAGTTTAGTAATATTTAAAAAAAAACGTTTATTTATTTAATTTGTTTAATATAACATTTAAATTTTTTAAAAGATTTAAGGAAGGGACTTAATTACTTAATTAACGAACAGCCTAACCTGCTAATTTTACTATTTTTTCACATTTTCTTAATCTTTTGTTAAAAATTGTATTTAAAATAGTTAAACCTAGCAGTTAAACGAACAGTTCATATGTGACTTGTTAATGGAGTTTTACAAAAATCTGTGTAGAATTGTTAGTATTGCACCAATCGTTACGATTTGCTTAAATTGTAATTTATTTAGTTTTTCGCTGCCATTGCACAAGTCACCTTGACAGAAGCACATGTAAACCTTTTTGTAATTGTATATTGTATTGGCACAACGGTCTTGATTGTCATCAGGGCCACGTTGTACGCACATACGTTGTATGGCTTGATCGTAATCTGAAAGAATAAAATTATTAAATTTGTTTAAATTAGTAGACGATTTGTATAATCTTTAATGATCTCTTTTAAAACTTTTATTTAATTAATGTTTGAGACATGTATGGCAACACAGGTTATCGAAGACGTTTGACGTTTTTGTTTGTTTGACCCTGCCGCTCATATTAATTCCGTGTAAGTAGTTCAATCTGACGTCAGCATTGTCAAGTTTGATGATTTAGTCATACGAACACGTTTTCTTTATAGAATTCAATCATGAGTAACAGAATAAACTAAACTAAATCGTCCACATTTTCATGAAATATATTGTTCATTTATTAATATTTAAAAAAAGAAGAAACTGAAATTAATATCCTCGTATATACATATGTAATGTATTTATTTTATATGTTTGATCACATTAGCTGTTGTAACGTTATTTCGAACCACCTACACTGCCGTCTATTCGAAATAGTTAACATTTTTATACCCTCCACCACCATAAGTGGTGTGTAACACTGAGAAATACTCATCTGAGACCCTTACGAAATTCTAAGTCGATTGAACCATGTCCGTCTGTCTGTCTTTCTGTCTGTGTAAAACACTCTCACGTCCAAATTACACAACTGAAATTAACAAAGTTTACAAAAAACCGCTTATATTTCTCCTAAGCAGTTTGGTATTGGAAATTACCAAAATCGGTATAGTAGAACAAGAGTTATGAATCAAAATGCAAGACAATCTCCATAAAAAATAAAATTTTTTAACATTTTTCTTCCAATTTTCTTTTAAATATATTGCATGAAATTTTGTATACGTTGTTTCCATGATAAAAAAATGGTGTTCGGCCCATAATTGGTCATAGCTCCCATATAAGGACGACATCTGAAAAAGCCATTTATCTACAAATATCGGTACCGACTCAAAACTTTGTATATATAATTCACATATACACAAAAACCATTCTGCAGAATTTTGTGAATTTCGGTCCATATTTGACCGTATACCCCATATAAAGCCCTCTTTCGAAAATCACTTCAATACTCATAAATTTCTTATAAATAACCGTACCGATCTAAAATTTTACACGGATCATTTACATATGTACATGTTAAAATCAAACTGCTTGATTTTGAGAATATCGGTCCATATTTAACTATATCCCCCATATAAGGTCCACTTCCGAAATCCACTAATATGCTTATATGTATCTTAAAAATATCGTTATTATGTTGAAATTCGACGTGCAATATCCTCATATGCATAAAAATCACTGTTCCAAAATTTAAGAAGATCGGTCCATAATTTGTCATAGCTGACAAAAATGCCTAATAAATATCGATATCGAACCAACTTTTATATAGATCAGTAATTTTAATCCAGAAATCAGACTAATATCGGTTATACGCCAATTATGTTACTGGATTTTGTAGCTGTCAGTCAATAATTGGCAATAGCTCCCGAATTAATCATCTAAACCAATCAGGCATGTGATGGAAATCTAATCTAATTTTTAAAATTTTTGTTTTAAGATTCTCTTTAGTAGCCCAATATCTTTATATTTTATGTGATAAAAGTTTTTCAATACAGAAATATTACGAAAGAATTGACTTCTGCCTGAATATCTGATGCTATTTTTAACTAAATAAACATACAGTGGCTCACAGCTTATTTTATGCAGTATACTTTTTGTTTTGTTTTCAAAGCTTCATAAAAAGAAAACTAACAGGATTTTGAAAGTAAAATTTATGCCATTTAAAAGAAAAGATGTTATAGTACAACAAAAATTTATTGCAAAAATGTATATTTTAATATATTAAAACTAATAAAACAAAAAATTGCTGGTGTTTTTACGCCACAGCTTATTTTATGCAGGAACGTTTGTGCTTCGAAAACTTGAAATTAAAACCGGCAATTACACGATTTAATAATATTCGGCGTGATAGTCTTTATTATCTACAACAGATCAGTTTTTGGTTAATACTTGGCGAAATATTTGATCACTCCATCAGTAATGCTTTTTGTGAATCGTTTTTGTTAGAAATTTCGTGTTTTTTTATGCTGATTTCTAAAATTGACCATAAATTTTCGAAAACATCTTTCGACTGTTTGCACAATAAATTTTGCTTTTGATCTTTGGCCAAATTTAGATTGGTTTTCAAGTTTATAAAAGGTTTCTTACCTGCATCTTAGTCATTAGAATCAGTTTGGCGCAAGACACCAGGAACAGATTCAACACAACATTGTTTGCTTCAACTTCGGAGGGCAGTTGTGAAGCTGATGAATTGGATTTGGCCTTATTTTTCTTAAAATATGACGCTCATCATGTGCATTGAACATTTTCTGCCTTTGCTATGGACCCGATTTTCAGGATGAAGCGCTTGTTGTTCCATCGTAGAACTACTTTAAAGTGATCGGACTTACATTTGAATAGAAAATATTAATAGAAGTAGAAAAAAAGAAAAACGAAAAACTAACAACGCTGCATTGAGCTATCGGTGTAGTAGAAATTGACTGCATAAAATAAGCAGTGACGTGAAAAACGAGCATTTTTTTGTTTTTTATTTTTAGACCACTATGCGAGACAACAAATTTTATGTAAAATTAAATGAAAAAATGTTATTTTTTTGTTTCGGTCTATATTTGACCATATCTCACATATTAAAAAGTCTACTTACGAAAATTACTTAAATAACCATAAGTCTGATATAAATACTATTCTCAGGTTAAAATTCGACACAATTTTACGATCTCAAAGACTGTAACATTGGATTGTTATGTTACATAATCCAACACGACACAATAAGACAATAATCTAAGATATTCTCTAATAAACAGTAATAGGGTCTTCACCAAAAAGAAACATTAGGACAATAATCCTGGCTACTCTATAAAAAGGAATTTTGAGACAGTATTCATAATTATACTCTAAAAAGTCACTTTAAAACAGTAATCTTGGGTTTTCTAAATACAAAAAATGTCCCACTAACTAAATTTTACTTTTTAGCAAAAATCAAATCCCTGTAATAATTGAGAATATATAATATTGATTAATATATTTAAATACTTGACTGTTGAAATATTACAAAAAAATAACTTACCATCAGTGGCATAGGTACCACCGCCCTCAATAACTTTGCCACACCAGCCGGAAGCACAGGGTATAGCCATCAGACCCGGTTCCCTCTCTACATCGGTGGCATTGAAATTAAAAGGATCTTTACAACTGCCCAGTTCACCTCGTGAGCGACAAGAATAACAACGTCTTAGTAAAGCTGTAATTGTATACGGCAAAAGAAAGCAAAAACTCAACATGCAAATTAAAAATTAAACAATATAAAACAAGTAAGTTAATAAACAAGAATTGCTCGTTTTTTTGTGCACAAATATTTGCTAAAATATTAAAACCTGACTTTTTTTGTCTCACTAAAGCGATATTCAAATAAAATGTGACATTTTGCTTAAAATCTTTAGTAGCACACCTTAATTTTTCCACTTGATAAAAACAGAAAACAAGTTTAGTTTTAAAATTCTTTTGCTTATTTAAAGAAACTACATACTACACATTATACTATGTACCTATGTACTTTAAATGAAAAGTGAAACTAATCATGGAAAGGCAAAAATCTAATGTAAGAAACAAAAAAGCAATAAAAATGATTCATAACATTAATTCAGTTAAATTACAAAGTTTATATATATTTAAAGCACAACACAAACAAAAATTAAACAATTAACACATTTTAAAGAGAAAAAAAACAATCACTTATTATTATAAATTGAAGAAATGAAAAACCTTTATTTTCCGGTTTTTTCTAGTTGCTACGAAACAAAACAAAAGACTTCAAGACACAAACTCGATTTCTTTCTATCCATTTATTCAAGGAATTTGTTTAGTTAGTTTGTGTACGTACGGATGAGTTTTTACTTCTTACCATTAGATAAATTTAATAATAATATTACTATCACAGTAGTTATTTTTTGTATGCTGACGATTCTCATTTTTTTGCCACAAAATTTTTCTAAATATTTATTTATATTATTAATTATTATTGTCTATCTATGTATTATATACGACACTTTGTACTTTTAGAAACTAATTTGTGCAGAGTGGCACCAGGGCTGCCAAGTGAATTTCAGACGAAAAAAATCGTCAAAATCCTGATAAAAAACGCATTAAAAATTTTTAAAAAAATGCGACACTGTTGATTTAAAAGTAACTACTACTATTAACGCCAGCAGCCAATAGAGGGCGCATCCTTTTTAAATTTGTCATCCTGAAAGTAGGCAATGGAATGTTTTTTCAAATTGTTTTACGGGATGGTTGCTACATTAGCTAGTCATAATTTTTTGTATATGCTAATAAAACAAGGTGGATGGAATCGATTGAGAAAATTTTTATAAAATTAGGGGGAAGCGCCACTTTCAAAGAAAAAATCGTCAAATCGTGCCACTGCTATTTTTTGATAAAAACAATCGAAAAAAATTATCGTCGAATCTGGCAGCTATGAATGACTAGGTAGGTCATTATTTTTTGTATGCTGTTGTTCTTTATTTTCTTATCGTCCATGCGATATTTTTTTCTTTTCACCGTTTTTCTTGCATTTTTTTCTTTTTTGTGCTTTTTTTTTGTTACGAACGAGAAAGTAACAAAACTAATGGCGTTTTCTTTTCTGGCAAAAATGTTACACGTTTTTCCCATTTTGCACCTTTTTAATTTTTTTGTGTTCTTTTCTGAAAAAATGTCAACACTGCTAAAATGTAGTGTGTTCTTTTCTATTAATGTCATACTATAAATTTAAAAAATATTGCACCTTTCACACTCTGTATTTTTAAAGGGGGAGAATCGCACGATAAAACAACTGACATGTGTTTTGTTTATGAACGTGTATTTTCTCCTCACTTTCAAATAAATGTTCGATGTTTTCCACTTCAATTTCCATTTTAATAAATAAAATTAATTTTAATAAATATATATGTAGGTATATGTTGTATTTCTACTTTTGAGCTATATGCTTCTTCTTTTTTAACAAAAACACAACAGCTGAATATATAAAAAAGTGTTACACTGTCGTGATTTTATGTTCTATTCTGACCATTTAAAATGCGACATCTTTAAAATGTGGGATAAACATTATAAAAATGTACTTAATAAAGGTGTAACATTTTATTTCAGAAAAGAAAACACTAGCTGCTTTCCTAAATATAATGCAAAACTCTTGTAAGAGTAAACAACGTCAAACAAATTTGTGCAAAAATAAGTGGTTACGATGTTTTGAGAAACTATTTGCCAAGTGTGACCGTACCTTAACAAAAAATTTTGTTAGTGAGCAAGCAATAGCGCAGCGCAAGACATACAAAACAAAAATAAAACCAGAAAAATTACCAGTGTTGCCATTTTAGCACTTTCAGTGCTAGATTTAGCATTTTGTTTCTCGAAAATGCATTGAAATTTTTAAAAATTATTCTAAATGCTTTTTAGCATAATTTGCTTGATAAAAAACCATTTTTTCTTTTTTTACTCCAAAAAATACTTTTGGAGAAATAAAAAATAACTTTTATTAATACATATTTCAACTAAATTTCTTTCGGTGTGGTAAGTAAATGAACACGGACATTTTTGAATTAATCACCCCTATTCTGACTTTCGATTCGAATCGAAATTTTCTCCGTTTGGCAAATTTGGTATTCAGAGTTTTGATTCCGCTACGTTTCTTTCGATTGTAGGTATTCTGTATTACGATCGTAGTTAAGTTTTTCTACGCTTATATTTTAGCAACGGAATTTTTTTCGATTGCTCTTTTTATAAACTTAAAAGGTGTTTAAATTATAAAATGTTTAAAAAGTGATATTTAAACATTTTTGTTGGTTAAACAAATGTGTAATAGTAGAACGAGGGAGTTTTGAATTACTGTCACAAAAAACAGGAAAACAGCCTATTTATTTATTTTTCCAGGTCAAAAACAACGACATCAGAGCAATACGAAAAGCTGGCAAGCTTAATGTCAACAAAACAGGATATTGCTTGCGGCTACCATAAACGATCCAAGAAGGAAGTTCAGGTATTTTCTTTTCAAGCCTTACCTCTGTGTTCTAAGTCACGTTGTTCTCCTCTTCCACGAATAAAGCCACTGCTATGGATTCCATTTCTCCTTCAAATACAAAAATTAAAAATACCACCTCCGGCTTAAATATTTTGCAAACAAAAATGATTACCTTTTTATTATTATTAATTCACAAGTCTTTTGTATTATTTTATTTTTATTATTTCTCCTTATTAATCGCACACATTTTTTTATTTTCCTCTTTTTATTGTTTGTTGTGACTTTTGTTTATTAAAATAGCAACAAACTTGCTTATTTCTTTGTTTCTATTCCACATTTCATAGTCACCGCTATTCTGACTTTCGATTACGTCTCTGCATTCAGTTACGCTACGATCGAAAATTGGTATTCCAAACAAAAACTGAATCGAAAGAACAAGAAGAAGACAACAATGTTACTCACCCCTATTCTGACTTTAGATTCGAATCGAAATTTTCTCCGTTTGGCAAATGTAATGAAATGTAATCTATGAAAACAAGTCAACAATTGTTATGAACAAAATTAGAAAAAACTATAATTTATATTTGTAACATTTAAAATAAAAATTGTATTGTTACATTGAAAAAATTTAGCACTTTCTTTCATCTGTAGAACATTTTAGCACTTAGTTTTTCAAGTAATAGCATATTTTGAAATTCATTTTCTGGCAACACTGAAAATGACAGATATGCTCTGGCGCGGTCAGTCACAGCAATTCATTTTAAAAAATTTGCTGCTACTTGAAACTTAAGCTATGTGCCCACGATCGTCAGATATTACAACGTTGCCATATCTAGCAATGTACTGACATTGAAAATTTTTAGCAAAAGGTAAATTGTCAGTTCAGACGACTGTAAGAAAACTAACAATTTCATTTGCACACAATGAATTTATCTGTCAACCGAAATTGTTAGTTCACACGGTTGTCAGATTGTTATGTGGCATTGCCAAATTCGTTTTGCAGCTCTGTGTGTGTGTTTAAAAATTTTAAATATTGTCATGGAACAAAAAAGAGCAATTGAAACTACTTTATCTGCACTCTATTAAACAGGATTCATCAAAAGATATGTCGCTATTCATTTTTTATATTCTTTAATTTAATTCTTTAATTTTCTTACACTTTTTTCTAAAATTTTATTATTGCACACTTTAATTTAATTCTTTAATTATCTTCTACTTTTTTCAAAAATTTTATCAATGCCTGTTTGTTTATTTATGTATATACAGAGTTACATTTAAAAATAATTTATATGACAATGCTGCCATTGGCAGATGCATAAACTTTGCACATATGACAATGAAAAGTGTTTGACAATTGTCTTAAAACAATGATAATGACAAAATTGTGTGTTTACACGATTGTAAGATGTGTGTACTGAAAATGCTTTTTCTTACAACGTTGGAAGGCAAAAATTTCAAGTTTACACGTTTGTTAGACATTTTCTGAAAAATTTTCGGACAACGTTGTAATGTCTGACAATCGTGAACACATAGCTTTACAGTTTTTGATATTTTCTTTCATGATTTTGCTGTGAATGCTTTTATATGCATAAAAGAAAAAATCAAAAACTGTAAGTTTCAAGTAGCAGAAAACTTTTTAAAATGAATTGCTGTGGCTGACTGCGCCAATAAATAACATCACATATGTACACAGAAAAAAATAAAAATGAGTTTCAATTAAAATATTTGTGGAATCAATCAAAAATTTAATTGAAATCGGACCTGTAAACAAAATGATAGTATCAATTAAAAAAAAATTGATATTTAATTGAAAATATTAGAAAAAGTAATTGAATCAATTAAAATTTTAATTGAAAATTATTTTAAAATTAATTAACGGTTTAATTGAAAAAAAACAATTATTTTAGTTTTCTGTGTAGTAAAACTACAGTCAATGGCTTAATTTTTGTTTTTGAGAATAGTTAAGCAATTTTAAACACTGTCTGATTTTTTTTTACAAAATTGGCCATTGTTGGTCATAGTTAGCTATGACATGAAATGATCGTCTTTTGAAGCCAAGAACAAATCAAGTCAACTTCGAATGCCAACTTTATATAGTAGTTGAACAGGGCAAGATCTGTACTATAAGTTGGGTGAGGCATAACAAACATCCTAACCAATGTTTCTAATAGTTTTTAACAGTAGTTTGCAACATAAGGCTAACTAAGCGTTGTTATGATGGAATTTTACGCTTTTATGACTGGCCGAATATTCTGGGTATTTTTAGACAATTCTCGCATCAAACAGCAGCATTTCGGACATGTTAAATCGTATTTCATGGTCTCTCGAGCTCAATGCAAAATCACTTCTGAACCGCACAAGCCGAGAAAAAAATTTGATGTTTTCCTCGATAATCAGTAGTAACTAAATTGACATAATAAATGACAGATATGTATGTCCTTTAACATGACAAAATGGCCGCATTCAAGTTTTACACTCAATAAAAAATAAAATGACGAAAAATAATGTTAAAAAAGTTGTAGATTTTTGTTTGTTTTTTTTGTCCTTAAGCTAAGATTAAAATGAATATTTGAAATTTACTGAAATTTTTGCAAAAACGTTTTTTTTTTGCTAATAAATAAATAAATATGCAGATATCTTTGAAATTTCAATATTTATATAAATCCCATATTATTTCTTGCTATTAAGCACACACTTTGATTCTGAATAAATACTTTTTTGTAATTTGCACAGAATTACACAAAATGGGAGATGTGTCTGTCTGCAGATATGTTGTTTGTATTTTAAATTGGAAAATTTTTGTAATTTTCCCACATACATAAATTATTTACATATTTACCGCCCCTCTCAAACCCCCAAAAGAATCAAATGGCTTGCAACACACACACCAAAATATTTGATGTAAAATGTGACAGAATCTGAAAAAAATGGAATAAAAACCAATCAAAAATTGCGTAGTGTTTTGTAAATTCCCAATCCATGAATATAAACTAAGTAGAAAACATACTCATACGCACTGGTAGTTACAAGTACCACTACCACTGCTCCCACACACATCAGTCACTCAGTCAGTCACATCATTGTGGCACATACAAAAGGCAAATATAATTTTCCAGTTATTATTACAACGCCATGCAAACAACAATCACACACAGTCAAATGAACTTACATTACAACAGTTATGGAGACAATCAACAGTAAAACAGGGCCAACAACTACTACTACTACTGCTACTCAAAATGCAACAATAGCAGCAGCAGCAGGCAAGCAAATAGATAGAGTAATTTCCATTCCACATATTTTACAATTTTACACTTAAAGCCCTAAAGGGAATTAAATCAAGTTGTAAACATGCACACACACACACACACACCCAAACACTCGCACTATGCACTGTGTGTTTGCTAATAGGGATATTGGTTGGCCGTTCGTAATAAAGTCTGCTTGGTGAGGGGCTGTGTATGGGAGGCGGGGAATGGGTAAAAATGGTTTGAATAACAAGATTTTAAAATGAAATGAACGAAAACATTTCAACGCTTCAACACCTTCAGGATTTGTGTAGATTGTGTGTGAGTTTTTGAGCATTCAGATTGTGATGCGTATGAAATGAGATTGTTGGCTAAAGTTGGATTATAATGATGACTTAATGCACACCTGAATGAATTAGAGAGAATCTGTGATTGTTGTATGTATGTATGTATGATTGTTTAATATTTATGCTGCACACTTATTTGCAGTCAGGGTTATGGTAACATTGTATAAATGTTAAAATGTCGAAGTATGTGCTTCTTATATACGAATATTGTAAGAGATTCCATTTCCTTTTCCGTTTCAATGAGTTTATGTTATAATGGGTGATTCAAGTAGAGACACTTCTTTCAATAGCCTTTTTTGACAGCTCACGTTTGAGTCGTGCCATACTGTCATGTTATTTTTATTTAGTATTGTTTGGCATTTCATAATAGAAAGACTTAAGCCTGAACAACGTTTACAAATCGTTCAACTTTATTACGAAAATTCACGTTCTGTGAGGAGTATGTTTCGTGCACTTCGCTCAACTTATGGTCAACATAATTGGCCTACTGAGCGTAATATTCGCAACACCATCATCCATTTTGAGACCCAGCATTTATTATTGGATAATATTCGACCGAATAGACCACGTCCAGCACGCTGTGAAGACGTGGAATAATCGGTCCATATTTCTTTAAAAATGATGCCGGTGCGAACGTAACCATCAATGGCGACCGTTATCGTGCCATGATAACCGACTATTTGATGCCTGAAATTGAAGCTCGTGATCTCGACGACATTTGGTTTCAGCAAGACGGCGCTACTTCCTTTACATCGCATCAATCAATGGATTTATTGAGAGAACACTTCGGAGAGCACATAATTTCACGTTTTGGGCCGGTCGATTGGCCACCAAGATCGTGTGATATCACACCGTTAGACTTTTTCCTGTGGGGATATGTAAAGTCTAAAGTTTATGCGGACAAACGCTCTGCGATTCAGGCCTTGAAGGAAAACAGTACGCGTGTCATTCGCCAGTTATCGGTCGGAATGATCGAACGAGTCATCGAAAACTGGACTCAACGGATAGACCATCTGCGACGTAGCAACGGCCAACATTTGATAGACATAATCTTCAAAAAATAAATTCCAAAGAAAGTTCTTGCTAATGATAAAAAACATTGCCCATTAAATTTAAATTTTCTGTGTAGTAGAGAACCTCAAAATGGATCACGCTGTATATACATTTATATACAAGTCAAATTTTAAATGTTAAAGGAAATGGGATTTCCAACAGGGGCGCTTTTATTTTGGGGGAGAGGACACACTATATATTTCAGAATATGTATTGTTTTTAATGCAATCGAAAGAAAAAAAATACGCGTGCTGCTAATTACAGAGTGCACAGTGGTACATAATCGGATTTTTTTGGATATAAATCTAGCATTTTTCACGAGGACAAAGTGCTCAAAATAGGTCAATTTTGACATGTAATTTATTTAATGTAAAGGTTATATGAGTGCACTTTTGTTCATTAACTTTTATTTTCATTGCTTTAACCATTTTTCTAATTCAAATTTTGTAGGTAGCGAGATGCTTCTTGAGGGTTTGCATGAATGCTTAGAACAGCAGTATCATCTGTTATTTCCATCTTGTGATATCTAATATTCGAAACTTGTGTCTTATTTCAAATATTTATACCCTACACTACTATAGTGGAGAGGGTATATTGGATTTGTGCTGATGTTTGTAACGCCCAAAAATATTAGTCCCACACCGATCGACTCAGAATCATTTTCTGAGTAGATTAAACGATGTCCGTCCGTCCATGTACACCTTGTGCGCAGAGTAAAGGTCGCAATTTTGAAGACATAAAATTGCGTATATGACTTTATGTGGCCCAAGGACAGAAGGGATTGAAATTGGTTGAAAGCTGTCCATTATATCTCAAATGTCCTCCAGAAATAGGGGTTTATCTGTCATAAATGTTTTATTTATGCACGTATCCCAACACCTTCCGCCCGGCCGTTGGCCGGCAATACAGGAAATTTGTACAATGCGAAGCCGGTATTCTGTATACCATGAAGGAGAAAATCCTATCCTGCATACAAAATTTTGAAAAAAATGTGTTTTTTTTAATTTTTCAGATCTTATAATTCTATGATTATAGTACCTACAGACACATATGATACCTTAAATTAAAGCTTAATGTCTTGGCTGTATATTTTAATAAACTAAATAACACTTATAATTAATTTTTTTAATTTTTTTAGATATTAAAAAAAAAATTCGGGTGAAAAAATATTCTTTTCGGATTTAACCCATAGTCAGTCCATATTTTATAATGATATATATCCTTGGAAAGGTATTTTTAATACACCCAGTAGTTGCCGAGATATAGGCCCGCCCATTCGAAAATAGGCGTGACCGCCAACAAAATTTTTTTTGCTGTCATCTTCTCTAAAAGCCCTATTTGATGAATTTTTTTTTTTTGAGCAAAGTCACTAAACCGACTTGTTCCTAAGTTTTATCTATACAGAAATCATGACAACTAATTTTATAACGGTCGGACCATAATTAGTAATAGCTCCCATATAAGATCCTTTCCAAAAATCACTTTAACATGTATAAATCTTTTAAAAGTGTTTATATCAAGGTAAAATTTAATACACAGAATATTTTTATGCACAAAAGTCAGGCGACTACATTTTTGGATGTTTGGTCATATGTAGAGCCTATTTCTGAAAATCTATTAATGTGGCATGGTCGGGATTGACAGACTATACTTTCATTTGTATATTCGGCCAAACTCTATTAATATAACTTATTTTTATTTCTTAAGTATTAAGATATTGGCCTAAATACCCTGATACGTTCTGTTTTGACTACTTCACTAGGACATTCCCTGTGTCATATCCATTTATTTACAATATTACATGACTGATGAATAAGCACTATGATACCGCACAATACCAATCTTTTTCGCTCTTTTATCCTCTGACAGATACTACACGTATATGCATGAAAATTAACATACACACATAAACATTTTCCTAGGTATTTTACATACATACAAGATTTATTTGAAAATGTAACCTTCTTTTCGCCTCCTGAAACCCAATTATTTATGCTAACGATGAAAAAAATCAACAATTTTCATATTAACAACAAAAACATTCATTCATTCATTCATTCGTCTTTGCAATAAAATTTTTACAAACGTGATCAAATTAAAATGTAAAAGAATTTAAATGAAAATAAATCTATATGACTGTAAATAAGTGACAACATGGTCTCATAACATCCTATGTATCTGTGTAAGTAAATATTTATATGTTTTTCATATACATACATACATAGTCCTTTCTCTGTGTACTAGGGAAAATAATATCTGGCCATTCTGAACATAGTAGATCTAATAAGTTTGTCATTAGTTATGTAATGCCCATATACATTTTCCACTGAAATATCTCCAATTGAAAATTCCATTTGTTGTCCATAATGTCGAAGTTCATTTCAAGTCCTTGACATATGTATGTACGAGTATGTATGTATATGGACATAATTACTAAATTTCATAATATGTATATGTATGTATGTTTATAGGGCATTGAATTGTCGGGTTTTATTGCATGTTCACATATTGAAATTGATGTCGCTGCCTCGCATACAGACTTTGTCTGTCTTCTCTTACACACTGTTTCACATTTACTTAGTCTACGATAATGATATGCAAATGGAATCATGTCCTTTATCTGAATCAACTCTATGTTTGCATGTGTAAATTTATAAATTTATATGAATTTATATGAATGTAATTAAATGAAATATTGTGTAATTTACAAGTCCATTACATTACAATAATATTCATTATTGTTATTTCATTTTACATTATTTTTAATATTCCTTCTTCAAATCTAATTGGATTTTTTTAAACAAAAGAGAAAATACATTAAAACTTATTTATAATTTGTTTATGACAAAAACAAAAAAAAGACAACACCTACGAATTGTTTAGAGTGTACACTCATAGTAAGACATACATACAGTGGCTCACAGCTTATTTTAAGCAGTGCAGTTTTTTGTTTGTTTTTAAAGCTCCATAAAAAGAAAACTAAAAGGAACCTAAAAAAGAATTTTGTGTCATTAAAAAGCAAAATGTGTATAGTCAAATAAAAGCCTATTTGAAATAATTATTAAAAAACTCAAAAGAATGTAAAACTATATAGGCTGCAGATAGACGAATTATCATCAAAATTATCTCAAACTCCTGATATTTTGCACTAAAAACCTTTTCCCTCTTTCTTTCTTTTTAGAACTTATTTTTGATGAAAAAATGGTGCTTTACGAAAAGATGAGTTTTAAATACATTATCGCAGTGCTTGCAGTTTTGAGGCCAGAATTAAAAAAAGAATATGCATTTTTCATTATAAAAATAAGAAAAAAAAATAACAATAATTTTTTTGAGAGAAAAGTTTTATTCTTTCAGGCTAATAGTTCGAATTTTCAAATAATTTCAAAGAATACTATTATAAAGTACTAGAACAATTGGCAAACTGGAATGCATTTTCTACCCTGCCATCTGACTTTAAAATAAAATCCGCATTTCTTATTTACATGTGTGTTCTCTAAACCTCTAATACGACAATTTTAAAGATTAACAAACCTAACATGGTGAAAATGTACTTCATCGCTAGGACGATGTTCGAACATTCTGTATTATTATAATATTGTTCATTAATTAAAATAAGCGTTGTGTTTTCGTATTCAACTGTCAAACTGTATTTTTTTACATTGCAAATACAAATCGTTCGTGCTTTTTGTCTTCCCCACATATATTAACCAATTTCAAATAGCTTTTAAAAGTTAAAAGCATAAATCGAGTCAGTAAATTTAAATGGAATGTGGTTTGCGAATTGTTCTTTATTGACTTTTGATTTGATTTTGAATTTACAAAAATAATTTAGATCAGGTCTCAGCAAATATTTAGGTTATCAGACATTTGTCGCCTTTTATAATTGTTTGTCTCCTTTTAAGATTTCCAAATTCAAACTCACTTCAACATGAATGACGACAGGCACAGACCAAAAACCCAAATTAACAAATAATGATGCAGTGTTCGATGAAAAATCTGTGTTAAATGTGTGGGGTCTTTTAATTAATTTCAAATAACATTTCCACAACAATGGGCCATCATAACAAATTTATCAAATTCATACATATGTACATACATACATATGTACATATTTAAACGATAATAATAACAATAATGTATTTGTTGTTGTTGCTATATAGACACACACATATAATTTATTCTTACGAAATAAAACAACAACAACAGAAACATGAAAAACAAAAAAAGATCAAAGGAACAAATGGCCAAAGCAAGCATCTCTTAAGAATTGTACTCATATGAAGAGAATGTGAAATTAACTTGTGTTATTTATAAGATTTTAAATGGAACAATATGGAAATTAGCAAGCTGAACAGAAAACAGTAACAAGAAACACGTTATATAACAGAGAATAATGCAACAAAAAACACCAGTATTTTTATTTTTATTGTTATTGTTATTTTATTTATTTTTTGGAGATACAGGTAACAACAAAAGAAATTCAAATTTAAGTTAAAAAGACCCAGAGACGAGCACAGACAGAATGACGTCTTTTAACAGAGCAGTCACAAACTTATATCAATAAAAAAGCGCCAATCAATTGGAAACTCCATTCTATATACATACATACATACATACGTACATATACATATACATACATAGGTAGTACATACATAAACGCATACTGTATGATTAAAAAACAACAACGGCAACAACAAGCATGCATCAAATAAATACTCGAGCACTACAACATTTTAAGGCTTGTGCCACAAATATTTTACACACTATAAAATCTACAACAACACAAACGAAAAGAACTGTGGAGAGAGCGAGGTAAAGGAAAGGGCGATATTGTCACCTTTATTTTCTGAATTTGTTAAAATAAAATGCATATCAGTCTAACTGTCTGTCGGCCTGTCTTTCTGTCTGTTAGTTAGTTAGTTAGTTCGTGTGTATAGGTATGTATGTATGTCTGTATGTCTTCTGTCAATCGATCGATCGATCTGCATGTTATAACAGGGCTTTTATTTAATGCATTTAGACACCAACACATAACGATCATATTGAATGCCTGACTGCAATGTATTGATGATGGGCGGCTTAATATTACCTTAAGATAAGATCAGATTTATAACAAACTACGACTGTATACGAATATATATGTATATATGTATGTATGTATGTATATGAACACACAAATAAACATTTATACTTGTGATATGTTTTTAGTTGTTGTTGTTGCTTTTGTCGAAATAACAACAAAAATATGTGACAATACACTCCGAAAAAAGTTAAAATAGCCAATAGCACCTTTTTATGTCGTGATAAGGGGCAAAACCACCTTGATTCTGCGTCTATATGAAGATATCCGAAAATCTATGTATCTAATTAAACCTTGACCAAAGTTCAGATCGAAATTGCACAAACAACATATTGGATAACATCGATCCAAATTTCCATCCATATTTAATTTTATTTTATAAAGAAACCTCAATACATATGAACCCAATAGGAGGTTATCCTTAATTCCGTAATATCTACACAATATTTTCGCTACATAAAATAAAGACAACAATTTATAGTAAATACCGCGAGTATTTTAACCCTCTGTAGCATACTATAGACTGTAGGCAACAAACATTTGAAGTATCCCATTGTACATATATATTATTTTTTTGTAAACGATCACTGTAGGCAATTTCACGTCAAGTGACCAAATTTTTAAACTCGATGTCTTTGGATTTGGATGAAATTTGCACCACGGTTAGTACTATTGGATAGTAGGCCAGGCACAAATTTTGAGCTCTATCAGTCAAAAAGTGCTGGAGTTAGAGGGGGTAAAAGTTGGACATTTTGGTCACACAGGGTTTTTTTAAAATGAGTGTAACTTTTCACCTATTGGTCATAGCAAAAATTGTCCAAAGGACTTTAGATAGCTATTTCTTCAATCATTCCAAAATTATTTTTTTTAATTTTAATTTTTTTTTTTTAATTGTTTTTAAAAATAATTTTTGGACAAATTTGACAACAAAAATGACATAGTGAAAACCAAGCATTAGGCAACTATGAGTATTCAGTTCAGGACAATGCTAAGAATTCATTTATTTAAAATAGAGTTTTTAAAAACCCTTTAATCAACTACACTGTAGTGTAGTACAAAGTTTTCTCTGAGTGTAACAATATTGTCAGCTCGCGCGTGTGTATGTGCCTTTATTGTTGTTGAAAATATGTTTTAATTCACTACATCTTTATGGATTTTCATATTATCTTAAGTGACAATCAAACATTTTAATGCAACATATTATGAAAATATTGTATGCTGTCCACAACAAATCCCAAAAATAAAAAAAAAACTATTTTTTTTTGTTTAACAAAATAAATCGCCTTATTAACACAAGGCGCAAGCTATTTATCCATGAAATTCTTGTTATGAATACTTTTCTAATTTCGATATCGAGACTAAAATTGAAGAGATTAGTGGGTTATTTTTATGAACCCACGAACAGCAACAGCAATAATCATGTTTGTAAATAGATAAGCCCAACAAGAACAGCAACAACAAGACAAATAAGGCAGGCAGGTTCAATTATGCAACACAACAAAGCTGCCCAAATGTGTGAAGACCACACCACCGGCCCTCATAGATACCAAAAGTATTATTTAGCTTATATTGTTAAAACTTATGAGCCTGTTACATTTACCATCATACTCCTTGGCCAACAGCAACAGCAACAACAATAAAGTCCATGAAAACATTTATCTACATTTCCTATCTATTAGTTGTGGTATTTAAGTGCAAATGTTCGTAAATTAATTTCACAAATTGCATTTAATTCGCTACAAAATTGCATCGTAAACTCGATTTAATGTTCTGATAAGAATTGTTTGATATTTGCACTCGCCTATCCACCAGAAACAACAAGAGCTGCATGTTCTCTATGAGTTTGAGTGTGTGTTACAATTTGCAACACCCATGCTTACCCACAAATATTTCTCTACCAGGGATGAGAAATTATAATTACAAATTGTTACCTTAAGTTTGAAAGATGAAGGTACTTTTTGTCCATTAGGACAATTATATTTTTTCTCAAAACTTTAATTAAAGTTGTGAGTTTTCACTTGGAAGTTGTGTTTTTCTTTGTTCATTCACTGATTATTGATTCGTTTATTACCTTATAATACGCCATTTAGGAAACGATTTTTCATGTGCATTAAATAATACAATATTTTTAGTGAAACACTTTGAACTGAAATGTCTGCAACATGCTGCAAATATTAAAAAGCAATCGACAAATATGCAATTTTCCCTTAACATTGGTGAAACATGATCAAACAAGTTAAATTTCGATCACTATAGAACGAACTGAATTGTTGATTCATCCAACATATAACAAAATACATTTCAACTATTGCCCATGTCAAAATTTTGCTGGGTGCTGGAGATCCTTATAGAAGACATGATTTTTTAATGGTGAGTTCCCACTTGGAAGCAGATCTGTTTAAAGAATTGTTTTTGGTTAATATGAGATTAAATATTAGAAACGTCTGCTTTCCGTCTATGCTTTGACTTTGTAGCAGCAATAAATCAATGTGAAACTAAAGCGCCCTGGAGACGATCAAATAAACACATCAATCACATAGTTGTATGCGTGCAATAGTTATTTTTCGGCTACACACCTACACGTTGTCGGTAATGATTGATGAAAATCAAAAAGTTTTGATTTTTTTATTTGACGGCAGATTATTTAAGCGTCTCCGGTTGCGATTGAAAAAAAAATTAATTTGCTTTCTATTTGCCGTCATAAAAAAGTGAACTGGTGAAAATAAACATATTTTGTGTTTTACGTGTTTAACAAAAAGAAAAAAAAAACGGTGAATGAAAAAGTGCATCGACGAGCAAAAGCGACATGATTTGATACGAACGTTACGAAGTCAAAATACAAATGGTGATTGTCGTAATTATTTGTACGTCTCCTTTAAAGCAACAAGCATACAGCTATGTGTCCACGGTCGTCAGATATTACAAAGTTGTCATATCTACCAATGTGCTAGCAATGTAGTGACATTGAAAAATTTTTAGCAAAAGGTAAATTGTCAGTTTACACGACTGTAAGAAAACTAACAATTTTATTCGCACACAATTGTCACATAATCAATTTATCTGTCAACCGAAATTGTCAGTTCACACTATTGTCAGATTGTTGTGTGGCATTGCCAAATTCGTTTTGCAGCTCTGTGTGTGTGTTTAAAAATTTTAAATATTTACATGGACCAAAAAAGAGCAATTGGAAAGTGTTTGACAATTGTCTTAAAACAATGACAATGTTAAAATTGTGTGTTTACACGATTGTTAGATGTGTGGCAATATTTTTGTCTTCCAATGTACTGAAAATGCTTTTTCTTAGAACGTTGGAGGACAAAAATTTTAAGTTTACACAGTTGTTAGACAATTTCTGCACATTTTTCTGACAACGTTGTAATATCTGACGATCGTGGACACATACCTTACGACACTCACACATATGCACTGATTGACGAGTTTAGTTGATCATCTCCAGGGCGCTTTTTACAACGGTTTGACTTTAGAGAAATTAGGCTCATAAATTATACATAAATATTTATTCTTGCACATACATATATTTAATGCCTTCAAGAAATCATATTTCTCATAGTTAGTTAAATGCTAGAGTACAATTAGAAGAATCAGAATGTAACAGTAAGAAATTCAATTTAATTTCGTGTTTAAATTACCTTGTAATACAATAAAAAACGTGTTTTTCTAAACTACACTACACTTTGCTGAAAATAACTCTAAAACAGCCGAAAACTGAAGATTAATTGCCCCGTTTCCGATTACGAAACTCTAGTTTAATCTTGTGATTTTAGTTACTGATACGATTCAGCGGTAACGTTGTTATGGCTTATTTCGAAAACAATATTTTAATTATAACTGCAACTGCGGTCTGACTGAAATTATTAAATAAATTTACAAAAATTAAAAGTACATAATTTAAAAATAACATTTTAACTTTTGTAAATTACAATAAACTCAATTAAGGAAAACAAGAAATTGGCGTTTGGAAAATTTTGAACTATTTAAAGAATAACAGTAATTGTAGTCATGTCGGTAACGGTATTTTAGATTAACGATAATCGAAAGTGTTTTATGTTGGTTGTAAAGTTATTTTCTAAACACACACATTTCCTTTCAAGACCCAAAATTATGTGATCAGCAATATCACATCCCAACATGAGGACTGAATGACTGTTACAAACTAGTGATTTCACCTATCACTTAGGGTCAATGCTGAAGTCAATATTCTTAATACAGTTTGTAAAAGCTGATCTAAAGTGAATATGCGGTTTTATAGTTCCAGTTACATTATTAGCTACTGAACTAAATATGTATATTACTAGTTAAATGATAGTTAGATACTAAAGAACAAATTAAATAGTGGGTCTAAAATGCAGCTCTTAACACCTCTCAACTCAGATAGTAGACAATAGTACATTTTCAGGAAATTAGAGAAAATTTTCTTTGGCTTAAGTTCATTAATTTAATAATTCAAAGTACACCATTGTAAAGTAATATTAATCATCTTATTCTATATCTATGTATAAAAATTAAATGGCATTACGTGAAAACGGCTGGAGCGATTTGGCTGATTTTTGTTTATTCTATTCAAAACCTTCAGGAGATGGTTTGTAAAAAAAAAATAAAAAATTCCTGGTAAAACTCGGAAACTTAAAGAACTAACACCAAATCCTCCTTTTCACTTCTCATTTTTTTTAAGTATGAGAAAATTTTTTCAAAACTCAATGAGCTAAATTTTACTGCCTCCTTTTCACTTCTCATTTTTTCTTAATAAGCGAAATTTTTTTAGAAACTTGAAAAGCTAACAACACTGCCTCCTTTTCACTACTCAATTGTTTTACTTAACATACGCCTAAACTTTAGAATGAGTGATATATGGGTTTTCTCTGTAATATAATTTTGTCGGTAATTTTTAATTCTATATGAAATACAAATCATTAGTAAATACCGAACGAAGCCGGGGCGGTCAGCTAGTTGGTAATAAAATTAAATCAAGGTTCTCTTTACTTTAGATGCCTTAATCCCTAATTGGAATGCATTTTCTGCTCTGCCAAGGACGTCATCAGCAATGTTTATTGTCCAAGATCTACTTGTAAATATCATCTATTTAACTTACCATTATTGAGAAATAGATTTCGGGAATTAAGAAAATGTGAGTAAAATGGTTTAGAGTATAAAGTGATATTAATAGAAATTAAAAGAAATGACTCTAAGTGGCAAATAACTCTCTCTCTCTCTATCGCTCTCTCTCTAAAAGATTACTTCTGGTGCGTAAAATAACAACTTTTTACGTAAACAATTGACCTTAGGATATACATATGTATGACCTTGAGGTCAATTAGCTTATCTTTGTCATTCAAAGAGCACATACATACATATGTGGCATAGACCACAAAATTTTATAAATTCGAGCCAGCCAAGTAAGTAGAAGTTAGTAAAACGGGACAATTTATAAAAATGCTGAGATTTTTAAAGAAATTGTAATTTTTACTAGTTTTGTACCAGAAAAGGTACCAGCACAGCCGTACCTATTTGTGCTGCTCATTGCTTTTGACCGCTGTTGCCGTTTTTTTTGCTACATTTGATTTTTACAACATTTAGTTGCTCTTTTATGTTTAAAAATCACCAATAAATACAAATTAAATGTATTTTTGTTGTTCAATTTACTCACTCTTTCTCAGCTGGTTGGTTGGTTGTTGCTTTCGTTCGATTCTTTTTTTTCTGATTGGGTTTTTAATTTTAACAAGTTTTTGTACTTTGGTTTTAAGCTTTTTTGCTCTGGTTGTTGCTGTTGTTTATTGATGTTTGTTATTAGTTTTTTTTTTTTTTGTGAGGTTTGTATGTAATATATTTGCCACATGTTGCATGCTTGTAGTTTATATGATTTTATAGATTTTTTTTTTTGTAAATTCAAATTTAATTTGTTAAAATTGACATTTGTATTAAACGTTCTTCGTGTAAGTTTTTGCATGTGGCATATTTTGTAGGCCAGCACGTGTTCCAGTTTTAACGATATTGTCATGGAGAAGGCACTTACCATTCCATTCTATACCGAAAAATCATTAAAAGAAAAAATTAAATATAATTCTTTGTAATTCATAGTGTGATAAGAAATAGGAGGTAAAAAATTTTAAGTTTGTTAAATAAAATATATTTGTAGGTAGTTTCTTTTCTTTAACTCAAATGCGCTTTTTAGACTTTTAAAAATCATATATTGCACCAAAATTCTATAAAATTTTTATAGAAATCTTTTTTTTATAAATCTCATTTCGCAATATTTTTCCAGTCAATAAAACTCTCATATTTAAAAGCAATCAAAATATAAATAAAATTAACACAGACAACTGAAACGTTATCCGCGCCTCGGGGGGAGTCTTAAATTTGATTCCCAAAACCTTATTACAAAAACGCTACCGTAAAAAATAAAACGCAGTAGCTAACTGTGGAAATTCAACAGAAATTACGGAGAACTTGAATAGCGGCATTTTCTCTTGAAATGCGGAGATTTTGAGTTTTCAAAAAATTAATTACAATTAAATTGCTACGTTATAATAATCATCAGCAACCAAACAACCCAACCCACATCATCAACAAATTCACTGGGAATTCAGCGGAAAGAGTAAATTAAACACATACTTTTAAAATTTAAATCTATGTATAAATACATACTTACATACTCGTGCACGAATACATTTTGATACACATACATACATACTATATATAAAAGAAACCTAAAAGAAAGGAAGAAGAAAGATTAAGAAGAGTAAACATCAGAAATTAAATGAAACAAAGAGCAGGGAATTTTTAAATATCTCACACAGTTGCATTAATAATTTTGTGTTAAAAATTAATGGAAACGAATGGCAAATAATTTATACTAAAATAAACAATAGACTGCTACAAAATAATAATGAACAAAGAAAACCTTCAATTCTAGAACAGTTATAGCTCATTTCAGTTCTAGATCAGTTCTAGTTCAATGCTGTACAAATTATCATTGAAATTGAGAAAATTCCATGTGATAAATCAATTTAAAATTACTTTTATTTTATTATCTTCGACCTTTTTACATGATTTTTATTAAATAATTTTTAAGCTTGAGGTCACTTTTTGTTTTTTATAAAAGATTTTTTATTTTTATATATGTATATGTAATTTAAATCGATATTTCGATTTCCTTTGGAAATCTTCTTCAGGAGTTATTTTATTTTAATATTTAAAAAATCGAAAATTTGTTATTTGTGACCTCAAGCTTAAAAATTATTTAATAAAAATTTAAAATTACGAAAATTCCAAATACAATTCAGAATTAAAATTTTAAATTGGAAAGTTTCCAATTGAAATTGAAAAGAGTACACAGAATTTAAAATTAAAATTTTGAAAATTCCAAATGAAATTGAGAACATTCGTTTAAAATTTATAAACATATGAGTATATACCAGTAGAGGCCATGGTATCCATGGAAATGGCCCGAACATGTACCTGACAGCTGCAATCCGTCATGATTTTTTTTATGATTTTGATTTGTGCTGATGTTTGTAACGCTCAAAAATATTAGTCTAAAGCTATGTGTCCACGATCGTCAGATATTACAACGTTGTCCGAAAAATTTTCAGAAAATGTCTAACAACCGTGTAAACTTAAAATTTCTGCCTTCCAACGTTGTAAGAAAAAGCATTTACAGTACATTGGAAGACAAAAATAATGTCAGACATCTAACAATCGTATAAACACACAATTTTAACATTATCATTGTTTTAAGACAATTGTCAAACACTTTTCATTGTCATATGTGCAAAGTTTATGCATCTGCCAATGGCAGCATTGTCATAGAAATTATTTCTAAATGCAACTCTGTATATACATAAATAAACAAACAATAAAATTTTTGAAAAAAGTAGAAGATAATTAAAGAATTAAATTAAAGTGTGCATTAGGACATAAGCAGATAAAATGGTTCCAGTTGCTTTTTTTGTTCCATGACAATATTTAAAATTTTTAAACACACACAGATCTGCAAAACGAATTTGACAGTGCCACACAACAATCTGACAACCGTGTGAACTGACAATTTCGGTAGACAGATAAATTCATTGTGTGACAATTGTGTGCAAATGAAATTGTTAGTTTTCTTACAATCATCTAAACTGACAATTTACCTTTTGCTAAAAATTTTTCAATGTCAGTACATTGCTAGCACATTGCTAGATATGACAACGTTGTAATATCTGACGATCGTGGACACATAGCTTTACACCCACGTTAAGGTATACCGATCGACTTAGATTCACTTTGTGAGTAAAGGTTGCAATTTTAAAGATAATTCGATAAAATTTAGTACAAGACTTTTGTTTGACCCAACGAAAACGGTCCATTATTTCACCTAGCCATCATACAATGTCCTCCCGAAAAATGACTCTATCGGTCATAAATGTTTGATTTGATACATGAAGCCTAATCAAACCTAACAATTTTGTGCAGATCCGTCCATAATTGATCATAACTCCCATTTCCGAATATCACTTCGAAAAACATAATTCTCTTGAAAATATTGGTATCCAAATAAAATTCAACACACATATGTTTTATTTTATAATATCATCATATCATTTTATCGACCATAAATCACTTAAAATTTTGGCATAAAAATAAAATTCAACACAAATAAGTTTCATATAAACGATCGGTCTATATTTAGTCAAAGCTGCCATATAAGATTCCCTTCGAAAATCACTTAACATACGTATCGTCACCTAAAATCTAAAAGGCCGTAACCACAAAAAATTCAAAATCGATTTTTGATTGATTATTATGTATTTAATTAAAATACATCCTTCTTTAAAATTTTACTCACACATGCCGAAAAATGTCGATTTTTTTTGAATACATTTCAAAAGGCCGCAACTACAATGTTAATAACTGCATAAACCAAAAAGTCGTAACTACACTTTTAAATATTAAAACCAAGTTGGCATTTTTTTAACTGTTAGTTGAAAGTTAAAGTTTTTCAAATTAGTAACAAGGACGCTGTGGATATTTTTGTCGAACCAATTCGGTTACATAAAGAAAAAATAAAAATATCCAAAACAAAATGGAGTCATCTCCGAGAACTTAAATGTTTACTTACGGCTGATTGCCACAGTTTTTACGATAGAATAGATTTATAAATTTTACTTCGCAATGTGAACGAACACCTTTTCTTTTCATATATGTACCTATACAATAATTAATTTTCGTACTTTTTTTAATTTTTTCTTAAGTAAAGTATATTTTTTCGAATTCATTAAACTCGTTGTAGTGAGTTTTGTATCCTTTATATTCAAAAAACAAAAAGCAAAAAGTAGAAAATGTTTAATAAGAGTGAAAGGTGGAATTTTTTCATCCTAATTTTAACTTTTATTAAAAAATTTTTTGTTGTTACGGCTTTTTGGTTTCAGAAAAAAAGATTCCAAAAGTACAGTTACTAAAAAACTACTATTATTTTATAGTTTTTTTTTTATTAAACCAAATCCGCAATAGTTTTTTAAGGTTAATTCTGAAATTTGGTCAATAAAAATTAAATAGTCTTAAATTTATAAAGTTTTTTACTTCTCCTGTAAAAAAGTATAATGTGTAGTTACGGCCTTTTGCTGCCGTTATATAAATCTTTTAAAAATGTTTATATCGAGTTACAATTGAACACAACAAATATTTATATGTATAGACTCTATGCCACTAAATTTTTGGATTATCATTCCATAATAGGTCATATCTCCCATATAGCGTCCATTTCTCAAAAAGTGTTTCTGCACATATACTGGGTGTAAGGTAATGTATGGTCGGGCTTGACCCGAATACATGAAAAAAGTGGATCATGCCACCAAAAAGTCTTGTCATAGTAATTTTCTAAAGATAAGATAAGAAGGGTTGTACACTTCCACTCGGAGACCCTGTGGTCCATTGTGATTCCCTTCAGTAGAAAAAAGAAAAAGAGTAGAAAGATAGAGTAGAGTAATTTTTAAAATTTATCAAATATTTTTCGTAGTATTTTGCAGTAGCCTAATAAATAAATATGTATAGGTATGTATGTATATTTAAAGTGAATAGGTGTGAGTGTTTTTAAGTATCGGTAGCTGTGTGTAAATATATTTTCGTATGTTTGTATTTGTATCTTTAGGGCTTGCGTGTTAACGTGTTAAAATACCTGTTTTTTGTCTCCATTTAAAAAGAAGAAAACTTTATTCAACTAAAACAACATTCATTACATACATATACAATTTTAAGATGAAAAGGAAATTACAGAAAATAATCATGTGTTTTATTAATACACTTATACAATCATATTAACTTAATCTAACAAATAAATACTTTCAAATTTATAACTTTAATGAGATTTATAAACGGATTGCAATTGATATAAAACTAATTTTAGTTTATTTTAGAAAATTAAAAGAGTTTTAAATTTATATAAAAACTTTTAAGAAATTTAAAGTGTTATTGAAATGTTGTTATTTTTAACAAAATAAAGAAAGTTTAATTATTGTATAAATATATTAAATTATTTATAAAATGAAAACAATTTTTTTTTATTTCAATTGATGAACACAGTGAATGTTTTTGATACAAATAAGTAATTTAACAAATAAGAAACTTTAAACAATTTCTTAATATCCCCTGCTCTCAATGACACAAAATTAATTTAAACATGTTTTTTATTTTTTGACAAAAGCGGAAACAATTACTCCACTCTAATTTATAACACACTAATAAATAATTGTTTTTTCCTGATTCTGCGGTTGACATTACAAACTGTGTCACAACACTAGGGAACTGGCCTAAGCCAAGACCATTAAAGTGAAGGGTCAAAATACTTGATTAATAAAACAAATTTTGATTTGGTCTCACAAAACCATCAAACCATCCAACTAATATCAACGAAGCATGACTCATTTAATGATGAACACAATTTAAATAAACTAAACAATAATAAAAACCAAATAGTAATAAAGAAAAAAAAAACACAGTTTGGGTGATAATTTAAGTCACATTGTTTTAATTAAAAACACACTTTATTAATTCAATTTCGGAAATTTATATGTTCATTAAAAAAGAAAACCAAATTGAAAATCATAAAACCGTGTGACCCTTGACACATTTAGTTCATAGTACATTTTTAAATTAAATTCATTTCAAAACGCTCGCTAGTTGATATTTTGTAATGTCATAATTTAAAAAAACCTAACGGAGATCATTAGTAAGTTGGATTTTTTGTTATGGACAGAGATTTAACTAACTTTATTTAAAATTTAATTTATTGCAGTAAAAACTAGTGCTTAACAATTGTAAATTGTAGAATATGTTTAAAGCAAACGAGCACCCACCTTTTTTCATTGTAATCGTCTTATAATTTGTTTGCCTGTTTATGGAGCGGAATTATGTCTTTTTATTGTTTGTTTCATAAAAACCAATTAATAAATTTTCGAAAATGATCTGAACAAATCTCTAATGAGGGTCAAATAGCATTAACAACTACTATACTCTTACACACTCTCGCTCAAGCACTTCTAATAAGTGCTACATTTATATATGGGATAGAAGGCATCAACACGCATGTATAAATGGCCAGGACCTTAAAGGTGGATTTCTTTACTGAGTAATAGATTTCAAATGAAATGGTTTAGGTCAACTGGTATTGCTGGCTAAACCTTGAAGATATTTTAATAAAATTTTGTATGGAAAGACCCAAGCATGAATGTTATTGAAATTGGGTTTAATCAGTTCATTATTTCACCTAGTTTCCATACAAATGTCCTCTCCAAAATAGGACTTTATCAGTCAGAAATCTTTGATACTAAATTTATACAAATTTATATAAAACCCAATCACACCAAACAATTTTATGTAGATCGATCAATAACTGAACACAGTTCCGAAAATCACTTTGACTGCCGTAAATCTCTTAAAAATGTTGGCATTCAAATAAAATTCAACACAAATAAGTTTCATATGTATATAAAAAAGTTATTCCACCCAATTTTATAACGATCTGTCTATAATTAGTCATAGCTCCCATATAAGACCATATTCCGAAAATCATTTTAAAATGCATAAATCTTTTGCAAGTATTGATATCGATATAAAATTGAATGCAAGTAATTTGTAAATGTACAGAAATCATGTTACAAAATTTTATGATAATCGTTTCATAAAACAATAGTTCATAACTCTCATATAGCGTCTCACATTTTGGTTCATAACTCTGGTCGTATTGTACCGATTTTGCTGACTTTCAATTCTAAAATGCTTAAGACAATGACAGACAACTGACAGGCCGACAGACATAACGCACTCTAAATACAAAAGGGTCACAACTCAAAATACTAACATTTTCAGAAGAGACAAAAAAGTTCATTGTGCACAAGCAACACTTCACATAAAAATAGACATAACTCTATTTTTCCAATTAAAGAAGATAGTGATGTGAAAGACATTTTTGCAGTAGTTAGAGATGTGTCCTCTGAATAAAGTCAGTCTTGAAAAATTTTGATTTGCGACCCTTTTGCATTTAGGGTGCGATATCTCAATCGACTTAAAATTGCATAAGCATCATACAATTTATGAATCAGCTGAATATTTCTCAATGCTACACAAAGAAGGACAAACCAATTTATAGCCTCATTCACCATGGTGGATGTACTCGTATAATTAAATCAATTGTCGTTAAGCCGTGCACATTGGGGCAAAATTTAATATTTTTTGAAATTGATATGACATTTTTAAACGACTGGTCCGATCGAGATAAAACTTAACATGGTTGTAGCCAAGCAGTATTCGTGTATAAGTCTTTAAAATGGACTACACAATTCTTCCAAGCATGGTGCTGTGAAGTCTCAAAATATGATACCTTTTACAAATAATCTGTTTTCTTCAAAACATGCTTGCGTGTGATATTTAACAATTATGATTTTCGAGTTTAACGCATTTGAAAAGTTTCAAAAATATGAAATTTAAAAATTTTGCCAAACCCTGGTCCGTTCTTTATTATTTGTATTTTTTTTTTTACAAATTTTCCTCAAATTAGTTTTGTTAATTCAATAATACATTTGTTACGTTATTCAACTTGTTCCACCTTCACACCGGCCCAACTACTCTCAGCGGTTGATTTGCTCTGGGGTGTGTTCTCAGCATTAATTGGTACCGAGAATAAAAACAAAATACTTGAAATCACATAAACAAACAAACCAAACTAATATCTCATCACAAAGGAACAATTATCCGAATAGGGAGCTGGATGTTGAAGTGCAATCGCCCTTTTTATCCCAACTTTGGCCGCAATATATCCTTATTAAAAATTTATGTTATTTACGGACCCCTATATCCGCCTTCTACGCCCTATCTGTCGTCAACAATCCTCAAAATTTTCAAACAAAAGTTTCATTGCATTAGGTTAATAAAGATTTTATTATAAAAATTATGCATTTTAAAGAAACAAATGGATCTAAGGAATCCTTTCGATTAAAGAGTTTTTGTTTAAGTTACTTTAGTTACCTAGGCAAATTGTTTCTTTTGACCTGAATTTTAAACACAGATTTTAAAAATCGCAAAGGCCAAACTTATAGATTTTTAAAAGTCTTGGGAACAACTGATTCGCAAATTTTAGAGTCATTGAGACATTATTGCGAATAGTAGCTACATATATATAACAGGGTCTTATTTAGTTCTGTAAGGACGGACATATACATATTAACATTTACGATATCTTCAAGATACCATTTTGTGTAGCCTTTCATGTATTTGTAATAACTACACTCTTTGCAATATCTGATTATAAATCAGAGCCAACAAACAACAAGTAAGAAAGTATAATCGGTCAGGCCCGACCATATAATAACCTACACTCAATATATGTGCAAAAACAATTTTTTAGAAATTGGCGCTATATGGAGCAATGAACCGATCATTCAACAAAAAAAAAATAAATATTTTGTGCTTTTGAAAGATTTATTTAGGTGAAGTTAATTTTGGAGGGGGTCTTATGGCAGCTTTGACTAATTATGGAGCAACCGTTTCCGCTTATATGAACCTTATTTGCTTTGAATTTTATTTTATTTGGATACCAAAATTTTTTACAGAAATAGTTATGTTTTTTAATCCGCACAAAATTTCTTACAACTTATTTGTGGCGAAATTTGTTTGGATACGTGCATAAATCAAAGATTTCTGACCCATTAACCCCTATTTCGGTAGGACAACCGTCATTGGGCCGAACAAAATTCTCATGCTAAATTTTATCGAAATATCTTCAAAATTGCGAACTGTACTCTGCGCACAAGATTTACATGGACAGCCAACCATTTAATCGACTCAATTAGTGAGTCTGAGTCGATCGGTATTCTTTAATGTATTTAAGGTATATGTAGTAATTTTTTGGTGACTTACAAACATCATCACAAATCCCATATAACGTCCCTACTCTGGTGGTGTAGAGTATAATTAACAGACAAACAAACATTTGATTAAGGAGTGATATAGTAGACGAGATTTTAAAACTATTAATCCCCCTCTCAACTTGAAACTACATCAACAACAATCAAATAACCGTCAAAGCTACAAACAAGCTCGAACGTAAAAACATCATGAAGGGAAGAAATCAAAAAAGCAACAAAAACTAAAGAAGAACCGACTCTGAACGGCAATGAATGGTTTAACAAAACGTAAGCGACAGCGACAACATTGCGTGATTAACAAATGCCATTAAATAAAAAATCTAAAAAAAAAGAATTTTGAGTTTTTAATTCTTTCAATTCGTTTGTATCTTTTCGTTAAATTTTGTTTCTCTTTTGAAATGTTTTGATGATGTTGTTGATGAAATGACATGACGTGACGTGACGCAAAAATATGTTGGATTTTGAGAATAGTTTAGGGTTTTTTTTTCATTATTCACAATTATTTGATTTAGGAAACGAGAAAAAAAGATGAAAGAAATATGTATTTATGAATGAAATCACGTACGGAAAATAAAGCTCGGATATATAAACATAGAAATCATGAATTCAAAAGTATTTGAACAAAAAAAAAAAGTTTCTAAAGATATTGAAGCTTTGGCAACGCCTTTAAATGCCATAATCATGCTACAAATTAATGAATGAATGTATGAAAGAATGTATAAAAATGCATGAATTGTAAGATTTTAAAAAGAAATTAAACTAACAACAAAATCAAAAAATAGCGGAACTTTGGCTGAACACTTAAATGCCATCTATCAAAATAATTAATAATATTATTCACACGAGTATGAATAATTCCCAATAGTACGACAGCCGTTTGAAAAGTAACATTATAATTTTAAAAATTATTTGTCAAGAGTAAAATTTATTCTCTTCTTGCAGTGTTACGTATTATTCAAGAAAAAAATATACTAGTTTTCAAAACAATAAAGTAGGTATTAATACCCTACTCCGCCATAGTGGATAGGGTATATTGGTTTTGTGCTGATGTTTCTAACGCCAGGAAATATTGGTCCAACACCGATCGGCTCAGAATCACTTTCTGAGTCGATTTAACGATGCCCGTCCGTCCGTCTGGCTGGCTGTCCATGTAAAGCTTGTGCGCAGAGTACAGGTCGCAATTTTAAAGATATTTCGATAAAATTTATTCCGAGATATTTTTTCGGCCCAAGGACAAATGAGATTGAAACTGGTGTAAATCGGTTCATTATTTCACCTGGCTCCCATACAAATGTTCTCCCGAAATTGAGGTTTATCGATCATAAATGTATGAATTATGCAAGTATCCAAACAAATTTCACCACAAATGAGTAGTAAATGAATGATTTTGTGACGATCGGTGTATAATTACTCGTAGCTCCCATATAAGGCCCACTTCCAAAAATCACTTTAAAGAGCATAACTCACTTAAAAATGTTGGTATCCAACTTTAATAATATTTTAATTTAATTAATAATTAGTTTCTCAATCCTTAACCACTATCACCCAAAACAACAAGATCCGGAAATGGACTCCACGCATTGTCAAATCCTTGATTTGCGACCGAATTCCGTAACACGTTGTACTTACACTGTAAAATGTGTAGTTTGAACGTTTTCCATGCTGGTACACATATTATTTTTCGTGTAATGTAGGCGCATACATTATAATGATTGTGCCATCCACGCAACAACAAATACAAGGGAATCCACCCATCATAAAAAACTTTTCAGCAATACCATTGACGTCATCGGGCTACCACAAAATAAAACGTCTATTATCAGCCATGTCACAGAACTCAATTCCGATCGAATGTGTTTTTGATTCCGTAAATTGAGTCTTTAAAAAACGAAAAACGATTTTTTTTTAGCGGAATGAAACCATTTTAGATTTCTAAAGTAGAATTGTTATATTTTATAATTTTATACTACTAATTTATAATAACAATTAAATAATTAATTTTATTATTTCATTGTTTTTTTTAGTTCTCTCATTGATACTTCTATTAAATTTTAAAAATTTCAAAGTTGATAGGATAGGATAGGGTTGTACACTATGTGCACTTCCACTCAGAGACCCTGTGGTCCATTGTGATTAACTTCAGTAGAAAAAAGAATAGAAGGATAGATTTAAAGTGAAAGAAGAACCGAAAACCGCCTGTTAAGGGGAGAAAGAAGGAAAGAAAGAAATATTCCCGTACGGATTTGGAGTCGACGTAGAATGTCCCTTAAATAGCCACCCAATTCCCTACAGAAATCCTGTGTGTTATTATCCCATTATTATCCGGTTATCACTCCTACCAGAATCCTGAGACTATACCTTTAGTTTAGTTTTGGCCATAAGGCCCTGGACACTTTGCAATCCAACCTACTACCTACCCCAGGTTCAAAGTTGATGTGAGCAACAAAAAAACTTTTGTCAGAAAATTACAAAAATTAAAAATATTTACACAGCACTGGAATCGATCAGAATGTAGATAACGCAAAGTAAAAACGATCGATTTGCAAATACGGAATTGAAACCATTCCGATCGAATTATGTGACATGCCTGTATAACGTCGACAACTTCATGGATGTTCCTACAAACTGTTAATTTTGCAACTACATACATGCAACCACAGTAGCAGTAGATTTTCAGCTGACAAAATTTGTCTGCGCTGTGTATTGTGCTCTAATTTTTCTCTATATATATATTTCTATTTTATATTTCTCCAACTATATTTAAAATTAAATCAATTTGGATTTGATTTAAACGGAAGCACTTTTTAAAATTAAAGTTTTTTAGTCCCGAAAAAAATAATTCGGTATCTACAATCGTCGAACAAAAACTCATGGCTTAAAAATTCTGAAAACTAGTTATAACAATATGAATTTGTAAAGCGATCTTTTTGACAAACTTATTAAAATTTGCTTTGCAAAAATATAATTTACCGTTTTTGTGAAACGAAACAATATAATTATTTCCAAAATCTTTGGAAATTACTCTTTTCAATATCAACTTTGCACTATGCACAAATGAAATTGAAAAGAAAATATGAAAGTTTCAAAAACTTTGCAAACTACACTTATCAATTTCAACTTATAACTTATCAAATTGTATTATACTGAGTAAGTTAAACTTTAGCAAATTGACAAGAATTGCATAAGTGCAAAGTGAAAAGTTGATGAGTTGTTTTGTGGAATAAAGCCCAGGTTTCTGCAAATTATCAAATTATTCATGTTTAATTTAAGATTCTTAATTTCGGAAAAGCTTGCTATAATCTATTGTAGCTAGTTGCATATATTTCGAAACAACTTTTAAGAATAACCCCTTGAAACAAATTATGAATGAATTTTGGTGATTATTTTCAATACAATTTAAAATTTTTAAGCTTAAAGGGGGCTTATTGTAGGCGCGGCATATTAAGGTCAAAAACTTGTAAAGCCCGCATAAAAGCAACAATAAAAACAACAACTAGTGTCGGCAAAATTTCAATGCTCTTAATACAAAAAAGCAGTAAATGTTGTGTTAAGCCACAATTAGGTGAGCTTTCAAGTTTGTTTTATATTTTTTTTTTCTTATTATAAATGTTGTTGTTGCTGTTCCTGTTGTCGTATTTTTGAAGCCTTAAACACTGAACAGGCTTGACCGTTTCACTAATTTGATTTCTGGTTGTAGTTTAAAGCTAAAAAAAAAACAACAACAGCAATAATAATGTCTTAAGGATTTATTAAAAGCTAAGCAGGATGTATGTTAAAGTTAAATTATGATTTGGGTGCTTTCAGTCAAATGATTTCTGCTTAAATGAGGGAGCGTTTAAATATTTACTGCGGCGAAAAGAAGGGCAAAAACTTAACTGTGTATGCTTAAATTTTAAAGTGACTGACTGACGCCACACGACAATATGTTAACATTATAAATGACAGAAAACAATAACAGAAAAACAATCTAGAGCTTAAGCCTGAAACACAATATTTAAGAAGATTTGTTTTATGAAGTTTTAACACAAATATAGTGTGAATTTATGTTTTGTGAAGTGAAAATAAATTTATAATTATAATTAATTAACAGGATGCCTTAATAAACTAGATTAACTCCTTAACTCCTGAAGTAGAGAATAAGTTTTCATCCTGTGGCATTTATACGATATTCTTAAAATATATGAAAAATTATTGTAGTTACATACATACATATGTACTCGTATATTGTAACAAAGTTTTGTACAATTAATTGATACTATAGTTTATAAATTGAATAACTTGTGTTCCCAATACCTAAATGTTATTCCATATATTTTTGTTGAAATTATAGATATTAACATAATTTTAATACGAAAAAAATTTGGGAACTATTCGCCATAAATCCAATAAATTAAAGATTTCCAGAAAATAGCATATCTGTTTATGATGGTACGCTTTAAAATAAATAGGAAACATTCAGAGTATATTCGTTTAATTTTCTAACAATGGTGAAAGATGCCTGTCAAAATTCACTTTAAACTCCACAAATCAGCTTGAAGTGGTTTCTTTTAAAATGTTAACTTCATTGAAGCTGTATATTACAACTGTTCGAACCATTAGGATCAGGAGTGATACCTTGCTAGTATTCGTCAGAAATGAAATCGTCTTTACGAAAAATTAGCACATCAAACTGTAAACAGTTTTTTCCAACTGTTGTCGTGGAAGGAAGGGTTGGAGCATTTGAAGAAAATGGGAACTTTATAATCGATATCGACATAAATGCATTTTGGTTTTAAATGATCTCTTGGAAAATTCCTTTAGCTTTTAGCAATATAGAAGTTATAGAAGGAAATCCGGGAAATTTAGTTGTTTTATGAGCTGTTTACCTGTTTACTCATATGAAGCTGTCTAATTTTATCTGTTTGTTGTCGCAAATGCAGTTAAATTTAAGCCAATTAAAATATGGCATCATCCGGATTTCGAAGGGACCTCAGTATGTCTGGATATATTGTATATATACATATATATATTTTAGATATAGTGATATAGTGAGTATAGATATACGAGTACGAGGAATGCTCATACCCTCTAAATCCCTAATGCCATCATAGTTAGGACACTACGTCAGTACGTGTACTGTGTCCTCAGGTCCCCTTCCACAGGGTCTTAAGGGAGCCACATCCTGCCATCAAGAAGCTCAAACTTAGGCCGAAACAAAAATCTGAACGTTCCTGTACGAAAGTTAAGTCACGTATAAAACAATACGTCATCTAATAGTGTCTTGTTTAACCTACTATTAGATACAGAAAGCTAATCATGCTCTACAGAAGGTAGTCCCTTCTTGATTTTAAAAGCAATAGCACGTCGTATTACGTTAGGCTTTGACACGACAAGACCTTGTTTCTGCCAACAACAGACATTACAGTTTCATACCATACTGAAGCACCATTCGTATGAGCAAATAGGGAATAGTTCCTCATATATGGTACGAACAACACTCCTTATAGTGAGTAGAGGGATTTATTTTGTTTTAATAAAATTTAACTTAGCAAACTTATAAGGAAGGATATATAACTCTTTTTAACTACATCTTGCCACATATACTATAAATACTTTTATCAAAGAGAGAACATAGTAAGTGCAGTTTGCAGTGCAATTCAATATTTTTTCTGCAACATATAATTACCATGGATTTCCTCAGGAATCCACGTTGCATGCTTAATTGTCATTTCGATTGAAATATTACCTTAATAGATGATAGACAATTTGTAGCAGTCTCCAGGTTGGCTCGATTATGTTATATTCATTATCCATTATCCCATACGGAATGCATTGTTCTTAGTCGATTATGCATAGAAGGAAGACAATTCATGATATTTACGTATACAATTTTTCTTTGGTAGATTTTACCTATTATTATTTAGTTATTTAGTAAACAACTAAACAACCCTCGTTACGTTTAAAATTCTTAAACTAAAACATTATCTCTATTAAAAATTCACTTTAAACTTTAATTATATGTATCGCTTTTCTCATCTCCACTTCTTTCCCTTTACTTTTAAAGATAATAAATCTTTTAATTTGTTGCTGTTTAAAAAAGTGTCACACATTAAAACAAAAACAAGAAGTAAGAAAGAATAGTCGGTCAAGCCCGACCATATAATACCCTACACCCAGTATATATAAAAAACAGTCTTTCAGAAATGGGCGCTATGTGGGAGATATTACCTATTATGGACCGATCATCCAAAAATTTAGTGCCATGACTTACGTGAATATAAATATTATGCGTGTTAAACTTTATCTCGATATAAAAACTTTTAAAAGATTTATGGAGGTTAAAGTGAATTACGGAGAGGGTCTTATATGGGAGTTTTGACTAAATATGAACCGACCATTATAAAATTAGTTGTCATCATTTCTGTACATTTGAAGCTTATTTTTGTTAAATTTCATTCGGATAACAACATTTTAAAGAGATTTATGGCCGTTAAAGTGATTTTCGGAAGTGGACCTTGGAGCTACGATTAATTATGGACCGATCTTCACAAAATTTGTAGATATGATTTAGCTTCATTTATTATTTGTGAAGAAATTTGTTTCGATACTTTCATAATTCAAACATTTATGATCGTTAAACTCCTATTTCGGGAGGAAATTTGTATGGGGCCAGGTAAAATAATGGACCGATTTTCACCAGTTTCAATGCCATCCGTCCTTGGGCCGAAAAATATCACGTACCAAATTTTATTGAAATATCTTCAAAATTGCGGCCTGTACTCTGCGCAAAAATTTACATGGACAGCCAGCCAGCCAGCCAGACGGACGGACGGACGACTCAGGGAGTGATTCTGAGTCGTTCGGTGTACTTTAAGGTGAGTGTTAGACCAATATTATTGGGCGTTACAAACATCAGCACAAATCCGATATACCCTCCCCACTATTGTGGTGCACGGTATAAAAACCGAAATGAAAATAATTCCTTCAAAAAGCCACTTTAAAGAAAAACAACTTTTTTCTTTCATTTCATTGTTAACAAACACCAGCTTCATAAATTATACACTGAACCAATTTACGCAAATTAAGAACTTCCGCTTTGACGCCTTTTTTATCTACAGTTAGGAGAGAGAGAAGACAGAAGGAACAAAAAATAAAGCGCTACAACAAAACAAGGCTAATTTACATAAACAAACATTTGTACAGAATACAAACAAACATTAACACCCAACACTTACAAATGCAGCAACAGCAACATTAACAACAACACAAACTGATACATTAACAATCCACTTAAAGTCGTAGGAAAAAAAATACAACAACTCAGCATCAAACAAGAAAAGAATTAAAAGAACCATTATAATGATATAAAAGTGAGTTTAAAATCTAACGTACTTACACGTACGAATATTTCCAACATTTTTTCCTGCTCGGGTTTAAAACTGGGCGCTGAAATGTGTATGTTTTGTAAATTGTACCAACGAAATAGAGAATTTGTACATTTCCTCCTTTACAGCAGGGTAACAAAGCTGTATAATTGTACCAAAAGAAGTGTAAAACTTTTACCCCGTTTTTCATCCCTGGTACCAAAATTAACTACATATGTACTTATACACTGACAACATTAACAAAATCTGCCCAATTACGACACCTTTTTTATAAAAGCTTAACATAAAAAAGAATCCTTGCCAAAAAAAAAAACAACAACGAACCCATCATCAAACATCCCAAGGGAGGCAGCCAGCAAAAAACTCTAATTCATCATCAGCTTTTCATACAAATTCAGGTTATTGGCTGAACGAAAAAAAAAATCCAAGAAGGGGGTTAAGAACTGTAAGTTGTTGTTATTGTAAGTAAAAACTGGTAATAGCAAGAGTGTTAGTAAGCAATGTAATGTACTCGTATGCCATCATCATCATCATACAGCAAGCAGCCTTTTAAACAGCTTTAGTCGTTTGGCAAAATGTTGGTGGCAAAGTATTTTTGTGCATTTGTATGCACGAAGTATCATTTGTGGGCAATTAGCAAACAAGTGTGAAATTCCTTTTGGGTGAGTGAGGAATGGAAATAATAGGCAACAACAGCAGGAATATAAAGAGAATTAAGGGAATAAAATCACTTAAAAAAAGTTTTGAAGGACTTTCTAATAGTACTTAAGGGTTGTTGGCAACAACAATTGCCAACATTAAAGAGGGTGGTAATTGCTAAAAACGAAAATTAGATTTCAAAAGACAGAGAGAGAGAGAGATAGATGATTGAAAATAATTACAGAGGTCAGGCAGATGCTTAAGAAGAATTTAGCTTAAACATGTCATGTTCAGAATTTAAATAAATGTCAGTTTTAAGGCGAAATTTCGAAAAACTTTGTTTTTGCTATGAGAAATATTTCATTTTTGGGGTTTTGAAATTTGTTTCAGTGGAGCTTCAAGAAATGTAAAACTTTATTTTAAATTTTGCCACGCTTTAAAAATTCTTTCTTTTTCTGTTTTATATTATTGCACCGCAATTTAAAGTCTGTTGAATATATTCTTGTTTAAGGTTTGACAGTAGCTAGATTTTACTCTTTAACCCCATGTCCTGACAAGTCATCGTTTACCTTCATTGCCTTATTTTTTAAAATTGCTAACTGTTTTTGTGTGAATTTGATAGCAGATATAATTATGACAGAAAAAATGTTCTGATAACTTGTTCTAACAAGAACTTAACATCTACAAGAGTTTTCCACACAAGACAAAATCATGTGCGAACAAGAATTTGTTAGCTAAGCCATTGTTCTTCTATATGAGGGAAAAGTAAAGATTGTTTATGTTTGTGTAAAAATGTAATTTGATGGCAGACATAATTGTGCGATCAAATGTTCTGCCAACAAGAGTTGTCCACACGGAACAAAATTTATTTGCAAACAAGACATTTTTCATTGCTCGCCAGAACGTGTCGTAAAGATGCTTGAATTCAATGAAAATTCCAAACTTTTCAAACACGTTAGACACCGCTAACTCAGTACGAAATAAGAAATGGTGATTTACACTACTAACGTAATTATTTTGTTATGTTGGACATAATACATAATTAAATTGAAATGTGTGCTGAGGCCGAGTTTTGATTTTAACTATTTGCGTAGAAATTCATCTTTTTTTTTTAGAAAAGTTCAAAGACTAGTTCTTCTCCTGAAGAGTAGATATTAATCAAAACTATCTATAAATTATAGGTATAGGAAGAAAACTGAAGGTTTTAATTTAACTGTTTCTGAGAAAGCGAACTGCGAAAGTTTCAACCGTAATGGAGTTCTAAAATTCGAAAACTTTTATGGTTCTATAAATTATAATTAAGAAATTTCAAATAAATTTCAATAAAAACTTTAAACACTGCGTACCTACTTATGTATGTATGTTTGTATGTATATAATGTACTAAAAAGTTGTGTTTTTTCAACTCAAATCAGAATTGCAACTTGTAGTCAAACTCGCACAAATAACTTTATACCTATTTCTTAAAACAACAAATGTAGGTACATATTCATAAAAACAAATATTTAAACCATCCCCGACACCCCTTTACATAACTTAACACTCTTAAAACAACATTATGTACATACATACGTATTAGTAAAAGTAGAAAAAAAGCCGGAGAACTTCATCATTATCAAAACCATCATTATTTAACTGGCGTCAATTTACTGTTTAAATGTCAAACAAAAAAGTGTTAAAAGCCGAAAAAATAACAAAAGAAAATTATAAATGTGCACAAAATACCACGAGAAAGAGAAGCAGTACCTTCTCAAACACGAAATCCTACAAAGATGAAAAAATCAGTAATTGCAAAAAAAAAAAAACAGTAACAAAAAAATCCCTCGCTACTTACTTAAATGGAAGAGTGAAATAGCACGAATAAAATGTTGTATCTAGGTATAAAATATTGTAAACAAAATTTGAAAATGAAAGAAACAAATCTTAAGTGGGTTGTATAGAATGGATGCTTTGCGCATTTGTTAAAATAGCAACAACGAAAGAAAACTCGTTTAACCAGATGTTTTAAATGTGTGAAAAATTCAAAATGGGGCGGAGTTTCACAAAGAAATACAACAATAAACAGACAGATGATGCTGCAAATAAAACTGTAATCTAAAGGAAATCACAGAGATGAGAGAGATTTGATTCAAGTTACAACATGGTAGTGGTGTATAATTATAAACACCACATTTAAAGTTAATTCAACTTAAGTGGTGGAAATTGTGTCTGAAGAGTAACAGGAAAATTGAGGTGAAATTTATTAAATGTTATGTTAAGGGGAAATGAAATTTGTGTTGCTATAATTTTGTTGTGTTGAATTTGTTTTATGCCAATTTCACCTTATTCAAGATGGCTGTAGTTTGAGTTGATTTATTTAAATTGTTGTATCTGTGTATGTACATACATATATATGTAGTTACATATATTATTGTATAGAAATTTGTAAGTAATAAAGTAAAGTTAAAATTTCATTTTACGGTTTTAGAATTATAATGAGCGATTTAGTTTATTAGGTTAGTCTCTGTGTGTATGTGTTATCAAATGTGTAATTAATAATTTAATTTGGGTTTTGACGTTTGACCTTTGAGCTGACCTTTGTTTATACTATTGTGATGTATGATTATGAATGAAGATTTATTATAATATAGGTAATTTAGTTTTCTGAATTTTTTAATACAATACGTACCACACATTTAAATAAATTAATTTGTATTTAAATACATAGTTGAATTATGGCACTTTTTTAATGAAACGATTTATTAAGAAGTTGATTATTTTTCGTAGATACACAGCAAAAACTTTACATACTTGACATAACATACTGACTTCCAGAATTCATTATTTCGTAGCCATATTTGCCACTTTTTGTATTACTAATTATATATTAAAAAATTTTTTTATATGTTCCTACATACATTTCTTAAAAAGGTCATAATTTAAAAAAATAAATAGATTTAAAAGTTATTATACGATTATAAATCATTATTAGTATCATTTTGCAATAAGTTTCCTTAGTATTTGTTGTTTGTTTATTTATTTTATAACATTTTGTTGCAAGCAACCTACAACTACATATATACCTATTTTTATCAAACTTTTAAGTATAAAAATAAGTTATTAATTTTTTGGTTGAAAATGGCAAAATTAGAATGGATTACTTGTGAGACATTTTGAACAAAAATAAGTAATATTTTTAATAGATTTGTAAGTAGTCTGGTCGACAATTTTCTATTACTTTTTAACTTAATTTGTAAGTGCAGTTTTTGAGAAATTATAAAGGTCACAGCATAAACTTATGTACATTACTATTTTATAATTAAACTCAACTACTTTTACGTTGACATTTTAACTCGTTATTATATAATTAGGTAGTTAAATACATAAGTTATTACTATATACTTTTCTCAATTTTGTAAGTTAAAGAAAAAGTAAAACAGTTTATCTTACATGTATGTGAAACGAACAAAAAACTAATATTATTTATTAAAATAAATAAATCATGTTTTTAATTTTGCCTCTTAAAAATGTATAAAGAATTAATTAGTGTTTCATAACTATAAATTAACTGAAATTAAAATAACTTAAAATACCAATATTCACAAAACAATTTACATTTTGATATTTTGTTAGGCCTCATACTATTCTCCAGGTTTATTTTTTAATATTCAGATATACATAGATCTCCAAGCATCGATAACAGATTCTTTATGTATGTATGTATAAATTCGACGCCTTAATATTCTTCAAAGGTTGTCAATGGGGTTCTAATCTTGAGATCTTTGCTGGGCATTAAAATAGGTACCTATGTACATTAATTTTTTTGTTGAAAACTAAATTGTTTTTCGTTACTAATTTTTGAAACTGGCACTAATTTCTCAGCTAGTCATTAATAATCTGACCAGCAATCTTTGCTGGAGTTGCTGGAATTCTGCGATTGTCCCGTTGAGAAAGATTTTTTTCGGGTCGCCATTTTTATTTTTACCATAAACATCCGCGTTATTTGCAAAATTTGTTACTACAACATGTGACCGGTTTATTGTTTTGGCAATTGCTCAAAAATTTAAATCACTTTTTATGCAAAACACGCGGCATTTTAAAGCAAATTTTTTAAAATGGCATAATAAGAAAAAATAACAGTATACTTTTGATAACCTAGTACACTTATTGGTTTATCATAAAATGTAATTATAGTTTTGACAGAGTAACAAAATATATTTTTTATTTTCTGATTTCTCTTTCAATTTAATGAAAGTTGATTAAAAAACAAGGAACCATACTCTTAAAAAATGTTACACGTTTTATAAAACTGTTTGTAACTTTACAACAAATAGCAAACGTCAAGTCTAATTATAGTAATGCCATACAGCGTATTTCATTGCCACTTTTTCAACAAACAAATTTATTTTATTCATAAGATGCTGGAAAACCGAAGGATTTCCCAATAGAACCAGATTATTTTCGTTTCGTCGGACTAAAGCCAATTTTTCCGGTGTTGATGTTTTTTAGCAAAATAAGCGACTAGTAACATACATACATATACACATAAATAATTTTGAAAATTGATTTCTTTTACTTTTACGTTGTTACCTTTGTTTTAGTGCAATCTACATATAAAAAATCACACAACTTACAAATATTGTATAATTAGTAATATTTTATATACCTTTTCCTATGACAAATAATTTGAAATCTATAAAATAAAAAATTTTTCCTGAAGATGCTACACAAAGACGTAGCGAAACATTAAAAATACAAAAAAAATTATTAAAAAAGACCTTAAGCTTGAAAAAGTACTACAATATTGAAAAAAATTAAGTACTTTGCAAGACTGTACAAGAGGTTATTTACTTTTTTCTGGGCTACAGAAAATTAGAAAGAAATATAAGCGAACAGAGTTCTACTATATTTCTGTTGAAATTAAATTCAATAATGTCTTAAAAACAAAACTGAAAATATCGTTCTTAATAGTTTTTCTCGAGCAAATTAACATTTTTCATAAAAATAAGATCCTCAGCAGTTTGACAGTAAGAATTAACAAAGTTATTCAGCCCAATCATGGATAAAAATTCCGCCGGATTTTTTTTTCCTTTTCTCATTTTTCCTATGCAAATTCATTGTTAAAAAAATAAGAAGGAAACAAACTCCCACGGATTTATCGATAATTGATTTATTAAATCTTTTAAATGAATCAACTATAAAGATTTATTACATATGTATATAAACAAAAACAAAAAAAAAAACAAACATCCGTTTCCCACTATTTGAAAATCCATTTTAAACGTCTGCACGCACACATTGTACAATGAAAAAAATTCACCACACTTTACATAAAAACAAAAACGCACAAATTCCCCTCTGCATTAGTGAAACAAAAAATATTGTAATAAAACGTAATAGACAGCCATTGTAAGAATATACCTACATATAAAAAAAACATAAGAAATTCTTATAAGAGAATAAAAATACCTATACAGTGACTACATACATACATACATATTTGTTTTATTACGGTTTGTTTTGTTTATTTTGGCAAGTCAAGGAAGGCATGATGTTTTTATTGCAGACTAATGAATGTCAATTGAAAACAATTACGACCAATAAATGCCCACACAAAACAATCAAACATAAACAGATATTGAACACACTTTTAACACTCATTCACTCGCTAACGTAACGTTGTCACAAAAAGAGATACAGAGAAACAAATGTACACCACTACATTAACACCTAAAGGCCACTTGTTTGCATTAACATTTTATATGCCATTGTAGTTGTTGTTTTTGTGTTGAAAAGTTAACACGAAAAAGATAGAAAATTATAAACACAAGAAGAGAGTGACTACTGGGTGTTTGTGTTCGTTTGCACGACAAGAAAGGGGAGTTTAAATAACAGTTAAAGCTGCCGAACGAGAGTGTGAGAGGGAAGGAAGATAATATAGCAGTAAATGTAGAAATATGTATATACATCCGTGAGAGCAGCCGTATCTAAATTGGCGTGCGTGTGTGTGAGTGTGTTTTTATATGAATGTGGAAATATATGATAAAAGTAACTGGCGCCACAAATTACTGGTTTTTTCAACTTCCACTATACTACAACAAAGAGGCATTTGGATTGTTTGTTTGAGTTGGCTAAAGCACCTGGTAGTCAGTATCGTTCGAACAGCATTTAAGCCAAGACGTGAATTTTATGATTTTTTCTACCTGTATGTTACAAAACGCATGAATGAATAAACGAATGATAAGTTGTAAAAAAAATCAACAACAAAACGCCAAAATTAGTGAATGAATAGGTACAAAAAATAAATAAACAAAACAAATTGACGTGATACCTATTTCAAGTGAGCGGCGGTATAAGGCCACAAAATAATTTAAATAATACCGAAAAAAAACAAGTGCCAAGTGTTTTGGTTTAGTTTAAAAAACCTGGATTTAAAAATATTTAAATATATAAATAGTGTCAAATATTATTACTACCAAAAAAATCTTAAAGATTACACTAAATTTTTTACTTCAAAGCTTTAAAAATATAAAAACAAGTGGTTATATATTAACAAAAAATCTGTTAACCCAATGACAACTATGCCTCCAGAAATGTCCACCTCGGCTACAAACCCTTCTGTAGCTTTACCCAACTCCAGAGTAACAAGCGATTCTTTAAGCGCTCTGCAAGTATCGCGTTCTCGCTTTATGATTACGGATATTTTGGCAGCTCATCAATCAAATCATGCACAGCAGCCACAAACGCAACTAAATCAACAGCAACAACATGCCGCTTTGCAGCATTACATAGCACAACAGCAGCATTTGCTGCAACAACGTCACCAGCAACATGCTGCCTCAGCGGCCGCTTCACCGCCAGCCTCTCCACCCCAGCATGCAGCAACACAACAACATCCACCGCATTTGCCCCCTCCACCACCGGCAGCTGCTGCAGCAGCATCACATCCCCACCTACCGCCTCATCATCCTTTGGCTCATTTACCACCAACAGCCCTAATGGGATTTCCTGCCGCTCATAATGGTTTCAATGCAGCTGCCGCTGCTCATTACGCGGCCATGCAACGCGACGAACGTGAACGTTTGCGTGAAATGGAAAATCATCATTCGTATCGTAATCAAGCCTCACATGAACTTGATCATGATGATCGTTCGCGGTCGCCGCCTGCCTCCATGTATACGCGTGACTCTCGGGATTTAAATGGCCAAGGAATGGCAAGTGGTAATGCCGTCGGCGCCGGCGGTGGTGGTGGTAGTAGTATAAGTGGTGATCAGGCCAGTACAATAGAGGATAGTGATAGTGATTGTGGTAAGTATGTTAGCTTTATTTTAATTGATTTGTGCTACTTAGTGGAGCACAGATTTTAGTGATTAATAATTAAAGAAAAGAAATACGGATGTTATGGAAGAACGGATATACTTTAAGTAAACTAAAGATGTAATCATTCTGGGAGTTAAAGTTAAACAGCTAAAACTACTTCTTAGTTTTTTTCAGTGTGACACGAATATCAGATATAAAGTTGAACTTGAACTAGTTATATCGTTTTTAATTTTACGCAAATAATTTCTGTATTAATAAGAAGATAATATTCAGGATGTTAAACACACACACAAACACTTTAATTGGCCGAAAATAGTGTGTGTATGTACCTACATATAAATATTTAAAAGGTATGCTAAGTTGTTATGATTAGCACAACAATTAGGCACAAAAGAAATTTTGTACCTACACGATTTTTGTTAAAGTTGGCTTTATTTAAAATAGAACTTTCATGTTTTACTCGCCATTAGAAATACGAGTATGTATTTAAATTTTGCAGACTCATAATTCATAATAAAAAATAAATATTTTTCAATGATAAAAATAAATTTCTAAAACCAAAAGCATATTTTTAAATAATAAAACAACATTTTTGATATCTGTTTCATGCTACGAATTTTAAAATATTAGGCGGCTATTTTTGTATTAAAATAGATTTTTTTTTGGTTTTTTTAGTTACGTTGAATGACTTTTAATTAAAATTTGATATAGACTGTAAAACATCAGGAGGAATATGATAAGAAATGCTTTGGAATAAATTATATTTAACAAATTTTAGAATTAAAATCGATTTATCAGTTTTTGTAGTTAGATTGTAAGACTTTATATTAAAACTTTTTGTTGTAAACATTACTGTAAACATTCATACATAAATAAATATTTAAAATTAAATTTTCAACTTTTGTAGTTAGACTGTTTGACGTTTAATCTGAATGATAATTCCTAACAGCTCATTAGAAACTTTAAAGCAATGTAGTAATTTTAGCCAATTTTTTAATAGTTTATTACCGAATGACATAATTGTTTTACTATCTGACATTTTTAAAGTTAAGTTAATTTTTAAAATAAAAAATATGTAAGATAGATTTTTAAGTGGTTTTTGTATGTATGTATATTATACATAAGTACATATGTACACATTTATATTAATTATTGATAATTGGAGATAATTGATAAGCATTATCAAGTGTTTTTCATTCACTTTTTTGTCTGAACTCTTCTACAGATGACATAACATTCAGCCTTATTATGAGTGTCGTTTTCTTTTTACGACAACGACTCCTTCGTAATAGATTAAAGATAAAATTAAATTTGTTTTTTTAATCTATTACGAAACAGTCGTTGTCGTAAAAAGAAAACAACACTCATAATAAGGCTGATTATCTTTTATTCTTTTTACAAATTTAATTTATAATTGACCAATATTCTTTTACTGTTAGCACTTCGTTACAATTTTATAAATTTATTGATCAGTCATACTATTCAACAAATATATTCTTATATATTCAGGTATATACATATTTATATCCAAGCATCTTTAACAGCTTGCCGGTGATATACAGTGGGAAGCAAAACTATCCGAATGTTTTGCATTAACGAAGGTGCTTTTGGATGCGATCATGCGGCCTATGCCAATAGCATTCTGTTCCATTAGACTGGTAGCGGTTGACTTTCGTTTCGTCCATCCAAATAACCCGTTTCCAGTCATCTGCTGTCCAATTTTTATGGGTTTTATAGAAATTAAGGCGTTGTTCACATTTCTACCGGAAAGTGCTGGCTTTTTCTTTTTAACACTGGCAACTAAATCAATTCTATTTAATGCGCGTCTAACCGTCCAGGAGCTGACATTCTTACCAATACATTTTGCAGCATTTTCTGGGTTTTGATGTCCTTATTATGTAGCAAACGTTCAATCTGTCGGGCATTACCATCAGAAAGCAGTCTTGTTCGACCACCTTGGTTATTATTGCAAGCTCCATTACGCCGTTTTTTTTATATCATTTACCGTGGACTTACTTAAAATAAATTTTTCATTAATTTTACGGCATGAATAATTATTTTGCAACAAATTTATCACATTGTTTTCAATATAAGTTGACGTTTTTCTCATTTTTAAAGATCTTTTAATTTTTTACTTAAAAAGAAAGTTAATCACTTCACAGATCACACAATAATGCACAAATTGAGCAATAAAAGCTTGATAACGAGATAGCAACAAAAAAAAAAAAAAAAAAAACAACGGATCAAATACCGTCACATATTAACAGAGCAATATCGTGATAATGTTTATTTCTTGTGCAAAAGTGTTCTAATAGTGAATGTTTTTTTAAATTTTTTTATTTTTTTGAAGCAATTTATGTGAGTTTTTGTGCTTTATAATTTAGAATAAGGTTCAATTAAATAAAAAAATACGTATATATGATAATCAGCCGTATTATGACTGTCGTTTTCTTTTTACGACAACGACTCTTTCGTAATAGATTAAAGATAAAATTTGTTGTTTCTTTAATCTATTACGAAACAGTCGTTGTCGTAAAAAGAAAACAACACTCATAATAAGGCTGAATATATTTATATTTGTATTATTTTCATTACCTTACTTCTTTAATGTAAAACATCCGGACAGTTTTGCTTCGCACTGTATGCTTTCAAGTTGTCGGGTTTCAGCATAAATTCGATAGTTTAATATTCCCCTATTGCTCTCAATGGGGTTCTGAACTGGAGAACATGCGGCCCATTTAAATACAACAATAATTTTCGAAGACAACCATCGCTTTGTTTGACAACTTACATGTATAGGTGCGTTATATTTTTAAAAAATAAAATTTTTTTGTTTACTATTTTCTAAAAATGGCAGTAATTTCTCATCTATTAGTTTTGTGTAATCAGAAGAATTAAATTTGGTGCTATGAAACGCCAAATCAAGCTCCTCTATCATCTACCAATAAAGAACTGCCTCCGAAATTTTTTTTTGAGGAATATCGAGGTTTTTTTTTCGTGGATCTCTCTAATAGCTGTTGAAACTATCTGGACCATCAAACAGGAATTTTTTTTCATCGGAAAAAATCGCCTAAAAAATATAAGTTTAAATAGTGCAAATATTAACAAAGCTTATCAACTTACCTGCTTCCAGTTAGTTTTTAAGTTTCTTTTAGCGAATTCAAGTCTACCAGTTTTGTTGCGGAATAATAGCCCTGACAGATAACAGCTTTTGTCGTGCTTGTAGATTTTTTTTCCCATACCACTTTTATTTTTCCATAATAATCCGGATTATTCGCAAAATTCGTTACTACAACATGTGACTGTTTTTTTTTATTTTTTTTTTTTGGCAATTGGCAAATTGCATAATAAGAATAAAGAATACTTTTGTTTTTCTTTGTTTATCACAAAATGTAATTATAGTTATGAAACAGTCACAAAATATTAATGCACAATTTCTCTCTTAAATTAATGAAGTGGTCTCCCAATTTTTGGGATAAAAAGAGATCATTAACCATACTCTTAAACAAGTTTAAAGGTTTTAAGAAAATGTTTGTAACTTTTCAACAAAAAGTAAACAGTGTTTGTGTCTAAATGTAGCAGAGAGGTCTGGATGAGTTACAAATTAATTATTCTAAAATCAATTTTAAAGTTACATATAGTCATGCGAAAGATAAATGTATTTGCAATCGATTTAAAATTCTTAAAGTAATATGAAAATAATATTTATTTTTAAAAGGTTATTTTTTAATAATAAACAATCGGTTTATAAATGACTGGGGTTTGAAAATGTTATAGTCAGTTATCTCAATTTTTTTTAATTTTAAATTGCTCAAGAAGCCAGTGGTGCGTGTTGGACCCATTAAATCAGCCCTTTGTCTATAACACAACGCTTAAACAAATCAATGTTGACAACTAATAGGATTAAATTAATTTAAGTTTAAACAAATTACAAGTTGTATAATCGAAAACCATAATTTAAATTAAAACCCATTTTTTCTGGTATTTATTAATTAAATACACAAAAAAACGACTCTCATTTTCTAAGCCACAACAAACAAAATCCAATTTCCGTTAAAAGAAAAAACTATATGTATATATGAGATTTTTATTTGAAACTTCAACCACCAAAACAACAATTATTAGAGGGGGGTAAAATTTAACACACTTCACCTGTCATCTTAATGGAAATATAACCAACCATGCAATCAACAGTCGTCAGTCGATAGCACATTAACACATCACCGTTATATAAATGAAAAAAATTTTAAAAATAAAACAGTTGAAAAAAGCACAAAAAAACGTACTTTCAAAAAATCTATAGAGAAAATTGTTCAAATGGAAACCAGTAGTAAGTTAAACTCAAATTAAACTGTTACAAAATTTTTAAGAAACAAAACAATATTGTAAAAAATATCTCATGTTTACTTTCAATATTTGTTTTGTTTTTCTTTTAAGAATACAAAATAAAAGTCATCATATTTTTACATTTGAAAAATAGTAGAAAAAACCCTGAATGAATATGAAAAAAAAATTAATCGAAATCCCAAGTTCATCGATAATCACACATATTTTTGGTGAGTAATTGTAACTTTTCATTCATAAGATTTTTAATATCTACAGTCATCATTGTTTTTGTTTTACACTTTTTAAAATGAGTTGTATTTTTGGTTCGGTAAATCGAAATCTTCGAAATTGTTGAATTTTCTTAAATAATTTATGTGAAGGATGTAGTTGACCACTAGTGGCATTGGTGATTTTGAACACATAGTTTGTGTTAGGTTAGGTTAATCAGTTTGTTACTTCAATGGTTGGTTTGAATCCTAAAAAGATCCCTTTATAATATCTAAAAAAAAATTGAAAGAAAAACAAGTTCAATCGTTCAAGACTAATCATGGATCTATTAAGAACGAACGACCTAAAGTATGCACTTGCTTTACATCTAGTGCAGGACATGTGCATAGAAGATTTCTTATTGTTCCTAATATGTACGTAAATCGATTCTAAAACAATTTCTTGGAAGTCGAGAACATAGCTTGTCAACTTCAGCGCTGTTTTATTAGACGAATTTGGAAGTTCCAATACCAATTATGTTATAGATTATTTTTGTTTATTAATATATGAATATATTAATATATTTAATATATTTAATTTGTCAGTTATTATTAAATTTGTTATAATTTGTTAAAAATTGTAAAATTAAGAAAGGAAAAAACCCTGACGAATGCACTCAAGGAAGTGCCGAAATATTGGATTTAAATAAACTTTAAAAAGTTTTTTATATATAAAAAAAAGACCTTAAGCTTGAAAAATTAGTAATAATTGTTTATTAATATATTTTAATGTAAGTATATTTTCGAAATGACAATCCCGTCTGTTAAAATATCTGCCTGCTACTTTATTTAACATTTTTACGCATTTATTGTACAATTACTTAACAATACCATGACTTGTGTTGGTTTACATTTCAATATGTTTTGTGTTATTGTTAAAACAAACAAAATATAAATTTCAAACAATTTGCTAACATAATTGGGTAAAATTTTTTTAATTTAGTTTTTTTTTCGGGTATTTCAATTCTTCAATGAAGTTGACTTAAGTTGTTTGTTTGTTTTTTTCGATTTTTTTATTTAAGCCGCTTAAACGATTAAAGAAGAAGTAAAAACTAAGAAAAACACAAAAGCGACTCTTAAGAAAATGTCACAAATGTCTATCAAAGAGACCATACATGTACAAATAAATTAATAAATACATACATACATACACAGCTACACACTACCACTCACTCACAGATACATTTTGAACATGTAACATGTAACAGCTTAAGTAACAGAACAAACGTCATCGACATCAACATCTCACCTTGTTTACTTTTAATTGAATTTAATTTTTCGCTTTCGAATTCTTTTTGTAAATGAGTAAGTCTTAGTTTGTATGCTTTGTTTTTTTCCTCTTCCTTTTAAGTGTGTTTTATTTGATATTCTGTAATTTTATTAAGTTTTATTTAAACACAATCGAAATAAAATATCAGTTACAATTTCATTTTGTAATATGTAGTAGAAAATTAATTAACAGGAATTTCGTTTCGTGTAGCATACACTGAAAGAAATGCAGTATGTCTTAAGAAATATGCTGATAATGTTTTTGTTATCTGCTGTTATGTCTGTTTATAATGGTTTGTGAATTGAAATACGATTTTAAATAACTAAAAGTTTCCGTTTTTTAGTCTTTTAAAATATACATATGTATTTGCATTTGTACTAATGAAATAATATGAAATTTTGGATGTTCTTGAAATCGATAATAAAATTTCTATATTTAACCCAAGGTAATGAAATTTTCAATTTAGATTAAATTTGTAATTTTAAATGTGATTTTTTTTTTAAATTTGTCTATAACCTATTTTCCTAGTTCCAACACAATGCATTGCAGAAGTAGGGGTCGTCCCCAGAGTACTGGTCCAAGAAAAAAAAAAAAAATAATAGTGCGCACGTTTTCTTGGGAGCTGGTAATAATGCTTTAGGGGTTATTATATAATTTATGAAGACTTCTGAATGTTCTTTCATTTTGTAATCTCAACTTTGGAATTATAGAACAAACATTTGAACATTTGAAAATATGGAAAAATATAAATTTTGTTATACCTTCATACATACATATATGTGTATGTACCTATTTATTAAGCATCATCATGAATATAATCGTTTTACAGAATTACAGCAACGCATAACACCTAAATGTGATCATTACTAAGAACAGTCTGTCACCTGTTCTGTGTCCTTAGCTTTCATTATGAACTAGTTCGATGAGTTTGAACTATACTTTTTTTTTTTTGGAAAAACGCGCTACATTTCCACGTTTCACTTATAAAAATCTACCAACTTTGCACACAAGAACAAAATATCGGCACAAATATTTTCATATACACCTCATATGTGGACAAAACGTTGCGATGTTTAGATTTTTTGTAACATGTTAAATTTTTCGTAATTTGTTAAATTACATTTGATGTTGTGCAAAAAAATATTCTGACAAACTTGTTTGAACAGAAAAACAAAATTGACAAGAGTTGTCCACATGAATCAAATTCATGAGTAGACATTGATGGCTAGCTAAGATACTGGATTAAGGCAAAGTGGTCGATTGCGCGTGTTTCCGCGCATTTTCTTAAACTGGGCTCGTTTAAGAAAATTGGCCTTTAATTATTTTAATTGTTTTGTAATTTTTTATTTTGTCTTCTATATATTCGAAATTTCAATGAATTAAGTTGGGAGCATTCAAAAACCGGCGAACTTTTGACTTAATGTTAATTATCAATATCAGAAACTTTATATTAAGACAAATGTTTTCAACAAATTATCGTAGTTAAAACTAAATCGAATTTTAAGTTGGCTTCAGTGGTCAAAACTCGTTTCACCTTAACAGTTTTACAAGGGAGCCTTGTGGCCCACGAGTGATTTCACCTTATTTTGGCAGAATACCATTTACAAATGGAAAGGTACGGTCACATGAAAAAGACGTAACCATAAATAAAATATTTTTGAACTCGTTTATTAAATAAAAACTTTGTTTATTTACGACAAGGCACAATAAATATTTAGTCTTATTTGATTTGATGCTGGTTGTTCTTGCAAAACTCTTGTAAACAACGTCGAACAAATTTGCGCGCTTTTTTGAGTAAATATTTACCATGTCTGACCATACCTTAAGTCTTATTAAACATTAACAGAATACAAGTCGACAACCCATAGAATGCATTACTGCTTACGGTGAAATTCATCAGTGATTTTGAGGAAGCGCCGAGGCCTATTTTAATGAGAACAACAAATACAAGGCTATTTCTTCGAAGACTTAGTGAGAAATACGATTATTGTGACAAGTGATATAGAACCAAAACCAAATTCTATATATTTTAATTGCGATTTCAACTGTCTGTTAAATTTATTTTCAATCTGTCAACTCCTTCATATAGAAACAGGTATTCAGGTTTTTTGTACAATGGAAAAATTAGAAATTCGTAATGTCATTAAATATTTAAATAAAAAAGGTTTATCGGGACAAGAAATTCATAATGATATGGTGAATGTGTTAGGTGAAAGTGTTCCTTCATATGCAGTAAAAAATTGGATTGCTGAATTTAAACGTGGTCGTACAAGCATTGAGGATGAACCATCTAGTGGACGTCTAAAAACAGAAACAACAAGAGAAATTGTAGCCAAAGTTCATGATATGGTACTAAATGATCGACTAATAAAAATAAGAGATTTGTTTGGATCGTTTTAAGAAGAATAAAATGGATTTTAAGTGTCGTTTCATAACTGTTGATGAGACATGGATCCACCACTATACTCCAGAGACAAATGAACAATCCAAGCAATACGCTGAAGCTAGAGGAAATGCCCCAAAGAAGGCAAAAACAATTCAATCAGCTGGTAAGGTTATGGCAACGGTTTTTTGGGACTTCAATTGTATTTTATTGATTGATTATTTGCAAAAGGGTAAAACAATAAATTCAGAGTACTATTGCAACATTTTGGACCAATTAAATGTAAAAATGCAAGAAAAACGTCCTGGCTTACAACACAAAAAAATAATTTTTCATCAAGACAGCGCAGCAGCGTGCAATAGTGTTTTAATAATGGCTAAAATCAACGAATTAAAGTACGAGTTGCTTGACCACCCACCTTATTCTCCTGATTTACCACCCAGTGACTTTAACCTGTTCAATTACAGTTGTAAACGACTATTTTGAAGACCTTAAGGAAAACTATAGAAAACTGGACTAAGTGTATTAAAGTTTTAGGAGATTATATTGAAAAATAAAAATGTTTTTGACTATTCTATTTCTGTGCTAGGCTTAAAAGTTTCCGAACCGCCCTCGTAGTGATTTCCCAAAGTTCTTATGTTCGTATGAAAATGTGGCTTAAAACCCCAATGAAAATGAAGTGTAAATAAACATTCGCTCTTGTTCTATAATTAAGCTGTAAATGTTCTTTTGTCCTACCTGTATTAGCATTTTCATCCATTACTCTGTACTCAAAGTTTTTACTGGAAAATTTTATGCTAATTACTGTTACTGTTCTTAATTCTTACGCTAGGTAAAAAATTAATACTCTTAATAATTAAAAAATTAATACTCTTAATAAATAAAAAAATCATGTAATAAACAAATCATAGCTTTAATTAAACGTTGTGCGTATTTAACAAAAGAGTTTTTAACTGAACAACAGAAATAAAATTAGAAGGAAAAAAAAACAAATACTATAAATTGCAATTAGAAATGTACTGCAATGTGCACTAAAGCGTAAAATGCAACAAATATTTAATAATATTATTTATTATTTGCTGTTACAGTTGGTTACTGCAACAACAATAACAACAGCAAGCAGCAAGTATTTTACAATTGTTTTTGCATTACACACACAGTTGTGTTGTATTTGTAACAATTTAATAAAAAATAAACAAAAAAAAAAAAAATACAAAACATTAGAAGTATTTTAACGTGTTATTAAGAGTTTAATCGAAACGTTTTTTTCTCATTATTATTAATAATCATTTTTTTTTTCTATACATATATTGCAGTTTTTTTTTTGTTTTTTTTTTTTGTTATTAAATAGTTGTTGTGGTTGTTTAATAGTTACTGCTGTTAGTATGAATTTTAAGCTTAAATGCACAATATTCTAGTTTCAGTAATTGTCAGTTTTATAAACATTATTTTTTTTCTAGTTTTTGATATTTCAGTTTGCAATTGTACAATTTTTCTAGTTGCGAATTCAAATTGTTTAGTTGTACTTTTATTTCTATGCGAAAACATTTGTTGGTTCGTTTATGTTATGTTATGTTTTTTTAAATTCCATTTTATGTACGTACAATATTTATTATTTGCTATATTTTTTAATATTTAGTTAGTGTTTTTATGTATTTGCAGTTGGTTAGAATTTACCAGTTTTTATTTGCAATTTGTTTGATTATTTTTTCCATTTGAAACTAGTTAAATGGAAAAAGTATCAAAGAAAAAAGTCATACACACATACGAGTATATGTAGTAATTTGTCGTTCTATGACATGCACAATTTCAAGTTTTAATTTGATCTTTTTTTAAAACTCTTTTTTAATATTTATTTATTTAAACATTTTTTTGTTTGGTTGTTAAAGCTGCTACTGCTTGTTGTTGCTGTGCCATTGTATTATTTGTAAATAAATATTTAGTTTAATAACGTTTATAAGCAATTTCCTGGCTATTTAAATAGTTTATAGCAAACAAATTATTATAAACAAATGTGTATTTACAAACAAGGATTGTGTTTGTTTTAGTAATTACAACTACATACAAATATTTATTTTATATAAACATTGTTTTAATGTTCCCAAGATTGAATGATATCTAAGCATCATTTGTTATAACTGTAATAATTTAGTTGAACTGGGCGCCACATCAAATAAGAGAAATATAAGGTGTTTTTTTTATAGAACTTTAAGTTGGCAACACTTTTTAACTGGCGGCAATTTTGACAGCTGTCAAGTGATTTATGTGTAAAGTCGCTACTCTATGCCGATAAGCTCGAAACGATTGACCACTTGGAGGACAACAATCGGCGCGTTATTGCTGATATATCGAAAATTCGACCTTCAGATTGGAGTACATTCGGGCCAGAGATCATATTTAAATTATAACGCCAGAAGATTATCTTTCGAAGAAAATAAATCTTCTTTAAAATAAATTTACACAATTTGGAAGCGCTGTTCACGCGTCAGTCTATTCATGTTGAGATATCAAAACAAACTAATAGCGTAGACAGACGACAGCGTTAATTTGCATTAAAATCTCACTAATGTGAATTAAGATTTTACCGTGACAGACGACAGTTTCTGCATTTAAACAGCTGTTTTTTACTATGTTTGGATATTGTTGTAAAATTATACAATTCGATTAATGCGTTTATGTCGGACGATGAGTTGGATTGGCAAAAAAATGTTAAGCCAATAGAATGTTGCGATTATTGATAAACAACTGTCTAATTATGAAAAAATTTATTTGCCATTTGGTGAGAAATCAGTATTTATTTAAAAAAAAAAACAGAAATTACTTTTGCTGAAACTGCTCCATAAGGCAAAAATTGTTCATGCACTAGCAACCATCAACCTGAACGTGTTGCTACATGTGGGGACCGCAATGGGACACTCTGAAATAAGAGAAAGGCAATTGTGGAAATTTATTTTTATTATTTTAATTCTACAATTATCTTCTTCTTTTGGAATAGTAAACAATTTGATAACATATGATAGATTGTCGACGATGTTGTCATATTGAAATAGCTAAATGCAGTATAAATTCACTGTTTTTTGTGCATTTACGTCTAACCTAATGGGCATTAGGATGGGGATAATTCACGAGTTAATTTGAATTTAGACTGCTAATGCAAATTAACTGTGTGGTCTGTCTACGCTATAAGCATAAATCACTTGACAACTGACAAAATGGCCGCCAGTTAAAAAAATGCTGCCAACTTAAAGTTCTATTCATCTAAAAAAAAAAAAACACCCTATACTATCGCAAGTGATTAAATTCCCAATGATGGCAACTATGTTATGACCATAATGCATCAAAATTTTATTACCAAAAGTATTTTGTAAATTAATTGAAATTGGTTACTAAATTTTCCAGTCACTGTAATTCTGGTTTTATTTTATATCTACATACATATATTGTTTGAAAGACAATTTTACGACCAACAGAATTTATGTTGAATATTTTGTAATTTTATCTAATTTTGACCATTTATAATTCATGTAATTACCGATTCTTATTGTAATTTACACAGTTTGTGTGGTTTTCATAACAATCTTGAGTAAGTTAAGTTAACAATTTGTAAAGTTCAAAAAACATTTTTCCTTATTCACCACAAGTTAAGAAACAGAGTATAAAGAAGGATACGATATAAGGTGACGCTTGCTTGTTTGAATTTAATATCAATAATATTATTTACAAAAGATGTATCGGTGGCATAGTAGCAGTGGACCAGTTATGCACTGATAGCTTCTAAATCCAATATCCACTAATGTAATTACTATGAATTTAAGGCTTATTTTGGTTAAATTTCATCTCAATAACGTTATTTACAAGAGTTGTATGGTTGTTTTGTATGCTCGGAAGTGGATTTACTTCGGGAGCTATTGCCAATTATTGACTGACAGCTACAAAATTCAGTAGCATAATTGCTGTTTAACCGATATTAGTATGATTTATGGATTAAAATTTCTCATCTGTATAACAGTTGTTTCGATATCGATATTTATTTGACATTTTTGTGGGTTTAACTGTTTTTCGGAAATGGTCCTTATATGGCAGCTATGACAAATCGTTTGCAGATCATCTCAAATTTTGGAACAACGAATTTCAACGTAATAACGGTATATTTAAGATACATATTATTAATAAAGTGAATTTTGGAAGTGGACCTTATGTGGAGGGTATTGCCAAATATGGACCGATATTCTCAAAATCCAAAAACTGTTAAGGAAAATTATAAACGGGTTGCTCTGTGAACTCTGTTGATTTTGGTTGTTTATCTTGGATGTGAGAGTGTTTTACACAGCCAGACAGACAGACAGACATACAGACGGACATAGCTCAATCGACTTAGAATTTCATAAGGATCAAGAATATATATATATTTTGTTGGGTCTCAGTGTTGTACACGGAATGACAAACTTATACATATATACTCTCATTCTCTCTCTCTCATTATGGTGGTGGAGGGTATAATATTCATACTTTTTTTTTTCTAAATCTATTTGTTTCTACACATTTTATATTATTGTTATTTTTGTTGTTGTGATCTATTAATATTTTGATTGTTTAAATAAATTAACTTTAACGTGTGTATATAACAACTATGTGCATATTTTGATTTCATTTTATCATCATTATTAATAACAAATTTTTTTTCATAAATTGTAACTATTTAGTTGCTTATTTGTTGAAACTTACACACTATTTTACAAATGTATCCATCCAAAAGTTAAACAAAAAATAAATTAACCAAATAACAAGCATTGTTTGTGGTTTCATTTGTGGCTGTATTTATTTGTATGACGACAGTTTTTCTAACACATTCAAATAAAATTTTATTACAGGGAAAAATTTAACAATAAAAAAATCTACAACATTTTAAACTTGTATGATTATGTTATGGGTATTAATTTTATTTATGGCTTATTTTGTTTTAGATACATATTTCTGGTTCCTCAAAAAATCTGAAACGATAAAAACCACAAAATCATTCATTTATTTTAACTCTAAGACATAAGAGTAACAAAGTATTTTTTTTTTTTTGGTTACAATTCCAAACAAAAACTTGGTTTTTAATAAATGGAAAAACTTTAGTTCTAAATAATTCTAATAATTTTTATATAACAAATTAACTTTCGACAAAAAGAAAATCAGAATTTCATAAAAAATAATACGGCACATTTTTAGCTTCACCCCCTTTTCATTTATTACTGCATATTACATTTTCATGAGCTACCGTTATTAATAAATCTAACTGTTTATTGTCTCTTTGGAAGTTATTTTTATTGCTTGTGCATTTAATTTTTTACTGCAGTGTAATGTAAGAGAATAGAAACAATGTGTGTGTGTGTGTAAAATGTTTGTATTTGTATTTGTTAATCTACAACAAAATATATGAGGTGCTTAATGCATAATTTAATACATGAAGTATTTTGTGGAATTCATAATTATTACAAACCAACCATACAACATTATTATTTTATATTTTTTTTTTTCGAATGTGTTTTGAAAAACTACATTTCCTATATTTAATAGAATTTTCGTTACTTTTGTTAATTTGTATTTTGTTTAAATGAAAGTGTTAAATTAATGTTACAATTGTTAATTTTTTTTTATAGGTAAATAAGCTAATTGATGAGTTAGTGGCAGTTTAGGAGAAGCTGAAATTTCGGACGTAAAGTTTTATGAATTTAAATTTTTTGTAAGAAAAGTGTATTAAAATACTAAAGTGATATTGAGAGTTTTAATATTGTGGCCTATCAAGATTCTTTTGAAGCTTCATAAGGCTTATTTTAGGAAAACAGCTATCATTAGTTAATTTACTTTGTAGATTAACAAACTTTATAATGAAGGCTGCATTATCTCTGCATTGCCTAGAAGTTCAGGGTTTTGAAAATATAATATTGATTTTCAAAACAATAATAAAGCAAAGAATTGGCCTGTATACCATTAAAATGCTAAATTAATTGGAAAGAGTAAGGTAACACAGTTGTAAATGAAAGATGATATCGGCCAAGAGTCCATAAAACTCGTTTCTTTTACCAACATTTTCAATACATTTCAGCAAACTGGCATGTCTTTTTCAATAATCACGACACGTGATTTAAAGCATTAAACACATTCGGGACAGCAGGCTACACGACTACAAGAGTGCAAATGCAGCTGGGTACTTATGCCGCTCTTTAACCAGCTACTGAATTATTTTGAAAACGACAGCTATGCACACAGTCAGCGGCTGATCCTGAAATCTAACGTTTTAATAAAAAATAAATTTGTTCTTCGAATTTTTAAAAATTTTGTTAATTTTATAGAATCTATTACTAAAATAACAACATAAAAGTAAATAAAAACATTAAAAATAATAAACAATAAAACACTTACAAACTTTAATCAAACAAAACAATAAAAGTATAAACAGTAGGGTGGGGCGCTTGTGTATGGAAAAAAATAAAAGTTAATTAATAAAGTTCTAATAGTAATATTTTGCTGTCTTAGACATAAAAAGGTAATACTTGAAAAAAAATATTCAATTAAGTGATATCTTTAGACCGCGCATGCGTTTAAAAATTTTTGGAATTTTCATTTAAACTTCAATATATATATTATAATGTATTTGCAATTAATAGAATATGAGTTTTGAACTATTTTTCGTACGATAAACTATTTTTGATTATATATTAAATTAGAATTATTCCTCTTGCGAGTATTTGAAAATTTTTAAAAAATTTGATTATGTTAGAAAATTTGATTTTTTGACGGCAGTTTTAATATTACAATTTGTAAACTTTTAAACATTTTGTTAAACAAATTTTTACAATTTTTCTTTAGAATTGTAGAAGGAGAGAATATGAATACAAAAAATTAAGTGAATAAGTTCCATAAGTTCGCCGTACCTGTAATTTGAATTCTGAGGATTACGTGAAAAATTTTTAAAATAACAATTGTGATTTTTTAATATATTGAATAGTGCAAAAATTAACCCTTAATGCACCCTTAAAAATACAGATTGGGCCATAACTTCAAAACCTGAAAAACACTCCAAGATTTTTCTTAAACACCTCCAGAAACTTGAGATATATAAAGCTTTTTTTATATTTAAATTATGTTGAACCTTAAACGTACATGAGACCAAAATGACCCCACAACGTTTAAAAGTCAAAAAAATAAACTTGAGAAATGTATTGAGTAATGCACGATGTCTTTTATAAAGTGTATATAAAATCTACATCTTAAGTGCAGAAACTCCAAAATTTCTAAACCTGAAAAACGCTGTCAGATTTTTTTTAAAGCCCGCCAATATTTTGTGGTGGTTTTAGACGGTATGTATTTTACAGAGTACTTGTCAGTTGTACGATACATATGTAATTGTGCATGTCTGTCAAAATTGGCAATTTACAGAGTACAGTTTATAATTTTTGCTTTCACACGTTGGTTTTTAGTTTCATGTGACATAATCTATAATAAAAGCCAACAGCTGTTTTTGTTATGAGTATTTTGGCGGGAGTTTTATGTTCTTGCAAATATAGTTTAAAAACAATTGATTAAAAAAAATGAAATAATTGCATTGCAGCATTATTGCAATAATAGCTTCTAAAAAATATAAAATTAAAAAACTTCAGCAAGAGTTAAAAGAAAATGTATCATATGGAGCTAACAATTTTTGTATTTAAATTCAATAAAAATTGATGTCCTCGTACGTATAAATACGTTTTTTTCAATAAATATTTCAAGACAAATTTATTGTTTTGTTTAATACATCTTTTTTTAATATAAATTTGATTAACAAATTTGAATCGCAAACACCATGGTGCAACTATACAAGGTGAGTGCAAATCGATAACAAATGCAACACAAAACAGAAACAACAGACATTTTGTTTGTGTAAAATAATGTACTACTGTCAAAAATACTTGAAAAAGTATTACTTCTGATATAAGTAAATTGTAAGCAAAGTCAGTCAGCTGGAATACTGCACTCACCTTGTATATTTGCACCATGGCAAACACTATGTTCTTCGCGACATAAACAATTGACTTGCAAAAGTGCTAGGTGCAGGTGCTTTGTCAGATGAAAATAGGACATGATCTTATTGAAAATATTACACTGTAAATACAGGCTGACATTTGCAGAAGCATTTTTTTGCTTTTACAAAATGTACTCGTATATGCATTTTTAGTCTAAAATTTGACAAGCACACTGCAAAATACATACCGTCTAAAACCATCTTAAGATGTGTTCTTCGAATGCGTGATTTCCATTTACGAATTGTTTATCGTCCTGTACGCATTTATTTCAAGATACTGAAGGTTTAAAATAGGTTGTAAATCGTATCCTCTCTTTAGTGAGGTGCAAACGTCTCTATACAACGACGATGGTATCTATGTAGTTTGGGAAATGCTTTTCCTAGTCTAGAAGGAGGCATTAACATTTACAAGTCTAATAATCGAGTGATAATAGCGATTAATTCAAAAAGTCATTTACGTTGTACTTTCCTATACGCTTTAATGAAGAACAACACCAGTCGTTATCCAATACACAGGTGACTAACTAACACAACTTTACATATTTAATGATAACGACTTTATTATGGTCTTGACAACAAAGTAATGTGTTGTTTAAGGCCTGTAAATAATCAAGCTTGATAAATTATTATACAAGATTTTAAGAAAGCAGTTAGTAGTGGAATATTAAAAAAAAATTAAATCAAATAAAATACACAAGATGTTAACAAAAACCATATTCTCAACTAATTTCCAAAAAATATAAATTTAATTTTATGCAAAAAAATCAATTTGTCACAGTTACATGACTCAAATCTGGCAAGGCTAACGTCTCCACCACATTTTCAAAAAAAAAAAATTTACTAAACAGCCATTATTGGCAAACAAGATTTGTGCTGTTCGTTTTTACATGTCTTTTTTTTTTTTTTGTTTCCACTGCAGTTAAGAAATTAATATTTTATGAATTCCCAAATGTTTGAACATTCAATCGTTATCAGTTCAATAATCATAAATCTTGTTGCCAATACCATGAACAAAAGTCATATAAAAACAAAATGATTTGATTGTTAGTATTAATTTGCTAAATGTTTTCGAAATAAAAACAAACAAATTATTAGGAAAAAAAGAATAAAAAATTTCATTTAAAATAAAAATAAACATGTTTCTTTTATAGTGTTTCTATGTGAATACAATTAATAAAGATTTTAAAAGAACAGTAACAAAAAAAAAAAAAACAAAGCAATCATTAAGACAAAATGAGTTCAAAAACGCTGTTAACAACTTTAACACAAAAGTTTTAAAACAAAAATTAACTCCTACTCAAAAATCTATATACAAGTAAAATAAACGAATATAAAAAACCTACAAGCAAAAACACATTTGAAAATAAAAAAAAAAACACTTATAGACAAGTTAATAAGTAAAAAAAAAGCTAGTTAAATAAGAAACCACAAATAAAATTTGTTTAATAGATTGCTATTAAATTACTAAAAAAAAAGAAACAAATATTTTGTTGTAAATAAAGGCGCGGTTTTAAATAACAAATAATGAAAACTATGTTTACAGTTTGGGGGTCAGTTTAAAGAACTATATACATTTATTTTCTCAACTAATTATATGTTTTATTTAAAGAATTAATATTGTTATATGATTCTAAATGTTTGTTTGCCTTAAAAAATTATGTCAAACTATGATGTCATTGTTAAAAAATGTCTCTAAAGTAAAAGTCTTTCATAAAAGAAACCTTTTAAATTCCTTAAAAATGCATTATTAAAGTTCCTTATATTTCCAAAAGATCATTTTCACTCTGCATGCCATTAAAATCAAACTATATTTTAATTTGTTTTTTTTTCTTCTCTACATGTTTAATCAAGCTGAAATTAGAGTGTGATCGTACGTCAAGTTTGATCATACAATTTGATCACTTTACACTTCACTACATCACTTGCTTTTCTGTTCTGTTCTCATTCGCACATCATACAGAGAAAAGCAACATAAATGTTTTTAAAACACAAGTTTAGGCAGTCAGTCATCCAGCCAGTTAGTCACTCACTCACTCTCCCGGTCAGTCATTTATTAGGTGAAAACGTATGACATACAAAAAAAAAAAAAAAAAAACAAGACTAAACGAGTTAGCATTCAAACGTTCTATAAATAAAAATATTCTGGTCAATTTGTGATTGAAAAGATGAAAAAACATTTAATTTTATGGGCTAAAATTAAAAAAAAATCAAGCATGCACTGCAAGAATAATGTAGAATAAATGAAAAAGGCTCTAACAAGAATTAAGATGATAAATTATGAGAAGGTAAAAAACTGGAAGTGACAAAAACGATATTACAATTTTATTGCAATTAGAAAGGCAAAAAGAAAATAAATATTTTCCTAAATATCTACGTAATGTTTTTAATCTTAGGTATACGTTACAAAGTTTGTCCGACAAATACTACAATGATCCGAGATATTTCAGGTATTAAGTGAATGAGATCCTTGGAGTATAATCCATTATCCATACTATATAGCAACTTGCAGCCATCAGTATAAAAGTTAACGTCTCTTCACCTACGAGAAAAAGCTTTTTGAAAATCACGGATTATTCAAAAGGAAATATACTCTGTACAACGTATATGACTTTTCAAGTCAATTGCTATTATTATTGTTTTTTTAATAAAAAAGTACAAACTGCGAAACCTTTTGGCTTGTCTCGAACCCGCAAGCCTCTGACTGATAGTCCAGCACACTACCATCTAGTCTATTGGGTAACCCGATTATTAAACTTGTAAAAATTAATGCCAGCCCCTAGAGTAGGAAAAGCTTTTCGCAAACTGGTATCGTTTGGCCAAAAACTGACGCACAAGCATCGATGTGTGAACTGGTGCGTTATCATGATGCAAATTCCATGATTGGTTTTTCCACAATTCTGTGTGTTTCTGACGAATTGCTTCGCGCAAACGGCGCATAACTTCAAGGTAGAATTCCTTATTGACCGTACGAACTTGTGGCAAGAATTTATGATGCACCACGCCATTGCAGTCGAAGAAAACAGTGAACAACACCTTCACATTTGACGAAACTTGACGTGCTTTTTTCGGTCTTGGCTCTTCTGGACGTTTCCATTGGGATGATTGGACTTTGGTTTCAATGTCATAGCCATACACCCATAATTCGTAACCAGTTATGACCTTTTTGAGGAAATCTGTATCGTCGTTGACGATGTTCAACAGCTCCTGAGCGATGTACATGCGACGTTGTTTTTGCTCAAAGTTTAGTAATATTGGAACAATCTTTGCTGCCGCACGTTTCATGCCTAAAACATCCATAAAAATTGCTTGGCATGAGTCGAACGACCGCTCTGATAGTGATTCGATGATTATCCAAAATCATTTTCTTTACTGCTTCAATGTTTTCATCGGTTGCTGATGTGCTCGGGCGACCAGGACGAGAATCGTCATTGACATCTTCTCGGCCTTCCTTAAACCGGTTATACCACAATTTAACTTGTGTTTTGCTCATAGTAGACTCGCCAAACGCCACAGTCAACATTTCAAATGTCCTTGCGCATTTAATATAATTTTTTACACAAAACTTAATACAGTTTCTTTGATCCATTTTTTCGAATAGCAAAAAATCGAGGAGTAAACCAAAACACGACTAACCTTTTTATCTGTCAAAAACAAACTGACAATCCAAAATGGCTGATATTACCAACATATATAACAGACATGTGTACCAACATAACAGAAAAAAAAAATGCGAAAATCGAATATACGTAACGCATGAAATTTGAAAATAACGGTTATTTTTTGATCAAACCTCGTAGTCCGCAATTTGCTTAAACGTCAAAATCTCTGAATCTCTGAAAAACTCTACAGAGTTCCAGCAGGCTTTCTAATATGAACTGAAATCCCTTAATATATCTCATACTCTTGTAAAACTTGGAGCCAGCCAAAACAGATGAATGAACGTGTTCATCGACATTTCCTTTCGTACTACTTAAAGTGACTGTAAATTTTGAATTATATGTAGCGAATCCAAAAGTATAGAGTGAAAGAGCCACCAAACTGTAACCATATATTGAATAAGCAAAGAAACAGTCCCAACTCTTTTTTTCTATAACACAAGATTTAAAATTATCTCTGTTTGAATGACAACCGATATATATTAATTGTTTTCGAAAGATAGAAAGACATTAATGATTTATTGGAATAATATACATTTGTTTGAGAAAGGAATAACCTACGACAGAATGATTAAATCCTCAATATGCAGGAATCTATAAAATTTAATGTAGTGCGAAATTTTTTTGGTATAAATTTATCAGCTGCCAAATGCACAAACTCAGATTATATCATACTATTAACTGATGAGAAATTTACAATAACTCTTTCTTCTTCAGCAGCAATGTCACAGCAATTATTTGTAAAAATCGACTTAATATTTTCAATTATATGCATTTTTATATATTTGGGGCTGTTGGTTTGTTTTTTTGTTTATTGAAGTAATTTTACATTTTTTTAATTTCATAAATTCTATATAAAACTTTTAATAAGGAGATCAACGATTAATAGTAAAAAGCTTATAAGTATTAACCCACTCAAAATTAAACTCACAATATGCTATTCGAACTTAAAGTACTAATTAATAAAAGGGGCTAATTGCAGTATATATTTGGTACTTTTTTTTAAAATTTTTTGTTTTATATTTTAAGTACTTTTATTTGAATTTTTTTAATAAAATTCGTTAGGGCTCCACTAGGAGTTCAGTTGACCAAACCGTCAGGCTATACAATAATTTTTATTCCCATGTTTAAAATGTTGATTTTATTTTCAAACAAAGATTTCCACCCTATTCACTCACCTTTAGCAATAACCTTCGTGTGACGAATTTGATAGTATGTAATCATTCGTATTTATAGATTTCATAATAATGAGTTATTAAAAAACTGCAATTAAAATTTTGTAAAAATAAAGATTTCATAATATTTTGTGAAAAATTAAAAACGTATCGAAATTAAAAAAAGCGCACTGCGCACCTTAAGGTTAATATCCTTCAGATTTTTCTCGCTAAACTTGTTCTTACATTTATTGTTTAATAATATCGCATCTATATATTCAAGCGTTTCAGTTCTCAATTTTTGTTAGAGTCTTATTTATTACGTCTCCATCCCCTACGACATTTTTGCATAAGCATTTAAAAATTGCATAGTTCTGAAACTGTTTTCTTTAAAATTAAAAAATTTTGTCCTTAATTTTCTCTTGGTGTATTTCAAAAATGTCAATGTGTTATTCATTGACTCTACTTTGTTATTGAACAAATTTGGAGTTTGTCTGTTCTCCTTATTTAACATTTTATTTATTTATTTTTTGTGACTTTAGTATCAATTTCAAATATTATGACCGACTTCAAAGTATCAATCACTTGTTATAAACATTTAACATTATTAACAGTTTTTTAGCTTTTTTTTAAAGAAATAATATTTGTGTGGGTTTCCTTGTATATAATCCCAATTTTTCCTGTCATATTTATACAAAAAAAAAAAAAGAATGTCTTTCATAGTATTAAAAAAAGTAATCACATGATAATCGCACGCGTCTCAAATGACACGAGTTGTTGAAAAATAATTTCTGGAATTTTTCAACAACATTTTTTCAGAAATTTAATATAAAATTAATTTGTTGAGATTTTTTATTCTTCGTACATTTAAAAGTTAATTTTATTTTATGATTAACACATTGGTAATTATAATAATTAAATGGTGTTTTTTTCTTGCTGCTTTTGTAGAGGAAGATTTTTGTAATTATTAATAAATTCTGCTGGATTAGAAATGAAAACTGTTTGAAATTATTTATACAAGTTTGTTGCTTAAGTCTTACGTTTGCTTAAAGTTTATCTGCAGTTGTTTCTGCTGCTGCTGCATTATTTTTTTGATTAACTTAGTGTGTTTTTGTTTTATGAGCAAATGCACGCAAACTTATGTTAATTTTTGTGTTGATTTTAGATTTTGTTTTGCTTGGCTTTTGAACAAATAGAATTTTACTGTTAGAATAACCCTTTTTCCAACAGCGTTTGTTGTGTTTTTACGATCGTGGCAATACATGGTCTAGAAAAGTTTTTTTTTGCAGTGAACAACAGCAACATTCTTAAAAGTTTTAGATTAAATAACGATAATCGTTTAACAACATACATGACTACATTTTCCATAAAACCACAAAATTGTTTTTCTTTGTTCAGCAGAAGAAAACAAGTAGAGGAAGTTTAGTACAGATCGTATGGGATTTAAAAAATACTCTACAATTGAGTTTTAAGTATTTATGCTTAAATAAATTATTTAAAATGAAAGTAATTATTTGATTGCGTTATAATTGTTAAAACAAAGTAAAAAAATATAATATGATAAATGTATTTCTGTGAAATTGAAGGATGTTTTCACATCAAATGGTTTGAATTTCTCGAATAAAGCTTTAATTCTGTCAAAATTTGCCTCTATGGATCTTTAGAAAAGTAAAGGATTTCAAATAATTTAGAAATCTTTTCACTGATACTAAAGAACCATTCAAATGTTAACAATATAAAACTATTTCTTGGAATATTCTTGAAAAAAGTTTAAAATAAAAAAAATTGCTTTATGTAGATCTCTTTATTTTGAGTATTGCTGAGAGATTTTGTTAAATTGTTTATTATTTTTAATTGCTACAACCTAATGTAGCTCAATTTTACTGTGAACAAAAAACTCTAGGAAATAGCTCTAATGTTTTATAGTGTAAATAAAGCAAAATTTCTGACTTGAAAGAGCAAAAGAAAAAACTGCAGCACAAACTTAATTGAAATGCAAAAAGATAAACAAAAAATGCTGCATTTAAACCACATTTATGTAATAAAAAACCTTTACTAGCTGGCTCGCTGGCTGACTGGGGTTTCTTCATTTTCATTTTAATGTTTTATTGCTAAAAGGAATGAAAAAGTGTAGTAGAGCAGTAAATTTACTTTAAAGCCACTAAATAAAAAAACAAAACAAAAAAAAAAAAAAAGATCATCAAACAACTGAGAAAAAAAGAAGCTACAACAATTTACAGTTGCGCATTTAACCATGTTTAATGCAATTTAGCCACAAAACACTTAATTATACATTAATGCAAAACAACAAACAATGAACTACAGAGGATGTTACAATTTCTTACAATAAAAAAAAACTACACTTTTATATCTAAGTTACCCCAACCCTCCTCCACCAGCAAACTGCTTGTGTCAGTCTTAACGTCAGTCAGACAGTTTTTGTTTTTTAAGGGAACAAAACAAAGGAATTCGGCCTTTTTTTTTCTTATGTTTTCAGATTAACATTAATTTTCACATTACTTTGGTTGGGGGAAACAGAAATCATAACATTTCATTGAGGAGCTGGTGTGTGTTTTGAAAAACTTCTTTATAAAGTAGTTATAAATTCATTTTATCTTATCTCTATGTATTTTCTTTTTATTACACTTTATTATTTTCTTCTTTCCTTTAACATTTACTACTAATATGATTTTACATAATTTATTGTTAGTTACACGTACTGCTAGGGGAGTCAAAGAAGCTAGAGTCAGAGTCAGCTGGGTTATAAAGTTTAGAGGAAATTCATGTTGTTAAGTGATGCACAGTGGGGTAGAGTGCCAGACATATGAAAAATATTATTGCAAACATTTGGTCTCTTTTCGGGTATTTCAGACTAGATAAATTTGTTATCTCCTAATGAATGAATGAAGAAAGTGAGACACACTAATAAATCCTCTGAAAATTCTTTTGTTCGCGGTGTTACCGTTTGATGGCCTTGTTTATAAAACCGAAACTATCTGGAAATGTTTTAAAAGTTACAGTGAATATGGGCGATTAGTGCTCTTCATGATATATCTTTAGATGTGCTACAAATAATTTGGTAGGAAACGAAATTTACTATTCGTATATGATATATTTTAAAATGACATGGAAATATCAATGATCATAGAAAGATTCTAGATACTGGAGGTTTAAAATGAATTAGGGATCATATATCCGATGATCCAACAATTGGCGAAATTATATTGCTGATTGAAGGAGGGTCGTTCAGTTTTACATTGGTGGCTTCAAGTCCAAGATTGAAGAGGAGTCGTTTACTTTTATACTAATAGCTTCAAGTTCCACATTCGATTTGGCTATGGGGTTTGTTTCAGGGATCCTATTCAGTATCCAAAGATACTACTGAATTAGTAGTGTTTGTAGTATTTTTCAGGCAGATATTTTATCCATTTAAGTTGTTGTAGATTGAATAGTGTAATCTTCACTACAGCCGCAAATGTCTATTTATGATTTTGAAACAATATTGCTTCTTATACCTCCTTTGGAATCATTCATTAACAATGTTTATGAAATGGTGTGTCTGACTCCGAGTAGATCTAAAATCTCTTTCTCTTAATATTCTTCGGGAAGAAATGAGAATGAGTTGTGGATTTTCTGGAATCGAATCCTAGCTTTTAAATGTCGTTGGTTTTAGGTCTAGGAATAGTTCGCATATATGAGATGAGTTGCTAAGAATAGTTGAGTATATAGCGAATGCCGTTAAATGCTGAACTGTGTCTTAATTGACGGCATTTACAGCTACTGGATGCAATGGTATCTGTTATAGATGCGGTCATTAGGAAAAATAATTTTTAAACACATTCTTTGCTATTATTTTGAGTTATTGAGGAACGATTAATCCTAATTTTAACTGATGTTATCGATAAACTGTTGGATCTAACGGATATTAAATTAGAGTATAATATGAGCTTTGTATTTAGATTGGATTAGTTTTATGCTGGGAATTCTGGTATCATAATAAAACAATAGGCCTGAGAGTGTTTGATTTCACAATAACAACATCTCTTGTCTAAGCAATCCATGTTCTTAAAGTTAAAGTTCAGCTCTGCGAAAGTGAAAAAGATTCAAAGAAGAAAATATCAGCAATGGTAAGAAAACACATCCCGGGTGATACGTTTGTACGTACTAGCTTATTGTGGAATTTTTAAATTTTGAAATTTTGTTTCATGAAATTATTCTACCTGATTTAAGAAATATAGGCAAAAGGTCACAGGTGTGGGATAGCCAAATTTTGCAAATGAATACATTTGTACTCGGGTGTGTATTCTAGGTTTAAGCATCATATTTTAGAATTTTAGCAATAAAACACAGTTCTGAGGGACATTTGTTGTAGGAGGAACTTTGTAAAGGAATTCTGTTGGAACTAATCTTGGTATAGTGATGATCTTGTAATTGTACAAAATAAAAAAACCCAAATCGTGATTTTTTTACATTGATATTAAAACAAACATTTCTGCCCTTCAAACTACTGTGCCTACTGCGGGAATAATATCTTCTTCATTACAAAAGAATTGGCATACTTCATGATTACCAAAGCATTTAATATGAACTAAATCATTTACACTTTGATTACATTTTCTTTGAAAAAGTTTAAAAGTTTCTGTGGTAGATTTTCTAAACACCAAACGAACCTCAAGCAAACACACAAATCAACCAACCAACCAACGAACCATCCTTAACTCATTCATTCATTCATTTAGTCAGTCAGTTTATTTGTTCGTTGATTCATTCATTTATTCATTGAGTTTTTTTGTTTTATATTTCACTTCACTATATGTATGTATTGTATGTATATGAATACAGGTATGTATTTTAACCCGTATAAATGTATCTATTTACTTAATTTTGTTTTCTTAGCGTGCCGGTTTAATGTCTTAAAGAAAACATTTAACCACATTTTGCGGAAATGTTTTACAGTTTAGTTTGTTTTTCTTGCCTTTCGTATGCAGTATTTACATTTATTTTTTCTTCTCTTTCATTTTAAATATCGTTTTAATTTTCATTAAACATTTATTTTAAACTTTAGTTTCTTTTTCTGGGCTAAGTGAACTAACAAACTAAGTTAACTAACATACAGTCTTTATACATTAATATGAGCATGTTTATAGTTTAGTAATGTGTGGCGTTGTTGTTTAGCGGGAAATAAATCAAATCTTCAATTTCCTTATTAAGTGTTTTACATTTAACTGAACTAAACTATAAATTAAAATACTGGCAGTGTTGGTGTTGTTGCATTTAGTAAGTTAGTTAGTTAGTTTTGTATTATTTTACAATCATTTGTTAGCTACTAATCGTTTTAATAATTATAGAATATTTTTGTTTCTATACAAATGTTAAAATTAGCATATGAATAAAAAGTTTGTTGCTTAAGTCTTTTGTTTTTATATGGGGTTTTTGAATTAAGAAGAGTTATGGGATTAGTTAAGAGTTATTGATTTTAGGATTTTGCTAGAATCTGTATTGAGTAGAACTAGATCCTAAATCGTGTTGAGGCTTAATACTGTAATGGGAGAATAAATAACTCTTTGCGGCATTACATCTTCCTGATAGCATTATAAAATCGACTACAGTATAGTTTATAGATTAGTTAGCACGGCAATCAGCATTTCTAAACTCTGTACAAAACAATGTAGCAGTATGTATGGAAAAATAAATTTTTGAAGTAATTTTTTTTTATCAATCTTCACATAATTTGTGTCAGGCAAACATAAACCTTAAAGGAAAATGATTAGAAGAACTGGAGAGGTATAACACTTCTCTCTATAATAAATGAATACATTGATTATCTGAAATAAACAATTATAACAAGTTCCCGTTAGTTATGAATTATCTACATAGTACAATCCTGCAAATTACCAATCATCGCTATCGACAATGCATACCATCCTCGAACGCTAACTGTCATTTTGCCCACTGAAACATAGAAAACGTAGCGGTATGAGCAGATTTATACTTGTATAGATAGCTGTTATGAGTTACCGTGTTGGTATGCTAAACACAAATCTAATGGTGATAAATTGCACGATCTAGTGTATCAAATTGGATTACCGAAACGAGGAAGAATACGACCATGCACTAAATGTTTGAATATATGTAAATTGAATATAGTCGTCATTAAAAAATCCAAAATAAATACATTCTGGATGAATTTGTTTTACGACGACATGTGCGTTCCTAAATGTGATAATTTTGACGATATATAATTTCAAACCTGGCTTGTATTTTAGGACATCTTTCAGTTTTAAACCAGATTAACAAAGCTAGTAAACTGGGAGATCTAACTATCTCTATACGCTAGAGATATAACTATTTCTATACGCTCAAAATTCAGCATATTTAAAACCTGAATGAACTTTGTGCTTGACTTCTTTTTTTCTTTTTACTTTTTTTTAAAATTAAACTGGTTATATATGATATTGAACTAGCATCTGCTTTTTTAAATTCAACTATACCACCTCACCAATTTAAACTGATTTCTTGGTGAATTTTCACTGAATACATTTCATAAATTAGCTTAAATGTTTTACTTATCATATCTTTTTATGAAGGTTGCTTGATGATTTTGGTTACTTTTCGAAGCCAATAATTCTTATACTGACCTAAGGTTTTTGATCGCAGTTGTTTTCCAACCATTATGTTTCTTACTTTAAACACCCCTAGAGTGACTGGTTTTGGCAGTAAGTATTTACGGCTTCTGAAGAAGTGATTATGAGAGATATCTTAGATAGATTCTAGACAAATTTGTCTTGTATATTGCATAACAATATTAGGCTAGATTTTTCTGGTTTTTTTGTGAACTTTGTACTTCTTTCAGTAACAATGAGTTAAAGCTTATATGAAATTAATTGTTTACTTCTCAAGAGGGAAATGTTTAAAGCATTTAAAAATATGAATTCATTTAAATTTAGGTCTCTGTCAGCTTTCTTCGGTGCATTAGATCTGCTGTTAACCTTAATGTCTTCTCCAAGATCAATGAAGGGCTCAATATCTATTATTTTATTTTTTCTAGAGAAACTTGACATTCTTAGGCAATTCTTTAGAGCCATTCCTTTTGAATCTAATTATGTTGAGAATTAAGTTAGCATTATTTTTAGAGTGATAACTATTGCTATAATTAGGAAAGATTTAGATAATCTGCGAGTCCGGGTGTTTGTATATTAGGTCTGGGACTTTTCAATCTATGATTTATATATATTGGGATGCCAAAAATGAATAGTTAATAGTGCGATACCAAAATCATTTTTATTTTTCAAAACTTAAACACTAAACTACTGATTTCTAGAGAATTTTGTCTGAAATTTGGAATTTAAATATTCTAGTCTATTGTGTTTTGTTTGGTTTTCCTTTAAATCTTTAGTTAGTTCCTTGTTTTGCCTTTTAACCTATGAGTACATATAGTTAATACCTTCAGTTTGTTATTTATTAAAACTTCTTATTTCATAATTAAGTTAATAAATACTTTAAATGGAATTAAAATGTCATGGATAATCCAATAAAAACAAGTGATCTTATAATTATAAGTCTGTTTTAAAAGCTTATGTTTTATTAAATGATAATTACGCAAGCATTATTTTTTGTACAAATGGAAATTATTTATAATCTATAAATAAACAAATTAACTTTAGCACTACAGAAAAAAAAAGATTTTAAGAAATTGTAAAGAGACGAATAATCAAGTTAAAAAAATAAATAGTTACAACAAATAAGGAACATTATGGCCGTAAAACACTTTCAGACTCCTGGAAAGAAAAATATTCCGTTTTAATCTTTAAGAGTTTAAAGTTTGCATAGAAAACTATTAAGTACTAAAAAGGATAGTTTTGGATTGAAGAGGTTTTAGTTTAAGTTTTCTAGAGATTTGATTTTTATTTTATAAATATTTTGTATTAAAACTGTTCGAGTTTAAATAATTATCTGAATTATTCTAAGTTTTCAGTAAAACTCACTGGAGTAGAGTGTATTTCTCTTCTAAGTCGACTTGGGTGCTATGTGTTTAAATTTATTTCTGCTAATTTTCAACCAAATCTCTAAATTATTAAACCAATATAAGAGTATTAAAAATAACATGAATATGCATGCAAAATAATTTTAATTAATTGCACATAAATATGACACACAAAATTTACGCATCATTTCACTTTACGCTAAAAAAAAAACACAAAAATCCTCTAGAAAAAATGTAAAATGTGGACAAGCCAGTTGTTAATTTCAGTGAATTATTTGTAGTTGACTGTAGCAAAGTTTACTCTGAACAACTTTGCAAACATTTAAAGATTTAAATTGCAAAAAAAAAACATGTAAAAATAATAATACCAAGCAAAACAACAAGAAAAGTATTGAGAGTGAAAAAAACGAATAAACAAGCAAACCATAAATGATCATGACAGAAATCTCCAACAGAAATGGAAAGAAAAGAGTTGTGATATTTTCTGGTTCCTTTATACAAACAACAAAATATTCGCAAAAAAATAAGTGTTATTTTAACAGCAACATATATAAATTATTTTTCTTTCTTTTCATGTTAAATTTGCAGGTGCCAAAGATGATGATGGTCACAGCATTAAGAGTAGTGACAATCTAATGGGTTTATCGAAGAAACAACGCAAGGCACGCACTGCCTTTACCGATCATCAATTGCAGACATTGGAAAAATCATTTGAACGTCAAAAATATTTGAGTGTACAAGATCGCATGGAATTGGCCAACAAATTGGAATTGAGTGATTGTCAAGTCAAGACTTGGTATCAAAATCGAAGGTATGTATGAAGGGGCTTAAGATGAGGAGCATGAAAAGGAGGGGGTTTAAAAGAGAACCACGAAACGTGTAGAAGTGTTGAAATGTAACAACATTTCAGTTTTAATTAGTTGAAAGGTAATAAAGATTTAAACCGAATATAAATACATTAAACATGGGCATAAGAGAAAGACATTTTTTAAAATATTTATAATAAACCATGTATTTGTTAATGTGGATTCACACATTCGTTCTGAACAAAATATTTGTTCGGATAACGTTTTTTCATATGAAGTTTGACGTCTCTCTGTTTTGAGAGAGAGAAAATATTTTTTACGAACCACTCTCAGCTCGTATTGGTTAAATTTTATATTTTGTTTGTACAAAAATGAACTGAGTTGTCTATAATGAACTATCTGTGGTGTTTGTGAAATTAAATTATTCATTTCATTTATTCATTAAAAATTTTGTAAATTGTTTTTGAAAAATATACACAATATTTTAAAATAATTGATCCATTGTTGTGCCCTCAGGCTTGGGGTATGTTTTATTTAAATCTGCAATTTAAATGAATGCTGTTTTAGGTGTTTTATTTACATTTTGATAAATAGATACTTGGAACTCCTTTTGAAACACTTTATTTTTTTACCCTATTTTGCGTGGACATTCAAACTTGTACAAAGAGTTAAATTTTTTCCCTAAAACCGAACGAACAAACTAGCGAACGACATTGATATTTATTTATATACATAGATTACGATAATAATCAAAACAAAAAAGAAGAATCGATAGTGTATTAAAAAATTGCAAATTGCTTTAATTCAAAACTTCTTCACGACCAACAAACAACAAATAATACGTAGGTATGCCGGTAAAGTGAACGTAAAAATTAAGGTGGTCAATTAAACTTTAACTTTTCATTTTTTTCTTTCCATATAAACCTTTTTCAGACAATGACACACCTTTAAAAAGAAAAGTAGCGAAATCGGTCAAGTCGTTCTCAAGTTATGCGCTTAGCAACGGACAGCATTTCTTATATACTTAGATTTGTTTCTTTGACACTTAAAAACCAAAGCAAAATAAATCAATAGACGCAGTATTACCACTTGTAAAACTAATAGATTTTGTTTACATACGGCAGTTTTAATTTCCAACCAAATCGTTCAAAGCGGGTAAATCGTGTTGCAATAAACTCTCAGTAAAAAAAATTTTCGCCGGACAAAATTTTTGTTCGTAACGAATGGGTGAATCTATGTTTACAATGAAACAATTTGAAAACCTTAAATTTATTTCTTCATTTCCCAGAGAAATGTAATTAAATTTATTGATTAAAGCAAACTATTAAAATAATGTTTCTAATATTTTATTTTTTTTATACCCTTCACCATCATGAGAATATACCATTCTAAGTTTATAGTTAATAAGTTTATCATTCCGTTTGTAATTTCCACAATATAATTTTCCGATCCTATAAAGTATATATATTCTGGATCCTTATAGAAAGCAGAGTCTATTAAGCCATGTTCGTCTGTCTGTCTGTTAAATCAATTTTCTGAAGTCCCCAGATATCTTTGGGATCCAAATCTTCAATAATTCCACCACACATGCTTTCGAGAAGTTTACTATTTAAAATCAGCAAAATCCGTCCATAAATAACGGAGACAACCTCTGAAAACTTCATCAAAAAAACTATGAAATAAAGTGTATTAATATAATATATATATGTACATACATATATAATATAATTATGCATCCACAACAAAAGTGAAGGGTATATAAGATTCAGCATAGCCGAATATAGCACTCTTACTTGTTAATATTTTACTTTTGACATTTTGAAGACTTGACAACATAAACATACGAATTTGCTTAAAATTGTGTTCACAATCAAATAGTTGTAAAATACAATGTACAACATACAACGTTACTTGTGAATAGAACAATAGTTTCTACAAAATTTTTCCATTAAAAGCTTGTGTCCTAAATCTTTTGTTTTCAAACTCATAAAATTAATGTTTTTTTGTAGCCATAAAAATGTTGCCTATTAAATTATTCCCATTGAACTGTTTTGGATCATTTGAAAATATTCAGAAAATTAATTAAGTTATTTAATTTGCATTATGATCCAGTTATTTAATGTTTATAAGAATTACCTTTGTTTTTGTTTTTAATAATGTGAAAAAAATCTATAAATATTTTATTTAAACTGGTTCAGGTTTAATGTAGCAACTTTTTCTATCTTTTTACGATATTTAAATGCACATTAACATATAGGAAAAATTATAGCATTTTAATTGTTCTAGTCGTCATAAATATCACGAAGCTAGTGAAAGTAAACGAATTATGCATTGTATTGACACAAGATTTGAATTACGAGAATTGTATTCAAGTGGAAATAATTTTATTTAGAATAACAGCAGAATAACAGCGCTTATAGTTCAAAAATTTGGACTAAAATCATTCTAAGAAATATTAGATGTTTAAATTATAGAATTTGGGATTCATAGAACCCATACATGATCCTCATACGAAACTCATAGTCGATATATAAAACTCAAATAAACGATCATCATGTACTCGAATACTAGTTTGTTTGTAAATATTAAGAAGTTTTAAAAAACCTTTTATGAGAATAAGTTCACCCTCAGGCTCCTACTACTATTACTACATATTAAAAAAATCTCATGCGTTCTCACTATTTCACCCTATTCCAACTACGCGTATAGTCGCCATAATAAAGTTGAACAACATAGATGAGAATCGTGTAAGTGTTGAAATAAAAGATCGTTCATATAGCGAACTATCCAATCCCGGCTGACCTATAAAATCTTTAGAGAGTAAACATCTCAAAGAAGAGGTGACAACAGTATATCACAGCGACATTAAAGCAAATGGTGAAGATGGGACTGCGGAACTAGATTTGAGCCTGAGAACGGCAACAAATACCCGCACAATCATGATAATAAAGAATGATGATAAAGAAGATGAACCACCATTTTTACTACATATAAGCATAAATTCTTGAAGATGCCGATTGGACCAAAAAATATCCCATCTAAGAGCGTCCAATTATTTGTCTTCATTAGGTAACAATTATGAAACGGTCATAAAATAATTTATTTACACTAATTCATGCTTCCTTAACTCATACATTCACAAAAAGTCTAACGCGAAAGTAAATGATATTGCCGGTAATTGTTAATGTGTAGAAATTATAGATTGTTCATCTATTCTAGGATTAAGTCCTGGATGTTATATAGAACCTTTAGAGTGTAAAAACCTTAAAGTCGAAGTGACAGGAATAGAGCACAGCGACAGTAAGGCAAATGGTGAAGATGAGGCTTTTGAAGTCATTTATGAAAGATGCCGAGTAGACTAAAATGTTTCATCTAAGTACTTCAAATTACATATTTGTCTTCATTAAGTAACAATTGAAATTCCAGCTGTACCATAGAAAGTTTAGAGAGTAAAAACCTAACTGCAAACGTAGCAATAATAATGACCATGAGCCTGACAAACACCAACAAATACCTACACCACGATGATGATAAGGAAGATGTATCATCATTTAAGAAACACAATATATTGAAGAAACTGAGTGGACTAAAGTGTACCATATATGTAAGAGTATGAGCTTCCAATTATTTGTCTTCAATAATTATAAGCAACAATTATCAAACAACCACACAATTGCTTGCTTAACCCAATTTATCCTTCATCAACTCCAGTATCTACAAAAAAGTGAGCAAAAATCTCTCATATGACAGAGGGGAGTACAGTACAGCAGTGGCAGATGATTACAATGATGCTATAGAAGATTCAAATGAGCCTGACAAAAACACTGACAAATATCCAAACGACAATGATTTATATACATTTAAATATAGAACTGAGTAGAGCAATATGTGAGACATTTTTGAAAGAATTCGAAGAATTTTCCATAACAATTTTCAATATTGTAATGTTAGAAAATTGAATCGATATGACAATATTGGTATGTGTTGTTATGGGAAAATATGCGAATATTTTCAAATAATTATATTCAATAATTTGTTTAAAACATTCCAGCTTAAGAACAAAATATTTTGGCAAATTTCTTAAAACGAACTAAGATTTATTTAGTATAAAAGGGTAACAAAACCTCTTTCTTCTGTGATACGACCTACTGTGTAAACTTGTATATTTCTCAATTTAAACTTAATTTAAGGAGAATATTTCTTTTTTTTTATAAATTTTCCCACCTTTAAGTTATTTTTGTGAAACTTCTTTCTAATGTCTAAACAAAAAAAACAAGTAGTATTTAAAACTCGTAAATAAATTTCTACACAAATTTGTTACACCACATTGTTTATGAATTCAAACCTTATTTAAAATGATTATGAATAAATGTGGCAAATTAAATTGAAATAAAGATGCACAGTCATTGAGAACTACCACCACCATGGCAACCAACAACAAAAAAACACACACAATTCAAAAATATAGTGACAATAACGCGGTATCAGTTTTAATAAACTTACACACTCATACACACGTTCACATTCGTTTTGGTTAGCAGTAACTTTTTTTAGTTATTATTTTAAATAATGGAATTCGTTATGGGATTTTTTTTGTATAAAATTAAAACGGAATTATTCAAAAGAATTTTTTTTATTTCGTTAAAGACAAAAAAAAAAACAATATAATTTACATCATTAAGCATAAAAGTGACAGGGGCTGCTTAAAAAGTTTTGGCCACTGTGGCAAATAAAAAACGGAATACTATGAATTCATTTTTTAAAGCATCATTTCAGCATTTATTTGAATTCAAGCTAATGCACATGTCAATGCAGTAATTCTTTAATCATTAATCATTAAAAAGAGAAACCCTCTAAATGTATAAAACACAAAATAGTCGACTGCTTCGAATTTGGTGTTTCAGGTAAATTTCTTTTTTATAAATAAAACTTGTAAAGTCATTCATTGAAATTGAGGTTTTAGTCAGGGCAGCATATTTTTCGAGTGTTTTTTTTTTGTTACATAGTTAATTGTTTTGTTAAACGCCTACTGGCATTTTATTGTCTCTAAATGCTGTTGCATTATTTATTGCTTTTACTGTTGCTACACACACTGTGGCTGCGCGTGTAGTTGCTGTTATTTGTATGTTCAACAAATGTCCTGCTGCTACTTTGTGAGTTTCTTTTGCTTTGCTCATTTTTACAGCTTCTTTCTTATGGGTTTAACAACATAATTGCATGGCTTTTTTCTTAAGGAACGTATTTTCAATCCAATTCGCAAGTCTCTAGTTAATCCTATTAACTTGTTGCCAAAAAAAAGACAAACAAACAAAATAATAAACCAATTTTAGTCTTAGTTTAGGGTAAATGATAATCTTAAAAATTTGTTATAAGCAAATTTCTAACTCTTGCTGATTTTAGTTAATTTACATGGATTTTAAAGGCGCCTAGATTTCATTAACCAGGCGACTGTTTGTTTTTAATGGTTCTTAATAAATAGATTCTTGAATAACCAGTCTAGTCTATGTGTTTTAATTACATTTTTTGGACTTATTTTATTTATATTTTGTTTTAAAAATAATTAAAATTTCCTTGTTCTTGATTATCATGTGTTAATTTGTTTAAATGAATTTTTAATTAATTAAAAAATAAACCAAGTAAATTTAAATCAAACTTGTATTAAAAATATCAATGTGTAAAAACAAAAGATTTAAGAAACAAACTTGTTTAATTTTTTTTGGAAGAAATAAAGACGTAATAAATCTTGTTTGGCTTTAATAAATTAAAACGTTTTATACCTTTAGTAAACAAATTTTATTTAATATTCAATCGCAATTAGTGGGCGTTAGGCTATTTTAACTAACCAAGCTGTGTTTTTCTTAAAACACTCATTAAACTTGTGTAAATTTTGAAGTTTAAGTTTTTTTTTATTGCAGCAGATTTTGCTTTGTGAGCTATGCGTTTCTTATGACATAATCATTATTAATGTAAATAACAAAATTATTATATTGAAATCAGAAAGTTTGAAAATCTTATTGGAGCCAGTTTATAGGAGGAGATAGCTCGATATTGAGATATATTTGACAACCAACTATATTCTCCATAATACAAATTTAAGGCGTAACGATGTTGAATGTCATAGATGAGAAGCATTAAAGTTGCGAGGCTATATATCATTCGTTAAGTCCACAATAAAATCCCGGCTGTCGCACAGAAAGTTTAGAGAGTAAAATCTCAATGCTGTCAACAAGGGCACCATTGAGCCTGACAAAAACACCAACAAATACTCACACTACAATGATGATATAGAAAATGAATCATCATTTAAGAAACACAATTTATTGAAGAAGCCGACGGAACTAAAATGTCCCATCAAAGTGCTTTCAGAACTTTGTCTTCATTAAGTAACAATTTACACATGGCTACACAACCTTGGCTTAGTTACAGCAATTAACCATCCACCAAAATTAAAAACCCAATGTACTTCAGAAATTAATTTAGACACAAAATAATGCTCATTTGAGCAGTTATTTAACATTTCATATTTAGAATAGAGCGGAAATTCTGCTGATTAGAACTACTGACATTCATAATAGTTGATATTAAGGTAGTTTGTTTTTAATGAAAAGTTCTAGTGGCGCAAAACCTCTAGTCCCATTACAGTTAAAAGCCCTTTAAACTCTTCAAATGTTCTTTGTAATATACTTGATATTTTAATATGAATTACCATTTTTGCTCACTTACAGAACTAAATGGAAACGCCAGACAGCGGTGGGCCTAGAACTCCTAGCTGAAGCTGGCAATTATGCTGCTTTCCAACGTTTATATGGCGGAGGTTCTCCTTATCTAACATCCTGGCCCTATGGCCATCCCCAGGCCTCACCACACATATCGCCTAGCTCACCCATAGACCTCTACTACCGGCAGGCAGCCGCAGCCGCTGTTCTCCAAAAACCACTCTCCTATCGCATGTATCCCTCCATACCACCCATGCCAGCCAGCGGATTATCCGGCATGCCAGTAGCACCCACGCCCATGTCTCATCTGTCAGCTTCCAATTCATTGTCTTCGTTATCGAACTATTATCAAACGGCCACACAATCGTTCGGCTCCACCAATTCACCCTCCACCAACTCTAGTCTCCATAATAAAAGTCCCACACGTAGTGAGGACAATGATATTGAAGATAATCGTAAAAGTGTTGAAATTATAGATCGTTCATCTAGTCCACAATTGAATCCCGGTAGTCCGCCTGAACGTTTAGAGAGTAAAACTGCCACAACAATAGCAGCAGCTGTAACAGCAATAGAGCACAGCGACAATGAGGCCGATGATGAAGATGATGCTATAGAAGTTTGAGATGTGCCTGAACAAAATACCGACAAATACCCACACGACAATGATGATGATAAAAAGGATGAAGTAGATGAAACAGCATTTAAAGAACACAATTTATTGAAGCAGCCGAGTGCCATAAAATATTTTTATGATGATAAAAGTTCTAGGGCAATAGCCTTTGTTAAGGTAATTTATATTTTAAAGAAAAAAATTTAAAAGTATGACAGATTTTTGTAATAGTTTTTTATCTTTAGAACCCTCAGCTTTTAAGCTGTTAATGATTGCTCTCAGTGCCTTGTTGTGTGTGAAATTGGCAGAGTTGTTGTGTAAAAGAAAGAGCAAACTTAAAACAAAGTTTTAACCAAAGATACCAAAATTGTTTTAAAGGTAATTATTAATTTTATTTTTTAGTTGGTTTTGTTCTGATTAATTGCACAATGTTTCTAACAATTTACTTTTCATTTGCTTTTTAATTCCAGATTTTGGTTTTGTTCCAGTGGCTATGGATCTCATTATTGTTTTAAATATTTAATATAAATAAAATTTGTAAATATATATTCAAATCAGTGTTAATTTTAAATAAAAATTAAAAAAAAAATGAAGTAAATAATGGAATGTAAAAATGTGTTATTCAATTATTTGTTTAAAAAGCAAGGTAAATTAATTATTAATAATATTTTAATGAAAAATTATTACAAACAAGTCTGTGAAAATATTTTTGTATAAAGGCCCAATCCTCTCCAAAATACAGAGTGAAATAATGTTGTTTTTAAATTAGAATTAAATCATAAAGTGCACAAGTTAATGTTATGTATTGATCGGGCAAATAACTTTGGTTTATAACCGAATGTAAACAAATTTGTTCATAATTTTACATAAATATAAATCCCACGATCCAGCAGGTCAATAGTAATCACACAGATTTAATTGGCACTGCACGTTTGGTAGAATCAACATATTTTGTTGATAAATCTGGCATATCTAACTGGCTGACCCGATTGACATGACATTTTACATAAGCTTAGCTGATGAATATTAAAGAATAAGTTTTTATCACGTATCTTATATGCCTTCCATAACTGGTGCTGTGGATTTCCATCTAGTGAATCTCTGGCAAACAGATGTCGTTCCCATTTAATCATGAATTTTGAATTTTAAAGACTGTAATCACTATTGGCACTGAATAGACACTATGTTTAATATGGCCCTACAAAAGTTAATTCTCAAGATTAGGTCAAAATTTAGGTCGTAACATATCTCGGTAGCGACACCTCTCGATAACCGTAACCGCATTTTCAGCTGAATTTTTGGAATCAATCATGCCTCCAGACCATAAAACATCTCATCTTAAAATAAATAAGTCTTCTGGGCCGAATGGTATACCAGAACTGATTTTGAACCAGTCCATTGCTAACCTTTTCAGCACCCTAATACGTTCCTCAGAAATCCGTGTAAAAAAAAATATGTAAAAAAGGCGTTTCCTATAGTAAAATGGGGGATACTATATTTACTTCGAAAAACCGTGTAAAAAATGTTGAAAACTATAAAATTTCAGATATGCATACATGGAATGTATGGTGGAATTTTATTGAGCATTAAAACTTAAAAGACATAATTCATACAGGTGGAAAATTAGTAGAGCAAAAAAAACCAAAAAAAAAAAATCTGTTAATCCAGAATTAAGAACAGAAAAATTAAAATGGAATAAAACATGCGAACAAAATGTGTAGGTAAGAGTTATCGAATAAGGCGATTTCCCAGTTACTATTATGTATGTTCATTTCAGCATTGCTGCCAAGTGTGATAAAAACAAACATAATTACAAGACAGTGATTTTGAAATCACTAGTGATTTTGAAAAACTAGATTAAAAATTTTTTACAAAAATTTTTTTTTTCAACTTCAAATCCGTGTAAAAAGAAACCATGTAAAAAAAGAGTTGGGTGTATGCTAAATTACCATTTTTTGGAATATCTGGAGTCGAACAATTTACTTGGTCCGGCTTCCAATCGGAAGAATGGTATCATTCTATACATCGTTTTAGAGAAAGCTAAGTGGTGGCTCCAGATTTTCCAAGGCGTTTGAAATGGCAAATTACTCTTTTATCAAAACTTATTGCTTTCGGTGTCGGGGATAACTTCTCTCGATTTATATCGAGTTGCCTCAGAAATCGCACTATACGAGCTGTTATAGATGGGATCTCATCAGTCGAGTTCAAGTTTGAATCTGGTTCCGTTATTTTTACTGCTTTATTGCTTTTCTTTCTAAATGACCTTTTACGTCAAATTTCCAACCCTATATATTTTTTTTTGCAGATGATACAAACATTGATGTTCTAGGCATGAGAAGCCAATGAGATGTCCGCTAGACTGAACATATTTTTCAAGTTTCAAAAGAAGTGTTTAAGTGCCTTGGTTTCTTAAAATGGTACTTCACTCCATCTGATTTTCTTACTATTTACACCACGTATATTCGACCGAAAATGTAATATAACTCTCAAGTATGGGCCGGTGCTTTGAAGTCTATTTTGGAGTTTCTCGGCCGCGTGCATGCTTATCGGTAACAGTAGGGTATCCAACTTTATTGATTTACTGGAGCATCGCCGTGTTTCACTGTTCTATTGATACGATAATGTAATGCGTTCTGCTGAAATCAGGAAACTTGTTCCCAAAACCCCTAGTAATACACGTTCTTTAGTCAGAGCTCATTCATGGTCGACTCGGACAACAAAAAAATCATTCTTTAGCCGTACTGTTCGTACATGTAATAAACTTTCAGTAGAAGTTTTCCCTGTCACTTTCAAAATAGGAAATTTCAAATTAAATGTTCACAAATACTACTCGCTTTAACCTCCCTATTTTCCTAGTTCCAACACAATGCATTGCATGAGAAGGGGTCATCCACTGAGTACTGGTCCAAGTGAAAAAAAACAGTGACGTATCCAGACAAATGAAAATGGGCTTCACGAACTTTACGAAGTGCAGTATTTCATTATTTCGATAGTGAATTTTAATATTTTAATATGATTTTCAACAAGTAAAATATAAAAACTTTAATGTTATTCCAAAATGCTCCTGTTGGAACACCATTATCATGTTTGAAGGCCATTAAAAATATGCTTACGTGTGCTTTTTGTGTAGTTAGCGAGTTATACGCATTTGATAATGAAAACTTCAAACCTTGGTTCGTTCTAACTTATTCTGTTAGTTAAAGAATTTATTAAGATAGCATATAATAAAGTTTGCAAAGCAAAGAAGTAGCGAAATATCGAAAATAAAGATTTCATTTAAAAAAGACCTTAAGCTTAAATAATTATTGGGATATTAATGAAAAAGGTCAAATAAACTAAATACAATAAAAAATATGTAATGGAATTTTTAATTTAGACCAAATGTTCTAAAAATCTATGGCTCGGATTCCAAAATGGTTAAAACTTTTAGATACTTTGATTTATTCTACAGCAATCATATTGTTCTGCTATCAACGCCGCATCAAATGTGGACTTTATGGACAAAATTCCCAAAAATGTGAAATTTGGGATTTACTGGTTTTTTTTGATTGGCAATTGCTGGATTTGCCTTTTCTAATTTCAGTGCAATATGTTGACAAACAAAGCTTTTATTGAATATTATAAATTTGTGTAATCTAGAAATTCACAATTTGTCCTAAAAATCATGATTTGTTTAAATATCGGAGATAATTTTAATCAGCTTTTCTCTAAAATTTAATCTTTTCTTTAGAAAATGCTCTTTTCGATAAAAGAATACAATAATTTTAAATCTGTATGTTGTACGAGTGCAAAAGTAATTGACTTTAAATGACAGAAAGTTTCAATTCTAACGATTTTAAGACAAAAACTAACGTACAAATTGTAGCCTTTAGACAAATGTTCGATAGGCTATAATTACAAATATTATTACAAATTTAAGCCATTTTATGTTTAACTGATGTTTTAAATAAGACATATTGCTTTTTTCTGCTTTGTGCCAGATTTAGACCACAAATAGGCAAAAACCCTTATACTCCATTCAATAACTTGATAAATTCTAAAAACGCGCGCCTTTGAAATAAACTCAGAAGCCTCGACAAAAATCCTCAGAGACTCTAAATAATGGTCTTCAGATAGAGATGAATTTCAAACCGCTGTGTCAGATATTAAACAATTTTGAAAATTTCGTCTTTAGAATTTGATATAAAGATATGACTGAAATCAACTACAATAGTAACGCAATATTTTCGTTTGGTTAATTTAAATATAATCAAGACTTATGTACGTTAATAATCAATTTCGCATAAAAATGCTTATTTATTACGCTAAAAATTCGAATAAAAAATTTACCAAAATCTCTACTGTTATTTTTGAAAATACAAAAAGTATAAAATTATTTAAATATTTAATAAGTTCGACTGCACTGCAGCATCACCTAAAAATATTTGATTTAATAATAAAACGTCTTCGATAATTAATAACTTAATAATACTTGGATTACTTTGATGTGAGCAATAAAATTGTTAATTTAATTGTTTAGAGGAATTAAAAAAGTAAACATGTCGCCGCTTGTTTATTTTAAAATATCATTTTAATCAATTTTATACTTTTGTTACCTTAATTAGTTAATTGTTTTGGGTGACATTATTTTTGGTGTTATTTGGTTGTTTTTTTTTTTTTTTTTTTTGTCGTCTCAAAGTTGTAATTTTTGTATATATGTACCAAAAATATCTTGTATTTTATGAGCTTGTTTTAAAATAAAATAACAGAATATAACACTCAGTCTTAACAGACTTTTTGTTTTTTACTTTAAGTAAAGAAAAACCAATAAAATGTTTAAAATTAATTTAAAAATTACTTTTTTAACACAATATTAATCAAAAAAAAAAAAAAAAAAAAAGCATTTTATATGGCAAAGTTGTTTTTTGGGGGGTTGGAACGAATTTAAAATACCTTAAGTAAGGTTCGAGTATTAACTAAAAATTCTTAAAGAATCACGATTGTTGTGAAAATTTGGCCTTGTCCAAGCGACATACACAAGTGTTGTAAAGTTGGTCTTGTTAGATAATCATGATTGTTGTAAAAATTTGGTCGTGTTAAAGAACCAAGATTGTTATAAAACCTGGTCTTACTTAGAAACTAAGATTGTTATAAAACGTGGTCTTGCTACGGAACTGAAACTGTTTTAAAAGTTAGTCTTTTAAAGAACCAATATAGTTATAAAATCTGGTCGTGTTTAGAAACCATGATTGTTGTAAAATTTGGTCTTGTTAAAGAACCAAGATTGTTATAAAACTTGGTCTTGTTAAAGAACCAATATTGTTATAAAATTTGGTCGTGTTTAGAAACCATGATTGTTGTAAAATTTGGTCTTGTTAAAGACCCACGATTGTTCTAAAACTTGGTCTTGTTAAAGAACCACGATTGTTGTAAAATTTGGTCTTGTTAAAGAACCAAGATTGTTATAAAACGTGGTCTTGTTAAAGAACCAAGATTGTTATAAAACCTGGTCTTGCCAAGGACCCACGATTGTTGTAAAATTTGGTATTGTTAAAGAACCACGATTGTTGTAAAATTTGGTTTTGTTAAAGAACCACGATTGTTGTAAAACTTGGTCTTGTTAAAGAACCAAGATTGTTATAAAACCTGGTCTTGCCAAGGAACCACGATTGTTGTAAAATTTGGTATTGTTAAAGAACCACGATTGTTGTAAAATTTGGTTTTGTTAAAGAACCACGATTGTTGTAAAACTTGGTCTTGTTAAAGAACCAAGATTGTTATAAAACCTGGTCTTGCCAAGGACCCACGATTGTTGTAAAATTTGGTATTGTTAAAGAACCACGATTGTTGTAAAATTTGGTTTTGTTAAAGAACCACGATTGTTGTAAAACTTGGTCTTGTTAAAGAACCAAGATTGTTATAAAACCTGGTCTTGCCAAGGAACCACGATTGCTGTAAAATTTGGTTTTGTTAAAGAAAAACGATTGTTGTGACACTTGGTCTTGTTAAAGAACCACGAATGCTATAAAAGTTGGAGATTAGTTCGGACTTGGATCATTTTAAAAGCATTTAACCAATTTGAATGCTAATTTTTGATAATCTAATACGAATTAGTTTTCTTCGAAAAATAATCATAAAAATGGCAGTATAAATTTCATTATTACTTTTGTTAATTTAAAGATAAAATGGGAATTGCCATAAACTCAGAAAGTAGAGTATACAGAAACTATAAAATGGTATCTTATTAAAAAGCAATTTAAATTAAAACGAGAGTGTGTCGAATAAAAATTGTATAAATCAGACACAAATATGTAGATGTACCTACATATTGAAACTATACTCATTTGTTGTATACACTTGTATGCTGAGATGTGTGTATGTCAGAGAATGAAAAAAAAACAGTCAAACTATTTAAAATGTTTTAACGCCATTAAAATTAACAAAAGAAATAAAAACGTAAAAAGTGTTAAAACCACTTAAGCATTTTTAAACGTTTTTTTTTTGTTTTCTGTTAAATTTCGGTCTTGGGTCATCTTAAATATCAAACTGTTTTCTTAATTTATCCACTGTTGTTGGTATGTGTTAACACAGTCATACATACATACATACAGACAATTATACATGTACGTATTAAATATTAATGTATTAACGTTAAATTTTAATCGTAGTCACTTGTAGTCGTTTGTATTTAGGAGACCTTTTAAGACACGTGTCTTTATATTTCAATGCAATGTTTTTGTTGCTGTTCTTTTATTGTTGTTGTTGTTGCTGTTTGGTTTAATTTGTTTTCCTAATCGTAAAGATCATTTTTGGAATTTTTATTATCTATGGTTCTTTTGTAGTTTTTATATTGAATTTTTTCTTAATTTTATAAATGACTTTAAAATTGATTTTAAACGTTTTTTTGTAGTTTTTGTTGGTTTGTATAGTTTAATGCTAGCAAGCTGACTGACTGACTCGTTTGATTATTGGCTAAAGCTCAGAAAATTAAAGGAGTTGGATCTTCAATGATGTTCTTCAATTGATGTTCTTCAATTGTTCAGTTCTAGTTCAGTTGTTATTCAGTTGCTCTTCAGTTCTGGTTAAGTTGTTGTGCAGTTGTTCTTCAATTCAAGTTGTTGTTCAGTTCTTGTTCATCAGTTTTTGTTTAGTTTTTGTGCAGTCCTTGTTCAGTTATTGTGCAGTTCTTGCTAAGTTTTTGCCCAGTTCTTGTTCAGTTCCAGTTCAGTTCTTGTTAAGTTTTTGCTCAGTTCTTGTTCAGTTGCTGTTCAGTTGTTCTTCAGTTCTTGTTCAGTTGTTGTGCAGTTGTTGTTCAGTTGTTGTTCAGTTCTTGTTCAGTTCTTGTTCATCAGGTTTTGTTTAGTTCTTGTACAGTTCGTGTTCAGTTGTTGTTAAGTTTTTGCTCAGTTCTTGTACAGTTCTTGTTCAGTTATTGTTAAGTTTTTGGTCAGTTCTTGTTCAGTTGTTCTTCAGTTCTTGTTCAGTTGTTGTTCAGTTGTTGTTCAGTTCTTGTTCATCAGTTTTTGTTTAGTTCTTGTACAGTTCTTGTTCAGTTGTTGTTAAGTTTTTGCTCAGTTCTTGTACAGTTCTTGTTCAGTTCCAGTTCAGTTCTTGTTCAGTCCCTGTTCAGTTGTTGTTCAGTTCTTGTTCAGTTTTTTGTTAAGTTGTTGTCCAGTTCTTGTTCATCAGTTTTTGTTCAGTCCTTGTTCAGTTGTTGTTCAGCTTTTGCTCAGTCCTTGTTCAGTTGTTGTTCAGCTTTTGCTCAGTTCTTGTTCAGTTGTTGTTCAGTTCCAGTTAAGTTCTTGTTTAGTTGTTCTGTAGTTCTAATTCAGTTCTTGTTTAGTTCTTGTTCAGTTGTTGTGCAGTTGTTCTTCAGTTCTTGTTCAGTTCCAGTTCAGTTCTTGTTCAGTCCCTGTTCAGTTGTTGTTCAGTTCTTGTTCAGTTGTTGTTTATCAGTTTTGGTTTAGTTCTTGTTCAGTTCCAGTTAAGTTCTTGTTTAGTTGTTCTGTAGTTCTAATTCAGTTCTTATTTAGTTCTTGTTCAGTTGTTGTGCAGTTGTTCTTCAGTTCTTGTTCAGTTCCAGTTCAGTTCTTGTTCAGTCCCTGTTCAGTTGTTGTTCAGTTCTTGTTCAGTTGTTGTTTATCAGTTTTGGTTTAGTTCTTGTTCAGTTCCAGTTAAGTTCTTGTTTAGTTGTTCTTTAGTTCTAATTCAGTTCTTGTTTAGTTCTTGTTTAGTTGTTGTTCAGTTGTTGTGCAGTTGTTCTTCAGTTCTAGTTCAGTTAAAAATCTATAAGCTTAAATTTTTTTTTTAAAGAATTTACTCTTTTAATTTCTATCTTAAAAATAAAACAAAAGTTTCCGATATTACGTTTTTCTTGAGCATTTTTTGTTTCTGAACAGCAACACGAATTGTTAAACAGTTTCTACAATCTGCCTTCAGCCAACAAACGCATCTTAAGTGGAATCTGGAATTTTATGACTTTTTCGGGTTTTGTCTGTATTAATTTTTTCGTTGATAGTTTCTTGTAACAAAAGTTGCTTTGGCAAAATTATCGAAACTCAAAAATTCAAAAACTAAATAAATATTTTATTATGTATCGACACAACAAAAAAGAACAAAAAACAAAGATAAAACGCGTTTAAATGATTTTCTTTACACATTTAAAGCGTGAAAACATTTATTATTTTCGTGTGGCGGTTTGTTAACGTACTATACTCGTATGTGTAGCAACGTTGAGTTTTTGATATTTCCAACCTTTTTGGTATTTTGTATTGGATGTTGTTTATTGTGATGTTTCATTAATGGCTTTATTTAAATTTTTCTCTTTATTTAAATTTTTTCTCTGCTGCTTAGAAGGCATATTTCATTCTTTCTTTTTTTTTGCTTTTGTTTTTGTTTGAGTAATATTCATAGTGTTAATAACAAATTAATGATTGTTTTATATTTTGTTTGAAAACTAACGTACTCGCATAAAAATAGTAAATCAAAATAAATTCAATAAAATTTTAATTTCTAAAATACTTTTAAGTTGTGTAAAGATTGTTTGATATTACATGATTTAGAGTTCATATTCAGTTCATATGCAAATAACCCTTTAAATGCGGGTTGTTGAGAAACAGATATAAAATAAAAAATTAAACGAAAAGGTAATTTATATGTGCGGAATTTTGTATTTTGTTTTGAAATTTATTATTGGAATATCTTACTTATTTTTTTTTGTAGAAAAAATGGACAATTTTAATCAATTTTTAACTGAAGCCACAATTGTAAAGTGAGTGAGGAATTTGATTGTATTGTGTAAATTTAGGAGCCAGTATTTTTAATACATACTTTTTTTGAGTTAACAAATTAATTGTGCAGGTTTGTTTATTTTCCATAAATCTGGTTCTTCTTCATGATTTTAAATCTAAAAATTAATTTTGGATTACTTAACATTTTTTAAATTTGGGGATTCATTCATAATGAATAATTTCCAAAATTTTCAAAAGACCCAAAGGAAATAAATAATCGCACAAATATGTTCGGCAATTTATTTTGACGGTTGGTAATTCTTGTTCAAAAATAAACGCCCAAAATCTAATTTACCTTGGCTTTCAAAGAGATGTTACAATGTTAATTTTCTGTATAAAGCTTTTACATTTTGATCTTCCAGACCTGTTTGTAACAAGAACCTACAAGAAATGTATAAGTATTTTTATTCAAAACATTTCTGTGAAATCGCCGTCGATCGGAGAAATCTGCAGATCACAAAACGTAAATGTACTAGACATTACTACCCTGACTCATAATATTATTTAGAATTATTATACTTAAAATCAACATCTTGTAAATTTTGTAAATCACTTAAGTTCAACGCATTACCTACGCTTCTGCGAACGCATCACCAAAAATGTGAAACTTTGTAAATCACTGCGTCATTGCGTTTAGCGAAAGCAGAAATATTACGTTGTTACAATACTGTCAAATCATTGCGTGGTTAATGCTACCATTGCAAATGTTGATACTGAAATTTAAAATAAAAATTTACATAAAGCTACGCTTATTTTGCATTGGCAATGCTACAAGTCCATCAGCTGTTCAATAATTTTGTTTGGTTATTTATTAAGAAAATATTTTAAATTGTGAAGAAAAATGCTTTTAAAGCAAATAACTATTAATACAAAGATACTAAGGGGTATAAAAAAATGTTTGCACTTTAGGATATGTCTTCATCATCGGATGATGAAGATTCTTCAAACGTCCTAGACATCATGCATTTAACGAATAATGAGTAAGTAAAATAACACTTGCTTGAACGCCGTGATTTGCAAAGTGTAATTTAACGCAACGCTTAACAAATTGTGTCGTTTCGTTTGACAAAATTAGGGCCTAAGAAAACATTTTGTTTTTGTTCTTAAATGAAAAACAAATTTGTTGTTTCAGAAAAAATAGAGAATTTGGTACCAAAAACATAATTAAAATAATTTATGATGGAAAGTTTTTAAAACTCAGAATATCGTTATTTTCCTTCAGTCGTATCCTACCCGCTCTATCGGAAAGTTGTTTCAACAACAGCATCCATTAAAGGCCGTTAAGATGCTTTTGAGACAATTAATCTTGCATTGTAGAGTTCTTGCAATACAGAGTTCTCTATGATCTAATGTATCACCATTTGTAGACGAGCAATTATTACCACAAATATACCAACAATCGTATGAAGAATTAATACAATTCAAGGAGGTGGCCAGCCAAACATTGCAAACACTACAGCAAAAGGGTGGTTAAAATTATTACTTTCGAAACGACTGCATCTCCACAACCATTATAACAAGTGTATGATTTCAATTAAGCTTCGGATAGTAAAACGAATGTGTTATTCTGTCCGAAATAGTCGCTTAAATAAGCAAATGTGGTCCAGTACATTTTTAAAAATAGTTTGTCTATCTAACGCTCTTGAATTCTTAATCACAATATTCCTCTAGCTTACACAACTATATTGATAGGTTGAGGAAATTGTGTTTATTTAAAACTAAAATTGGACACATATGCTAATAATTTTAAAACTCAATACCACGGGAATATAAAGAAAAAAACTATGAAAATTTTTCAGCATTAACATTTTATTACACAAGTGTACTCATAAAAAATTTATACGAGTTCTTTATTTGTGATTATAAGTTACAAATTATTAACTGTAATATTGAAGGGTTACAAACAGTCGAGGGTAAAAGTAAACTTACACATTAAGATTAAAATTATTTTATTATAAATTAAAAGTTTCAGCCCATTACTTACTACTAGCAGTAACTAAAAGTTCTACCTCAGACTATGATTTCATAAAAAAAACCCTCAATGTTACAGAATTTAACCTTAAAATAAGGATATGCTGCTGTCATCATACTTTCAACAATGCAGCAGCAGCAACAAGAACAACAATAAAAATCATCAAGCCAAAGTACTTAAAAATAAAGTTTTCGTAGCACAATAGCAGGGCAAAACAAAAAATCACACACTTTTACGGGGTTGATTTTAAGAACTATTAAAAATTTGCTAAAAAAAAACAGAAAAAGGTTATTTTGAAGGGTGGTTGTTAAACTGATGTGTGAAGAAAGGATTTCATACATACTCGTACATTCATACATACGAGTTACGCAACAGCTAAAAAAAACTAAACTCACATAAAATGTTGTTCTTTTTTGGTGTTTTTTTTTTTTTTTTATTCTACTACCGAAATACGAGTGGTGATGATGTAGCTGATGAAGATGATGATGACGCTGTTGATTTGATGGCCACTTAAAAGTCTATTAAGCGTAAATTATGGGTTACGGCATGTTTGTGAATGTGTAAATTTTCTATATGTTGTTAGTGTGTGTGTTGTTGTTGTTGTTGTTTGTTTATTTAAAAAATTGATTTATGGTTATTTACATACATTTATGGTTTTTATATGCATGCATTCTTTTTTTCCTTTTTGCGAAACTACATAAATAAATTCATATAGAATAGAAATTATGCAAATGCTATGATGAAGCAAATCATGAAAATTTTGCAAATTAAGTGGCTTTATTGAATATGTTATGGTTTTTTTTTTTTGGGGAGGGGGGGGGGGGTGTTGGTTATTAGTGTTATTTGGAGAATTTCTTAAAAATATACAATAATAGAAATTTAGCTGCTAAGTGGTCTATACATAAGATCTGATTAATACATTTGTAATCATGTTTTGACTATGGTTATGGAAATATCGAGACCGCTAGAAGGGCTTCAACTGATAGTATTCTATAAAAATGTTAGACAATCTGGAATTATGAATGCACAACAAACATCTAGACACTGGGGTATCTAAATTAAAAAAAAAAATTTCGTTTGAATAAAACGAATAATTCGTATAAGATATTTAAAATTATTCGAATAATTCCAATAATTTAATATTTAAAATTAATAGATTTATTAGAATAATATAAAATGCTGAAATAAATTAACACGAAAATGTTTTTTCTGCAGCAAGTCGTACGTTTTCGTAAAACAGTACTGTCTAAAGCCATTTTTATATCCTATATGTGGTTGTGCATACGCTTGAACAATGCTGGGAAATTTTGCGACATTACTTTTAAAATCATGGTAATGTTGCAGAGTGTGTGCGAAAATTGCGTAGAAGAGAAGCACCGTCAGCTCCGTATGTTCGTTATCTTGTTGAAAAAGTGAAAGAAACTGGCATCCTCATTGATAAACCAAAGCGTGAAAAGACAAAAAACAGTGCGTACACCCGCGAATATTGCTGCTGTGGCAGAAAGTGTGCTTGAAGCGCTATCAACATCAATTCACCGTCGTTCTCAACAATTGAACATTTCGGAGACATCATTGAGACGAATTTTGCATAAAGACGGCATACAAAGTCCAATTGGTTCAGGAGTTGAAGCCAACGTTAAGTGGGCCTGCGATCGACTTACAGAAGATGCCGATTTTGCCAAAACAAAAAAAATCATCTTTTCAGATGAAGCTCATTTTGATCTTGGCGAGTATGTAAACAAGCAAAATTGTCGCATTTGGGGCACAGAAAACCCGCACGAATACATTGAAAAGCCGATGCACCCCAAGCGAGTCACTGTTTGGTGCGGATTTTGGTCCAGAGGCATACTTGGGCCATTTTTCTTTGAAAATGAGCAAGGTGTGGCCGTTACAGTCAATGGCGATCGTTATCGGGCCCTATTGAAATTTTTGTTCACAAAAATTGAAGAGGAGGATAGGAGGACAGTCGAAGCTACACTCGATGTTTTGCGCCCTGCTGTTGAAGATCGCATTATCAGCCGCAGAGCTGATGTCGTTTGGCCACCTCGGAGCTGCGATTTGACACCGTTGGACTATTATTTGTGGAGTGCCGTCAAAGATAAGTGTTGCGCCGACAAGCCAGAGACAATTGACGCTTTAAAGGACAATATTCGTGAAGCCATTGGTCAAATACAGCTGGACACAATCGATAATGTGCTTAAAAATTAGACCTATCGTGTAGGCTGCTGCATGGCCAGCCGAGGCAGCCATTTGAATGAAATTATTTTCCCTTATTAACCGGAAGGATTGTACTTGCAAATAAAAAAAAGAAATTTGAAAAAATATTCAATAGTTTTTTTATAGCATTTTCAAAAAACAAAAAGTTATTTGGCGGACCCTTTATATAGTTTATGTTTTTATTTAAAAAATAAAAGAAGAATAGAAAAAATAAAGAATAAAAATTATTGTATAAAAAAAGTTTATACAAAATTTGTTCCAGTAATAGCTTAAGCTAATTCATTCAATTTGCTGAAGAGCCCCCAAAACTCCCCAATATTATGTCTACATTTGAAAACGAAAAAGACTGTGACCCTTTTAGCTGAAAATCTCTCCACAATCCCATAATGCAAAACTAAGCTGTTTTTAAATGTGGCCATACAAACTCAGATATATTTTAAGAATATTGATTTAACCTTAACCTTTTTACACACATAAAAAACTTAAAAAAATGGCTAAAACATGTAACAGCATAATATATCACAATGACAACAAATACAACAATATGACCCTTAAATTGCTAAAGAAAAAATCCAACAAAATTTCTAAGCTTGAAATGATTTCATTTTTCATGTTTTTTTTGCCTTTAACCCCAAATAAAATCTCATAGGTTGTCCTTTCTTTATTTTGTTGGCAAATAAACAATGTTTTATTAAGGATCATAAAAAAATAAACATGTTTGTTACACACACTCATTAGATAAAAAGGATCAAATAACAACAATAAAATAAACTTGTACGAGTATGTATGTTGTTATTTGAGGGAGTTTAACTACTCGTACAATAAAAATCCACAAATACTGTGATTTTTTTAGGCAGTAAAAAACATTAAAAGAAATTAGCCATAATTTGACAATAGATTGAATGAATTGTATAAAGATTTGTATAACTATAAAATGTTTTTGTCTATGTTTGAATTTTGTCGTATACGACAAGTACATATTTATGGTTAACGGAAATTTGAAATAAAGACATTTAAAGTTCAACTGAATGAATTACATTTGCTGCCTGCAAACATTTCGCAATACAAATCTATAAATTTTTGTTGAACGTTGTTCTTTTGTTCCAAATAAATCGTTTGTACCATAATTTGTTTGCTAAAAAAAAAAGTATCTAGAGTAGCACACACAACGATAGAGCATTTATTGAGTTTATAGATTTAGCAATTGCTAATAAATAATTAGTCGTTTATTTTTGTTTGATTTTATATTTTTTATGCAAACGCGTGTCCTTAATATCCTGTGACAAATTGTTTATGTAGCATAAAAAAAGTTCTGTATCTGTTCTAATGTGAGAATCTTTATCATGAAAAGAAAAAATTGTATTCATAAATATTTAGTGGCTAAATTATGGTAATTACTGGAATCTGATGATGTTTTCTTTAGCGATAGGGGTAAGTTATTGAAATTGAATGAGATTTTAGATGGCATTGTGGGATTGAGCTGTTTGCAAAACGAGTTGTTTTGAAAAATCGCCAAAAAAGTTTAACTAAAAGTCATAAGCAGTTCCATCAGAATTGCTGTGAAACCTTTTTGCAGCTGGGGTAAAGTACAAGATGCCCCAAAACACTAATCCAATGCTTTGTAATATGTTTAAAAGAGACTACATAATTAAATAATTTACGGTATCTAATAAAAACTGATGTTTCTTAATCAATCATCAGTCATGAATCAAAACAAAAATATGACCAGATAACAGCTCCGAAACAAATGAAGAAGAATGATGTACATGTAATAAATTTTTATTAGTTTGCCTGTAAGAAGTCTTATGGAGTTCTTATTAAAGCTGCGTTATCGACTCCCAGGGAGAAGCAAGGTTCTTTCTCATGCCAATAAGAATTGTTTTAAATATTCTAATGATAATCTTGGATTATGTGTGTAATTTATCCCTAAAGTCTTAACTGGGTAATTAAACGAATAGAGTTAGTAAACGTTTCAACATCACAACTTGTGAATTTAGATCAGAGATGGAAAAGCGTAAAATGAGGTTTTTGTGTGAGCGAACTACCCAACAAACATAAACATAATTATATAAATTATACAAAACAACTTAGCTAGGAAACATACACTCATAATATATTTTCCGTAACATATAAGATATTAACAACGAGATTGAAATACAAACGGAACTTCTAATACTTGAAAAGCTGATTACATGCATGTTACCAAATGCATTATCAATTATAAAATATTTTTCGTAGTTCATTATTAATTTGAAATGTTTGTTGGGAAGTATTTCTGAAAAAAAATATAAAAGCATCCGCCGCATGTGCACACATTGCTGTTTCAATGACGACCTAATGAAAGAGATTATGTGTATGTGTGCAGTGCTCTCTGCACAATTGTGCTATAGGATGCCGACCTATGATTTAGATCATTTTACGCTTTGCCTACCTCTGATTTAGATCCTTGTTTGCTGGTGAAACACATTGATGTCAATAGTTGACGTATAAAGATCAAGTAATGATATAATGATGTCTCTACTAGGTAGTTGAATAAATACAGAGAGTAAACGGTTCTATTTTAGCAGTTGCGTATTGAGACACTTGGTTGCTGCAGGAGTTTCCATATTGCTGTCAATAGTCAAAGTATCCAGATAAAGCTCTCTTATTCGTTTCTAAAGCATAAGTAGGCTCTGAATACAAGGATAGTAGTTTGGCTTGCAAAATGGTGCTGAAATTGTCGAATGAAGAAGAATGAGGAAACTGGAGAAGACTCGATGATATGACCTTACTCACTGATCAGAAGCATCATGCAAATTTAATATCTGCTCACAGTCAGATAGTTAACACATTTCCTACTATAAGGTAACTTAGATGAAAGAAACCCATCACATGACAAAGTGTCATCATAGTTCTAAGGTTCACAAGGTTAGAGGATTTAATAAAGGACATCATAAACAGAACTTTAAGAGAGAGAGAGAGACTGCATCATACTGAAGCAACATCCACCTTACTTATAATATTTGTAATCGATTCCTAATTAAAAACAACTAGGATAACGAATAATTAGTTATGAGGATTATGATTCAGAATTTATTGTTTTTCAATTCTTTGAAGAGTGGTGAGTTGACGGTAATCAACTTTCCTAGTTGTATATGCCGTACGAGGCATTATATCATCCAGGAGACTGGTGCAATGGCTAACGGCATACGCTTATCATAGTCGATGACTTGAGTTAGTGATTGAGTTTATAACTAATAGCAAAAATAAAAAAATTAAATATAATATACATAAAAATAAAACTTAAGTGATGTGCAGGAATTAGAATAGGATGAGAGTTAGTTATAGATATCACATGGGCAAAAAGTAGAGATGACCTTGTAGAAAACTTGCGGATGACAACGGACCATACAGTTTCAGACCACAGCGGAAGATAGAGCAAATATCACTAAAGAATTGTGTGTTTTGCTACAGGTATAAGGTTGATCTCAAAAGGGGAAAAAACGTCATGGTTTTCGTATTGTGAGTCCATCGATGTTGCCAACGAGCTATAGAGATTCTTCTGAATATTCTTAGTTATATACAAAATGTAGATGGCTCATCAACGTTATCTAGAACTTAGATGAATGCTGAAAACACAGTTTTCGGATTGTATGGATATATGAAACATATCCGTGCAGCCTACGCTGGAGGGAATGAATAATCACAATGGAGAAGGTAACCAGATGTAGGAATGGTTATATTGCAACTAAAATTGTTCGCATGCACCTGAAATAATCCGTTGTTGAATTGGAAGCAATATTAAATTTTATCTTCTTACAATATTTAACTACCAAAAATAGTAATTTAAAAAACAATAAATCTTGGGTATACTAAAAAATGTGCAAAGACATTTATAAAGCAATCCTATAAATTAAACATTGGTTCGTTGAATCCTGCAGTCAGCGCTCCCACGATAATGGGATCTTCAATCAGTGAAAGCTGTATTAATCAGCTGTTTTTTCTCCAGGGAAGAACTTTCCAAGAGCTGTTACAACAACAAAAACCAATTCATACATTTGGGGAAATTTTAGAACAACATGTTGTTGTGAGCCAGTCACTTGCCAGAGTGAATTTGTTTCCCACAGCTTCCTTGAAATATTAAGGGCCGATTTAATAGCTGACCATGCAGTGTGTTTTTGTTTTGAATAGAATTTTAATAGTTTTTTTTTTAATTTTTTTTCTTTACTTTCATAAATATTCAATTAATTTTATGGCATTTATTGGTAAACATTTTTAACGACATTTTGATTTTAATAAAACTAATTTTAATGACAATTTCTTCACCTTCGATGTGACACTTTAAATGCTTGAATTTTTTATGGCTCAAATCTGAAAAAAGTTTTCCCATTTGGCTGCAATCAAAAATGCTTTTGTTATTTTAATGTTTTATTTTAGTTTTTTAAGGTTTTTCACCACAAGAATTGTTTATTTTAACAACTTTATAAAGACGAAGGTAACTCTACGATATGTACGAGTATAATGATACATACAGCATTTTACCAAGTTACTTTTGTGGACTCTTTTATTTTACCCTACTTTTTTTAGTGTAATAAAAATCGTTTTATCCAAATGTTGTATTTTTGTTTAAAAAAAAGCCGATAAGAAAAACATCTAAAAACAAACACTGGATTGAAGCAATGAATATTCTTATACGACCCCAGAGTTTGCCTTTACTAGTCGTATCTGTAAAATTTAAACATCAACACCTTCAAAATACTTTTATGCAAAGCAGAGAGTGGAGTGTGAAAGGGTTTGTTTGTTTGATTGTTTTTGTTTTTTTTGCCTTAGCGTTGTATCGATACCTTATTTTTACCGTACCTTAAGGTTACATTAATCGGCAAAAAACTCTTGTGTAATGTGATCCTCTTTTATACGGGTGTCTTTGTCTGTACGTGTAGCTCAGTTTAGTTCAGCTCCTCTGCTCGTATTTAAATCTGTTTGTAAGTTTGTAATTGTTTGTATGGTAGGTGTATGTTTGTACGAGTATATGGAAGTTTGTAAGTGTTTTTGATCTTGTTTTAATTTCGGTCGGTTTGCTTTTGTTTTAGTTTATGACTTAAAATTTTGAAAAAAATATAAGTTTCAATACCCTACCTTTTATGGGGTGATAGAGCTAACATCAGTTAGGAGTAAGTGGTCTTTCAGAATGAATTTGCATCAGTTATCAAAAATATTAAATAATGGAAATTTTTTTTGGTTATAATCTTTTCATTTTCAGCATTAATTGTCAATTCATCGTGAAAAGCTTCACAATGCAACAACGTCTTCAAATGACTCATCTGTGTTGCGAAAATCAGCGTTATATGAGAATATTGTCCATCCGCTAAATTTGAGTCTAAGTGCACTTTAATAGATTTTACGAAACCGAGTAGACCACATCCAAAAGTATTAATTAACAACTATTAGGAATTCTGGAAAGAGTGATACATAATTGGACTTCCGAATGAAGCACATACAGCGTAGCTGCAGACGATATTTAAATAAAATTATCTTTAAAAAGTAAATGTGAGAGTTTGTTTTTTTGAATCATAATAAAGATTCAAACCTACAATTCTATTTGTTTTATTTAGAATTATAATCAAGTACTGAACGGTGTTATGAAAAACGAGAAGGATCTTCTTAAGACACCATCGAATTGTGATCTGTAAGAAATACAAATTGATATATTTGGGAACTAAACCTATATAGTTATTCTGAGACGACCGATTTAAGACATTCAAAATGTGAAGTTCAGAAAATCGTTTGTAATAAAATAGAAGACATTTCACCTTTCTAAGAATATTGTAGAAATCCTAAGAGTTCATGGACAATGTCATGTTTAAAACCTACTTTCTAGAAAACTAAAATTTTTCGATTTAACTGCTTTTTGGCACCAAACCAGCACGTCAAGAGGTACTACTTGTAAGAAATGTCCTTGAGTACGTGACAATGATTGATAACTTGGAAATTATAATAGCATCATGCTTAAAGGATGTACTCAAGGATATTTTGTTAGACATGCTTAGAGGATGTACTACGGACGATTTGTCAGTATCTATAGTAGTATAGTATCTAGTATTTATCGGTCAATCGTGAAAGTAAAGATGCTTTCAAGTGCTCCGGAAGGAGGTTAGATAAAATTCCCAAACAGTCGTCCATGGAATAGGAATCATGAGAAGAAGTTTATTAAGAGATAAATCTGGAGGTAATCAGTTGATAAAGGAAAAGAAGTCTAAGGAAGTTATGATTATTAAAAGGCCAATAAGAAATAAATCTGAAGATGATCACACAAAGAAAAATAAATCTAAGGAAACTATGATTCCAACCAGGAAATGGGGTGCAATGACAAGAAAAAAAGGATCTACTCTAGTTTTATTTTCTTAAATAAAATTATTTAATTATATTATATCACTAACAATCTATTAACCTGTAACCAAGGCAATGCCAACGTTTAGAAATTAGAATAGGAAGGGAGTAAGAGACATCTAATTTGTTAGTAGAGGACTTTCATTTTAAAATCACAACAAAAGACTGTTTATTAGCACAAAGCTCACTAGACAATCGGTTTAAGATTGGGAACCAGGTATGCAAAAGTTGGTACTTTTTTGTATATAGAAATTATTAAGTCTTTTTGGCCGAAGGTATCAGAAATGAAAAATCAACTAAATGAACAAATGTTTACTGGTATTTCAAGAATTGCTAAAGGAACATATATTATCTATTCCACATTAATCTGCAACTGTGGAAAGGATATTTTCGTATCAAAATATAATAAAAACCAAAGAGAGGAACATACTGTTTGTTTCGACTGTCTCCAATCTAATCCAAGCAAAGGATTTGCTGAAGTCTTCTAATTCGTGCTGCTACAATTTAGAAATGAGTAGGTAAGAATTTTTTAGCAAGAACTAATAGTCTTCAGGCACCTTTTGAAATTAAAACATTAATATTAATTGTTAAGTTTATCTATATATATTTAAGTACTTAGTACGAATGAATTTTAATGTGCTTTTTTATTAGTTGTGAAGTTTTTTACAAACATATACATACATATGTAAATGAAATGTTACGAGTATGTACGTTTTTAGTTAATTTTTAATAAAAAATATAAAAAAAAACCAGAAAAGAATTTAGTACAATTGGGCTGAAAAAAGTACACTTTTTCTTGAAATTTAGTACAATTGATACATTTGTTTAGTTAGGCATGAGTTCATTAAATTTAATTTTAATTTTTCATTCATTTTCATTTAGTACAATTTGTCAAATCTTATTTGGCATCCCTATTGGGAACACTATTGTGCGTTGTCGACGAGCTGGTAAGAATTAGCCAATTATTACCCAAGGTGTCCAGTTTTCTATGTATTGTCTGAGTTTCCTAGTCTAAAGGCATGACCTTTATTTGATGTAGTGCTTCCATAAAAGTAGGCAGTTCGTCGACTAATTTTACTGGATATACTACAGAAAAATTACCGGTCTATATATCTATCGGTCAATAAAAGGTGCATTGAAACGCTTCGGTTCCTTAAACCGGTGTAAAAGGTTCCTCACTATATTTGATTCTGATACTATTTACATCAAATAATTGTAAAAGAATACAGTACTCAAGTATTGAACGGTGCTTTAGAGCTTATTTTTAAGATCAGAATTGGGAGAAGGATGAAGTGATGATTTGTTCCAACTAGAACTGAAATTATATGCTTACATCTTGACACTGAGTTATCATCATCTCTGAGGACACAAACTGTCACTGGCGCAGATATCAAGTTAATATTTGGTTTAATATATAAATGCCGAGGATGCCACTTGCGATAAGACTGCCATAATATCACAGAAAGAACTTCATTTAATATTTATGTAACAAAAAAAAAAAGGAATTAAATATTTTTAAAACACAAAGAAATTCAAATATATTTCCATTTATAAAAATCCATGATTTTATTTTGATGGATATTGTTTACGACCTGCACTTAAGAATTGCTTGAATCGTTTTATAACCACAGCTGCTGTTCTTTTTAGAAGCTTCAACTTTTTTTTATTATATTTTACCAGACAATGTCGAATACTTAAAGTATTTATGAACCATTTTTTATCTATTTTCATTTTGCGATTGATTAAATTTTTAGACAGAATAACGGATGCAATATCTGAAGACCAAACACCAAGTTTAAAAATAAAACGTTTGACCGGATTTTATATGAGAAAAATAAGGTAGTAGAGCACCTTAGTTGTCTACTTACACCTCTCAAAATGTTTTTATTATACCCTACACCACCATAGTGGGGAGGGTATATTGGATTTGTGCTGATGTTTGTAACGCCCAGAAATATTGGTCCAACACTCACCTTAAAGTATACCGCTCGATTCATAATCACTTTCTGAGTCGATTTGACGATGTCCGTCCATCCATCCGTCTGGCTGGCTGTCCATGTAAAGCTTGTGCGCAGAGTACAGGTAGCAATTTTGAAGATATTTCGATAAAATTTGGTACGTGATATTTTTTCGGCCCCAGGATGTATGTGATTGAAACTGGTGTAAATCGGTCTATTATTTCACCTGTCCCCCATACAAATGTCCTCCCAAAATTGGGGTTTACCGATCATAAATGTTTGAATTATGCAAGTATCCAAACAAATTTCATCGCAAATGAGTGGTAAATGAAGCCAAATCACATCTGCAAATTTTGTGCAGATCGGTCCATAATTAGTCGTAGCTCCCATATAAGACCCACTTCCGAAAATGACTTTAAAGAGCATAACTCTCTCAAAAATGTTGGTATCCAAATAATAGTGAACGCAAATATATTTCATATGTATACAAATAATACAGTACAATTTTATTATGATCGGTCCACAGTTAGTCGAAATTCCATATTAGACCCTCTCCGTATTTGAATTAATTGAGATAAAGTTTAACACACATAATATTTATATTCACGGAAGTCATGGCACTAAATTTTTGGATGATTGGTTATATCTCCCATATAACGCCCATTTCTGAAAAACTGTTTTATACATATACTGGGTGTAGGGTATTATATGGTCGGGGTTGACCGACTACACTTTCTTACTTGTTTGTATAAAATTTTTTCCATTTCATTATTTCGTCTTTTTTGTTTCTGTTTTTGTTAACGTTACACAAAAACTAAAAGGTTTTTTGTTTTACTATACACTTCTTTTGTTTTAATTTCTCACCTTGTTCGCCTGTCGCTACAATCAAAAATGCCCGTCTGCGTCTACTAACTGTTCCTTGGCTCAATCAGTCGCCCGCCCGTCCGTCCGTCCATTTTTATTTTATTTTACAGTCGTTTAATGTAATGGCTTTTAAATTTATTTTGATTTAATCAGTTTATTTTCCGATTTGGTTGTATTTTATTGTTGTGTGATTCGTTGTAGTTGTTGCTGTGGCCATTATTAAAAACAAGTATATTGTCCACCGATCATCATACAAATCTTGTTAATATATTATATTGAATTGATATGAAATTATTGCCAAACGGCGGATCAGACAATCATTGAGTACTAAGTGTCTGTCCTTTCAGTTTTTGACCGCTTTTAAGACGGTGTTTTTTTTCTTATATTATTTGTGTTTTTTTTTATTGTGAGAGTTAATTAAGGAATTTGTTGTAAGTTTGTAGTATGAGTGCTGCTTTATCACTTTGTTGTATTTTTTGTGTTTTTTATTTTGTTGATAATTTTGATAGTTATAAAATCAAATTGTAATAAACTATGAACCCAAATATGCAATCACTATTACATTTTTCTTATCAGTTCAGGTCATTAAGGTTTTATTTGAATTGGATATGTATGTATGTGTATAATTTTGTAGTATTCGTTTTTATTGTTTTGAGAAACTGAACAATAGATTTTAGGTTTATCTATTTAAGATACATAGAAAATGTTATTAGCGATTAAATTTTTATTTGCATTACTAATGATTTTAATAAATTTGTTTTAAGTCTAAACAATAGATAAATACTCAAACTAGTAAAAAAATGGACAGTTTAGTATAATAAAGTAATTAATTGATGTATGTTTTGTATTGTTTTTTAAAGATTCAAAACTACAATTACAGAAATACGGAAGAACAAAACCAATATTTAAAAGATTACCTTTTAAAAGTTAGTTACAAACGCTTCAAAACTTTCCCACACGAAAACAAACAACTTGACTTGTTTTGTGTAAGTTGCTGTTCTTTTTTTTACCATAATTAACATTGTTTTGAGCATAAAAGTGTTCATTTACCAAAACAAATTGTAAATGCAAACAAATACTTGAATGAATCACATGAAGTGAACAAACAAACACACTTTAAGACACGTGACCCGGCCACGTCTTACATGACAAGCGCAACAATGTTAAATTGAAAACAAGTCTGCAATTACCCTACAAAGAAAGTGTCCTTTGCACAACAAACAAACAAACAAAACACACACGCACACAATGTTAAACATTAGTGCTGAGATGTGTATAAAAACACTGGCAAATATTGTAACGGGTAAAATGTTGACAAATGTGTAACTTTTGTTTTGACTGTAAACAAAACAAACAGAAAGCCAGACAGACAGACTGATGGACGGACGGACGGCCGATCATAAAAACAGTCACGTGTTTGTTGGAAGTGTGCAGCTAGAGTAAGGGAACAATAGATTGTACAAATTGCAGTCAGTCAGTTAGTTTGACTAAATCAAAAGCAATTTTTGCCTGCGGTCACAATAGTCAAACATAGTAGACTTTCGCTTACACCGTAATTTATGTCCACACAAAGCGATTAGTTCAAGTGGAACTAAATTTGGTTCGTTTGGCTTGAGGCTTTTCTATTTGGCTCTAAGTATTAAAAGTAGTTTCGTTACCATTTGTTCATTTGTTGGAGTTAGTGGAATAATTAGAGGACTTTAGTGCCTGGCAATACAACATTAAATTACATTAATGAAGGCGTTGAAGTTGAAATCAATTCAAACAAACATATAAGTATGTATGTATGTATGTACATGTAAAAAAAAAAAAATTAGTACAAAGCATATTTGAATTCAAATGTTGCTGATTGTTTGTAAAACAGAATTTTAAAGGAAAGAATTCATTTAGTAAAGGCAAACTGAATTTTGGCATAATTAGTAAAATTTAATTTACATTTACTAAACACAATGACACGTCTGTGTTTTAAGCTTCAGAAAGCGTTCTAAATATCTAGAGTGCTGCCTTCGGTAAACCAATCTAGGAATTTAAGAACACTATCCACTTGTAGAAGCAAAACTGACTATTTACAATATGGGTTTAGGATTTGAAAATTCAATACTTGCTAAACCCGGAGCAGTCTATGGGATTGAAAATCAGTGCTCCAATGAAACCTTACCGCATCGGACAATATACTTCTCTCAAGAGTCTCTATAGTATAAGCATAACTTTTTATTAGCATTCGAAATTTGGTCGATAAAATATAAAACTTTTTGATTGTAAGTTGTAAAACACAATGTGACTAAAAAACATCATATCCAGAAGAAGTAACTTTGAGGAAACGCCTGTCATTACAGTGTAGAAAATTTTAAAAGCCAAATATCTGCATTGTTCAGTAAATTCGCTTACCAATATTTAAGTGAACTTGATGTTGTTTCGTTTGAGCATATTCGAGAATAGAGTTAAATTAAATTATTACTCCTATTGAGGTGGCTGCTATTACACAATTTAAATCACATCCAAATTGTTAAATAATTCTGCTTCTCTATGAAACAAATAGTAAGATATCCATGATGAATGAAAGATCTCTCTCTCATCTTCAATTGCGCAGAGAACAAAAAAAATCTGACTTAATAAGGATGTACAAATGATGCGACTTGCAATAAGTCTGCTTTGGTTCCACCTAAGGAACTCAGGTCTTAATAAGTCTGCGGCTCTATCTTAAAAACAGTACTTTCTGAGTCGATTTAATGATGTCCATCAGTCCGTCCGTCCGTCTGGCTGGCTGGCTGTCCATGTAAAGCTTGTGCGCAGGTCGCAATTTTGAAGATATTTCGATAAAATTTGGTAAAATTTGGATATTTTTTCGGTCCAAGGATAGATGGGATTGAAACTGGTGGAAATCGGTCCATTATTTCACCTGGCTCCCATACAAATGTCTTCCCGATATTGGGGTTTACCGGTCATAAATCTTGGAATTATGCAAGTATGCAAACAAATTTCACCACAAATAAATAATAAATGAAGCTAAATCAAATCTACAAATTTCGTGAAGATCGGTTCATAATTAGTCGTAGCTCCCATATTAGGCCCACTTTCGAAAATCACTTTAAGGACCATAAATCTTTTAAAAATATTGTTATCTGAATAAAATTTAACAAAAATGAGTTTCTAATGTAGAAATAGGATGACACCTAATTTTATAATAGTCAGTTCATAAAAAGTCAAAACTCCCATATAAGACCCTCTTCGTAATTCACTTTAACCTCCATAAATCTTTTGAACGTATTTATATCGAGATAAAGTTTAACACACATAATATTTATATTCACGGAAGTCATGGCACTACTTTTTTGGATGATCGGTCCATATTAGGTAATATCTCCCATATAGCGCCCATATCTGAAAAACTGTTTTATTGATATACTGGGTGTAGGGTCGGACTTGACCGACTATACTTTCTCACTTGTTTTTTTCTATAAAGCATGTTTAGATTTTTTTCTAAACTTATGAAAACATTCTTTAAAACTCTGACAATCTCTGATTCATTTGTGTCATTCATTCTCTTTATGCACGAATCTACAAATATTGCATTGTTGTTAATTCAATAAAAGTATCATGCTGTTTATGTTTTCTGCTGTGTTGTTATATTCATACATTTCTAATCAAACAAATGTTGCCATTAGACAGAGAGAACAAATAAAACAGAAAATTATGAAGGAATTGCTAAAGACTGCCAGCAACAACAGACAATAAGCTGGAAGAATTTTTTGTATAAAAATAAAATGAAACAGTTGCCATATCCAATTACCAATATAATCCTGTTTAACATTGAGTTATTTTAAAACCTTACAATAATACAATAAAAATGTATGTACTTCTAAAAACAATTGTAAAAAAAATCTAAGGAAAACAAACATTACCAAGGAGAGAAAGACTGAGCAAGAGTGTCCTTTTCTACAACAAAAACTGGTATTTCAACATGTAGTTGAAAATATTTTTAACTCGGTGGGGGTTGAATTATTTGAATATGATTTGAATTAATGTATTTACAAGACCCAGTTGTAGTTTTTGTCAATTTGTCAATTCATTTTTTTTTTGTGTCATACCTTTTTGACATTTGGAATCTGTCAGTTGTTAAGAGATCTGTAATTCTTTTGTATTCTTAACTTTTTTCCCAATTGCTATAGCATGGTATGATGGTTTGGGTTGGGCTTTAAGTTTGTATTGCTACGTAGTATTAAGGTAGGAAGAGTATGGGTGCTGTGACGTTGGTAATACGTTAATTTACTAACAATTAGCATTGGGTGTTGCTGTGGTGGTAAACCAAGTGGAAATTTGATAATTTAAGTATTTTTATTGAGTATTCAAATGCTGATTGTCTGAGTGCGTTTCGGACGATGGAACCTTAATACGTTTGCTTATGGCAGAAATAGCGTAAAACATTTATGTAAAATTAATTCCCTGGTGTGATTTTATTTTCAACGTTTTATGTCAGATTTGATTACTAGCTAATGATAAATATATTTTTAATTTCTGTTTTTGCTGTACATATATGTATGTATACATACTTATGTATATGGAAATACATATGTTATGAATTTTGATTTATGACAAAAATTCTTTTCTGTTATTGCAAATGAAACTCAAAATAAAAAAAAAAAAGTTTGAAATGTTTTAGTAAAATATAACAAGTAGTTTGAATTTAATAGTGAGTACTAAAGAATTAAAATTGAGGGTTTTAAGGAAAGTTAATTTAATTTAATTATTTCAAAGTGGTTTGCAAAATGTTCTCTAATACATTTTGTATAATTTGTGAAAACTACAAATTTGTAGGCATGAATACTTAATTTTAAAATAAATTTTAATTTTATTTTGTTTAATAAACCGTTGACAAGCTATTCAACTTTATTGCTGCAATGAGCATTACAAATATCAACAACTGCAGCAACTAACATCGGCGCTCGTTTCCAAGTAAATTGTATACAAACTCCGGAATGACCTGAGTCTTACTCGTCCAGCGATTGTCAAACCAGCAATAGCTGAATCATTCTAAAGTTTTTTTCTCTAGTTAAAAACTTTCGTAGACAGTAAATCAGTTTCATTATAGAAGCAATTGGTATCCAGTGATATCAATATTATTATTTCAATGTCATTAATTCATCGACCAAAACAAAATCGTTTTTCAGTCAAATAGTTGAGTAATTACAGTGATATTTACAAAGATATTAAGGATTAAATGTTTTTGATTTTTTTGAAAATGAAACATCGATTTTAAGCAAAAACCAAACGTAGAATAACTGTTAGAAATTATGTTTGTTTACATGGTTTGATATGACCTGTATTTTGTTGTTTTTTAATGTGTTGGTGAGAGACAAACTATTTCAATTGTGGTTGATCTCAACAAACGTTAAAATTCTTTCTCTTTTGTTTACATATTATAGCCTATTTTTTATAAAATTTTTAACAAATTATAAATTGTATATATTGAATATGAACTAAAGCAGTGCGGATATTGGGCAAGACGTAAAAAACCTAATTTCATAATCAAGTCTTATTGGTTTGCATTAAATGAACTTTTGCCAATAAATCACTCGTCTGAATTATTTTCGTTATTTGCTCTCTGTTTCTGTCAACCAAAAACCTAAAATGTCCTCTTATAAATCACTCTATCAGAGATATAATACAAAAAAAAAAATAATTTTAAATGATACCAATTTACCACTAAAAGTCGAACAGTGGAACCATTATTTTCGGTCTCTGATTTTAAGTCATAGAAAACTGTTATCAACTTTAAGATTCCATAAACTATGCTATGCCTTTATTATTTTTTTGGTTTCGGCCATGTTTCGAATAAATACCGAGTACTGGTGTTGCGGACTAATAAATCGTATTAACTGTGGCACAACATTGCGAATTACTTTTGCTGCATATTTATTCCAAACCGCCAAAAAAAAATTATGTCTACGATACCAATACATCTGTTGAATAATGACTGGAATTTAAATCTGGCCAACACTTTTTTGAATAGTGCTGGGGGGTTACTCTCTCTTGCTTAGCGAAAGCAAATTCGATGCGATAAGCGTACAAATTGATACTCTTACGCATCGAATTTGCTTTTGCTAAGCAACCCCCTGATGTCTAGATAAGAAGCTGCAAACGTTTCTGTAGGCATTCCATTATGTGAATATATAACGTCTTAGTTTAAGAGGTGACAAAAGAGGATCTTAAAGAATAGATTTATAAAATGTAATTATGATTCGCATATCTCTGTGACTTAATTGTACGATATGTTTGAATATCAGTGTCCACATGTATTTTTCTTGCGGCACTTACACTATTGTTGTATTTTAATAAGTACGCTTCGATTTTCGCTTAATGAAGTGTAGTATTCTCGATGAAGTATTTTACGATCTATTTAAGGCGTTTGATCTTGTAGATCATAAGATTTTATTTACAAAATTGTAGTATGAGAGTTAAAGCTTTTTAAGAGTTACTTAGAAAATAGAAGACAATTTGTTGAAATAAATAATGAAAACAGTTCTCTTGGAATTGTGCGGCATGGTGTTCTCTAGGGCGGACAGTGTTCTAGGTCCACTGCTATTTTCAATTTATATAAATGATCAAATGAATATTAATATTCATGTATGCAGATGATATTTCTCTATTTTATCCGTATAAAAACATATCTGAAGACCTATGTATATTGAAAGAGATTCAGCATTAATTTTTGAGTATGCTAGGTTAAATAAGTTTAATTTAAATCAAACCAAAACTAAACTGATAAATTTTCAACCTTATCAGTTAGTGAATTCCGGAAACTTTAGTATGTTTGTTGACGGAAATGAAATTTTTCAATCTGACTTCATTAATTACTTAGGGATTTGTCTTCAAAGTAATTTATCTTGGAATCGACATATTCAGTAGCTTAAGTCGAAAGTAACATCAGCAATAGAAATTTTGTATAAATTGAAACATAAATTTGATGAAAGAAGGAAACTATTACTTTATCAAGCACTTGTTGCAACGTAAGTAACGATTTGCGAGGCTTACAGGCTTACAGAGATTGCTAAATATAGCACTTAAATAGGTTACTTCTTGGGTACGCTTATGTGTCGTTATATAGAGATGTTGCTAAAAAAATTTTACCCGTTAACGGTCTTTATAAATTTCAAGTACTTCTTTTTTTTATTCAAATCGCTGCACACTCGAAAGAAATGTAACAAACTTTAATACAAGGAATAGTTCTAATTTAAAATCAATTAGATGTTTAATTTAATTTGAAACGACAAAGTAACGAATTGAATATATTGGTAGCTTGACTTTTAATAGCTTACCACAAAATTTAAAAACTATAAATCTAATTTCAAATTTTAAACACTCATCAAAAGAATTTTTGTTAATTTTTGTTTAAATTCTTTTAAAATGCATTAATGTCACTAAATATGAAAATTTTTCTTCAATTGGTTATTAATGAATATTAATTAATCTTGTCTTGTGTCAAATTTTATTTATCTACTTTTGAATTTAATTTAAAATTTATTAATATTTTGTTTAAAGTATACTATGTATGTATATAATTCAATAATGTCCAAAGAATTTATTTAAATGTAATAATTTTTTTTAATAAACGGAAAAAAGTGTTGTATTCTTCTTGTAAGTTCCTTGTTTATTTTAGCAACGTTTCGGCTTTCTTTTTATACATCATTTATAGCACTTTTTGGAAGCTGTAGTTTTTTTCAGTAATTGTTGTTCACGGAACTTTATATGAACAATGCTCTATTCAGCTATAATTCAGCTATACACTACTAAGTCTAGTCGAAATTTGGACTCATTATGAAAAACTAGCGCATAATATTTTAGCTCTATTTATAACAGTCGGTTTGGATCATGCTCAACTATAAAGATAAATGTAGGGACTCAGTGATCGATTCGACTATACAGACAAATGTTAAACTAACTTTGCTTAATTTTCTACATTTTTTAAGAAAATTATCTCAGATCTAAGCCACTTGACAGAGTCAATAAAATTATTTTTAGTTCGTTTTATTTACTCAAACAATAGAACACAAAAAAAATAAATATTTTTATTTAATTATCATGAGAACATTTTCTTCAAGCAAAAACAGCAAAAATTTGTTTTTCTTGACCAAATGTCTATTTCAGAGTAATTAAATGTGAGAAAATATAAAAAAAACCGAACAACTTCAATTAGAAATTGTGAATTTTAACGCCTTAGTAGACACATTCAAAGACACATTAACCGCTCTTTAAGGGCAAAACCGGCACAGACAAGGTAATGTACAAAAAATACAACTAGAACAAGTAACATGTGTATTTGGGTAAATTACACAAATTAACAACAACAAGGACAACCTTTAGAGAAAAACAAAAATAAACAAAATAAAATAAAAAAATAACAATTTAATAAGGTCAAGTGTAGAAACATGACTTTACAAAGTAGCAGGCAGCATAACAAAATTCTATGTAACATACACATGCAGTTTTTTTGTTTGTTAAGAAAAAGTATCCTTAAAATAAATAAAAGAGAATATGTGTGTGTTAACACCACTAAAATAAATAATCATTATAATAAAAATAATAATAAAAGAACAACATAAACAAGGTAAAAACCATAAATTGAAAAGAACAACATACTCGTATAATACAAGAAACAAGAACAAAACAAAAACTATTGGATGAGAAAAGAAGTTTGTTTCAGAGATTATAAACTTTTATGTCTTGTTCACATAAAAGTCGGTCATTATTCTGCCAACAAATTTAATCAGTAGAAATATATTTGTGTTTAGCAGTCACACAAATATATTTCTAGAGAAAATCATAATAGAACGAACATCATGCAACTTCAATTCCTTGAAAATCCTTCAATGGTTCCAAAAAGTACTGTAAATGATATTATAACCTTAACAAAGAGAGCTTAAACAAACAGATAACTAACAATGACCGTGCAAAGAATTAAACAGTTGTGTAAAGATGCTGTCACACATGGCAAATATTTGACAAAAAAAAAGTAACCACTAAATAAAGATCAAATAGTGTCAAACAAATTTTTATTTTGATTAAATATTTGTCATGCCTCAATCAAAAAAACTTTGGACTTTGGTCTTCATAATGCAGATGGTACGTAGTAGTTAGTGAAAAGTAAGATTATGAGTAATTGCAAGTCATTACCAAGTTTTTTCTAAGATAATGGATATAATAGTCACAAAGTATACAGAGGTGTCTCGAGACGAAAGACAAACAAGTTTTATATTTATTTCTTTCTTTCTTTAGGAACTGTCATTTGTTTATATTTTTGCAGCATGCAACATAAAGCGATACACTTTAACACACAATAAATTAGGTACCTTTCTATGAGACCCGCCCTAGGAATCTGATTTTGGATTTTTGAAACGTCAAAATTGTCACCTCTGTATACTTTGTGATAATAGTGGTAGGTAATTAGTAGTAATTTTTAATGTTAATATTGGAAAATGAAAAAATCCACCGGGAGTTGTTAACAATTCCCACATTCCCGTGTATCAATGGATAGAAAATTGTGTCTATTTTTAAAAATATATAGAAATTTTTCCAAAAAAAATATGTTATATTGAGTTCTTTGCGAAAACAACAATTTTACAATGTTACCAGATTTTAATAAAAACTCAATCCCTGAAGAAGTTGGAAAGAATACCAACGAAACGTCGGATTTTATTGGAAATGAAATAAATAATCTTTTATTTACATTAAATTAATGACATTGAAAGCCTGGAAACTATATAAACTATTAATATTAACGGAAAAAGGTCGATCAACATTTATAATTATAGAATTGTTTAAACTAAATTAAAAATTTTACCCATTAATATTTTTTAATAAAATTGTAGTTATATAAAAATGTTTATGCAAAATACTTAAATAAAAAGAAAATATAAAATCAGTAATAAGGTACTTCAAAACAAGTTTTAAAAAATCCCAAAAATATAATTTTTTAGATTTTTTGCCATGTTATCTATATCAGGACCGGGACTAACGAAAATCTTTGCAAAATATTTAAGAACCTAATGAGTTATATAAAATCGGTTATTATTTTTGGATAAATGTGAATTTTACATACAAAATAGCTATATTTTAAATAACTCTGGTCCCCTCGATAATAAAGTTTTTTGGTATATTTTTATAGACATATTTCATTTAAAGTTAGATTTTTAAAAAATATAAACACTTTATAAGTCATTTATGAAAATTTCGTAAATTATGTAAAAAGAATACAAGCACATTTTTATGTCAAGAAATGCCGTAAAAATGATAAAACTCACATTTTGAACTTTACATTCATATAACTTTTGAATCTGTGATGATTTTTAAACAACTCGTTTTGCACTATTTGCATTTGATTTTCATATGCGAATAGCTCCCTAACTATGTATATGATACATACAGTGGGAAGCAAAACTGTCCGGATGTTTTACATTAAGGAAGTAAGGTAATGAAAAAAATACAAATACATATAACGGGTGGTTAAATTTCAAGGGCCGATGTTGATTTTGAATAAAACACAAACTATTTAGGAAATTATTGTAATTTAATTTTATTATGATATATTGGTATTACTCAATTATGTATGAAACAAAATATCGGCCAAATGGGCGCCGCGAGGCATAATGGAGGTTCTATGCCGTTAATGTGCCGAATTATCTCATCCTTTAGCTCTTGAATTGTTGCTGGCTTATCGACGTACACCTTTTCTTTCAAATAACCCCAAAGAAAAAAGTCCAACGGTGTCAAATCACATGATCTTGGCGGCCAATTGACATCGCCATTACGTGAGATAACACGGCCATTGAATTTGTTGCGCAAAAGAGCCATTGTTTCGTTAGCTGTGTGGCAAGTGGCACCGTCCTGCTGAAACCGCATATTGTCCGCATCCATATCTTCCAATTCGGGCCATAAAAAGTTCGTTATCATCTCACCATTCACAGTAACTGCCTGACCGGCCTCATTTTGGAAAAAATACGGCCCGATGATGCCGCCAGCCCACAAACCGCACCAAACAGTCACTCTTTGTGGGTGCATTGGTTTTTCGACAATCACTCTTGGATTCTCATTCGCCCAAATGCGGCAATTCTGTTTATTGACGAATCCACTGAGGTGAAAATGTGCCTCATCACTGAAGATGATTTTCTTCGAAAATTGCACGATATGCATTTTGATTTGAACGCCCATTTTCATAATAAGTCTGGATATCTTTAACACGTTTTTGGATTGTGTATCTCTCCATGGTTCAAATTGAGTAAGTCTGAAATAGAGAAATGTCAAATAAAATTCGGAAAAAAACTTGGCGTGTAGGTGTGGTTCACATTCAACATCGGCCCTTACAATTTAACCACCCTTTACATATATTATCATATATACGTATTTTTTTATTTAATTGAGCCTTATTCTTAATTATAAAGCACAAAAACTCACACAAATTAAATTGCTTCAAAAAAAAAAAAAATATTAAAAAAATTCCTTCCTTCTTAGAAGCAAGAGGCATATCTATAAAAAAAATATTTTAACTCCAAAAACATAGATTTTGAATTTTAACATATGTGACCACAAAGCTCTTAAAGGCAATGGTCTAAAATTCCTTTTGAGGAAAAATAAAAAAAAACTCCGTTTTGAAAAAAATGGGGGAAAATGAAAATGATACATGTGCCAAATATTGAAAAATTCTATTCTTGAGTTAAAAAATATTTTTTTTGATAGATATCCCACTCGCATCCCATTAAGCGATTATAAAGGCATTAAAGAAAATTGTATAAGCTTTCTTGTGAGAAAAAAAGGGCCCAAATTGAAAAAAAATTCAAAAAAAATATTTAAAAAAAAATTAAAAATTTTTTTTTTTTAATTAAAAAAAAAATATTTTTGTATGACAAAAATGTCCAACTTTGTCCCCTCTAACTCCGGCAGTTTTTGAATGATAGAGCTGAAAATTGGGGTCTGGCCTACTATCCAATAGTATGTTCTAATGTCTTCCAAATCGGAAAACATCGATTTTAAAAATTGGGTCACTTGACGTGAAATTGCCCATATGTATATACTTAGATGTGACAAGGTATGCTTTAGTAATCGGTTAGTAGTTTGTATATATAGTACTATCTTTATAATCGGATCACAAATTCAAAACTTAAACTTGACAGTACTTCCTGTCAAGCCATTTCACATTGTATACTAATCGGACTTACTGTTTAGATTTTACAGATTGTTTTCCAAAATTCCTCCTTCAGGTCCCTGTCATTATTTATAAGCGAAAACATTTTCGTTATTAAGGAAATTAAGCTTAAGAGAAAAATATAATCAAAGGAAAGTTAAGAAAAAAAATATTAGCGATTTAGAATAAGTATGCAGCACAGATAGATCGTATATTTTGATCAAGATTTATAAATTTATAAATTGGTCATATTTTATAATGTTACAAATAGGGTTGTTCGTACAAAGAAATGTTTAAAAAAAATTATATTCTATTCAAAATTTGTTTATAAAAACTTATTTATAAGAACGTGATGGAAACTACTTTCCCCTCAACCCAAATGTCATACATTTAAATGTTGTAACTTTGTGTGTCTCATTTAAATTGTTTATGATGACCAAGACTTCACATAAAAACAGGATCTTAAAATTAGGAAGACTTTTAAATGCGCGCGCACAATAAAGGATATTTACAAAAAAAAACCTACGTACACAAAAAAAGGTAAAATAAATAAACTCATATGCAACATTTTAATGTTGAAACTATGATTTTAGGGGCTGAATTAACACTCAAACACACTCTCTTACAAACACAAACACAAAAGCAGCATAAGGATAATTAAATTACACCTGCTTTCCTGTATGGTCAATTTTACAAATGAAAGAATGACAATAAAATACAACCAAAGGAACCTGTAAAATTTCAGTAAGTGTTTATTATATAAGCTGCTGGAAGGCGCTGGTTTCAGGCTGTTAGTTTAATACATAATTTCCAACTTAATTTTACAAAATATATCTCCAGTTTGCCTTTAACGGTAAAACAGGACCTTCTTAAGTTTTAATTTGTTTAAGGTGGTTTTGTGGCAGTTAAATGAAAACATTGTATTATTAATGAAAACGTAAAAAGAAACTGTTTTATGAATTGCTGTAAAAATACTTGAAAAACAAATTTTAATAATGTTTGTGTTTTAGGTTTTTGTCAGTTTCATTATGCGATAATTGTCAGAGATAATGACAACGAATGTGTAACGTATTTAGATTGTATGTTACTGATACCTTAAACGTTAAACATATGACAATTTTAAATGGCTTTTTATACATTTCGGGAAGGAATTAAACAAAGAAATATGTTTGTGAAGCTTGGCTGTTAATTAGTTTTGTACAAAGTTTATAATTTTTCTGGCTTTTTTCAGTTGCCGAAAATAATACAAAATAATGAAAAATTCATGAAACTAAAATCAATAACTTTGTAAATATGCATTAAACCAAGAAAAGAAGCATAAGCAACTATACATATATTAAATATTAAGCGAAACCATTGACAAATTAGGCAATTCAATTTCAAAAACAGCAAATCTATCAAAATAAAATTCATTAACTCTACCCAAGTACTTCTGACACCATCTCCAGAACACCCAACACTTTAAATTGATTAGCCACTGTTTGTCAGCACAAGAAGGGTTAGTGGGCATGGAAATATCTCACAGTAAAACCATAGTCGATTAAAGGTAATGAACCTTTACGAAAGTAAAATAGTTATATGAAGCATGAAACAAAAATTCACACAATTTTGAAAACAAACCGAAAATTACAAAACACAAAAATTCAATAATTGTCGTTAAGGCTCCTTGTAATAAAATGAATGCCTAATCATTGTGTGAAAGGGAAAGAGCTGAAGTAGAACACCAAAGAGTTAAACGGAAGTTGAACCAACGCTACCTACCATTCACTCTCTCACTCACTAGCTTGTGAAGTATTGAAACATAATTGTGTTTTAATGTGGCGTCAATGATTAATGAATGAAATCGATTAAGTTTCATTAATGAATGACGATGATGACGACGACGACGATGACTACTATTGCTGCTGCTGCTGCTGCTGTCGCTGATGATGACTACGATTTTGAATAAATTTTAACCATAACATTTATAATATAAAGGGATAAATATTAATTAAACAGTTGGCTGTTACCTAAACTCTCTAAACTCCATGTATGGGTATGGGTATCAGAGATGCGAATTGGAAATTACTAAAAGTACCAAAAACCCAAGTACCTTGTTGGTGTTAATTGTAAATTCTAATGCAAGTAAAATAGTAAATAATTTCATTGCTACTAAAATTATATCTGAAGAGTACTTTTGTGGTTTTAGAATGCTTTGCAGAATTTACTACGAAGAAGTCATTCCCTTATCATATTGTTCACATTGATAATTTTATTAATTTCTATACAAGTTTAAGTCAATTATCCCATGCTATGAATTTAGAACACAACCCGGAACAATAACTACTGACAACTCAAAGATCTTGACATTGCACAATTCTGACTTCAATGATACGCGAAAATGTACTATAGTACTAAAATTTGTCCCAAATATTTCACTAACACTGTAAATATCTGTGTGAGTTTTTAATAACTTTATGCTACTGTTTAATAACTTTGTTTCTGTATTACTTTTTTATTCATTCATTAATTTAGTTGCAAACGGGCCGTTGTTTGCGGGTTCGTTTTTTTCCAAAGCGTTAAGGAATTATTTGTTGTGTTGGAAAAAAGGTTAAAACGAAATTTATTTATAGAGTTTAATATGTTTTCTATACGAGGGTATGGAATGTGTTTGGCTGTACAGCTTATAGTTTATTATAAATTATTATTTAATTTCAAGTCTGTGGGCGTTTTGGAATAAGAAAAAACACTTTTGTGAGAAAGAACAAAAGAAAAAAACGAAGCGAAAATTCAAGAGAAACCACCAAAGATGTTTTTTGTTTTAAATTAAGGTAATGGAATGTATGTTTATCATTCCTAGATGTTTAGTTAAATGAACTACATTTACATTATTTGTTTATACTTATTAATGGATTTTGTGCTCAATCTGCAACAACAATTCTTTAGCTATATTGTATATATATAAAAGAGTAAAGTTAGTTGATCAACTAGCGCAAAAGACATTGATTTTGAAAGCAACTATTCTCATAAATATATCCCTAAGAACAGATTTTGGAGAAAACGTTTAAACAAAGGGTACTAAATAGATAAGAAGGGAAATTAATTACAAATATTTCAACAGCTATATAAAATTTAAGAATATATATGTAAATATTGCAAGTTATTGAATTATTTACATTATGTCAACAATGTAAAAAGTTCAAAAAGTAAAATAAGCAACATGTAAAATATGGATTAAAGCTAAAAATATTATATTTCATATAAATTTCTTCTAATAAACATATATATTTTTCCAGAAATTTCTGGAAATTTAAAGAGTTGTGGAATTGTTTACATTACGTAAAAAATGTAAAGAATTACAAGAGTAAAATAAATAACAAATAAAATAAAATCTTATAAAGTTTTAATTACTGCTAATACACATAACATTTTTTCCCTAAAATTTCTAGAAATTTAGCAAGTTATTGAGTTGTTTACATTATATAAACAATGTAAAGAATTAAAAAGTCAAATAAACTACATGTAAAATATGAACTAAATCTAAAAAGCTTATAAAGTTATAATTTATACTAATAAACATATAAATTTTTCAAACAATTTCTTGAAATTTGAGAGTTATTGAATTGTAAACAATAAAAATAATAAAAAAAAGTCAAATAAATAACAAGTAAAATAAAATCTTATAAAGTTTTAATTTCTAATTCAAATTCTATGCAATTATTTCCTTAAAATTTCTTCGGTGTTTACACAGCACAATATAATTTCTTAAATCACTCGTATTTTCCCAATGTCTAAAAGGCAATCATCTACGCATACAGAATTGCTTCGTGTAAATTGGGACTAATAAACATAAAATTTTTCTTAAAAATTTCTAGAAATGTTAAGAGTTATTGAATTGTTTACACTATATAAGCAATGTAAATAATTTAAAAAATTCAGAAATTATTATTATTTTTGATATAATTATATATGAATATTTTGAATGAATAAAATGTAAAATTTTAATTGTTGACATAATGTAAAGAATTAAAAAAATCGAGTAAATATAATGTAAAATAAAAAAGGAAGATTAAATTTTTAAAGAATTTAAGTATTTGTAAATAAATTTGCCATATAAATTTAAAAAATGAAATATTATAAATTATTATATAAAATAAAAATTGTTAATAGTGAAAAAAGTTAGGAAAATAACAAATAAAATATGAATTCAAGCTCTAATTATTATATAAATTTAATTTCTCCTATCAAAGCCATTACTTTTTCCTGACATTTTTAGACAACTGGGAAATTTTTAAATTGTTTACATCACGTAAACAATGTAAATAATTTAAAAAATTCAGAAATTATCTTAATTTTTTTAAATATTGCTTAAAGAAATATTGCTTAAAGAATATTGTAAAATCTTAATTCAATTTTAAATATAATAATTTTAATTTGAAAATTTTAATAATAATGTCAAAAATGAAATGAGAAAAATAAGAAAAAAAGGCATAAAATAGTTTATAAATAAATTTAATAAAATTTATGATAATAAAAAAATTTTATATTTTCAATTGTTTAGAAAAAGTTAGAAAAATAATAAGTTAAATATGAAGTAATGTTTTTATTCTTATCTTAATTGAATTTCTCTTAACCAAGCCATTAATTTTTCCTGACATTTTTGGACAATTAGCGAATTTTACATCAGATAATATTTACATTACATTAAAATTTTAAAAGTATAATTACTTTTTATAACGTTTTTAAACGATTTAAAATATAAATATTACAAATTTTAATAGTTTACATAATGTCAACAGGTCAACAATTTAAAGAATTTAAAAAAGTTAGATAAATAATATGTAAAATATGATCAAAAATTATTAAATCCTTTATAATCTGAAATTTAGAGACCTTATTTTTATATGAAATTTTAAAATAGGTTTTAGCTAGCTTTCTTACTAAGGGTCTACGTTGAAAAAGAAAGATAATACTATACATACATATATCTATATATGGAATTGTAAAATAAGCTCTATATCCTTAAATAATGTTATTTCAGAAAAAAACATTTTTTATAACTAAAATTTTATGAAAAAAATGCTACGAGGGTGGTCGTATATTGTTGTTGCTCTAAATTTTTTTTAGATTTTTTTTTTTTGGAAATAGCTTAGAAGCTTTTTAAAACAAACAAACAATCAGAAGGTGGCGGTTTATTTCAATAAAACTTATCTACAAAAATTACTTTCTTTATTATTTTACGCTTTTCTGAAACAAAATATTTTATGCAAAATCATGAAATTTAAATTATTAAATACGAAAACTTAAATACATATATACGTACATATGTATGTATGTATATATATATGTATGTATATATGTCTGAAGTGGAAGTATTACTTTGTAGTTCTTCATAACACTCAAAATATAAATAATTATACTACCGTTCACATGCTCTCATTTATCAAACAATTTATAAATTTATGATGGCTACAAAACACAAAACACAAAAACAAATAAACAAACAAAAAAAAACAAAAAAGCTCAAAAACTATAAAAATACCAAATGGCAATTCAAGCAGCATCTATTCAAGCATTCAAAAACATTCATTCAACCATTCATCCAGCCATACATCATGCATATGAACAAGCTGGGGATAACATGTCATACATGTACCCCTTTACAGAGTGGCATGGCACTATAAATGAATGTGTGAATGAGTATTTGTTTTTGAGTGTCTTTTACTTGATTTTTTAATATTTGTAATTAAATTACAATTATAGAAGCAATAAAAAAGACAACTAACTTAAATTTTAATAATTTCAATTTCTCAGCCATAAACTTCTGCGTGTTGTAGATGTAACAACAATATTAACAATCTTTATATTTAAGCAAATAGTATGTAGATGAATTCATATGTAACTTTAATCAACAACTTCTTCACAGTGGATTATGTTTTGTGTTAAATAAAACGAATAAACCTACTATATAACAGAACAGTCAAGGTATGTAGCCTTTAGGTATCAAAGTTCATTCAATAATCAATAATCTAATAAATATCAATATTATAAACATAAACGATCAACACAGAAAAAGTTAATATTTCAATAAGTAAGAAAGCAGGATTTTCTTTAATATAATATAGTTCAGAAAACGAGCAGTCTCCTATTTATTCTACTTAAGTTCAGTTTAAGTAGAATAAATAGGAGACTGCTCGTTTTTTTTTTTGATTTTTGAAAAACTCAACAATCTAAAATATTCGGAAATGTCGCAAAACGGTCATAATGAATTCATTCCTTTTCGAAGCTCTGTTGTAGCTACATAAATGTTGGCTTCGTGTGAAGTGGAGTAAATTATTGGAATTGTATGTGGCAGTTGCTGATGCAGCTACTAACACTGTTGTTTTTGTTGTTGTTGTTGTTGCTGTAGCTATTATTGTTATTGTTGTCTTTTGTTTGTAAGTGGAACTCCTTACAAAGAAAAATTACCGCGTTACGCATTAATAAACGCTTAACTTGGTCAAAATACTTGCATTTCATGAAAGGGTTTTTTTCACTTTATTAATGCTGGCTTACTTGCTGTTGTTGTTCTTTAAAATTTCAATAAAAATCAACTGACGTTTGTATGCTTTAGCTTCATACAATCAACCAGGCAAACAATACATACACTTGGAGGAATAAATAATTGTTGCAAGTGCTTGTTGGTTGCTTTTATTGTTTGTTTTTATAATTTTTTATATTTTTTTTTTCGACTTTATCAGTATCGATTACACTTTGTGGTTAATTGATACTTTTTTTCCAGTTTGTCTTTCAAGCTACAAGTCGTTTTGAGCTTGTTCTTTTTTTCTTCATCTACAACTTCTTCTTTAACAATTTATAAATATTTTTTTCCATTCAATAATATTTCTTTGGTTTCTTGCATTTTTGAAAGTTATTCATTTGGAAATATTGTTTTTTTCATGCTTGGATATCAATTGTATAAAAGGTTTTGAGGTTTTATGAATTGAAATTCTCTATGAATATGGAAAAAAATGTAACAAGAATTGCGAAAAAAAAAATGTTTTATTTGTTCTCATATAGTGTGGGTAATTAAAAAAGTCCTACTGGATAATAACTAAATGAAGTTTAATTAGTTTAGAAGGAATTTATGAAAAGTAATTCGAGGACTTTAGATGATTAAAATAGCAATATAATAAAAATATTTTTATAAAATTCAGCCATATCTTCTGGTTGCGTTGATTTGAACGCCATTTCACACAGTTATAAATCCGTACAGTGGTGCAATGGCATCATCTAGAACTGAGAAAGACCGACATAGAACTCAACTCGAACTGAACTAGTTACACTTAACTGTAAATGGCAAATTATTATGAGAATATCGCACATCCAAAAACATTTCCATATCCTGAGTCATATTAATGCAAGCATAATACAAAAAAAAAAAAAATCAAAATAAAATAATTACAAAGAAAAAAGAGCAAACGAACGAACTCACATAAAATTACTACAAATTGTCAAATAAATGTATGTTTGTATACAAAAAAGTTTTTTAAAAGTGAACATTTTTAACACTAATGGTGTCAGAATATTTAATTTGTTGCAAATGAAAATGTATTAAAAAAAATATTGTATACCCAAACACACAAACATACACAACAACTACGAATAGCTTAATTTATACTCCCACCCTGCCATCCACTCTCTTGCCCCAATCCACCCACCACATACACAACAAACGCAATCTGAAACCAAAATGTTTTCACAACAAACAACAACAAATACATACATATGTATAAAGTTGTATTGCATACCACAGTAATGGTAGAGCAACAACCCCCCACAAGCAGCTCGTTGGCGGTAGCTCAGAAAGAATATTGTACCAGAAAATAAAAAATAAATAGAAGACATGAACATTTTTAAGCTTTGACAAAAACCATTAAAAACAACTTACCTACAAACAACAAGGGAGGTAATTGTTGGTGGGTGTTAATTGCAGTATCTTCATACAACCACCCATCAAAATCCAGCTATTTTACAACCCACAATATTTAAATTACACTCACATACTCCAACAAATGTACAGAAACCATTTAAATTAAATACGCGAAAGTCAGTCAGCCATATAGACTGTTGAAAGACTGAACAAAAAACGTTTGGTGTAAATTTGTTAATTTACTTGATGACAACCCAAAAAAGAAAACACCACCAATTTATAAATACAAGTACGAGTACATACTTTTTTACTCCCCAACATTAATATGGACAATGAAAAATAAGCGGAGTCGGGTTTATGGAATTTGTATCGATTTTTGAATGCCCTTCTTTAAGAGTAGTAGTAATATATGTATGTATTTAGTTGATAAATCCTAATTTGTTTTAGATATTTATGACGATATCTTCAGAATTTCTTAGATATTTGGTGATATATCAATATATATGTAGGTAGTAAAACCTGCATGTTTATAGGTACAATTAAACGCCATAAAACGAGTAAATTATGGGACTCATTTTTTTACAGATGATTTTTGGACTATAGCTGCTAGATCTTTTTTCATCTAAACTTTAGAAATTGAAATTCGGATCATTATCAACAAAGGTGCGCAAAGGTACAAAAACCAGGTTTTTTACCGTAAATCCGGATCTTGGAGGTGTCTGGCATATTTCACTATTGGAATCTTGTTTTACTCGACAAGCCATACAAGAAAAATAATATCCGGTCCCAGGTTTTTTGGACTGTCGCACCGTGTAATTGGGGTTGAAAATAAGACTTCAGAAAATATTATGTCATGTACATATGTATGTACGTCCAAAGAGTCATCTGATTTAGAATAAAGATCGATAGAGAATCATAATCAACGAATTTGCATTGACTAAGACTTTTTAGAATATTCAAATTGGGCATGCTTATAAGTATAAGTTATTGTATACATATATACTTTATGTACATTTAACTTTTAATCATTATTAATATTATATTAATTTACTTTGTGTCCTTCTTCATGCGATGCCACTGGTTGTTTATTTAATTTAAAACAAAAGAATTTAAAGAATGCTACTAATAGAACAAACATAAACAATTTTATTAGTAGAAGAGAATATGCTATAATAAGATTTATGATATAAAAACCATTACAATTTAAGTAAACAACTCAAGGCATGCACAATCATGATCAAGTGCCAAGAAGTAGAGCAATCAAAGATTTTTAAATTAATAATAATTATAAAAAACGTAATTACGGATAATAATCCAATATCCAATATAATCAAAGATTTAAAAGTAAAGTGTTGAATGTGTCGGAGCTTTGAATAAGAACAATTTTTGTTTATTTATTTAAATTTCCCTGATGATGGTCAAAGATTTTGACCGAAATATTGGAAAATAAAATTAAATAATAGATAAATATAAAGAAAAAAGTTTTTTATTTATTGTTTAAATCTGACCTCAAGCCGAAATAAGAAAACAACAATCCAATATAACTTTAAATTTAAATAAATAAATATTAAAACGTAAAGGATATTAATCCAGTAATCCTAATAATTATAGAATATAATTTATTTTAAATTTAAATAAATAATTTAAACCAAATAAAAAGTTGGTTTTACCTAAACACGTAATTAAGGATTAAAATAATCCTATACGTAATTCTTATACTCTAATTAATGTCCACTTTTTATCGATGATACAGTTGTTTGAAAATGTTAAAAGTTTTATATAAATCAGTTGGCAAGCAAAAGTTCCGATTCAGAATTCATGGTCACCCAAAGACGCGACTTAAATGTTGAGTTTGTATGCGATAATTCAGAAAGACCCAGTACTGAGAAAATAAAATAATAAATTTATCATTCCCATTCCCATTCCCTCATTCTGAAAACTTCTCGAGATGTTGTTATAAAGTAATTCGAGTTTTGTAGCATGAGTGACTCCTTGTGATTGTGCATGTAGGTTTACTTCTTCAGCCTATTTCATAATCATCATACGTAGACAGAAATTATCACATTGGAAATCTTTAAATTCCCGTCATACATTATATTTTCGTTATACATTATATTTTCGCCATATTATCTGCTACATTGTTGTCTGCTATCAATACAATTACGACTTTCGAATGTCTCTAAAAACCATTTAGTTAGACTCGATGTTGTGTACACACATATGTCAGGGATTTGGAACTCTAAAAAACATATTTATTTTTAATCTCTGCATGTAAACACTTCCTCCAACTGGTGTCCCCTTTTATAGCTGAAGGAAACGTTTAATTGTATTAGAAGAAAGATAATCCTCAAATGCCGTTTGAGACACCCAAGTTTCTCGAGAAGATGGGCTTTGGAGAGCAAAAGTCAGAGTCATCCATGGCCCTTTGTCTTAATGCTGTATTCCGTTATAGTTTACTGTCCATTAAATCCTTTTGAATTCAGTTTAAAATTTAAAAGTTGAGACAACGAAGTAGGGTCGTGGAATTCAATAGTCAAAGTTGTTTGAAATATCATCATTCGCAATATGTCATTAAGGTTGAATTCAATTCTACATCTTTTCAAGTTTAAGTTGAGAAACAACAAATTGAAATTCGGAAATCTAAATTTATATTGAGAATATACAAATTAAAATTGATATTGTAGCTCAAAATTGTGTTATGTATTGTAAAAGTAAAAAAAATATTTGAAACATTTTAAACAAATTTTAATTTCTCAATCACAGTTTTTATATTCTCAATATCAATTTCGATATCTCAATTTCCATTTGCATATTCTCTATTTTAATTTACATTTCTTAATTTCAATTTGTTTTTACTCAATATCAATTTGGAGTTTTGAATTTTAATTTATTATTTCTCAATATCAATTTGCTTTGCTGTAGTGTGAAACTGCAACAACATTAATTATATTTTTATTTCAAACTTATTCGTGTATTCGACTCTGATTATAAAACAAAAAAATTAATTTTTTAAATATCTTATAACGTTTCCTTATTCGAATAAAACTATTCGGCTATACTTGTTATTCGAATTTTTTGAAAAAAAATTAAACCTTCTTTTCTATTTATTTTCCGATCAGGCCCAATGTGCCCAGCTTATATTGGCTTGGGTTATTTTAACAATTTATAAAAAGCCTATAAAAAACTGCGCAACAAACGAATTGACAAACTTAATAGAAAACCCTTTCTCATGCAATAGCCTGGTTATAACAAGTTAAAACCATTTTAAAAGTTTGTTGTGTTAAAAAAAAAGAAAAAATTTACAGTAAAAACTCATAAATTTGTATGTGTTCATAGGTTCAGTGTATTTGGGGTTGTTGCTGTTTTCCCGTTTGTTGATTGGGAGTTGTAGAGCATAGTTGGGGTATATGGATACTTAGGACTCCAAATTACTAAAGTAGTCATGAGTAAGAGGGTGTAGTGGTTTTGTGATGAGCTAAAATTGCTCTAAATTTGGCGAAAATTTATGCAAATTGGTATCTTTTTGCATATCTAAATAGCGAATACACGAGCACTTTAACAAAAATCTACACTGTTCAAATGATGTTTCAGTTTCTATGTATTTTTCTTTTTTTTTTTTTTGAGAATTTGTGTATTTTATGCTGGTAAGGGGAGGAAAAGACACAGAAAATGAGAGATTATTTTTTTATAAAGTAAATGTATTCCCTTTTATCAAGTAAATTCTTTTGGAAAAAATATGGTAAATGTTTGTTTAAAATAGAACAAGCTGCATTTAAAAGGCAAAGTTAAATGTCTTAAGTTACGATCACAATTGGCAAATATTTACACAAAAAAGCATAACCACTTGTTTTAGCACAAATTTATTTGACGTTGTTTACTCTTACAAGAGTTTTGCAAGATCAAACAGCATTAAATAAATTAAAATTATATATTTGTTGTGCTTTGGCCGAAATAAGAAAAGTTTTTTTAAATTACTAAACGAGTTCAAATATACATATGTTATTTAGTCGTTACGTCTTTTTCAGCATATATTTGCCAAGTGTGACTGTACATTTGGTTTTAGTAATATTATAGAGAAAGAAATAAAAAGTTTGACTTTGTACCTTAAAAAAAAACAATATTATAAATTCCAAGCGATTTACGAGACTGCAGAATTGTTGGCAATTTTAAAAACTTCTTTCAACCATGTTTTAAGTAAATTTTTAAATTTATTTAGTCACAAACACTAACTTCCTTTCAACTTTAGTTAACACATTTTCGTTCCTGAAAAAATTTCTATCTATCTCGACTAATTTTTCAAAACATTACAAAAAAATAAATAAAAATTAAAACCAATTTTTTATAAATTATGAGTCCGATTGAGAAAATTGTTGTAGTATTGAATAATGTGAGTGTTTCTTTTTACACATGTAGTCATGTAAATGACTGAGAGGCCCAGTAAATTATTCCCAAAAAAAAATACAAACAACAAAAATAAGTGCAGAGCTGACACACGCACCTCATACATGACTTAAACTACAATTCGACAGCAAGCAACAACAAACTGACTGATCTCAATTTAAAACAAAAAGTGCACATGGATAGACAGACATGACAAAGCCAAACACTGTAAGTGAGTTGCACATACAGTCTAACGAACACGTAAATATGTACAGGCGGACGGACGGACAGACGGACAACCTACAGAGATATAGTCGTAAATTACACTTAAGTAAAAATATTGATACTCAAAAAACCATTTAGATAAGACCAGCAAGACATAAGAATTCTTCACACCTACAGTCCTGAAAATGATTGTATTCGTTCAGGTACGATCTGCCTGGCCAACAGTCAGAAACTCAGCCAGCTAGCCAGCCAGTCACATACATATTTGTACGATCTAAGAGTAGAGTAAAATTAAATTCAATACAGCAGAGTGTTGTTGTCTGTAATGTGTATGGAAAAAGAAAACGTGAAAAACAGCTGTTAGTATTTACAATCAGCAACTCTTGGCTTATGAAAACAATTTGGCTTTAAATATTCACTAACGCGTCTTAAAGTAGACAAAAAAAAAAAAAAGAAAAACAGTATGGTTGTTTAATTCAGACATTCGAATTTACGTTCATACATACTTAGTTAGAATTATGGTTGGGGAAAAAACCTGTAATATGGAGAAAATATTATGACTTAAAACCAGTATACGAGGGCTAAGTGAGAAGCATATTTTAAAAGCACTCAGACCTTAGTCTTGTAGATTTGTTTTAAATTCTACTTATTTTAACCTTTTTTTTTAAGGTTATTTTCGATGGTTGGTAAAAAAGATCTTAACTAATAAATTCAGCTGTAAAACTAAAGCAATGTTCACATAAAATTCGGTCTCATAACTGCTTTAATATTTATGTATTAAATACTTTTGAATCATACACTGATACTCAAAAGAAGAAATTAAATTCATTTCTTCTTATAAACATCCAATAACACTGCGCTTGAACTTTCCTCTGACAATAGCCGAATGTTATTCAATTGACGATGCTGCTGCGGAGAATATTTTTGAAAATCAGCATCCTCATGTACTCTTCTCACGGTACTTACACTGGTGCTAATTCGGAGAGATCCTTATTTTGATTTCGTGTCTACGACCTTTGCTCAAGGTTCGCTTGCATCGTTTTATAACACCGTTTACAGTACTTTTAGGAAGCTTTAGCTTTTTTACAATCAATAAAGCCGACAATGTCAAATTTCCAAGGAAATTGTTTAATCTTTTTAAAACAGATTACTGAAAAAGAAGAATTCCCAAAAACTATGACCTCCTCTACGATTCAACTACAATCGGTGCAGTAATTTAAAATATTCTGATTTTTTATAACTTTTTTCTATCGACCGAGCAAACTCTCTGCAAGAATAAGCTGTGAACATGCCATGCATGTTCAATACGTGCAACTTCAAGTCCGCTTTTTAGAAATACAGCAGTCGCTCTGTTATATGAACTAATTCAAACAGAGCCTCTTCACTAAATGCAATCGAGAGAATATTAAATAAGTAATTGACTTGATTTTTATTGCATTAAGTTTTCATTTACAATAAGTTTTTTAATTTTAATTCTTCATCTGCAATGCACTATGTAACAAACACTAACCGATTGTTAATATGTATGTAAAACTCAACACTCAAAACATTACAAGAAATCAACGGTTGCTTCCAATAAGAAAAATATTTAAACAAATCAACGGTTGAAAGTTGTTCACAAAATAGAGATAGGCTGGGTTCACTCTTTAGAACCTCTTGTGTTTTAATTTTGTTGTTCACTATTCTGGATGTTTATATAACTGGATATTCATATAATCGAGCGATTACTGTATAAGCAATCTTCCAATGATATTAAGAATACAACGAATTGAATTAAATTCATCATGTCTAAAAATTACACTGAAACGCAAAAAAGGTTTAAATTTCTCTATTTTTTACTTGTGCTCGAAAAAGTTCTACGTTCGAAAACCTCAACTAATACTATTAATCAATCTTATCATCTTGATCATTACGATAACCTTATTTAATCCGATTTTAATAATTTAGTTTCCACAAACGAACTTTTCCTTTAAGTTCTAAAAACAAAAAATTATTTTATGTTCACTGTATTTTATTTATCTAAATTGAGAATCTGTAGCTTCCATTGAAAGATTCAATAAATACAGTTTTAGAAAATCCTAATTTTTAGTTTTCGCAACTAAATTATAAATAAATTTTCTTGCGACAAAAGATACAAGTTTTATATTGAAAAAAAAAACAAACCGTAAAAGACGTTTTGCTTCCACTGATTTTAATTTTTAAATGAATATCTCTCAATGTGTACGTCAATGTAAACAGTCCAAAAATTGCTTGCAAACAAGATACTTAAAGAAAAAACAACAAAGAACGTATAATCGGTCTAGCCCGAACATAAAATAATCTACACTCAGTATATGTGCAGTAACAGTTTTTTAGAAATGAACTGTATATGGGATGAACGATCTATTATGAACCCATCATTTCGGGAGAACATTTGTATGGGGTCTAGGTGAAATAATGTACCGATTTCAACCAATTTCAATCCCAACCGTCACTTGGCCGAACAAAATGTTATTTAACAAATTTGATTGAAATATCTCAAACCAGGGTTTATAGGGACAACCAGCCAGGCGGACGGAAGGACGCACATCGTTAAATCGACTCAGAAAGTGATTATGAGTCTATCAGCATTAGAAACAGCAGCATAAAACCTTTCCATTATGGTGGTATATTGGTATATAATATAATATTAGGAATAATTGAAGACAATACGTGTAGACGGTTGAGGGAGTCATAGAAGGTATATATCAGTTTTAATATTACTGTTCTGCAGTATCAAATATACTAGAATATATCAAGAATGAAAATTTGAATACCTGGAATATACAGGATGAATACCATGAATATTGCAGTATAAATAAATCATAAATGATCGTTTTAGTCTCTGGTTTTTATTTCATACTTACAACTTACAACTAAAAAGTAGAAATGTCCATAAGATATCAACTACTAGAAAAATTAAACCAGAAAAATATTAATGTAGCAGACGTATCAAAATTTTAAACAACCAGAAAATGTCTTAACAATGTCTTAGCTTTGATAACTATTGCTTGTCTGATTGTCTGGGAAAACAATCTAAATCTAATGAACGATTTTAATGTCACAATAGCAGCAAGAGAAAGAGCCTTTATTACGTTTAAAAAAGTAAAATTTATGCTAAAACTTGTAGCTTACTGTTCATAGATATAAGACAAGCTGCTTCAGACTCTGATTCTATTTCAGCTTGCAAAATAGAAATCTTTAATTGCCTCATTTTCATTCGTTGGAACCTACATTAATACTTGAATAGCTTCCGTACTATGATTCAATGACTCCCAGTTATCTCCTGATTGAATGCTTGTGGTGATCTTCTTGACATTATGTCATCAGTTTTTGTAATATTTGTTACAATTAACAAAATTCAATTGTCTGAAAGCCATACCTAAAACTTATCACTCAATCCTGTCTCGCAAACCCAGTCTCACAAAATTATTACTCAAAAATATTTTATCAGCAATGTATAAATATTATTATTGTAAGTGTGTAATTTAAAATTTCGAAAAACATTTTGCAAAATTGTAATGATATGAAAATGGTTAAATAAAACTGATCATTAACAATGTTTTGAAACAACAAATGTTGTTTTTTTTACAACAAACAATAATTTTCTATATAATATTTACATGTTAGCCATTGGTATCACACGTCTGTTGTTATTGTTATTTGTTTGCCATTCATCATCGTCAACACCAGCACCAGCACCACTACCATTGAACGTATGATCTTCTGTGATCATTGTAATGTAAAGGTTAGTTGTAATGTGTAGTAATTTTGTGGTTGTTAAAAGAGGAGTTTTTACTACCAGCTGTCAACAAGTCGTTAGTAAAAACGAAATACATACATACTTTTTTGATATTAAATACGAGTACTCGTATATTTAATGTTATTCATTTCTTACAATGTTTTTGGGTTTTTTATTTTGGTGTATTTCAGCATAATTTGTCTTAAATGTTACACTAATGATCGGAAATATAAAGGTCTAACAGTTAAAAAATAGTTCTTTGCTAGAAAGGAGGTCATTCTTCTTGACTTAACAAGGCTGCCATTTAGCCAAATGACTTTTGAAATACAATTAGCATTAATTTATCATTTTATTTAATTCTAAACACAGTGAGAAGTATTCTTGAATGTAGACACATTTTCCAGCCATAAGTTTAGCTTAGTTATTAGCAGGTAGATGTATCCAAAAAGGTGTAAATTTGAGGCATTAATTAAACTCCGGTGGGTGGTTTTTGCAAATTTTGTTAAACAGAACTAAAATTTAAGGTTTTCTCTTCAAAAATAACTAGAAAACAGAGAATTAGAACCATAATATCGTTGATCCACAGTGACTAGAGATAGATTGATCAGAGAAATTCAGAGTTAAGTTAGATTGGTTAGCCTTAATTTTAGAAAAGTTCTGCAAGTTTCGTGTATTTCAAATAGCAATAGGTCAACACTCTTTTAGTTAATGAAACCAGAGCTAAAACATTTCGAGTCGAGTGCGAGTGATGGGCATGGAAAAGAAAATTAATTGTATAAACATCTAAGACGACCAGAATAGGTTTTAACATTAATGTGGGAAAAACAGATTTTTCGGGGAAAACAATCCGCTATTAACTGTAGGTCAGACAACAATTTCAATGCCAGAATAGCAGCGGTAAGGAAACTTTACTACGATTTGTACGAAAAATGTATCTTGAAACTGCTACCCGATATCTCTTGACGGAATGCCTCGACATTTAGCCAGTATGCAATCAGTTTTTGTGATCCCTAAATAATATTTGCATATCATATCTGTCTCAGTCTGTATTGAGTCCTGAGTACATATTCTTAAATGTAAAGAAGTACGATGTACAGTACAGGCCTGCTTCGATTATCCGTGATGGTCGGGGCCAGAAGCAATACGAATAACCAATTTATACGGTTAATTGAATAACAATTTTGATTATATAGTTTTTTTTTAAATATTTAACAAGTGAACATTGGTGTATGTACATATTAACATTAAAAAAATTATTTGTTCTTAAAACTTTGTATTTTTGAGCTAACATTTTAATACTCACATTATTTTTTGAATGCTCGTTAATTATTTTAATTTCATCTGCACTACTTAAAACGCGTCTTTGTCTTTTTACCACTAGTAAATATATTTATTTTATATTTTAATTTCAAAATAAAAGCAATCTCTTGTAAATGCTTCTGACTCATCGCATGCAAACAAGGAAATTCCCTGTTTTCATGTTTATTTTATTGTATTGCTGGATTTTCACTATGTCATTTTTCTTGTCAGATTGTCCAAATTGTTGGCAATTGTTTGAAAACGGGTTGTCATATGGCGTCATCTATGTTTGCAATCATGATGAAAACATAGTGAAAATGCGGCCTATGTATGAATTTAAAGTTAATAAAAAAATTCTGCCATCACGGATAATATATGTAATCACGGTAAATCGAAACAAACAATTTGATAACACTGCAAACAAAAACAATAGACTGATATTTGCCCACCACGGTTAATCGTGGTTACCGGTTAACCGGATCATGGATAATCGAGGCCCGACTGTATTCCACTGTATGTGATAATTTTTAATCAAAGATGAATTCAAAATTTCTTATATTGAGTTGATCATTCTGTCTCAGATTGAATTAAGTCTTGAGAATATATTCTAAATTTAAAGAAACGATTTACAGTATTCTACACCAGTGGTCGTCTTAAAAAGAACATTATAATAAAATGTTTTGCACTTGCTTTCTTTGTTGTAATCTTAATATATAATATATAACTAGCTGATTATTGGGATTTTTGTTTCTTATTTTATAATTGACATGAGCTTCGTTAAAATTCGTAATGATTAAACGATAACGATAGAATCCGATAGCGAAAGAAATCTTAGTTGATGAACGATAACGTACATGTCTTGGTTTAAAAACTAATATTTTCAATGTAAAGTTATCTAATCAATCAGATTCGAGTAGCTGACAATTGATCGCTTTGGTTTTCAAGTAAAAACATATTCAAAATAATAAGTCCTTTAAATTCCAAGTCAAAATCTTCGAAGAACGAAGTAGTCTAGAACTGTTCATTCAAAGCGGTTTTGTATACGTACAACTTTCATACGAATTTTATACTACAGAACCGTGTAAATCAACTAAGATATATTTCAACTCTGTGTGTTTAAAATTTCATTAAGATATCTCTAATGATTTACGAGCTAACGAATTACTTCCAAAATAAAATGTTTTTGACCATTATACCTACATATATAAGGGATATACATAACATTACTCGCATATGAATTTGTCTCCTGTGTAGACAACTTTTGTCTATGTTATATTCTTGTTCAAACAAAATTGTCAGAACATGTGTTCGTACAACTATGAATGTGATTTTCATACAAAAAAGGCAGCTATTATAAAAAAAAAATTAGAAAGAAAACTACGAATATAAACATCGACTCATTTTCCTCATATAGAAGAACATGAATAAATGCGTGTGGGTAATTTTCACGACGTGGAGTTATGAGTTTTGAAATCAATTCTCTTTTAGCCGTTTCTTGTACAAATTTTAATCTGCATCGTCCATATGTAAATTCGAATATCTGACCAAAGATGCAGCCCATGTAAATTCACTTAAGTGTGAGTAATAAATATGCATTGCTGTTTTACCGAAAGGAAATGATTGGATTTTGAACATTTCAAAATCGTTTTATTATTCAATAAAAATTAAAAATCCTTTGTTAAAAAACGAAATCTTATTTAAACGGAAATTTTTCTCTTAAAAAAAAGAACATCAAATTTTTTTCAATTTTATTAAATAAACACAATAAGAAGAAAATAAAAGCTGCTGTAAATGGCATAAAATAACTTCCAAAATGTTTTTCACTTAAATAATATTCGGTATCCTGCAACAAAAAAAATACAGCAGAAAAGCAGACAAAGGAATAATATAACACACACAGAAAAAAAACGAAGAGTATAATGGACAGCAAAAAGGCAACTAAAACACAAAAAAAAAAAACTAAAAGAATTTTGTAATAAAATATTTGTACAAAAACAAACCACCCACTAGACAAAACTCCCACACAAAACAACAAAGATAATTTTATAAAAGATATAAATAACAAACAACAAAAAAAACGAGAAACAGAAACAGAAATATTTTGTAAGTAATGACAATTATATTTTGCAAAAAGCCAAATAAAAAGCATTTAATTAATAATTTACTTTTTGGAATTTAGCAAGTGACACATGAGAGCAAAAGAGCAAGGAAAGGGGAGGACAAACCATTGTCCTACTACAGCCTTAACGTTGCAACAAAAGCAAAAAAAGAAGGACGTACATTAGTCGATGGCAAATTCAAACCAGCCATGACACAAGGCAAGATGTTTTGCCCCTTAGTTCAGATTTTATATCGTGATATTAAGCGTCAGTTTTTTCTGCTGCAAAAGAAAGACAAACAAATACTTGGCATTCGCACTCTTCATCTGCTAAACAATCGAAGTGGTTTGGCATCAGCAGCTGGACCGAAAAAAAAACTTTGTTTTCATTCCTACAATTCCGTTCAAAAACGGAAATTTAACACTCACTAAATCAATGGTTAAATTAAAAAGGGCGGAGTTTAATTCTCTGTTATACTATACACACAGATACTTACTTACACATACATATACAATTGTATTTAGTAGTGGTGAATATGGTGCCGCATGTTTCATGTTTCATGTTTTTCTTTTTCTACTTCTTCGTTTTTAATGTCTTTGTCTTACTGAGTACAACGAATTTTGTTTATTTTTGTTGTTAAGAGAACAAATAAAACAGAAATTCTTCAATAAATAAATAAGTATGTTAAACTCTCCCTAACATAGATACTTACATACCACATATCTATGTACATATGTATGCATGTATGATTGCTGAGTGCGTGTGGTGAAGGTGAATTAATGTTTCACACTATTAAAAGTAGGTATGTTATTTGTTTATAAATATTGCAAGTATGATAATTATTTTAATGGCAAAACACTATCGGTGGTATGTTTTCTCAATTAATACCTATTTTATAAATTATAATTATCAAGGTTGACTACCATTATCTCCGCTTGTATCGAACAAACAGTTACCATTAAATTTACTATTTAACTTTAACGAATCAGTTACCAAATCGACTTTTCTTTTCTTCTAATAAAACGAATAATTCGAATATGGGATTTTGAATAATACGATTGCGTTAATACGGATTATTTGAATAATTGCATTTTTTAGATAGGGTGTTTTTTTTAAATGTATAGAACCATTTTTTTAGCTGTAAGAAGACTTAACTAGAAGCTACGGATCATAGTACTGCATGAATTCCCTTAGTAGCGGCATTTCTTCTCTGGCATACACATATGTAGGTATTAGTACATGCTTGATTTTGTAAAATCCACAGCCCATATTTTTTCATCTATCCAATAAACTCAACTGACACCAGATGAAGTAAACCAACCTAATATAAAAAATCTCTGACATGCTTCACGATTTTTTGGGTATACCAGGGGTTTGTGGCCTTCGAATTAAGGTTTTGCCATCAAAATCAAACAAATTTATTCACGTTTCATCTAACCAAAGTCCACTTCACCAATTTTCCCGGTTTAGATGTTTCATAGCAATGTCTTTCTTGGTTTATGATAATACAGCTTTCTGAAGCCCTTCATTTTAAGCTATTCTTGTGCTTTTATGTCTTCAACACTGATTAAGCCGTGTTGTTGTTTGTCGCTTCCTGAAAATTTAATTGAAAACAAAGGCAACCAAAGAAAAATGGTTTTAACTATTTTCTTGTTGAAATATATTAAATGATGCCTGAAATACAAAACTTAAAGTATCGTTCTTATCATTCTATTCGAGCAATTAATTTATTCCATAAAATGTATGCAGTTAATTTATGATCATTAAAGAGATTCATAGAAAGCTTATCATTACAGATTCACCATAAGATCATCAGTAGTTTGACAGTAAGAATTAACAAAGTGAATCGTAAAGTTTTCATAAAGTTTTAGAAAAACTAGAAATATCTTGTAAAAGAAATATAGACTGCGAGAGTTCTTAATTTCAAGCAACAATAGTGTGGGGCGAAAATCCTTTCAAACAATTTGAACATATTCACTGTTCAAACAAGGACAATTTGCCAGAAAATGATTTTGAACGATTTTGTACGCTTTAAATGTAAAATTGATTAATAAAAGCAATATATTGAAAAATATGAAACTTTTTGTTAAAATATCAAATCCCAAATTTTACGTGCGCACACACAGAGCAAAAACATGGTTGTGATAAACATAATTTAAGAGCAACATATAATGATAAAATTTATGATTGTAGTCAAAACATATTATGATGAATATAAGTGCAATGAAATATCATATTATGATCAATTATCATCGTAATATTTCATCATAGCATTTTCTAGTTAATCATAATTTGATATTATAACAACATATTATAACTTAATATAATCATGAAATTCTCATACATGATCATATTATGACCCAAGGTATTATAGTTTAAAGTAATCATATAATGATATATAATAATATTTATGCACTTTTAACGTATATAAAAAAATTTTACATTTATTTTGAGTTATGTTCAATAGAATTTTATTTTGTGATATTTAAGATTATTTCTTTCATGTACACTTTATTTAGGTCTTTTACACCTCTTTGACATTTTTGTATTTTGCAGGAATTTTTAAAATACGAATTGTTTTTTTTTCAATTATTGAAACATGTAAATTCAAAAAAATTATCCGACAAAATTATCGCGCAGACAAACTACTGAACTGATGCAAAAGCATTCTGCAAATGGTAAAAACAAAATATTATTAAAATTAAACATATTTTGTTTGCATTTTAAACATAATATAAGTACAAATATAGAAACTTATCATTTAATGGTTATTTATAAGTATAAATAGTTGTAAATAACATAATATGTTTGAATAGTTATCATTCAAAAGTTGTGGTAAACATTATTTAAAAATAATTATGTTTCAGTGAACCATATTCAATTTTATAATTGCGATAAACATACAAATGTTTATAGTAACTAAATTATTGTTAAAATCAAATTAAAATAACAATTATTTGTGTACCACAACAATACATTGTTACCAAAAATACAGTGTAGTTGTTGTAACCATGTCCAACCATGTTTTTTCTCTGCGTGCATGTGAGCCTTTCCGAAAAGAAATATTTGCGAATAGTTTACCGGCAAAAAAAGTGAGAAATTATACGTTCAGAAATAATCTATATATTTGGTATATTGTCAAATAGTAGACCACTTGTTGCGAATGGAAGACTATACAAATCTAAAATTTGTTTTCGAAATCAAAATCGATCGAAGGGAAAGAGAAGACTTGAATGGTTAGAATGAAAAGGTTATAATAAATGTCATAACATTTATGGAATTACGTACAATCTGTCAGATTGAATTAAAATCAGAAAATTGAGATCGTTGTGGCAAACATTGAGACCTTACTTCTTTATCTCAACTGTAACCAAGGAAAGTTTTTTTTAATCAGAATATCCGTTAAGAGATTTCACATTTATTTTAATTTCTTTCTAAGAAATTACCTCAATGTGTGTCAGAAGATTTCTAAATATTTTGAAAAATATTATCAAAGATTTTAATGAAAAATCAAAATTTATTTAATTCATTCAATAATGTTGATAAAGAAAACCGTTCACATACGGTAGCATAAATGTTTTAATATTTTGCAACCATAAAATCATACTTATTTATTAATATTTAATAGAAATTGACATAAGGAACTAAAAATTATTTCCTCATATAAACATTAGCGATATTGTTTTCATGTATTGTACTAAGTGTTGTTCAATATTTCGAAACACCCACCTGTGCCGCATTAAAAATCGCTAACATTAGTTTAAACTTTACTTTGACTCTAGCTTAATATCGTTCGATTGGCAGAAGCTGGACACAAATTGGGGATTTCATATTTTTTTTACGTCGACCTGATCTCTTTAAAGCCAATCAATTGCAGTTTTGAATAATGACTGGGAACTAAATCGATCCGGTGCTGTAAAAATTGACTCCAGATAAAATAAACCAAAATTAAAAAAAAAAATTAAAAAGGCACAAATTTTGGGGTCACATTTCATTATCAAATTTAGCCCTATTTTTTATGAAAAATCCCTCCAAGGTTAAAAGTGGACCCAAATGTTGGGCCATTTTTCATATCGAAAAATTGCCCCTTATATGTAAATTCCCAAATTTTGAACATAATTGTAGTTAAAAATAAAGAAAATAGTAGTAACAAATTTGGAGATGTTATACTCAGTTTTTTTTAGTATATTTTACAATATTAAAGAATGAAATTGAGCCGCAAAGTACAAAAACAAAATTTCTTGGGGCCTTTTTTCATTCTAAAATTTTGGAGTCATTTTTAATTTCTTTAAAAATGCAAAATTACCCCAAAGAAAAAGTGCATTATAACCTCAACCAAAAAGAAAAAATGCACAAAGATTGCGGGTTTTTGTAATCAGTGTAATTTTTTGGGCCATTTTTCCTTGGGTCATTTTGCACAGCTGCAATCGGTCCAAAACTTAAAATTGATTGACCGCCAATAAGAGACAGCAAATTGTTCGACAGGCATTACATATATGTATGTAAATCCGAAATAATAGTTGAGGAGGTGATCAATGGGATACTCCTTATTTAGATTCAACTCCTCATTTCGCTGCAACATACAATTTTGAATCCAGTTGTTTTTTTGATATCCATTTTTACATACAAAATATTTACAATTCACAATTTAAACCCCAAAGCCCATTAAGTTGTGTCTATTAATTTCAAAACTCCCCTAAAACAGCTACTGTCAAAATTTTCTTTAAAAATTTACAATTGTAAAAGACAAATCCAATTTTCAAGGAAAAACTAAAGAAAGTAATAACAAAAAACCCTAGACCTCTAGACGTGTTAATAAATTAAAACTCTAATAATCATTTCACATGTAACATGATTATAGAAATTTTATTTTAAAATACATTTTTATATGAACACACATCATATTGTTAAGATATAAAAGCAACACCAACAACAACAGTAACGACCACTTCAGCAACAAAACAACATTAACATGTCAATGTCATTTCAAATTAGTTAAAAAACTGATAATAAAAACCACATAAACAAATGATAGAAAACAATTTTCTTTAAAACCAACAGACAACACACTCACTCACAACTTCACTCCACTCCTTACAGGTAAATTATCATTATATTTTCCAATTGAAATGTTGTCATTTCAAAACAAAATGTTAAAGAAAAAAAGAAAAAAAATGGGGATAAAAAACTGCATGGATCTTAAGTGAATGCATAAGTACCCAGGCATGTGAGTTAAAAAGCTATCCATGGAAAACTAAATTAAAAGATACATATACGAACATGTTGCTTAATACAATAATATTATTGTTATTATCTTTGTTGTATAAATTTTTGTGTAAAATTAATTTAACTCAAATGACAATTAAACAAGTCATTGACACATCAACACAGAACACAGCTACGACACATCAATAGATAAAGACACTGATGTCATCTGTTTAACCAAGTTTATGAAAAAAAACACGTTAACTGAATGCGATATTGTTTTGTTTTGTTTCTTTACTCCGTCCGTCTAACGTCACTATGTCTAGTTGTACATATGTTAAATTTAATATTTCACTGTACCGCATAATTCTTCGACCATTGGCTGTCATAAGTATCCAGCAATTGATCCATACTGTCAGAGATCTGAATGAATGAATGTATAGAGTATCAATTTACAAACGACTGAAATTGAAAATAGAAAATCAACTGATATTGATTGATTTCATTCAATTCATGAACTCGTATTTCGAATTCGTTTTTAGACGAATAGTGAATTAAGAATGTTTATTCTATGACTTGGATAAATTTTCTTAATACTGGAGTGTAGTAGCGCTACATAATAAAGGAGGTATATTACGCATGCTATTGCATTTGCTAATTAAAATTTCAGCGTTCTAAAATATAACGTTATACGTTATAGTTTAGAAGAATTTCGAGAAGTTTTTTTTTTTGGATGTCAAAAATATGTTTTTTTTTTTTTTTTTTTTTTTTTATAATACATTATATTTATTTATTGAATCTTCAGATATTGAAATGACAATAAGTTTTCGAATCTTAATACTAAAAGAAAATAATAAGTCCAGCCAGTGCTAGAAAAATATTATGATACTACAAAAAAATTTACATCCACTGATCCAGTCATCTGTTTTGCGTTTGAGTTAAAGCAAGGGTATCCCTCCTTCTCAACCGAACATGGCCACTAAAGTTAAGGATGTCTCGTGCAAGTGGGTTTGGATGGTGTTCAAGTTTGCTGACATATTTTGAGGCGTATTTTGTAAATTCGTCTTTCACCAAAGGAATGCCAAGATCTTTGTGAATTCGAGAATTTTTAACGTACCATGGAGCTGCAGTAATTATACGTAGAATTTTATTTTGACCTCTTTGAATTTTTTCAATGTTGGATGCTGAGGCAGTACCCCATAATTGAATTCCATAACACCATATTGGCTTTAGAATTGCATTGTACAACAAAAGTTTACAATCCAACTTTAATGTAGAATTTCTGCCGATTAGCCAATTAAGTTGCACTGCTTTTAATCTCATCTGTGTAAGTTTTGCGTCAATATGAGACTTCCAGGTTAAACGACGATCGAGGTGGATTCCGAGGTATTTGACTTCATTGTGTTGCGGAATAATTTGGTTATTTATTCTGATGGACGAGCAGGTATCTTTTCGCAATGTGAAAGTTATATGAATACATTTCTGTTCGTTAACCCTGATTTTCCAAAGCTCAAGCCAATTCTCTAGTTTATAAATATAATTCTGCAAATTCTGTGATGCTATTTGATGGTCCTTATGAACGCTAATAAAGGCTGTATCATCAGCAAAAGTTGAAGTATGTATATTGGGGTCTGACGGCATATCGGATGCATAAATCAAATATAAAGTAGGACCCAGTATGCTACCCTGGGGTACTCCTGCTTCAATTGGCTGAGCGGGGCTTAAAAAATCGCCTTCTTTGATTGTAAATTTGCGACCATATAAATAACTTTTCATAAGTTTGTGGGTGTTAGCAGGCAGAGCTAATTTTATTTTGTGCATTAAACCTTCATGCCAGACTTTGTCGAACGCTTGGGAAACATCAATGAAAAGCGCGGAACAGTATTTTTTCTCTTCAAACGACCGTCTTATCACATTTACTAATCTGTGTGTTTGTTCGATGGTACTGTGTTTAGCTCTGAACCCGAATTGATGATTTGGAATACATTGAGTGTCGTTCAGAATTGGAATCAACTTAGCCATTAACAATTTTTCAAACAGTTTTGAAATTGTCGGCAGTAGGCTAATTGGCCTATATGACTCTACTTTGGTGAGGTCCTTCCCTGGCTTAGGAATCATGGTAATCATAGATACCTTCCAATCTGCAGGATAGTATTCTAGGCGTAAAATAGCATTGAAGATAAAGAGAATAATTCTTCTAGCTACACGAGGTAACTCCACGAGCATTTTGTTGCTGATTTTATCCATACCTGGAGCTTTTTTAAGGTTCAGAGTACCAATAGCGCTTTGAATATCATTAAAGCTAAGTCTTAGAGGTACAGGAGGTCTAATAACGAGTGGTGGCAATTCAGTTGCATTATTTGAGTTGTTTATAGTAAACACATTTCTCAAATGGTTAACAAATAAAGTCCCTTTCTCGGAATCGTTTCTAGCCCAGTCACCAATCGGATTTCGCAAAGGAGGCTTTCCTCTAACTGGTCTTTTTAAACCTCGTGCCGCCTTCCATAACGAATAGTCAGATTGTGGGGAACTGTCAATTCCCTCCAAGTATGATTTAAGTGAAGCCACTCTTTGGGTTTCTAAGAAATTTCTTAGTATATCTCTGCATTCCCGTAGCCTAGCTTTCAGTTGAGGAGACCTGTGAATTTGCCACTCTCTTCTAACTCTTCTTTTTTCTGTCAGGAGATGTTCGAGTTCAGCGAAATAAGTTCTGTTTGTCCTATTTCTGCATTCAACGTCATATGTGGAAGCGTGATGCACAGCTCTTCGTATGTCCTCAGTAAACTTGCCAATCGACCCATCAATATCCTCGGTAGTTCTCAACACTACATTTTCCGTGCAGTGGGAACTTAAATACTTTTTATACTTTATCCAACTTACTCTGGATTTAGACACGTCCCGAAATGGAGAGCCATACCCTTGAAGGAAACGCATTGAAATAATAGAAGGAGAGTGATCTGAAGACAAGTCTAATGAAGGCTCCACTTGTATCGATTCTACAGGGATATTTTTCACTACTCCGAAGTCAATAATATCGGGAATCTTCCGTCGGTCCGTCGGCCAGTAGGTGGGATGCCCGCTTGAGAGTACATCTAAGCCCATTTTGGCAATGGTGTTGAAGAGTTCACGACCCTTCGGGGTCACTAGACGTGAACCCCAAAATGTGTGTTTGGCGTTAAAGTCACCAGCAACCAAAAATCTAGCTCCAAGGGAATTGAAGAAGCTGTAGTATTGATGTTCTTTTATTGAAAATCGAGGCGGCGAATAAATTGATGATAAAACAAAGTTGTATTGACAGAATTCAATACAAATGTTTGTTGCTTGTAGGTAATCCTCACATATGTTGTTCATTAAATAATGTTTTATTCTGTTCTTTATAAGAATTGCCGAACCTCCACATGCTCTTCCGCGGGGATCTTTAGTATCATACAACACGTATCCATTAATTTTGAAGTACCCTGTCGCCGTCAAGTGAGTTTCAGCAATCATCATGACATCAATCTGCTTATCCATCAGGAAGTGTTCCAGTTCGTTTTTATGTTGGCGGAGGCCGTTCGCGTTCCAAAAACAAATTTTTAAACAAATCATTTCTTTAAAATTGCTTGTAAGATAGTGGATTGCATTTTCAGCATTTCCTGCATCATGGATGTCATAGTGGTCGTAAAAGTGTTCATAGTTTGGACAAGTGTCTGCAAAGTAGTCTCTAGAGTGTTAATATTAGGCTCGTAATATTGAGATTTAGGTTCCTGCTCCAAACCTGGCATATTAGATTTAACCACGTTAGCGTAAGAAACTTGTCTAGAACTAGGCGCGTTTTCATGACTAGTGGGCCGTAACAATTGAGGAAAATTGTTACTCGATGCAAAATTAGGCTGTTGTGGATGAACAGGTAATACTGACGTCTTGTTGGTCCTTATGCCTTTCAAATGAGTGTAAACTGGACAACCTCTATAATTTGCGGTATGATTACCTCCGCAGTTACTGCATTTTTTGATTTTTGAGTCGGTTTTCGACTTATCACATTGAGCAGTTGTATGTAGTTCCCCACACGCAACACAAACTGACGGCAATTTACAATATGCTTTAGTGTGACCAAATTCTTGACAATTAAGACACTGGACGGGTCCCTGACGCTTATGCGGTTCTTCCACGGTGATTCTACGATGCAGAAGGTAAATCAGATTGTAGATGGGATGGGACTCGTTTTTCTTTAAGACTATATCTCCGGGTTCCAATTCCACCCTGAACATAGGCTGAGGAATCTTTTCACGGTTTCTAATATTCGTTATGTTCTTAATTTTGAAGCCATTTTCCATTAAACTAGTCTTTATCTCGGCAGGATCAACATCTGGGTCTATACCCTTTAGAACGACTTGGAGTCCTTTTGCGCTTTTCAGCTGGTAGGTATAGAAATCCCTACTCTCCCTCTCCAACTGGTTGGACAATTTTCGAAAGTCATCTTCCTTTTTCACTTGAATTTTGGTTTCGCTGATATTTCCATGTTTAATTGAGGTTACGGTAAACATATTTTCACCTATTACCGAAACAATTCCTTGTACCAATTTACTGGAAGTGGGCTCTCTCAGATAAATTGGTGGGGGCTTAAACGTTTTTTTAGGAAGTTCTGGATCATCCGTCTGGAGGAGAGCAAACCTGTTTTGATCATTTGGATTGTCAATACTCACGGTCTTGGGAGCTTTTGAATTTGATGACGTTTGAGCAGATGTCGGGCTCCTCTGTCGCTTAAGAACTGTGACGTATTTATCCATACCTACTTGTTTTCTAGGTTTGACTGCACTATTTGATGTAGAAGATATTGATGTTTTATCATCTGATGAAATCACTATATTGGGCGAACAGGAACGGCGCCGTTCTACGGCTCTTGTAGTGAGAAGATTCTCCACAGATTTTTTTAAGGATTCTTCCTCAGAGATCCATAAAGATTTTCTAGTCGAGCTAAGCTCTTTCTCAGAATTACATCTGAGAGGAACACTCATACAGTTTTTATGTGATTTTTAATGTTTTTTATTATTTTTTTTTTAATGTTTTTTATTTTTTAATGTTTTTTATTTTTTAATGTTTTTTATTTTTTTTTTTTTTTACCGTAGGTATTTTTACCTATTACGAATTATTTTTTAACTTTTTGTTTTATTTCGACCTATTACACTTTTTCACCTATTACGATTTTTTCACCGAAAATTCAGCCGCACTAAAAATAACACGTCCGAACAGTTCAACAACACTATGTGTAATTTCATTCCGATGTTTTTGGAAAATAAGAGTTGGTATTTCTTAACTGAAGTTTAAAATTATAACCAGAAATATATTGTTTAAGATCAAAAGAAAATAACAAAATATAGCCAGACGTCTATCAGTTTGTGAAACATTGCATTGCAAATTTTCTGCGCTGTACTCTGTAATATACATGAAGTCTATGTTTTCAATTCGGTAAAAATATGTACATACATATATAAACATACGTTAAGCATGATTCACATAAAATCCAGCCACACTACAGATGATTTTTTAAAACCATAATATTTTTTCATGTAAGAAAATTTCATCAATCGGAATGAATTTGTGATGTGTCTTGGAAAATTAAATTAGAAAAAGATATTGCAAAAATTCTTTGAAAATTTTACATTGTCGGTTGCAAAAAAGCTAAAACTTCAAAAAAGTATTATAAATGTTGTTATTTATATAATGATACAAGCCAACCATAATCACAGATCGTTAACAAAAAGAAAGCAAAAATGATTCCGATATTTATATAAACGCATGTATACAGAAACGTTTGCTGCCTATTATTAGCCCTGCCATTATTCAAAAGCATTAATGAATTGATATCAAAGAGCTGATTCGGCGTAATAGAAAAACATATATGTACACTCCTAATTGTCTCCAACTTCGACCAATTGAACAAAATTGTGTTATTTTAGTAAAGCATTTTGAATTGATCACTTAATTCGATTTATTTATCTACGATTGTCGCAATTATAAGAAAACTTTCGACTAATTATGGACCGAATATTATAAAATTAGGTGTCATAATTTCCGTATTAAAGAAACTAATTTGTGTCAAACTTTATTTGGATACCAACATTTTTGAGAGAGTTATGCTCTTTAAAGTGATTTTTGGAAGTTACCCTTATATGGGAGCTACTAGTAATTATGGACCGATCTGCACAAAATTTGTAGATGTGATTTGGCTCTATTTACTACTCATTTGTGGTGAAATTTCAAACATTTATGATTGATAAACCACAATTTCGGGAGCACATTTATATGGGGGCCAGGTGAAATAATAGACCGATTTCAATCAGTTTCAATCCCATCCATTCTTGGCTCGAAAAAATACTACGTACCAAGTTTTTTCGAAATATCTTCAAAATAGCGACCTGTACTCTGCGCACAAGCTGTACATGGGCAGCCAGCCAGACGGACGGACGGACGGATGGTATACTGGACCAATATTTCTGGGCGTTACAAAAAGAAATCCAATATAAACTCCCCACTATGATGGTGTAGGGTATAAAAATAGTTTAGCGGAGACATCAGTTGGGTTTATAATTTAACTATCAATCGACTTACAAACGAACAACGCTTGCAGATTATTGAATTTTATTATTAAAATGCATATTAGGTTAAGAAGGTGCATTGCCCAATTTTTATTAGATATTTACGTTTAGCGAAGAAGATCATTTCTGGTTTGATGGATATGTAACGAAGCAAAATTGTCGTATTTAGTGTCGTAAAGAGCAGCCAGAAGCATTGCAAGAACTGCCAATGCTCTATAGATTATGGGCCGTTGGCTTCAGTAAATCGTGCTTTTTAAAATACGATGAAGGCAGGAACATTACTTTATATGTATGCCAAAATTCTACCCAGCGTATTAACAATTTACATGAAATCATCTTCAAACATTGAATTATATAGAACGTTCTATCAAATCAAATAAATATTTCAAATACTTCTCAAAACTTTATGTATTTTTTTAAATCAAATCCTAAAGCTCTCAAAAAAAAAACACTTTTTAGACCTTTTTGTGATTAGTAGAAGCATCTCTTGTTCTCCAGTGGAGGTAAAGCAATTTGTAGTTCTAGTTAAACAAACCCCTTTCAAAAGTTAGTGCAAAGCAAAACGGTTTCTATTATTCAGGAATTTATGATTTACAGATCTTAAAGGCTACTTACCACTGTAGCTAATTAGCAATGTTCCGTAAGGATACATTATGTCACGCATAGTGGCATACTTAAATGCAGAAATACTTGGTCAGTTATCGCGTAAAGCATAGTAATAGAAAATAAGATGAAAACTGTAAATCTGCGATGCTAAGTCGGAACATGCGATTGAAGTGTAATATAAGAGATATTACCTGTTTTCCTTTATTACATATAAGGAGTTTTTTAACATTATTACCACAATTTTCAATCCAGTTGATAATTTTGATACTCGAAGAAGTTAAGACAGTAATAATCAAACTGAATAACAATAAGACCCGGAACCAGAAAACATTTATTCTTCTCTGCTTAATATCAGGCTGGTTTCTCTCTAAATATAGGTTATGCGAACTATATAAATACATCAATAATAATTAGTGAAGTGAAACTCAGCCCCACATATTATCAGATCCATTGCCAGGTGCATCATATTGTTATGAACGAATGTGCAGTTACTATTTCACATATACATGAGACTCAGCCAGCTTCTGTCCTTGTTTCCTACTAAAATACATGATGGCTTAAAAAAATAGCGAGTTATAACCTGAATGCCAATGTCTTCTGAATTAGCCTTTAAATTATCTGAATTATTTGCCTGAAATCAAATACGGTGACAGGTATTTAACGAATATTTAGTATACTTTTGAAAAAGCCGCAATTAACGTCAGCACTTTTCGGTTAAATTATTGAAAAGTTCGTGAAATCTTTATCATGCCAAAACTATAACTTTAACGTAGTTTTTATCCAGTAACCATTAATTATTTTCTTGCTAAAAATCCTTTATTTGAAAATAATAATAGTTAATACTATTCACACCCAAAAAACATTCTTAAGAAATAAATTAATTTGTAAAACTATCAAAATCTTAACTCTTAAGTTATTTTAATATTTTTATGTACACTAATAACCCATTTGACTGCCTAATGACAAAAATTAAAAATTTCTTTTGAACTGTATTATATAGTCGACCTAAACCCTCATAATTCTCCCACTTGTCATGCAACAAAGTATCAATTTTTCTATATCATTGTCGGTGCTCCGATAAACAAGTAAATAAAAACTTGTACAAACAAATAAATGAAAGAAATAAAAAAGCAAATATTATTCTAAGGAAACTGTTACAATTCTTAATTTGAAATCATATCTAGAGGGCATTTAACATGATTCCCTACAACGGCCGTTTGGATTATATGGATTATGCTACTACTGTATTTTTTTCTGTCTAAAAAAAAGAAGCGTGGGATTTCATTCATGATAAATTTATTAATTTTTCAATTGTGTTTTTGTTTTCAGGAGAACAAAAGTAAATAATCATAGATCGAAGATTACAATTCTTTTCTTTTTATGGGAGCTCAGATGAAGATGACGACATCATCTTATTACTTATTTGGTTTTTGGTCTGAAATGAAAAAAAGTTTTATGTTGGAAAGAAATTTAACACTTTTTGTTATTTTGTTGGTAGAGACGCTTTGAAAATTAAACGTTTCTTGTTTGGTTGTTAAGAGTTGAATGAGACAATTAGAGTCAATCAAGATGAAAAATACTGTGAGTATAGAGACTGTAATTAGTTTGGGGGTCTTACATCATATTATGAGCAATTGAGTGAAATGAATATAAAACCAGTAGGAATAGCAAAAATTGTCTGTGTAAACCAGTAATGGAACTCGTACGTCGTACGTATCATCAAATGGATCAACCTTTTATCAAAATTCTCCATCACATTTTGTCAAATTGGCGGGTCTATCTCGAGAATCACTTCTTGGATTTTGAGTTTTGAGGCTGTAATCGTCAGTTAATTTTGTATGTTTGAGTTTTCATAAAATTTTAGAAACGTTTAAATTGAAAACGTCATTTAGATTCGTCGGCACCTTGTAAGCCAAATCTTTTATTAAATTCAACAAAATTTGGCGTCAACTGTTTGATTTCTTTATTTAGTTTCATTACAAACATTTTCAAATTAAACAGCATGACATACAATTGAAACCAACAATTAATAGTGAAAAAACCATTAAATCACATTTAGCTTTTTCTATAATTGTTCAATTATTAATTATTAAAAACCGGTAAAGAAGAAAAGAAAAAGAGTGCGTAAAAATATCCATTCATTTAAGCTCAAATCATCTAATGTCTGGTATGAATTTATTATAAAAAACAACCATTAAAGACCATTTATGATTTGTTGATTTTTAGAGCATAAAAAAGAGCTTTTAAAATGAATAGCTGCAATTTTGTGCGTTTTATATTTTTGAGGTTTTAAAATTGTTAACCAACAAAACACAAAAACTTGTCTAGTTTGGAAGACTACAAAAAAAAAAAACATTTAATTGGCTTAAAATTTTCTACGAAATTACTTTAATTATAGCAATTACTGTGGCTTATAATAGCTTTACTCCATGTTTATTGTGTTAACTAAATGGAATTTTGAATTTTTTTTTTTAAAATACACAGTACATTTTTCAGCTATAGACAAAGTACTGAAATGTCTGGAAGTAGACTTGCCTAGAATGTTAAACCCCGTTTACAGATATCTTAAATGAAATCACTTCTGTTTTTCCAATTGAAAACACTTTAATCTGTTTGTAGTTTTACAGTCTAATTCAATTAATTTATATTTTCTTAGATTAACACATTGACCTACAGTTTTAATTTTCTTTCTTTTTAATTTGCCATAAATTCCTTGGCAGAAGTTCCTCCTCATAAATGTTACATGTGTGTATAATTTAGTGTAAGTAAAACTCATTATTTCCATGATAATTCGTGTCAAGTCAAAACAAATTTGTTGCGCTATCAGGATTTTTGCATTTAAATAACTTTTTCTTTCTTCTATCTTTCACATTTTTTTTCAAGATTCACAGCCATATACTGGTGGCAAGATCCTCTTTTGTAAGTTGCATGGCATGAGTGCAGGTGCTGCAATATTTTCAATAAAAGTTACTAAACGACTTTTGATGTTGTTGCTGTCACCGTTTTAATCGTGACATAAAAAACCGCAACTAAATCCGTTTTTTTTTTGCATACTAAACAAAATATGGTTTGAAAAGTCTGCAGAAATGGGAGTTTTTTAATGGTTTAACCGAAACATAGCAAAGTTTCTAAAAACATTAGTTTTATATTTATTTCAGATATTTTACACTATAATTATAATTAACATCTGGTCGAAAATTGAAATTTTTGAGAACTTAATAAAATTTTGTTAAAAATACTTAATTTCAAACTGAAGCAAGCAATTTACAACCAAATTACATTGTTTACATGATGTCAACAATTTATTTATTTTTTTTTTGATAAACTAAAGAAACTTTATTAAAACGTGAAATTTAATGCAGATTTGTAATTGTTTACAATAAGAATACTTTATTAACATAATGTCAAATTGCAATTTTTGTGCTGAATTATAGAAAAGTTAATAAAATCATAAATTTTGTAGGAATTTCAGTTATTTGACATGATTCATTTATTTGTAACAATTGAAAGGTTTGGAGTAATTAATTAATGTTTGAAACAATCTATAAATTAAATGAGATTTACACTTTAGTACATTGTTTACATAATGTCAACAATTAAAAATTTCTTGTAAAACAATGAAAGTATCAAAATTCGTTAATTTTTAGATCCTTTTTAATAATTTACATTAAAAATACTTTGTCTACATAATGTCAATGATTTCTTCAATTTATAATGATTTCAGTTATTCTACATCAAATATAACAATGTTTATATGAAGTAAACAATAAGTCAACAATATAAATATTTGAGAAATTAATTAAATGTTGCCATAAATCCTTAATATGTAGCTAATATTATATTATTTACACCATAAATACATTCTTTACATTATGTCAACAATTAAATTTATTTACGAAAAGAAAATCTATTAAAATCTTACATATTATGCAAATATTTTATTGTTTACACTAAAGAAAATGTCGAAAATCTTACGTGTAACATGATAATTTACAACCTAAATACATTATAGAACAATTTATATATTTTTTTAACAAAAAAAATTTTATATAAAACTAAATTTTCATGGAAATATTACATTGTTTACACTAAGAGTATATTATTGATATGGTGGCGGCAATTGAAAATTCATTCAAAAATTACCCAAAATTTTTTAAATCTTAAATAAAGTTTTTGGAACGAAATAGCTGAAATACAACTTGACTCTTTACAGACACAAAAACAATTTTGTTTTTGGGCCCAAGCATTATTTAAAAGATTTAAGGGAAAAGTATTTTTGAGATATTTTTCACATTTTTCGGAAAAGGTTTTAAGGTCACACAAGTCGAATTTTTGCCAAAAATCGGTTTTGCCGGCCGTCATCATTTTCTCAAAAACCACAATTTTCATCACTTTTGATAAAATATTTTAAAAGAAATAATAATAGTCTAGGATTTTTTTTAGCAGTCTACTTATAGTTGCTTTGGACACATTTACTACACATTCATTAATAATCTTATCAAGAATTTTCATTGTGCTGCAGACACAGTATATAATTCTGCGATTGTACTGTTAAGAAATATTTCTTCGGGCCGCCAAAATAAACCGGATTATTTGCAAAATTTGTTACTACAACATGTGACTGGTTCATTTTTTTTTGCCAATTGCTCAAAAAGTTAAACCACTTTTTATATAAATTGAAATTTGACCCTTTTCAAAACCACAAAGGTACGAACTACGCGGCATTTTTTTAGTGAGTTGTTAAAAATTTAATAATAAAAATAAATAATAGTTATACTTTTGTTTTTCTAATATTCTTTCTAGTTTATCATAAAATATAATTATAGTTATGAAGCACTAACAAAATATTCACATACAATTTCTCTCTTAATTTAATGAAGTAGTCTCCCAAATTTTGGATCAAAAGAGATCATTAACCATGGTTAAGAGTATGCATACTCTTAGAAATTGTTACAAGTTAGAAAAAAACCAAATACCCACCAACAAGTGTACCTGTAATTATAGTAATGCAACACATTGTATATTGTTTACAAATTATTAGGAAATAAATATTGGATGCATTAATTTTTAGCTTTTATTATGAAACATCTGTACAATATAAGTATTCAAAGTATTGGTATGCTATAACATTTTCCCATCTTTCTAGCAAAATCCAGTCAAAGTCATAGATTCTACTAACATATACACCAATACCTCGCTTAGCATCGTTTCGGTTTACGTTTTTTCGAAGTTGCGTGGCTGCTTAATTAGTATTAATTTTCACTGTGCGTCGTTAGACTTTCGAGGTTGCATTATTTTGGGTACGAGTCTTTAATTTGTTTTTGAAATTTTTGCAAAATCTGCAACATCATTAGATGCTAAAACGATGACCCGTACAAGAAGTGCTTTGATGATTGAAATGGAGTTCTTGCTTTCTATTTGGATTGGAAATCAAGTTGCGCAGAGAATACCATTAAGTAAAATGGTATTTCAGACAAAAGCAAAAAGCTTATTTGATGTCATTAAATGTAAAGCATTATCCAACTATAATGCTAGTGGAAGTAATACAGACAATTGCTGAAATTTATTTTACCTTAAAAAAAAACTGTTCAGTAAACATTGGACCAATTTTTTGTGAAAAAAAAGCTGACGCCTTAATATTTTCGTAACCCTAGAACCTATCTTCGCTTTTACATAGTTTGCTATAGAAAATCTTAATTCACTTTGTCTCATTTTAATTTGCGTAGTGTTTTTCGGAACGTAACCCCGACGCAAAGTGAGGTATTGGTGTCTGTCTATACGTACATAATTATTTGTTAGAATTAATGAAAACTGTTATATAGCAAAAAATATTTATAACCACATTTGACTCCCATGTCTGATTTAATAAACTCAAAAATAACTTAAATACTTGTACAAGCTTAAATGCTGCTGTTGTTGTTGCTATTAAGAAATTATATAACAATCCGCGTTGTTGTTATTGTTGTTATATTATTAATTTCAATTAAACTAATGTCGTTTATACGTTTAATTAACAAATATTTTTAATCTCTAACAAAAAAACCAAAAGAAAAAAAATAGATAATCTGAAAAACTGAAAAAAAACTAATACAAAATATGTATTAATAAAAATTAAAAATAAAAGACTTCCCTCTCCTAGACCCCTTTTCAAAATATATTTTTATCATGTTTATTTGGGGGCAAAAAATAATAATAAAAAAAAACAGACATTTGTGTATGTGAACAAAATTGTTGTTGCTGCCATTAAATGAAAATTAGTTGGTGATTTTATTTAAAATGTTACTTTTTTTCTCTGTGTGGTGTGTGTGTGTTTAATCGGCTTAATTATTTGTAAGCATCAGTGAACAACTGGGTGGATTATTTGGCATCAATTTAGAATTTCATACAAATATTAAGTGGCATTTTCATTATTTGTTAAATATTATTTAAGAGTATTAAAAATTTCAAAATAAAAAGTTTTTGCTAATTTTTTGTAGCTATTAACGAGTTTTGGTAGGTGGGTTGGGAGGAAGTTTTTAAAGTGAAATCGATTTTGTGCAGATCATGTAAAGCGTTCAAGATAGGATTGAGTGGTCAATTTGTTGGGAGAATTAGCATAGAATAGGGAAAGAAATGTTCGCTTAACTTGAGAATTGCTGCTGAAAAAAAGAATTGCTGCTGAAAAGTTATAATTTGTATTTAGTTACCTCTACATAGAAGTTTAATTTTTACTCAACTGACGTTTTTATTTATAATTTTTAAAAAGAGAAAAACTTCCTTCTTAAGAAAATTATCAAATATTATATAATTCTCATTTTTTGAATGAAACAATTAAAGATTTCTTTCGTTTTTGTTGCACAACTAAAGGATCGTTTATTTTTGTATGACAAAATTAACCAAAACTTATTGATTTTTGTTTGCAATCAATTTCTTAATATTTGTGTGTCTTCAATTTAACAGAGAAGTCAAATATCTGTAAAATTATTAATCTCTTAAGAGGATTAAAATATTATTTTTCTTTTTAATTTTTCATAATTTTTTTAGCTCTTTTAGCACAACAATGATATGAATTAAAATCAAGTGAGAGTGAAAAAAGATCAATGGAATCAAACACATTACTAAAGAACTGTAAAAAATTAAAGTAAAACTGAATCTGGGAAGTTTACTTAATTAACAAGAAATAATTTTTAAATTAAAAATTAGAAAATACATAAATTTATTATTTTCTTTATTTCTATGACCAAATTGTTCATAAAAATTTCGTTTATTGGCCTCTTAAAGACCACATTGAATAACCATTAACAAAACAATATTACAATATTTAAATAGTATTTTGGTTGAGTCTTTTCTAATTAATAATTTTTGCTACTGCATGATTGGACACTTTTTACCCCTCATTTCCTTTTTCGTTCAATTTTTTTTTTGTTCATAACCACAATGACCGTGTTTATTTTTAAGGTTTTTTTTTTAGAAGGCATGATGTGTAAAACTGTATAGTTTATTTTTTAAATAAGTTTTAAAATGTTTCAGTTTAATTTTTTATATGGCTCATAAATGATCACTTCAATACATGACAATTGTTTATTTTTTCTCCACCATAAATAAAAGATATTAGAATTCTATTTTAGAAATTTAGTTCCGCATTTATTCAAAAATGATGAAGCATAATTTTATGAAGAAAAATGTTAAACGTTCATAAATTCAAAAAAAAAAAAACAATAACAACAAATGTCAGTTTTTTATATTGTTTAAAAAACAAATATTCGATTTAATAGAAACAAATAAAAGTAACAGTAAACTAAAAAAAAAAACTCTGAATAAAAGTACGCAATTCGTATAATGCTTATGTACAAGGTCAAAAGGTATGGTCACACTTGGCAAATATTTGCCGAAAAAGACGTAAACACTAAATAACATATATTTGAAGTCGTTTGTTTATTAAAAAAAAAAACTTTGTTTATTTAGGACAAGACACAACAAATATTTAGTTTTATTTATTTAATGTTGTTTGATCTTGCAAAACTCTTGTAAGAGTAAACAACATCAAATATACATATGTGCGCTAAAACAAGTGGTTACACTTTTTTTAATAAATATTTGCAATGCGTGACCATACCTTAAATATATTAGAATAAGTTTTATATTATTAACAAGCTACTCGAAGGATGAATTCTTTGGTGGCATCCACTAAGATACACTGCGTTGCATTAACTACACTTGATGTTTGCTCTTTGTTGTAAGGTTACAAACATTATTAAAACGTGTATCATTGTGGTATGGTTGATGATCTCTTTTTTAATTTAAGAGAGAAATTGTGCTTTAAAATTGTGTTAGTGTTTCATAACTATAATTACATTTTATGATAAACAAAGAAGAATACTACAACAACAAAATTATAACTGTTATTTACTTGTATATGCAATTTTCAACAATTTGCGGTAAAATGACCCGTGTGTCGTACCTTGATTTGTGACCTTGAAAAAGATTAAATTTCAGTTTATATAAAAAGTGGCTTAAGTTTTCGAGCAATTGACACAAAATAAAAAAAAAAACCAGTTACATGTTGAAGTAACAAATTTTGCAAATAATCCTTATTAAACAAAAGTGTCGGCCCGAAAAGAAGCTTTCTGAACAGAACAATAGCAGCATTATAAACTGTGACAGCAAAACAGTAAAGAGTCCAGAAAGCGAAGAAAATACTCCAGACTATTACTCAACAAAAGTTGTTGTTTGTGCCAAGGCTAGTACTGGAAACATATAAACTAAATTATTTGTTATATATAGTTTGACTATTTAAACATATATTTGTTTCAGGTGATTTTTCCGATGACAAAAAATTTTGATGTTCCAGATGATTTCAACAGTTATTAGAGAGACTTACGGAAGGAATCACGATATTTTTGAAAAGTAAATTTCGAAAGCAGTTCTTTAATAGTTTGGGGTGCTTTTTGTGGATACAGTATGCTTGATTTGGCGTTTCCAAACACCAAATTTAATTCTTCTAATTATACAAAATTACTGGTTGAGAAATTAGTGCCCTTGAGAAAGGTTATGCTTATTACGCTTACGAAATTAAATGCTATATACAATTTATCTCTTTTGTAATATACCCTTAAATGATGGCTACTAGGAAGAGTAGGGTACTGCTAGTACGCAGGTACGCGTCTTCTAGGAACCGCTATATAAGTAATTAACTTTGAATAGAATAGAATGCAGAATAGATAAAAATAATAGAAAGCGTTATTAGTATTGAATTAATAATTCTGCTGTCAAGCTATCCAACTCTCCAGGATATCCCGGACCTCTAACAAATCTATAATTGGCTCAATTTTATTATAATTGAAATTTCTCCCTCTGTATAACCAACCTACATGTGAAGTGCAACCTTAGGATACCTTACATAAGGCGTTTCCTGTAATTTACCGTCAGAAATTATCAGTTACTTAGCCAGAAAAATGCTCTAAATTTTTCTACAATGTTAATTGTTTTCCCAGTAATTTTTGAATATGATATCTGTGCAGTTTATGTATATAAACATTTAGACAATTTATTAACACATTTTTAATAATTTTAGCTGGAAGTTTGGCCTTTAAGTTCACGCACTATTGTAAGATATATTCTTTTAGAACTTTCCTCTTCGCCTTTTTTATATATACGTGTCACTTTAAACAAAAATATAGAAAGAAAACTCATCTTTTGAAATGTAGAATATCACAGAAGATTTGTATGAAATTTGGTCACATGATTCCGAATAGCCGCCTCCAATGGTCGCCCCCACTCACCATAAAACGCAGAAAGTGCACAATGCACTTTCTTAATCGAGCATGTATTTTGTTAATTCAATAACCTGCAAGCTTTGTTCGTTTGCAAGTATTCATGGTTAAATTATAGACCAAACTGAACATTTTTAACAGTAACATTTAATACATGTTATAAGAATAGTCTTGCCAAAAAGAAAGTAGCTAAAAAAAAATCACCCTTTGGATCTTTAATCCTATTCGTTGTTGAGCTTAAAATCTAGGTCTTAATTTAGTTGAAATTGAAACAAACTTCTTAAAATATGACTTTTTATATTTATATAAAACAATGGTTGCAGAACGTCACCACTTTTCAGTAAAATTTTGGGGCAATTAAGCTACCTGTCATTTTCCAGAAGCTGCAATGGATTGCAAAAACTCAGGTCGACTTAATAGAGAAAAAGTATATAGGTATGTGCAAAATATATATTATATATGTCGCCAGCATTGGTCAATTGAACAATACATACTGAACTATTGTTTAAGAAAGTTAAAGCTGAAAGGCACTGTAGTTTTTGAAAATAAAAGAAAAATTAAGCAATTTGAAATAATTATACAGCGTAGGTAAATTGAAATGTTGTGTTAAGTTAAAGTTATTTTTATAAGAGGATGTTGATTTTAGCCTTTCAGCTTTTCTCAATCATTATTCAATTTGTGTTTTAAAAATATTTAAACGCTTTGTTTGTTACATAGAGTTGTACCCGGTGGTTCATTTCAGTGACCGGTCATATTCGTTCATTTATCAAAGACTGATTCGTTCATTCAATTCGTTCAATCGTTCACTTTGAACGAATGAATACAACCCTTATTGAATGTGATTTTCTTCTTGCCTTTTGATAAACAACAGCTGAACGAAATTGATCCGTACACTATTGAACGAAAACCGTTCAGTTAAATGACAATGTTACATAAATATTAAAACATTTATGCTACCGGATTAAATGTGGACGAACAATAAATAATAAAAATAAATTCCAATTAAAAATGTTTAATAAATTAAATTCAATTCCAAGAAAATAAAATGCTCTCTTCTGTTCTCAAGTACTAAATTATAAAAAGAAATGCTAAAGAAAAAATTTTCAAATTACGTTTCAAAATTATACCTACATATGTATGTATATAGTGAAATAATTGAAAACATGTTAAGCTGTGTTCACATTATGTGTATTTGTCATGTGCACTGTCACTTGTTCGTATGTCAAATTTGTACATATAGTCTGAACACCTTCAAACAATATCATGTATTATTTCTCTGTGTGAAATACATATGACATTTTTGTATTTAGAACGAGTTCTATTTTCTGACATCAGCTGTTTTTTATAGCCATAATTTTGTGGTGGCAAAAATTAATTGAAATTTTAATAAATATAATTTATACCTAATAGTAAAACAAAAATACAAAAAAAAAACTACACAAATTTATTATTGAAAATGGAGGTAAAAATTGAAAAGGAGTTAACAAAAGTAAGTACATATGTATGTGACATAACCAACATATGAACATGGAATTTATAAACCGTATGTAAAACTCAAATTTTGACATACACATGAACTCACATTTGGGTAGAAAAGTGACATTTCACATGACAAATACACATAATGTGAACACAGCTTTAAAACCTTAATAAGAACTAAATAAAAACTTTATTAATTAATTATGTACTCTCGTATAAATATTTATATTGGAGAAATTTAAAAATAGCAAATGTAAAACTAGCATTTATTTATCGTACATACTGTGGTAGATAAAAATCACTTCCGCTTGAAAAGAAAAACCACTTCAGTTGAGGCAGCTACTGCCCAGTTTATTCAAATGTTAAATAACGTTCAAATGTTGAACAAAAAAAAAAAAGATGTATTTAAATGGAAATGCGTTAATGATGATGAATAACAAAAAACATATAAAGAAATAATAAGTCAGGTGTATCACAGATGGGGTCACTAGCACCTCGTTCTTTATGTATGGTAGAAATAATAAAACACAAAAAAAAAAAAATTGTAGTTTTGTGTGCGCTGACTCGTGTAAAATAAATTAAATGCGTCGCGCAGACTTTTGGCAAATGGTAGTCAGAATTTAGACCGATTAAATTTAACAAGTGAACAATAGCAAAAGATGGGGAAAAAAAGATTTACTAAAATTTAAATAATTATTTAAGAATAAAAATGAAATTTAAAATTACATTGGATAAATATAGTATAAAAAATTTAATGCAACATCATTTTGTTAAGTAACAATGTTGCAGTAGCATCAGCAGCAGCTGTCGTATTGTTTTTTTTTTTTTATTTTCAGCTTTCAGTGTAAATATCTAAGGTTCTAAGGCTGGCTGTTTAGATGGCATTGGCGTTGACGTTGGTGATGTGTTGCGTGAAATGTGTTGACAGTTTAAATATTTTGTTGTTTTGTCATTATCGTTGTTGTTGTCACTAGTAATTTCACTACACTCATTTTCTCGTCTAGATTTTTATAATTTTTTTAACAACGTTTGTAGCTAGTTTAGTTGTTTTTTTTTCTCTTTTCAAAATGTTAAATACATTTTAGTTTGTATTTTAACACTTGGTTTATTCAGTTAAATATTTAACTTTCAACAATTTCAAACGATTAACTGACACAATAATGACAGTTAAATGTTTTTCTGTTTTTTTTTTTTTTTGTACCTATGTAGAGACGACGTTTCGTACTGTTTGAGGTAGTTATGAGTGGAGTGGTACACTTGTTCATTTGAAAATTGTCTCTTTCAGTGAACGCAGCGTAATTTGTGAAAATCGTCATTTACAATTATCATCATCATCATCATCATCAACAGCGGCGTTGTCGCCGTCATCTACAACAGGAAGTGCATAATTGTATAAATAAGTGTCTGTTGTCGTTTTTGGGCTGGAATTAATAACGAAAATATTTACCATAAATATCACCTGATTTAATGGTGGAACTATTCCTGTTTGTTAACAATAGGGGACAATGGTTATCTTTTAAATCGACAAGGAAATATTTATTTAGTATACTGGTAATATCACATTAGCAAATTAATATGTAAATATAAAGTATGTACAGAAGCAAACGAATTGCAACTCAAACTCCGTGGTGTGATTAACGAAAAAAATCTGCCAGTTAACCAAAATGCGATGGAAAATGTTGATAAAAGAATTTATTTCTGTATGCCTGATCGTGGTGGACCGCTGTCCGATATAATTTTTCATTTAAAATTGTTGGGTGCCCCTTGTTGGGACTATCAGTCAGAGGGTTGCGGATTCGTTTTCCGCCAAAGACTCTGGGTGTTTTCTGCAGATAAGCCAAAAAGCTTTGCAGTTTGTGTTTGTTAATTATATTTAAAAAGAAGAAAAAACTTACTTCTTTCAATATAATACAAATTTGAATGATTTTTCATATAAATTCTTTGTTTTATTTTCTTTTATAAAATAAAGTTCTGTTGAAATACTTCACATATTATTAATTAAAGAGTGAATTTTAGGAGCTTTCGAATTTGATTTAAAAACCAACACAGAAAATTCAGAGAAATGTATGAAATCTTTATTTGAGTCTATAGTACGATCTTATAATTCAATGTTTAAAGATGAGTTTTCATGTAAAAGTTGACTACGGCTACTCCTCAAATGGTTCAAACGCTTGGTCCAATTTTGGCATACTCTCTCCAACCTATTGGTCGGTATCTCGCGAATAAATTCTTCAATATTAGCTTCCAGTGCGTCAACCGTTGCAGGCTTGTCCCTAAATGAGCCTTAATAAATCCACACAAAATTATCTAAAGGCGTTAAATGGCACGATTTTGACAGCCAATTGACCGGCCTCAAACGTGAAATAAACTATTCACCGAACTCGCTTCTCAATTGTTTTGCTTGCTGTGTGGCATGTGTCTTGTTGAAACCACATATCAGCTAAGATCAGCTCTTTCATTTTTGCAAAAAAAAAAAAAAAAACTGGCCTATAATCCAAACCGAACAGGCTGTTTTGCAAGTACAACAATTTTGTTTGATTACGTATCTATTTAACCAGAAATGATTCTTGTCGCTAAACACAATTTTCCGAAAAAACTGAATAATTCAACTTTGTTAGCGCCCATTCACCAAAAGTTAGCCATTGTTATTCTTGCACCAGCTGTATTATAAACGATTTTGCACCTAATGGTGCCGAATCGATTTTCACGGTCATCAACAACACTGGCTGGTACGGCTTCGATATTTTAATCTGTGCGCAGTCTACGTGTTGGTGGTTTAATGTCTAATAATGGAAATTTGGTGCGAGATTTAATCAGATGGTGGAAAAATTATGATAATATAAGTAATTTGCAAGCATTGTTCGTTTGTTAGAGGATTCATAGTTAAATTATATACCAAACTGCACATGTTTACATAGTAACATGTTACACAAAAACAGCTGTGCTGCCAAAAATAGTCTTGCCAAAAGGAAAGTTGTTAAAAAATCATCCTTTATAAAGTCTTTTAAAAACATTTATGAAGTTGAGAATCGAGCCATTACTAAATTGCTTCAAAGTAATATAGAACGTGTACAGTAAACATATCAATCTTCAATACCTTGTTTTTGCAATATTATAAACTATTGTAGGGGAGAAATTATGGCCAATAGCAATTTCCTGCAAATACTTAATATGTAGGTGAATGATTTGAGGCAGTTAGAATTTGCATTTTTATTAATTTATATTTTTTGCATTACTTTAACCTAAGCTGCGTTCCTTAAATTTCAGTAAACAATTGCTTAGCAGTAATAAAACAATTTTAATTTCCTGCTTTAAAAAAAAATAACTAACATTTTTTTTATTTCTCTTAATTCTTGAGCCTAAACAAACTCAACCATTAAGACACATTTAACTTGCTTAAAATAATTTAAACAGCAGAAAATGAGAATAACATTTTCAAAATATGTATGCAGTTTTATTTACATACCCCAACACTTAATTTCAGTTAATTTGCATAATCAGTGCAGAATTCATTAAATACTTGTCACTCATTCACAAGCTTCTTAAAGAAATTTGAACAAAACAACACAATTTACAGGGGAAGATCATCATCAGTCAGACACGATCATCTAGCTGATGTGATCACCCAAACAGACAAAGCAAAAATTTGAATAAATTTTAAATTTGCTCAAAAAAAAAAAGAAGAATAAAAAACACACACAGTGGAACAGACACCAACTATGCAATTTAAAACACTCCATCCATGATGTATTTACACCTGCAGTGAGAATTACAATTCCATTTAATCAAACAAAACACACACACACACACACACAAAAACTACTACGGAACAAACAATTATAAAATAACTCAAGCATGACAACGTTTTAAAACAAAAATTCTCTGCTGTACAATACAACTTTACCTATTGAGACTAATTTGCCTCGAATGTGTTTTCCTAAAGCGTAAATTTTAAACAATACCTTAAGTAGTAAGTAGACTGTTTTATTTTTCAGAAAAGCCTAGAGGGACAGTCCGCCAACTAAGATAAAAAAGTAGTTTAAATGTAAATTTTTGAAACCAAAAATGAACTAGAAAATGTAATTGTCATTCATCAACTGTGTGCACCAGTTGTGACGTATTGTTGTGGAAATTGTTTAAACGAAAAGTTTTTGTAGTTTCATTAAAGACCTACAAGAAATGAAATGCTGCAACTGTAATGTTTTGGTTTAAAACAGAAGGTGGTTGTTTGGTTAAAGGGTGTTGCAACAAGAAGTTGTTTTTGAAAATTAATTCAAGTGAACCAAACTTGAAAATTGTTTTAGAAGTATATACTCGTGCATACATACATTTGCATTATTTAGCGATCTCGATTTCATTCATGTGGCTGCCTTGTCTGGTTACGATGTTGCACATATTTTTAAACCAGTATTCCATGTTTCGTGTTCTCTTTAAAGATCTTTGGTAATAGAATTTTCCCTACGCAATGACCCAAATTTCACTAGGACAAATATTATCAACAAAGAGACCTCTTTATCAACCGGAATACTAATTACCAGGCAAGAAATTTCGATGCCAGCTGACCTGCAAACATAATACAAGTTCATACAATATCAGACCACACTCTATTGCTATTATCTTTGATAAGTTCACTGTTGACGTTGGAAGTGACCAGTGATCACAGCTAGAATAGCTACCTAGTCCAAAGCATTTAATGGCACTATTACTAAACATAATGGAACATGGAACACCATTCTGCTGTTCCCACGACAGTCGCTTCAGAGAGGCCGGAGTCTCACTTAATCAATGGTTGTCAATTTAGTAACAGCTGCCTCAACGGGAATTTGATTTCATCAATCAATTTCATGATTTTAAAACATGATTTTGTAGCTATCATCATCGTTCCCATTTACATGGTTCAGACTTGTAACTAATAAAAGCAACTAAGTATCGTCCAAGTTTATATCTTCAATTTCAGACTACATGTCTCTGTCGCGATCACCCTTAAGTTGTCGCAAAAGTTTAAATCTCAGCTGTGATCTGCGATCCGAGTGTCTGCCAAAGATTATTAATGTCAATGTCAGCATTATCAATCAGAAGGCTTTCCCCAGGGAAGAACTCAAAAGTTAAAATAACAACAAGGTATTGTCGTCACAAGTTTATTTCTTCAATATCACACAACATGTTTATATCGCGATCGCCTTTCTCGGAAATATCGTTTAGATGATTATGGAGTGACTCTTAAACTTTTACCCATTCTGTGCAAATAGCACTCGACTAAAAATTGAACATCAATTTGGAACACCCTGTACAACAGACTTTGTATTTGCGATAAAATGATATTTTTATTTATTTAGTTTGTATTTTATGTTGTAGATTTTAATCTCTTGTTAAATTTTAAACAATGTTTTAATAAATGTTCAACAGCAATTTAAATAATTTAATGTCCTGTAAAAGTAAAATTAAATATAAAAAAACACAAAAGATTTTTGGTGGTAGTAAATAAATTTCGGTGTGCTAAACGGAAATTAAAAGTTTGAATTTAAAAATTAAACCAACCATGTAGGCGATTTTTCAAACTGAAAAATTCCTAATTTGTCTCTACCTAGACAGTCGCTTTTTTTTAGCAATAAAAACTTCCTAAAATAAATAATTCTAAAAAAATTTTACTTTAATCTATTACATAAATCATTTTTTGGTTGTTTAGTTTCTAATTGAAACATTTTAATGATCAATTCCTTGCCACAAAATGAACAAAAACTATTTAAAAAAAAAACGTCTGGTCATTATTACAATCTCTAAAGTTGCTTTTAAATTTATCTACTATTAATAATTCATAAACGATCTCTATGACTTTAAAGAACTTGAAAATCACATTCACATTTTTGTATACGAGTACAACAAAAAAATTTTTTTTTTTGCAAAACATTCTTATACATAATTTCATTGTTGGCAGTCAGTGGCAGCATCCAAACAAACAAGACAAAGAAATATTCATTCATCATTGAGCGGCTGTCAAATATGAAAAGAGCCAAAACTAAACATTGACGATGGATGGATGCATGGATCTCTCTAGCGAACAAACAGTCAGCCATATGCCTTAAAAACTGGTCGTCATACAGACCAACAGCCTAGCTAACTGCTATTTAAGCAGTAGCTCTAAAAGATTATTTAACGCTAACACCCTCCAGACGGCGTGGATCAAAGCTAAAGCTACTTCTCTTTTTTTTCCGCCACAAACAATGCTGCAAAAGATCAAGAAGATGTTGTAAAAATATGGATAATATAAAATAAAGCTGCTGTGAGTGAACGAACAGACGCCCTAATGATTTTCAATATTAGTTACACAAAACGATCTTTTAAAGAAAAGAGCTACCACAGACATGGTATTAAAGGCCAGCAGCAAATATTGACGGTCTCTTGTAGTCTCTCCAATACCAACAGAAGCAGTAGGAGTCACAGAAAACACTTAACTATGATTACGCAGCAAAATACTTCTTAAATAATAATGTTTATTAAATGGCAGGAATGAAATGTTACTTAAAGCATGATCATCGTGGTGATGATCATCCAATATAGTAAGATATACAAACGTATTTATATGTAGATTTAAAAATATGTTCATTATGATCATTGCATTAAAATTTAAATTGAAATATTGTTAAAAAACTACCCAGCAAAATGTTCACAATGTTTACAATAATACTTTCATGAACAAAGTTTTCCAAAAAAAAAACAGTAACTTTAGTAGCTGAAGTTTATTTCTTCAATATCCGACCACTTGGTCCTGTCGCGATCGCCATTGACAGAAATAGCGTTTAGATGAATCAGTATTGAGTCTAACACTCTAAACCAAAATAGCTGCATTGTCGGTGGATTGAACGCTACTGTAACTTCTGTACAACACCAAGTAGTCAGTCTTAAGAAACTTGAAAATATTTCCGAAATTTCTTCAGGTGTAAAGGGAAATATTTAAATGTACAAAAGTACACAAAAGAGTTTGACGGACTTGATAACTCCAAAATAGACTTTACATGAACGTTGTATTCCATTTTTGGTCGAATATAGGTATGGTTAGTGTAAATACATAATAAGAAGATCAGATCGAGTTAAGAATTTTCTACACCGTTTTAAAAAACCGAGGCACTTTAAAAATGTGTTTAGTCTAGCGAACATCACACTGGTTTCTCATGTCTAGAACATCCAGAGCATCTGATTCCTTAATATTCACACCCACCATAAAAACAGATGAATGAAGCAACATGATATGTCGTCCGTTTGTGTGTTATCATACAACCTTGAGTCTTGCGTGCGTTAGAAGCGACTCTATTCGCACAACCCCATTCTGAGATTGTCACAAGATCTTGCTTAAGTGTATCATTCATGTTTTGCCTCATTGCCCCAATCTCCAAAGGATTTGGTCTATGGTTAAATGAATATGAATGTCAAATGTTTCTATCATCTGCAAAATAATAGATAGGGTTGGAGGTCTGACATAAAAGGTCATTTAGAAAGAAAATAAATAAACTAGTAGAGGAACGGAATCTTGAACTCTTCTGATGAGATCCCATCTAAAACAACTCGTATAGCGCGATTTCTCAATAACTCCATATAAATCAAGAGAAGTTATTGATGACACCAAAAGCAATAAGTTTCGATGCACCTTAACAGACTCTATCGAACGCCTTGAATTTATTTAACGGCACCATTTTTCCGATAAGAAGGCTAGAAAGTCTCTTGTAAAGCGTCACCTACGAAAACCGTACTGACGGTCGCAAAGTAAATTGTAGGACTCCAGATATTGGACAAGATGGTAATTGACAATACTTACCATAACTTCAGAAAGTACAGAGCCAATTTGTATTAGACGATAATTATAGGGTAGGATAGGGTTGGTAGCCTCTCGCTTTTTAGGAATCGATGTTGAAGATTTGTGAAATAAAAATTAACAATTCACACAAAATTTTGTGAACTTTAACTTTCATCTTCTCTTACAAAAATATTAAGATCAAAATCTCTATAAAGAAGTTTAAATTCTTGCATCATTGCCTTCTATAGAAAGAAGGTTATTGCAAAAAGTAAATTTTTTGTCTAAAATATATGTATTGAAGGAAGAATAATAATATAATATGCAAATTGAAACTACAATCGGACAATAATTTAACAACAGATATTACCATTCATCACTCAGTGAATACATTCATGTCCACACATGAATTTGTCTCGTGTGGATAACTTTTGTCTATGTTATGTTACCATTTTCGGCAGCATATGGACCGCTTCTATATATAATATACACAGCGGATATGCCAACATACCTGAGCACGCATACCTCCACATTTGCAGACGACACAGCATTTATTAGCGTTAACCATGACCCAAAAGTCGCATCGCAAAATCTGCAGTCCCACATCAATGAACTAGAGGCCTGGCTAGAAAAATGGAGAATAAAGGTTAACCCGGCTAAATGTGCTCACTTAACTTTCACGCTCAGAAGACAAACCTGCCCAACTGTAAAAATAAATAACATCACTGTTCCGGTAGAAAACCATGTTAAGTACTTGGGAATTCATATAGATAGACGCTTGACCTGGTCTCGTCATATTAAGCGAAAATAACGGCTATGAAACTTAAAGCAGCTCAACTACATTGGCTTCTCGGTCGAAACTCAAACTTGTCGTTAGACAACAAAATTCTCTTATACAAGCCCATCATAAAACCAATATGGACATATGGCATCCAATTATGGGGTACTGCATGCTCATCTAAAATCCAAAAGCTTCAAAGAAGACAGTCCAGAATATTACGACAAATTGTCTGTCATGATATTATCCACAGAGATCTCAACGTTCCCACTATCCAAGAGGAAATTAAAAAATATTCAACTAGCTACATCGCTAAACTAATGGCCCACCCTAACTACCTCGCTCGGGGTCTGCTTCAGTTCGAAGGTCACCAGAGGCTAAAAAGAACCGATACTTTGAGCCTAACTAGAACACATTTTTAAAATTTGAATACAGCAGTTAGTGGTTACATTGGTAACAACTAATAAAAACAAGTGGAATTAAGATTTGAATGAATGAATTGAATGAAAAAAAAAAAATGTACGTGTCCTTCTGTAATAAAAAGAAAATGTGCAAAATTTCATGATATTATCTGCTTTACATTTGAAGAAAATAGCAAAAAATATCTGAAAAATATCGAGGTAGTCTGAAACTTTGACCTATAACTCGAATCTTACTAAATCGATTATGCCTATTTTCAATACCAAACGTTTCGGTAGATCAAGGAATGTTGGGAAAAAATTTCATTATTTCATTCTGTCTTTTTTCAAAGCTCTATCGTGATTTCAACAGACGGACAACCTTAGAATCTTATAAGGTCCCATAATATATAGACTTTTGGGCCTTATGACCATTACTTCGATGTGTTATAAACGAAATGGTAAACGTCCTTTTGGTAGCGAGTATAAAAATTATTAATATAACATGGCAATTTACAAATGCCAAAAACTATATAACATTTTAAATTCCTTATTAGAGAAAATTTTTCATTCGGCTTGAGTTAATTTTTTTTAATTAATAACTCGAAGAACAAACAAATCACTGGGTTATTTTCAACACATCAATAATCTTCAAAAGTGGGTGAAATGTTTTCTCAAACTAACCAACGAAAAAGCCCTCTCATATTCATTAAATACAAATTTAAGGGCGTTTTAAAACATAATTGCGAAAAAAAATTGGAATCTTTCTAAAACAACCCACCAATAATAATTTTCAGCATTTTTAACTCTCCTTACCTACAGTTACATATTTACTTACAAAATGAACGAACTAAACATATAACAAATATATGACTGACGGACTGACTGACTGACGGACTGACTGGCCGCTTCAAAAGCAAATTTTTAATGAAGTTTAGCACGATTACAACTACAGCAGCAACATTTCAAATTAAATATCGTGTAACAACATTCACAATAGCAATTTCAAGTTCAGCCTCCATTTTTATTATTTTATGAAATTTTGCTTTGAGGATTTAAGTATTTGTTGAAGATTTAGTCGTTTTTGAGGTATAATGAGATAAACGGCAAAAATTAGCGTATTTTAGTCAATTTGCATGCCTTAATTTAGTTTTTGTTTTGTTATTTGCTGCTGCAAATTGTTACAACTACAACTTGGTTATTGTTGCAAGTTGCTGAAAGACTAAGATGATAAAACAGAGAAAAGATGAAATAACAAAATGCTACTGTTTGATTTTAAAACGGCATCTTATAATCCAATCACGATATAAACTTAAGGCTGTTTGTTACGTTTCTGCTTTTTTCGTACTAATTGGCAAATTATCGTTATTGCAAGCGTTTGAGGTGACCAGAGGTGTAAAAAAATTATTGAATTAATAGTGCTTTGCAAACGTCATGCTCTCTATCTCTTCCGCTATGATCTTCGTCAGCATTTTTTGTGTCTTGTGTTCTCAGTTTTAAAACTTATTTGTTTGTCATTTTTTTTTTTTTTGAAATACTTAGTTTTCAGGGCTAAATCATTTAAGCTATATTTTCCCAGCTTAAACAATAAATATTTGCTGAATGGTCATACAAAATAAGAGGTACTGATATAAATATTGTAAGCTTAATAAGGCTTGTTTGTTGCTTCATTGTAACTTAATAATTATGATCTAAAAAGCAATCGTGTGATCACAGCACACAGTGAAATAAATCTGACATTTCTAAATTGCTGGTTCTATCGAGAAACGAGAAAAAAGCGATAATTTTATTTTAAGTTTTGAAAATGGACCCCTCAACCCTTCTTTATCGGCTTTATGGTGGCTCAAAGTAAAGCACCTTATAAAGGGTGGTTTTTTAACAACTTTCTTTTTTGGCAAAACAGTTTTTGGGCAGCTCAGCTGCTTGCGTATAACATGTTACTGTGAAAAATGTTCAGTTTGAACTATAATTTGATTATGAATCAACTTACAAACGAACAACACTTGCAGATTAATGAATTTTATTATCAAAATTCATGTTCGCTCATTTCTTTCTATCGTATCATTGCAAGAACTCCATTCCAAAAAATGCACTGTATGAAGTGGATTATGGACCGGTGGCGTACTTTTTCAAAGACGAAGAAGTCAAAAACGTTACGGTAAATGGCTACCATGTGATTATTACAATTTGTTTTAACCCAGAAATGCGGAGCTGGACTTGACTGATATGTCTTATAGCACCCGAAACAATGGCCCAATTGAGAGGCAAGTTCGGTGAACAGTTTATTTCACGTTTGGGGCCTATTTTTTGTGAGGCTATATTAAGACTCATATCTATAGAGAAAAGACTGCAACAGTTATCACACTGAAAGCTAATATATTATTCGTGAGATACCGGTCGATATGTTGGAGAGAGTATGCCAAAATTGGACCCAGTGTATGAACCATTTGAGGCATAGCCGCGTTCAACATTTACAGGAAATCATCTTTAAACATTGAAGTTTAGATCGTTCTATCGTCTCAAATAAAGATTTCATACATTTCTCTAAATTTTATGCACATTGGTTTGAAGCAAAACCGAAAGCGTTTAAAAAATCACTCGTTACGTGTAAATTTTTCAAACTGTGAGAAATGGCAGATTTTTCATCACAAATTTTTAAATTCTTTCCACAGTTAAGCCCAGACTTTCGTTACACAAAACCTTTACAAAAATCACTGGGCACTAGGGTATACATTCGTTTGAATAATCGAACAATTTCTTAGGACTAATTATTCGAATAATTGCAAATGGTCATTTTGATTCATTTTGTAAAGAATAAACGAATATAACGAATAAATATATTTATGAATTTGTCGTTTCTGTTCAAAAATTTTCATCATTTTTTTTTATAATTAAGAAAGTCATAATTTAACACTATTTTAATTTTATTTACAAAATAAGACATATTTTTAAATAAACTGTTTTCCGTTTTCACACTCTTCAATTCTGACTCGTCAAGGCAAGTATTTTGGAGTATTGAGAAGGTAAAAGACAATAAAAGTGGTACAAGCTAGTTAAGTACTAGTTAATTTTCTTTTTTCCTTTTGTTTTTTTCTTTCATGCATGTTGATTTGCATTAAAAAGTACGAACATTGAATTGACGTGTGTGAATGAAATGGCAAGTTTAGAAGAGAATTTAAGAAAAACTGGCCAGCTAAAACTAAAAAAACTGGCCAGATAAAACTAAAAAAAAATGGCCAGCTAAAACTAAAACAAGACTTGTAAGTAAAATTTTTATTATAAACGAAAATTAAATAAAGTTTTTGAATCAAGTTATGTAGATGAGTGCCTCAGACATCTCCTTGTATAAATATGTAAATATTATTGCAATATGTTATAATTCTTAAAATAAATTTAATATTCAATATAAAAAATACTGAACGAATTTAAAATGTGTTTTGAAACAGATATTATAGAGTTCACATCTGAGAAATATTATATTAACTACGCAAGTATGTAAGTATATTTTTGCTCCTTATTGATAGCTTCAAAGAAAGTGATATTGAAAGTGATGGCATACAAAATACTGATAATATGAGATGAATCAAATATTAAATACAGAAGACGAAAACATATCAATACATTAAATTAAAATATATACAGGTATAATATAAAAAAAACATAATAAACAATATAAATGAATCATAATGGACTGCTTTGTTTTCAATATACACTGGTTTTTAATTGAACCCGTGTCATCATTGGAACCTAACTTATGGTGAAGGTGAATGAAATGCTAAATATGTGGAAGACACTGATATTTAAGATAACATTGATGACAATAACATTGAAATAGTCAGAAAACAAACTCGTAATTATTAAAAGTATGTAATGTTACTAAAGGTGACTTTAGACGATACTACAAACTGTACGACTTGGTAAAGAAAAAACAAGTTAAAATGTCTTATTCGAATTATTCGTTCTATTTCGAATAAAACAAACTCTTTAGTTATAATATCTAATAATTTGATTACCCTACTGGGCACTCTAGACAATTAGGATTTAGACTTGATAGTATAAACTATTTATTGTACTCATGTTTTCTGAAACAAAGTAAACGAGCTGTTCTGTTATTAGCCAATAAAACAACCTCCCAACATAAACGAAAACGTTTTCAAGCTATTTACGGCAATTGCATTACGTTTTTTCTGGTACCATATTCATTCAAGGCAGTTATTTTGGAAAAAAAAAACAAAACAAAAATAACAGAATTAATGAGGCACTCACGCCCTGTGGTAATAAAATGTAGCCATATAGGAAATTATTTTAATAAAGTGCCAGTAACGAAAAAAGCAGCCTTAGAAAACTGCATAGAAAAATGACCCAATTAAGCAGCAAACTAATACAGAAATCTTTAAAAAAAGAGCTGAAATCTTTTTACAAAAAATCTACCAACTTCTCTATGTTACAAATAAATGACCAGCAATTATTTAGACAGAGGAACACTAAAACCAGAATACGTTTAATAACAGACTTAAAATATTGGTTTTAAAAAACAAAGTCCGAAATAATTCCAAAAAAAAAAGATCTTACAAGCCGCGGCATAAATATTTTAAACACCACAAAGATTTCCGGTTGAATTTTAAACATACACACAAACTAAACAGCAGGACGCCTTCGTTATTTGATTTTAGTAAAATAAACGATTTTCTAGCTAAACATTTAATTTTGGGTGTAAAAAGAAATTAGGGCGTAAAAGTGAAAGATTAGTAACAAAACTAAAAATTATGTGAAATTAATCTTTCGGTAAAAAGTGGCGTATGGCGTTTTGTTTGTATTTGATTCTTAAGATCTGATTTTGTTCCCCTCTCTCTCTCTAAAACATCCTTAACAATTTCATGCTTGAATATTTACACAAAATCTAAAATATATATATAAAAAAAAAGAAAGAAACGTTTACTAAAGTTACGTTTTTCAAGACACAACAAAACAATAATTTTTGTTAAACGGAAGCTGGTAATTTTGTTAAATAATTTATACCCATCAAAATATTCATTATGACATGCTGTCGTTACCGACTTAAACTAAGTTTTTTTACCCAGACTCTACAGTTAAAGTGAGTTTACCTTACTATTTAGTTGGTTTTAATTTAGTTGCTTGGTTTAGCCAAGCAAACAACAATCCCAACTAATAATCATAAATTGTTAATGTCAATGTTTTTTTATTTGCTTTAGTGCGTAAAATGTCTTTGATAAGTAGTTTTTGTTTTTTCTTTTTTTTTTTTGCATTTATTTTAATGTCTAGTACAAGTTTTATATGCAAAAAAAATATTTAAAAAAAATTGCGTAGTTACGCATTTAAAACACGCAATAACTCTTTAGTTGACATTAACAACACTTTTGCAACTTCATTGCATGTGATTATAGTCGAAAAAGTTTGTTGGTTTTTACAGAGTAGGGTTAATGTTAATAGGCAACAACGAATTGGTGGCACACTTTAGTTTCAACTTGCAGTGTCTCTACTCCACAATTCTTAATCGTTACAGGTTTTTCAATAAAAAAAACCGGGTGAATATTTGAAAGTTTTGACATTTTACTTGTTGAGGTTGAAATTTCACTCAAAAATCGCATTGAAATATTAAAAATTCACTATGAAAATGTTGGATCTGTAAAAGCTACATTTATTAATTTTTACGTAGACCATTTTTACTTGTGTGGACACATCTGAACCGGCAAAACTCCCGCACATTTGATCTTCTTATAATTCAAGAGCAATTGTTGTAATTCATGTTTAATACTTAATGTCTGCATTTTCTACATAATATATTCTGATATCTGGATATCACCGACATGTGGTTTCAACCGAACTGTGCCTACGAAACGTTATGCATTTATTGCAAACCCAGTTTCCCGATCGCATAACACCAGACATCGAAAATTTTGATAAAAAATTTCCTATAAATAATATCCTTGACTATAATTGTAGTGGTCTCTATATTCGCTGCCATTATACCTTAATTATTTAAGTATTTTCTATACAAATTCTATTTACTCACAAAATTTCCATAATAAAGTCATTTTCCCTCACTATTCTAAATGTTTGCAAGTACGCATTTTCAAAATGAATTATTTGCATTTAAAGTAGCAAAATACTACTATTTATTTAGTAACTAAAAGGGTTTGAAAGACTTTATGCGTGAGTGAGTTTGATAAAAAAAAATCAACAGTAAAAGATTATAAATAAAACAAAAATATTGCTAATATGCTTTTAGCCATATAAATTTTTAAAAGCAAAAAGTTTAAGAACATAATACAACACATACACTGCGTTGCATAACTATAAATACATAAGACACTTTCTTAATTTTGTAAATTAAAAACAAAAGTAATACAGTTTAAGCTACAGGTATGTAAAACAAGCAAACAAAAAAAACAAATATTATTTAACAAAAAAAATATAATTTTTTATTTTACCTCTTAAAAATGCATACAAAAATTAATTAATGTTTCATAACTATAAATACACTAAAATTCAAATAACTTCAAATAGTATGTATACGCAAAACATTTAAGCTTCACTAATGTAATAAGCCTCCTTTTTTTAATCAAACTCAAAAATTCGATCAGATTTATTCTTATATCTTCAGATATAGAACTCCAAGCATCTAAAACTGCTACTTTTAGGTGACATATGCTTTTATATTGTTGGTTTTTAGTATAAATTCGACGGCTTAATATTCCCCAAATGTTCTCAATGAGGTTCTGATCTATAGAGCATGCGAGCCAACCAAGTACACCAATACCTCACTTTGCATCGGGGTTACGTTCAAAAAAAACACGACGCAAATTGAAACGACGCAAAGTGAATTAAAATTTTATATAGTAAAGCAGGCATATACTAAGATACATCCCTAAATACCGGCGGCAAGCATTTTTTAACTGTCAAAATTTCTCATGCTGATACATTTTGTATGGAGCATACCGAAACAACGCGGCGGCAACGCTTTGCTATTGGAAAATCCGATTTTGCCGAGGCGTTTCACAGTGAAGTTAGTTGCAAAAGAAAACAAAATATTAGAAAAATAAAACAACAATGTCCAGCTGTAACCCTGTTTTTATAGTTTTGACATAACGTTGCCGCTTTTGTTTAGGGATGGGGTATCAGAGTTAACGCTCAGCGTAAAAAAACGTGCCGCTTACCGCCGGTATTTAGGGATGGCTCTAAGTCGTTGCCTTTTTTTCACAAAAAAATTGGTCCAATGTTGTCTGAACAGCTTTTTTTACTTTTGATGTCATCAAATAAACTTTTTGCTTTTGTCGGAATTGTCATTTTACTTAATGGTATTTTCTACGCAACATAATTTGCAATTCATATAGGCAGCAAGGACTCCATTTCGATCATCAAAGCACTTCTTGTATGGGTGATCGTTTTAGCATCTACTGATGTTGCAGACTTTGCAAAAATTAAAAACAAAATTAAGGATTAGAACCTAAAACATCGCAACTTTGAAAATCAAACGACGAACAGTGAAAATTAGTACTAATTAAGCAGCGACGCAACTTCGAAAAAAAAAACGCAAAATTGAATTTTTTTCTCATCGAAATAAATCACCTTAACAAAGATTATCAGCTTGCCTGTTTCCAGTTAGTTTTTAAGTTTGCTTTAGCGAAATCAAATCAAGCAATTTTGTGATAGTCAATAGCTTTTATCAGATAATGGGCTGGGATATTTTTAACAGTCTTAATTATGATTGATTTGGATACATTTACCTCACATTCATTAATAAAATGACCAAGAATCTTCATTGTGTTGCTGGCCCAGTTAACAAATCTGCAATTTTCCCGTTCAGAAAGATGTTTTTCGTTCCGCCACTTTAATTTTTACCAAAATAATCCGAATTATTAGCAAAATTTTTAAGTGCAACTAGTTGGAATATCTTTGATAAGAATTTCTCGAAAACTTGAGCATTTTTTTATATAAACTGAAATTTTATCTTTTCAAAATCACAAGGGTATGACTCACTCGGCATTTTATAGCAAGTTGTTGAAAATTGCATAATATAAAAACATTTATAGTTTTGTTATTCTAGTATGTTTCTATGTTTATTATAAAATGTAATTATAGTTACAAAACACTAACAACATATTAACGCACAATTTTTATTTTTAATTACTGAAGAGGTCTTCCAAACTGTGAAGTGTAATTATAGTAATGCAACACAGTGTATAAATGACATGGTTAACATGTTCCCTATGTACATACATATGCATATATAAATATTCATTATTAAGGAAAGACTTGCAGGTAATTGCAATTTATTAATTTACCGTGATAAGTAATTCTAATGATCATGAATAGGGGAAGACAATGGGAAAAGCAACAAGCATTAATGAATTACAGAAAAGGGATCTGGGACAGGTGTAAGATAATGGCCCATTAATCTAAAATATTATTTTAAAGACTTAGAATGCCGACCCTTTATTTATAATAAACTTTTTGATTGCATAATAAGTCCCATAGTGAAACTGATTGAAAATAGGAATGTTAGTAAACCATTTACTTTATAAAATACTCTATAAACTGCTCCTTAATTATTTTCTGTCACACAGAATTTCAAATCTAAATGAATTGTTTAAATGACACATTTTCTTAAACAAAATTCGCTACTGTATTAGCAGATACAAAATTGTTTCTTATCTGCGAAAGCCAACTAAACAAAGTGGTTTACGTACAAGCTCATAACCTTGAAAAAGTATTATTCAATTAGCATTTCAGTTTCTTAATATCAATTTCAATTTGATATTCGTCTGTATGTGCATTTTAAACATTTATTTACTTTTTCAGAAAATTTACAATTTCATTTTGTCCGGCAAAAACGATTTTTCACATTTAAACTATCGATAAACAGACCGACCGCACACTTCATGTTCGATACAAGAACATCAATTGCTACTGGCTATATTTTCTTTTTGCTGTTCGTTGCTGTCTGTTGCTGGCTACAGTTGTGGATCTGTTGCAATAGCAAAAGCCACAGAGAGTGTTATCTCCAGCCAGGAGAATGACAATCTGTTGTTGTAATATATTCATCATTAATTTTTATCCATTTGTTTAGTTGTCCAATTTTCGTTTGTGAATCTTGCTGCATTTGAGAATTGTGGCAAACAGCGGTATTAAAGGAATCCAAGACGATGATGATCGTTTAGACTTCTATATATACAAATGTATGTAAGGTTACCTCCCTCAGAAGCAGTAGTATTTGCTTGTTGTAGCTGCAGCAGTAGCAACAGACACAGCCACCACCATCACTACCACCAAAAAAAAAAAAATGTTTATCGTAATGAAAAATTATTGTTTACTGTGAAAATTATTAATGATTGTTCAAAATAAAACAAAATAATTTCAAAGTCACAAAAAGCGAATACGACACAGATGTGTTTAATTGATGATCTGAGACAATTTGGTGTTCTCGATCGGCAGGAATACAAAAAAATTTATATTGAAAATAAAAAAAACAAGTTTTAAAGAAATAAAAATATTTGAAATTCCTTATAAAGTCTAATAGTGGACAACAACGTTTTTGGAAAAAAGCTTTTCTATAGAAATATGATTTATTTTATATAAAACCACTTTTGACGCAAAAGCTTTCATATAGAAAGCACAAACGCTTTTCTATAGAAACTCTTTGTCATAAAAGCTTTTCTATAGAAACACACACAGACACAAACGATTGCTATATAAGCACTTTTGACGCGAAGGCTATTCTAGAGTCCCAAAACAGTTTCTATAAAAACACTTTTGATACAAAAGTTTTTTTATAGAAATGTTTTTGATGCAAAAGCTTTTCTATGAAAACACTTTTGATGCAGAAGCTTTTCTATAGCAGCACTTTTGATGCAAAAGCTTTTCTATGGAAACACTTTTGATGTAAAAGCTTAATTATGTACACACTTTTAATGCAAAAGCTTTTCTATGTAAACACTTTTGATGCAAAAGCTTTTCTATAGCAGCACTTTTAATACAAAAGCTTTTCTATGTAAACACTTTTGATGCAGAAGCTTTTCTATAGAAACACTTTTAATGCAAAAGCTGTTCTATAGAAACACTTTTGATGTAAAAGCTTTTCTACAAAAACACTTTTGATGCAAAAACTTTTTTATGGAAGAACTTTTGATGCAAAAGCTTTTCTATGTAAATACTTTTAATGCAAAAGCTTTTCTATGTAAAAACTTTTGATGCAAAAGCTTTTCTATGGAAACACTTTTAATGTAAAAGCGCTTCTATAGAAACACTTTTGATACTAAAGCTTTTCTATGTAAACACTTTTGATTCAAAAGCTTTTCTATGTAAACACTTTTGATTCAAAAGCTTTTCTATGTAAACACTTTTGATGCAGAAGCTTTTCTATAGAAACACTTTTGATGCAGAAGCTTTTCTATAGAAACACTTTTGATGCAAAACCTTTTCTATGGAAACACTTTTGATGTAAAAGCTTTTCCATAGAAACACTTTTGGGACATACAGAAAATTTTTTATAGAGACATGTTTGGTACCAAAAGCGTGCTAGAGAAACATATATGAAAATAAATGTAGAATTTGCCAGCCCTTAAACAATAATAATCGAACCGAACCGCATTCCTTGTTAAATACCAATTTAAAAAAAGACATAAAAAAGAAAAAAAATTGCAGCAAAAACCGCAAAGGAAGTTTAAAAAAACTTAAATAATAATAAAGCAAGTGTCAGTAGCCACAAAACAATCAGCAACTTAATGCCTTTACAAAGTTTATCTCTTTGTAAGTTGTGTAAAAAAACATGATAAATGATTGTATTGTAAGAAATCTGAAAAAAAGTTGAAAAAATGCTAAAGAATTTTTTCGGCTTAAGCGTTTTGGAAATACCAATAAACAACAATTTAGGAAAGGTGAAGTCGTTTGAAACGAATTTAGAGTACTTTATTTAGAATCGCATAAATATGCAATACGAGTATATTATATGAAGCTGCAGGGTGTTAGTGACACTTTGAGGGTTTTACTTTTTAATTATTAGCATCGGCTTTTTAACATACATGCCATAATTATGCAGGCCCTTTGGACCATGACATATAATAATTACCAGAATTCGCCTCATACTCCTTCAAAGTAGTGGTCTTCAACAATCACAAATACTGAAAAATAGTTTCCAATACACATTTCTTTTCAAATAACAACGTACGTACAACATTTTTCTACCTCTCGTAAAAACACACCATGAGGAAAGTAGCCTGACTGACAACGATGATGATCATCCACAACAAACAACTCATATGTAATAAATGATACTCGGAATGCATCACAATAAGTGTATAAAGATGGAAAGAATCACAAGAGATCTCCAAATATGAACATAAAAGGCGAATGGAATGACCTTAGCAGCCAGTAGCTTCTTACTACGAGTAGACTTTGTTTGAAATAACCGCTTTGTATACATTAAATACAAAAAATTCAGCAAAATAGAAGATTCGGGGGGAAAAAATTAAATCTGATTACTGCATTGAATTGCAGCTAATGTTCGATGATCTCTGGCATAAGCCAAGCTGTCTGTCATAAAATACACTGGGTGCGACATCTTTCAGAGGCTCATCAGTTGTGCAAGAGAGGAGTTTTATTTTTGATAGCTGCAACTTCACTCAACCAGCCATAAAAACAGTATATTTTTGCAGCGCGTAATGTCGGTTCTTAAGAATATACTTTTCAATCATTCATTTCGAAAGCAAAACAAGCAACAACAAACAGTCACATACAAAAGACAACACACAAAGATGAGTTTTCTTGAAAAGAAAGATTAGAATGTGGATATGGATAAAAAAAAAGCTACAAGAGCTTTTTTTTAGTCAGTCTCATCTCTTTTAACTTAAATGTGTTAATATCAATCACAAAATGATTGATTAGATGCAAGATGCACACAAAGTAGTCTACAAAATTAAGATCTACAGAAAAGAAAACGTAATGAAACGAAACTGAACGGAACGAAACGGAACGTATGATGAACAACATTTACATACGTATTTAGTTTTAAAGTTTATTGTTTCTGATTTAAGATACGAACACAACAAACAAATAAATTTATTTGTTTGCTTTCGCAGTGTGGATAATATGATTTTTTCAGGAGTCTTGGTTTTTAAAAGAAAATGGCAAAATAGCGTTTAATGAAGTCAATTTATCGATTATTGTTCCGAATTAGATTGTTAAATAATTAAGTCGTTTAACAAAAAAAAAAAAAAAAAAAGGAAAAATAAAATTAATACAAACATGTATGTATGTATGTATGTATGTATGTATGTATGTGTAATTATCAAAAGGAAATGACAATAAACAACTAATATTGAAAGAGAATATCCAGGACGCTCGATTTATGATTGAATGACACATAGCATGATATTTGCGCTTATATTTCTGTCGAATAGAGCTGTCGTACGTAAAGTACTTTTGAACTTTTGTTACATTCTGGCATTTCTGAAACTGGTAAATAGCTACAAATGAATAGACGGTAAATTATTTTGAAATAAGGCAGTAATCAGCTAATGTTACAGCTAATTGTGATGTTAAATATGTAGTTCACGTATTATAATTAAATCTGGTAGTCAAGCACCTTCAAAAGAAAATCCTAAATAATAATAAAAAGGATTTGCTAGGCTATTTCAATCAATTTCAAATCATAAACACTCACATCAGCATTTTGCTCACATGGTTTACGTATATTTTAAACACCCTGAGTCTTCGGCGGGAAGCAAAGCCGCAACCTTCTGACTGATAGCAAATGATCAAGATGATGAACAGCATGATGGCTCTCAGTAACAGATGATATGAATGATGAATATCAATATGACTTAGAAAAACATTAACCTAAATATGTCTGTTCAGGATTACATCATCGACATTATCAATGAACGAGACTTGATTGTTGCACTTGAAATTGCGCCTTCAACATTATAATGTAAACTAATAGAATAAAAAACTGCAAAATAAAAAAAAATATACTAAATTGTAAGACGTAGAAACTGTGAGAACTTTTTTCCAATAAAAGTTCTAATTTACACGCAGCAATTTTTTTTGTAATAGATTGATACAATTTTTTCTTTGAAATTTCTTCGGTGTTCACACAGCACAATTTTATTGCTACACACATTTGTATACACAAATGTAATACGAATAAGAGACTAACACGAATTGCTAGTACAATCAAGTGTGTACTCGTCTTATCTTCCCCTCACTCCGATGTCTAACAGGTAATCAGTTTAGTTTAAAGAATTGCTTCGTGTCAATTGGGACTAATTGGCCTAGACATAACTCCACTGTCTTGGCAAGATAATAGAAAAATGAAATGTCGAAAGTGGACAAACAATTAGTGCATTTTATAATTCTAATTCCTGGAAATTAAACAAAAGAATAAATAAACTTAAAAAAGGGTTTTCAACAGGAACTTTGTTTCCTACAGAAGCTTATTGGAATAAAGTGAAAATTTTAACATTTTTGGTTTTACTATTCCATAAGCCGTCTCCAAAGTTTCCATTAACCGTTGCAAATGGCTGAAAGCCTTTCGTTGCACTTCGATTTTAGTTACAATGTTTTCCATTTTGTAAAAGCCAAAACAAGTGAAGTGAATTTGTTATATTTGCGTAATAAAATTATAAAACCAGTAAGTTCAGAAATTAATAAGAATCAAACAAATTTCTTGTGGTGGTTAACAAATTTGGATATATTTACAACCGGTGTGGTAAAGATGTTTTAATTATATCCACGTAAAAGGAGTATAATGGTTAAAAAATCCAAGACGGTGGCTGATATTAAATTTGGAAATAAATAATTTTTTTTAATTTCTGATAATTTTAGTTAGGCTCGAGTTCATTAAATTTAATTTTCATTAAATTATTTTTACTGAAGTTAGGAATTACAACTAGAAAAATTTATTATTAAAAAATGTTTGATAATTTTTCTTGACTGGGGATCGAACCTGGGTTCTTGAATTTTTACATATGTTTCGAGAAATCCCACTTTCTGAAATGAAAATTAAATTTAATGAACTCGAGCCTAACTAAAATTATCAGAAAGTAAAAATTAACAGTTCGATTATGAAATAATAATTATTCTATAATTTTTTTTAATTTAATTTCTACCAATCACTAGAGTCCCGGGTTTCGGCACCATAAAAATGCACGAGAATTTCTGTTACTGAAACAATTTGATTTTGCTTTAATTTTGAAATACAAATTTATTTAAAAAATTCACAAATTGCAAAGCACCACGGTGGAGAAATATTAATAAAGCAAAAGTAAAAAAACTACAAGTTTCAAAAGAACATAAAAGAATGGAAGAAAACTTAAATTAATGTTACATTAAAACAGGGTTCATGAATAATGAAGACTAACAATAATAAACAGAACAAATAAAAATACGTTCCATACAACTTTACTTGTTGAAATATCGATATTAGTAGATTTGAAAATTGTTACAAGGAATTCAATTTCGCTCAAAAATTCACTATAAAAATGGTGGTTCTGTAAAATTCGAGATGTTTGCAGTAAAAATGATTATATTTCCGAGACCGATATTTAGAATTTGTCGAAACTGCCGCAGTTAGGAAATTTCGAATCCAAGATCAATTATTGAGAGGCCTTTGCATTTGGAACATTTCTCTGTGGACTCTGCTGTCTAGAAGTCAGTATTATATTGACTGGAAATGCAGTTACGGTGAATGGATAACTTCATCGGGAGATATTGGCAAGTAAATTTTAAGCTATTATTAAAGATATAGATATTACTGATATGAAATTTCAACATAACGGTGCCACATCTCGCACAGCCACCGAAACAATGAATGAATATATTGGAAACAATTATAAATTAATAAAACTAAAAACCCCTGAACAAATATACCCGCTACTTGAAGAAGAATTGACACGTATACAGTGGTAATGGTGGACATGCGTACGATATCATTTTCAATTTATAATTATCTAGACAATCTTTGTCGTTCCAATACAATAAACATTTGAGAGATTTTTATACTAATTCTTGCAGCCATGTCACAGAATTTAATTTCGTTCTATAGAAAATAGAAAATATAAAATGAAATTTTTTTTCCGGAAAGAAACCACTTTTAATTCTTTAATTAATGTGTAATTGTAGTTTTAAGAATTTCTAGGTTTCATTCCAAAGAAATTTTCTTTTTACTTTTTCTATATAAGCAAAATACGAAATTAATTCCACTTCCGAACGGTGACATGGCTGGTTGTTTCAATTTGTTTAGAAAAACAAATTTCCTGTTAAAAAAACTTAATATTTATTCAAATGATGGGCACTGAAAATTAAAATAGAAAGAAAAGCGTTTACAAAAATATTTGAAAATAAGACATTGTTGGGTTCAATGATTGCAAACAAGATAAAGCTTTCACAAAGTTCTGTAAATTAGGTTGTATATCATTGTACAACAAGCAAGCATTAGGCAAATATAGTAAACAAAAACTAAAAACTTCGGAGAAATTATTTTAGAAATATTTAAGAACTTGGGCTGCAAAGTGTTAAACAGCGTTCCAAAACTTCAGAATCACTGTACATTCGTTGAACACTTATCAGAGCCGAAACAAAATTATTTGCTATGATTGTCAAATAATTACAACATTATTATTAGCTTGTCCATGTTTACAACACGTCCCCTGATAAAATACATGTAACCACAATTTTTCACATAACACTGGGAAATACTCTTCTTTATTTTTTTATTTAAACTAACAAGCCTTTAACATTTTAAGTTTAAGTTTTTATGTTTTATCTGGAACGTATTAAACAATCAAGTCAATTAACGTTTAAAAGTTATTAAAGTAATACTTCATTAAAAAAACAGAACAACGAGTGAACGAATGTATAAACATAAGTATGAACGTACCCTTTAAGCTAAAATGAAATTGCAACAATTATTTTAATTTTTATAAAAACATTAAAAAAATATGTATATAAAAGAAAATTGAACACTGCAATTGCAGTAAAATTGTTGGTCGACTATAAATACCAAGCAACATCAACAGCAGCAGCAGCAACAATAATAACAGATAAATTGCCACCGATATGAAGGACAGAAATGTGCAATCCCGTTTTTGAAAAAAAAATACATAAAAAAACAATAACAAATTTTTAATAATAAAACCAGACGACTATGGGCACAATTTAATACCCACTCTCCAAAGGCCAGCAAACGGAATGTAAAAATGCTAAAAAAAAAAAAAAATTAACTCCAAGGCAGCCATAATGGACATAAACAGCATAAAACGCCATAACTAAAAATAAAAACATCAATATTAAAAATATAGACTTCTACTTCAGAGAAAAATTTACAGAAAATGCAAAAAAAGTGGAAAAATACATTTACAAAAATAAAAAATAAATAAATAAATAAAAAAAAGTCCCAAAGACTCAAATGGTAATAAATACTGCAAGTACGACGAAGAACGAAAGCCCACAACTACATAAAGCATTTTGGCCATTTGTCTTGAATTATTGGTCTCTTTTTTGAAAAATACAGCAATAAAACTTTGCAGCAATTTGCAATCACACTAACGAACACTTTGTGTTGCACGAGTACAACACTCATGCCACATAGCAGACAACGAAAGACACAAATCAATACAATTTTTAAATGCAACCAATAAAAATGAGGCAAATGCTGTTTGTGCTTCAACAGCCCCCGGCCACAACAAAAACTGAAAAACTAAAGCGCTGCCTGCTACGTGCTAGTGTTAGCGGTGGAGAGGAGGAGGACAAGGAGGAGGCAGACACACACTAAACTATCAATTCATCGACAATTGTACAGTCTACTACATACAAAATATACGAGTACTTTATATAAAATCGACAAAAATAAAACAATTAAATTACTTGCATTTGGCATTAAAGCCAGGGTGGAGTTAGTAGAACCCAAGACTATAATTTCATTAATGTTTTTGTTGTTTTCCATTTAATGTACAATTGTCTCCAGTTATGGCCAGTATTTGTTGTGTTTGTCTTCCATTGTTGGGATCTGTTTCTGGGCTTGTTGTTCACATTATTTAGATTTGTATGGAGTTTTGAGCGCACTGAGCCTTGGGCAACATTTTGTAGTCAATTACAAATATGAATTGTTCTGCTATGATGGTTATTTGTGCAAAGGTTGCCAAGTAGACTTTTGTAAATACATTAGGGTGATTTTATTTGGAATGACAAATGATATTTTGAATGATATCCGCGTTTCTCAACATTAACTAGCTTTGTAGTTGAAGTTCTTAAATATGTCTGATATAATTTCTCAAAAATTAAAACAATTTTTATTATCCTTTACTTTGCAAAATTAACAGCAAAGAAATTTATTGTACTCCTTTTATTTTTTAGCAGCCTACCTTTGGTTGATTTGGACACATTTAATTCACATTCATTTATAATCTGACAAAGAATGTTCATTGTGTTGCTGGCACAGTTTAATATTCTGCAATTTTCCCGTTCAAAAAGCTTTTTTTTTTTGGCCGCCCCTTTTATTATTACAAAAATAATCTGGATTATTTGGAAAATTTTTAACTACAACATATTGGATTTCTCACTTTTTATAAAAACTAAAATTTGACCTTTTTCAAAATTACAAAGTTACAAACCACTTGGAATTTTATAGGAAATTGTTGAAAATTGGCAAATATTTGCCGAAAAAGACGTAACCACTAAATAAAATATATTTAAACTCGTTTAAACAACAAACAACAAATATTTAGTTTTAGTTTATTTGATACTGTTTGAACTTGCAAAATTCTTGTAAGAGTTAACAACGTCAAACAAATTTGTGCTAAAACAAGTGGTTACGCTTTTTTGTGACCGTTCTATTAGACTTTTGTTTTTCTAATATTCTTCTTTGCTTATCATAAAATGCTATTATCAGCCATGTCAAAGAATTTAATTTCGTTCGGAAGTGGAATTAATTTCGTATTTTGCTTCTATAAAAAAGGACAAGAACAATTTTTTTTCGGAATGAAACCACTTTTAATATGCTGTGTAGAATTGTAATTTTAAGCATTTCTAGGTTTCATTCCAAAAAAAAAGTTTCCTTGTACTTTTTCTATAGAAGCAAAATACGAAATTAATTCCACTTCCGAACGGAATTAAATTCTGTGACATGGCTGTATAGTTATGAAACACTGACAAAAGCACAATTACTCTCTTTAATTAATAAAATGCTCTCCTAAATTTGTAATTATACAACAAATAGCAAATATCAAGTGTAATGCCACACAATGCATATTACAATTCCATTATAAGCAATTGAAAATTGGCTGCTTAATAACAACATTTTTGCTCAAACAAGGCAAACTTAAATTTTAGCCTTGCAAATGCATTTCCAAATTTTGTATGGAGTTTTCAAACTTTAGATACGCCATGGACCGGGTTAAAATAATCTGATTTGAGTAAAATTTTCATCGTTAATTACGAATACCAGGTTTCACACTAAACCAAACAGCACTTCTCGAAATTCAAATTCAAAATAAAGTAAAACAAAAGCCCCCCTAATATACTCAGTAAATTGAGGATGATATTTCGTTAGCAGATTTTGTTAATCCCCGCTGTTTTCTCTAATTGAAATGGTTTCATTTTAGGTATTTGCTTGAGTTCTTTAAAATCAAACTTTTAAATCAAAAATAAAACTTAAACATTTCATAAAGCTTAAGTTGAAATTAAATTTGTTTCTGTGCTGTAGTTTTATTAACTCAAACTGCATAATTGATTGCCTACTAAACAAAAAGCCTTTTCAACCTATAATTTGGGTATTTCTTTTAACCATAAATTGTTATAAAAATACAAAAAATTAATACTACAACAAACTATTGTTTTCAAACAAGAAAATAATAAAAAAAAAGTTTAAAAAATAAAAACAAAAGACAAAAGTATTCAAAAGATTTCCATCATCACGTTTTAACAATCATCGTCGCAAAACCTCACAATTTGAAAAGATCACCAAAAGATCATTTATTGTAAAATTATATAGTTTTTTGTTGTTGTTTTCAGCTTATAGTTTATTATTATTGCTTTTTATACCCTACACCACAATAGTGGGGAGGGTGTATTGGATTTGTGCTGATGTTTGTAACGCCCAGAAATATTGGTCCAACACCCACCTTAAATTATACCGATCGACTTAGAATCACTTCCTGAGTCGATTTAACGATGTTCTCCCGAAATGGGAGTTTAACGATCATAAATGTTTGAACTGTGAAAGTATCCAAACAAATTTCACCACAAATGAGTAGTAAATGGAGCTAAATCTAAATCTAAAAATTTTGTGAAGATGGGTCCATAATTAGTCGTAGCTCCCATATAAGACCCACTTTTGAAAATCACTTTAAAAAGCATAAATTTCTTAAAAATGTTGTTATCCGAATAAAATTTAACAAAAACAAGTTTCATTTCTACAGGTCGATCCATAATTAGTCGTAGCTCCCACTTTAACCTCCATAAATCTTTTAAAAGTATTTATATCGAGATAACGTATAACATACATAATAAAAGTATAAAGTATAACATACATAATATTTATATTCAGGGAAGTCATGGCACTAAATTGGACGATCAGTCCATAATAGGTAACTGTTTTATTGATATACTGGGTGTAGGGTATTATAAGGTCGTGCTTGACCGACTATACTTTCTTACTTGTTTTTATTTGTTGCATTTTTCATTTGAAAACCAGTGATAAATTTTAAATTATTGATTAGACTGCAAGATGGGTTAGCAATGGTATGTTGGCAAATTAAATGTTGTGCTTTTTGGTTTTATTGTAAACACAAAGAATTTGAAAACATAATCAAGTATAATTTAATATATTGTACGTGGCATTTAGTTAAGTTTTGTATTGTGCAAAAGAATTTAGAAATATAAAACTGTTATACAACTATTATAACAGAAACTGTTATAAAATTGAAAAGCAATATGTTCAAAAAAAACATGTAGATTCACAGAGCAGCTGATAATAAAATGTAATATTTTAGTTGAATCAAATTCTAGTGCAATAATAAAGTATTTTCCTAAGTTATTGCATCTAAAGAACTAGTCTTAAGTTGCATTTTTGTGCTCATAGGTGTAGTTATTAACATTGTAAGTGTTTGTTTTTCTCACATACTAAACATTGCATTGAAAAAGATTTATAGTCATTTTAAGACCATTTAGATAAAAAATGCATTAAATATTTAAGAGAATGGGAAGAGTCTCGATCAGATTATTAATGAATGTTGGGTAAATGTGCCCAAATCAACCAAAAGTAGGAAGCTAAAAAATAGTAACTCATTTCAAAAAAAATCTTTCGAATTTGTATAATTTTTACATTGTATTTCGTAAACGTTTGCTTTCGAATCGAAAAAATAAAATACGCCACAAAACTGCTGGAATGGAATTCGCCAAAAGCAACTTTAACTGGAAACAGACAGATACTTTTTGACATATTTTAACATATCGCACCCTAAATACAAAAGGGTCACAACTCAAAATTTTCCAAAACTGACTTTTTTCCATAAATTAATTCAAAGTGCACATATCTAAGTCCCCGTTTACACAGTCGCACTTTTGGAAGAAAAACATCTGTAATTCTCTTTTGTTTTTTCATTCGTGGTCACACTGTCCAACAATGTTGTCAGACACATTTCATTATTATTTGCTTTTTTGACATTTCTCTTATTCGTGCTGTGTAATAATTTGTAGTAAATTCCAGCAAAGAAAATGTCACCAAAGCATGTTCACCGAGTACCGAACACAAAATTGATTCTCTCTTCCCCACCCGTAATTTTCACCACGCTAAATGTTTTTTTTTTTTCAAATGTTCGACTGTGTAAACGGGGACCAACTACTTCATTAACTGGAAAAATACAGTTATGTCTATTTTTATGTTAAGTATGTTGCTTGTGTACGATGATGAAGTTTTTTGTCTCTCCTGAAAATTTTAGTATTTTGAGTTGTGACCCTTTTTGTATTTAGGGTGCGATATATTTGTTTAACCCTTAAGCAAACACCAAAACGTGTTGACATAAGCGAACCCCAGGGTCTAGCTGGTACTTTTTATATTTTGTATGGATTTAAATTAAAAATCTTTAATTTCATTATCAACTTCTAACACGTTTCCAAAATCATTTCCATCAATCTCATTCTGAATTTCGTTTTCTATATTATTGGTAATTGCCTCTGCCAATCTATCATAATATTTAGGGTCAGATTTTAAAACTGTTTCAAAGATTTTACAGTACTAATTGTAACACTAAAAATTTGTTTGTACAAAACACCTTCATTGAGGAATTTATACAAATCTAAGGGTCTTCGCCTAAGATGTCAAAGTAAAAAACAATAAAAATGTTCATAAATGCCTGGCCAGGTTCTGGTGTTCGCTTAAGGGTTAAGGTGATTTTTGCCGATGAGAAAAATTCCAATCTTAATGGTCCATATGATTTCAGCAGCTATTGAAGAAACTTATGGAAGAAACCACGATATTTCTCAATATTATATTTCGGAGGCGGTTCTTTGATGGTTTGGGAAGCTTTTTGTGAAACCAGTATGATATTGATTTTGTATTTCCAAGCACCAAACTGAATTCTTCTGATTACACAAATGAGAAATTCGTGCCATTTTTAAAAAATAGTAATGAAAAACATTTTATTTTTCCACAAGACAACATATAAGTCTTCAAACAAAGGGATGATTGCCTTGAAAAAATATGCATGTACTTGAATGGCCCGCATGTTTTCCAAAACAGAACCTAATTCAGAACAATTGGGTATTATTAGAACGTCGAATTTATGCTGAAAACCGACAATATGAAAGCATATGTCACCTAAAAAAAGCTGTTTTAAATGCTTGGAAATCTATACCTGAAGATATTATTCGAGTTTTTCAGTTGATTAAAAGAAAAGAAGACCTAAAGATTTATTTTTTTTGTGAATGTTGGCATTTTAAGTTATTTAAATTTCTGTGTATTTATAGTTATGAAAGACGTAATAATTTCTTTATATACTTTTAAATTTGTTTTTTTTTTTGCGTTTCACATAAGTGTAGGTTAAACCGTTATACTTTTCTTTAACTTACAAAATTTTGAAACTATTTATGTATTTATAGTTATGCCACGCAGTGTATATTTAACTAGCTCTGTTACTTAAAAAACATGTTACAATTAAGAGATGCTGCTAATTTAAATAAATATTGAAATTATTTTTAGCAAATTAATGCAATAATGAATGTTAATTTTAAAAAGCAAATAAAACTTCTTAAAATCTTATTGTATATTTGAGTGCTTAAAAAAAATGTTAATGGTTTCACTACTCCAAGTTCTTCACAAAAAATCGTAAAGAATTTGGAAACATTTTAAGAATTCAACTATTGAGTGCAATAGCTGAAGGCATTAGAAACTTACACAACAGTTGGTTAGAAAAAAAAAGAAAACGAAAGAAAATTCGTTAAAAAAAAACAATAGCATGTGCAGTAACATAAAAGACGACAAAGAACCAAAAAAAAAGAAAAAAGCAGCAAGTAATTGTTTTGCAATTAATCATTTTTTCAAGCTTCCACTTGGTAATTCATTGTTTTTTTTTCTATTTGTTCAGCCTTAATAGTTTCCAAATATTTTCCTCAGATAACATCGCATACGAAATGAAAATCATTAAGCATTTAATTTGATAAAATTTTAGCAAGTCACAACTGTATGCCTTTCAAAATTTAAGGATATGATCCTCTTCTTTTAAGTTGTTGTGTGTTTGTGTTTTTCTTAATTCTTATCCAACTGTCGTTTGAATGAAACTATTAAAATTTCGCACCTAATTGTTTTTCTTTTCTTTCACTCGACTTTTAAAAATCATATTTTTTTCTACATTTTAGTTCACTCCTTTTTTGAAGATGCAATGTTGCTGCCAAATGAAAAGGACATATTGTGATTATTTTATTCAAACACTTGTACAAAAAGCAGGCTGATCCTGCTGTTGTTTTCTTTTAACAGTTTTTTTCATTTTGCTTTCTCAAAATAATTGGTTTTGGGCGTATAATCTTGTTAGAGTTTGGGTTAAGTATTTTTACAAGTGTCAGTCGGTAGTGGTTACAATTTTCTTCAACTACCTGACTGAGTTTTTGTTTAAATGAAATGTTTGCAAATTTCTTGCCATTTTTTTGGTTGCTAAACCTAGATCATAATATGACTCTAGTTTAAGCCTGGCGCCATCATTAGTGTTAGAGTTTATGGAAATTGATGGGAAAATTTTTCATTGAGCTGCAAATTGGAAAATGGCAAAGATACAAATTTCGAATATAATACATTGCTCACATAAAATCTGATCGAAGAAATGTTTTAATAATTATATGATATCACAAATTTATACTCATTTAAAAATATTTTAAGAAAAGCTAAAACAAGAAACTAGAATTAATTTCCTCTTATAAATGTACGTTTATTTGTTTTAATTAATTGCATTAACTGTTGCAAAACACATGGGTTAAGAACTACAGCACCACTACGCCTTAACTTTCTCTTGACAAAGCGTTTGTTCTATTGGCTGAACATGACAGCAAATAATTTTGCAGACATTCTTTTATATAAATATTCGAAGTCATAGTTCAAGTTGAAGAGCTAAACGATTCCACAAAAATCATTTCGCGACAACATTTGTTTGGGGGCGGGCGAAATAATGGAGAAATTTCAACCAATTTCAATAGACTTCCTTCTTCGACCGAAATAAACAAATGTATCAATTCTTTTAATTTTTATTTGCTTGAAAGTATATCAGTAGTGAGTGCCGTTTAAAATAATTGAGAAATTTACAATGGAAAGATAGACTTATGTCAATAGAAAAAGTAAAGCTCTGAGTGAAAAATGTAAAATCGTTTGGAAAGCATCACTGTACAATAAAAAAATTATAGATAAATAACCATAAAGTAGAAAATTTGTCTGGAGCAAAACAACCAATGTGGTTTATAAAAGCGGAAGTAAGAGCTACAAGAGAATACGAGAAGTAAGAGCAATCCTAACATCTAGTGCTGTAAAAATAGCTGAAAATGCTACGGAAACTTCTGGAAAACCTGTAAGAGCGAGTATGATTCGAAAATCTTAACACTCAAAAGGCTCCTTTCTATCAAAGAATAAGCAAACCCAAAAATTTAATTTCGCAAAAATATAAATAAACGAGCCTGAAAATGTCTTTAGAATAAAATTCCTTTCACCGATGAAAGTAAGTTTGAGATCTTTGTACTCAAAAACCCCCCAAAAATATGGCGAAACAAGAACGAAACCTTTAGTAATAAATATGTTACCAAGACGTTCAAACATAGTGGAGGCTCAGTAATGGTCTGCGGTTTTATGGCGACATCAGAGTTCTCTAATCTTACATTTATAGAAGTTACCATGAAAAATTAAGAATATCTCGACATTTTAAAACATAATAGAGCCCCTAGTGTAGAGTAGTTAGAACTAGCGAACTGGTTTTTGATCCTAAGCAAACTAATTTTTCAAAGAGTGGCTATACAATTCTTGTTCAAAAATTTTATATCATCTGGACAAAATAATTAGGAAAATAAATATTTATGGCAAGGATAATCTAAAGCAGTAATAAAGGTTAAATGGAAAAAAATTTCAACTGATTTCACTAAAAAAAACTCATTGATTCTATGTCCAAAAGATTGCCAGCTGTGATAAAGACAAAAGGACTACAAACAACATTTAAATACAATGTTTAACAAGCTCGTAGACTTTCTCTTTTATCATCGACATTTCTCAAGCGTTTGAAAAAGGTGGCAAGATGGTTTAATATACAAATTGAAACTAAATTTACTCGCCAAGAGACATAAGCTATTGAAAAGTTACTTAACTGGTCTAACATTTAAACTTAAAGAATGGGTTGTACTAACCCATTGAAGCAGAAGTGTCGCAAGAAAGTATTCTGGGACCCTTCTTGTACTTGATATATGCATCTGATATGCCAACAAACAATCGTACTCACGCATCAACATTTACGGATAATACTGATATTCTAAGTATTCATGAAAACTCTCATAAATATCTACCTAACTACAAAATCATATATTTGAATTATAAATATGGTTAAAGCAAGGAAAATCCATGGATAAAAGTTAATGAGCAGGAATGCACCCACATAATCTTAACATTACGTAGAGAATCATACTCTCCCATTTATATCAATAATCAACATAATAATTAATAGTGACTACATTCGACCAAGAAGAAGGCATACAGCGGATCTGGCCCAAAGGCAAGAAGGAAGAATGCCAACTTAATACTTAAATAATTAATTTTCTTTTAAAGAGAAGTAACACTCAGGCAATTAAAATGCCTATATATACTTGCGTTGCTTTCTTTGGAAAGGGGATAGTTGAAGAAGTAAAGGTGGTGAAAGAAGAAAGCTTTTTATACCACAACTCTGCAATTGCGCATTATGTTTGTTGTTAGTGCAGAATTGCAGCGCAGAATTGGTGGTGAGTAGGTGCATTAATGTTAGATTTTATAGCCTTTATTTAATTATTTTACTTCGGTAGCGTTTGAATGCTATACCACCGATGGAGGGCGCTTTGATAAATATTAGTTCTGATGGATAGAAAGAAAACTAATAATTATCAGAAACTGATGTTGCTTGAGTTGCTTGTAGAGCGGCTGGGAATCGAACCCGGGCTACAAATACCAATTCATGCTTAAAGATCAACTGCGCTAACCAATTAAGCTACAGCACCCTCACGTTAAAATTCAATTATTTTTTATGTTCCTTATTTTTCTAGTTTTTGTGAATGAATTATATTCTGCTTAAGTTACTTATGAATAATGCATAATGTATATCTTGTTTAAAATTTGTACTTGTGTTTACTTTATATTGACGCTCACAGTAGCTTTAAGACCATTTTATACATAGTCCCACTCTCCGCTCAGAAATGTTTGGTAGAGTCCTCAAAGGATTCTTCATATTTTAGACTTTAAGTTTTGTCATACATATTTACTTTTTACATGCCAGATATCCTCTCAATCTTTGCACTTAATGACGGAATTCAATTAAAATGATTTTGAAAATTTAAGATTTTTTGGCACTTGTATTTTTACTACTTTGGGAACTAATAAACCAAACGATTTTAAAACCTTTAGCATCCTTCAATTTAATTTCCTGGACTATTTTGACTAGACTAAATTGTCGTAACGACTTTTTAGGTTGCATTATTAAATATGACAATAAAAGTCATTAAAGTATTGCACCTTCTGTTCTTACATATTCCCAATCAGATTGCATCATTAAAATGTGTGTGTACCTTCTTCAAAAAGTTACTCATATAGAAAATATTTTATTAAAAATTCTTTCCAAAAATTGTCTTAATTTCAACAACAATAGTTTAATTCTCAGCAGGCAACCAAAACTAAGTATTTCAAATGTTTAATTTTATAGCCACAAGCGTTATTTATACAACAAACACTTGAAATAATTTTTTATTGTATTCAGAAATTCCCTTCATAGGATTCCCACTGTTTTGCTAGTGTGTCATAATTATTTCACTCGTTGATTAGAATCGATTTGGAATGAAATGCTCTGCCAGCGAGTTACACGTGTCCAGTCATATTGTTTTGTTAAATAAAAGTGTTGAATTTAACAGAGTAGTGTGCATTAATGATTGACTTTTAAAGAATTTATTGTTCAAAACTATTGATATTGAAATTATGTTTATTTGTGATCGTTAGTGTGGCACTTTATGCATGCAAGCAGGCAGCCACACTTTGTGTGCTATACTTGTTTAATTTGATGTAAGTTGCCTGCCCCAGAGAGTGTGTGGCTAATAAAAAGGAAAACTGTAACTGTGTAACTAATAAAATTTGGCATTTGCATAACAGATGTAGAGCAACAGAATTATTATAGAATTTAAGAACAAAGTAGTAAAATTCTACATTAAGTTTGTGGTCAATGCAGATAGTCTTGACAGCTGCTTAATGAAAGATGGTGCCAAACTGCAAATGCAGTGTTTTAGTTGTTGAAGGGACCTTTATGGTTTTAGCTTAAACAAATTTACTCTTCTACTTAAAACAGTTGCTAAATATCACTTAAATTTTCAATTGATACTGGTTTATGCTAAAAACGTTTAGGCTTGTCGCCCTTATTCTATTCTCGTGTCAAACTTGTTGCTGTTTTTAATAGCAACACCAACAACAGAATTTCATAGTGACTCATAATGTTGCATGATGTCAACGATTAAAATAGCTACAAACTCAAATTGTTTTCATTATGATTAAATTCATTTTATAAAACAAAAATTTTCTTTCCTACTTCTTTTTGATAAATATTTTATAACAAATGTGCCATAAATGTAACCTAGAACAACAACTGAAACAACACAAAAACAAATATAATTGTAGAAAAGCAAATACCTACGAGTATCAAAAGAATTTTATGCTTATTTAAGTTTTTGATTGTAGCAAATAAAATAAAAAAAGTAAAAAGGTGCATTTGGTTTAAGACTAATTAAAATCGAAAAGCGTTGCAAGTATGATTCAAGTATTGCCACAAATTTCATACAATGTTGTAAAACAAACAACATTGTACTGTTATTGCTTCAAATATTGCAGAAAAAAAAGGGAAAATAGTTTCAGCAGCTGTTTGCTGGAATGTTGCTGTGCTAAATGCGATTAATTGCAAAATTATATTGTAGTTCCTAAATACTCCTCTGAATGAATAAATGAATTGTTAAGTTTAGTGTTTTTGGTTTAATTTTTTTTTCCTTCATTTTATAATCGTAAAAATGTTTCTTTTGTTGTTTTTTGCTCTTTTAGTTCTTATCGTTTAAAACGATTTTCATTAGACTTTTGTTGTTGTTTTCTTCCTAACAGCAAGTGTGCTTATTTTGCGCTGTATTTCAGATGGTCTTTGAGAAGCAAGTGGAAAAGATAGGTTGGGCAAAACAGACAGCTTGAGAGCTCTATTTAAAACAACGTTTGGAATATAGTTTCCGAATATAGTTTCAGAAAACACAGTAAATTTATCTCTTTGTATTACTATGCTTTGCTGTAGCAGCAGGTTACTTCATATGAATAGTTCAAACATTAACCGGTCTCAATCCACCTTATAAGGGACTAGTTTCGATTCGCTTACCTTCCCCCTTAATAAAAATATCTTCGTTATAAACATTGTTTAATACATACAATGATGGTTAATGATATTTCCATCTCCAAACTGATCTGCAACATTTCTCCAACTATTCGCTATAGCTACATAAATATATTGTCCACGTCTCTGTGATGTCTGCGATGACAAAAGTCTCATTGCTTGAACGTTTTACAAACTAATATTTTATATGAAAATTTTGTTGTCTTTTACCTTAACGTTCTTCCTAGTTTTGTCGCTTATAACACAAACATTAACTTCAACTCCCGACTACCCACATCAGGCTTGCTCTTAATGATTTTTAATAAGTTGTGATCGCTGCTTTTATTGTCAGAATATTTGTTCTCAGCACCGCCACAACACTTGATAATACTGACGTTAGAAATGATATTGGGCTGCCTTTCGATGGACTCCCGATGAACACTTCTAAATCATTATACGACACCTGCTTTCAGTTTTCTAACACGGATGGGAGGACTGTTGAAATACAACTGCAGTCTATTTGACATCTTTATCAGAAGCTCGAAATTTAAGGTGAGTGTGAGGTTTATATATTGCGCAGGCTGATATGCCACATTGCCAATGCAGTGTTCTTTGTGCTGAGTTCTTATACATGGGTATGGTGGCGAATATATTAAGATTTTAAAGGGTGACCCAAATTGATGCTGAAATGGAGAGTAACGATTTGGCGAGATTTTCTTCTTCAGTTGCATTTTTCAGGGAAACCAGAATACCAAAATGCCGTTTGGTGTTACGCTATCTAAAAAAAAATGTGAGTAAGAAATTCAACAATTGCATTTATGGGGTCTTTAATTTGATAGCAAAGATGGTGTGATCGCCGCTGGAATGTGGTAACCTGTGATCACTGTTTGTTCAGTGTGATTGCTAGGAACTGAATATCCCACTTCGGATGAAGAAAATCAGGTGAAGGAAAAGTACCAGGATGCCTTCATGGTTGAGAACTGAAATTTTCAAGTTTCTACACACTTATCATAACGAGATCCATGGAGACAAAGCAATATATTATGGGTACCTATATGTCATGCAATATGCCCTTAATTGACCGTAATTTCATGACAAGAGATTCTTCAGTTGGACTTTTCTGGTACCTTGATGCCTATGTAAGTGTTTTTGTGAATTTCATTGCGGATTCATTGTCAAAAGAAAAACCACGATCTTGAATCTCCAAAAAATGATAGAAATTTGGAATGAAATGGACAGATGCGACTCTTTAATTTTGCTCAAACAAAACGCGGAATGTGATGACCTGGTGTTCTGTGCTTGTTCAGTGCTTTACTTTAGATTAGGTTTAACAACAGCACCCATGAAGGATCAACATGTTTCAATTTTAGAAGTCGACTGCTAGTTTTAAATAACTTATGATTGCTTGGTAAACATTGTCGCATGCTACCAGATTTTCCTGGTTTCTTTCAATTGTCACTCAGAACAAGTCGTTGGGAAAGAAGATAATCAGTGGTCGCTTTACCATTTTCATCACTTCCTGATCATACATATATACTTAGCGACTCATTGCCACCGTTAGTAGATTCCAAGAAATAAATCTTGTTAAATTACTGGCATTTATGTTGCCAGCTTTTACTGGCTATTTATACAATGTAAACAATGCAAATGTCAAAGAAATTCATAAACATTTTGAAATAAAAAACAAAAAATGGTCAAATTACAACAGAGAGAGAGAGAGAGAGAGAGAAAGAAACTACACATGTTATTACTATTCACGACTTCTTTATGTTAACCAATGCATTGGTCAAGGGAATAGACTCAAATTGAGTTTTCCAGACTGTAGAAGATGTCTCGGAAAAATCTTCTATATAGGTTTCAAAAGTCAGCTAATACTAATAATAGAATGAAATGGACAGCTGAATAAATTGATGACATTTACGGATCAACGTAAATTATCTGTTTGCTACCAATAAAATATATAGTTTACATTTACATGTTACCAAACTAACTTTTAAACTTGTAAAACTTTAATTCCGAAAGTAGTGTCACAATTATAATAAGAATGTAACAAAGTTTTTATTTTTCACCATAATTGCATGATACATGAGGTTGAATTGTTCGGATTTATGACTCGTGACAACATGCAATGCGAATAATAAATTCTTGTAGAAAATACCAAAAAAAAAAGCAAAAACAGGAAAAAAAAATAATAATAAAAGGCCATCAGAAGCAGAAAAATGAAATGTTTAAAAGCATTTATGTCTTTTGTTTTATAACGAAAGAAATGGATTTATGGACCTGAATTCGCTTCAATAAAGTCTTAAGTTGTTTTAACAATCTTAGATTCAAATCAAGCAAATTGTAATAATAGGAAATATTTAAATACACATACTCTATAATAAAGCTCATTGTTTAAATAAGTATGTATGTAGATACGTTTATAAGTAATGTGTATGAAACTAAATGAAAGCGTAATACAGAGTTTAAAACGAGAGTTTAAAATCTGTTCTTTAAATTATTTATATTTATGTATGTAAGCTAACGTGTTTCGAATAAAAGACGAGTTTATGCGGTGTGCACTCAGACAAGACTAAACTTTATTGACAAATTCTTTAATTTTAATACAATATATTTTTCATAGGCTAAATACAATTTTCCTTACTATTTAAAATTTATATAATTGTGTGAGAAAGTTTACTTGAGAAAAGATGTGCTATTTGGTAACTTAAACTAGGCTGTAACTTGATTCTTCTGTTTGTGTATAAATTTGGATTTTTAAGTGTGTCGGTAAGTATTTAGGTTATTGCATTGTGTGCCGTAAGGTATATTTTAAATGAGTAGGGGTATTCACCATATGTGTTAACTTGTATATATGTATGTATATTATTGTTGTTTTTAACATAAATTTTGAAACTGCTCTTCATAAAATATACCTAATTTGCTTTGTCGGTTAATTTGAATAATGTGTATAAAAATTAGTTTAAATAGTTTAACATAAATTTTCACACACTAATTTTAAAATAACAAGAAACTACGAAATTTAATGAAAATATCTTAGAATCTTAATTTATCTTATATATATTTAGATAAGTTTTTTTGGGGGGTGTTTTTATTTTTTCTTATCAGAATCACTCAACCTGTAATTTAACCAAAAGTATTTCCTTTGTATTTCGTTTGAAATGTAGAAAACGTGCTTTAAAAAATCAACATTTTAAAGACATTACATTCAAGGGTCTGTTTGAAAGTAATACTTAGTTTAATCTAAGGTTAACCTTTCGATTAGTGTGAGCAAAATTATTTTATTCAATGAAATAGATTTGTTAATTATCAAAATTTCCACATTTGTGATTTAGAAAACCCACATATGACTATCGAAAATCATATACATCCACAACGTTTCACTGTTTGGGGCTGACTTTGACTTTTTCGAAAATTTGGCTGGACCAGCAGTGACTGTTACTGGTGATTGATATGGCGACATGATTGCAGAGTTCTTTTTACAAAAATTTAATTATATTGATATACAATACAGCTAGTGAAATGATTCAATTACTTCATGAAACATTTCCCAGTTGTTTTCTCTGTCATTTCGGTGATCAGAATTGGCCCCATTGATTTATTTTTATTGGGTTATTTGTTCTATACCCACAAGCTCATAACCAATCGTGCATTGAAGGGGGGAAATTTAAGACAGCATCAACGAAATTTTGCCTCATTGGTGCAAAATATTTATGGAACATTTGGACAAGGCTCGTATGTGCAAAGCCATAGAGAAGGGCCTAATGGCTTCGAATGAAAACCTTTGTTCTAAATTATGGGCCACCCTTTACAAGATTCAAGAGCTATAAATTTTATTTTTTATTGTGCAGGATAGATAAATAATCATCTTAGGATGGATATATAATCATCTTAGATCGAACATCTCGTTTAAATTCAATGGCTGATAGGTCCTAAAAGAGTTTTGCAAAGACTGCTGAACCCATGGAGATTATTAATTTCCTTACCAAAACAAGACAGTTGCATTAAAAGTGATCAACGTTATACATCTCATGCTGATATGCATATATAGATCGGAGATCGTCTCAAACTGAAGATACCTCATTAGTAAATTTATTGTAATGTTGATAAAACGAAATTTTAAACTGGTTTTTTGAGGTACAATTTCCAATTCGTTTCTTTTATTGAACATTCAAGCAAGTTTCGCTTACAATCGTCGTATGTACATCCAAGCAATTGATCGCGTTCTACCTGTTTCCACTATGAAAGGCAACTAAATGATATAAATTTGCTGACAAGTTTGTAGCTGTCCTCCATTACCTGTCTATCCTGCAACTATTTCTGCTGATCCTTATTTTCGCCAACTCTTCAGTAACATTCGTACCCACTCACTCACTACAACTTTTTACGAATTGCTTGTAAAAGACTAGTAGTTATAGTGATTAAGATCCATGGTAAGCTATTAATGTCCTGAATTCCAGAACCTTACAATCGCTGTAAATGTTTTCACTTATGGCGAATCACAATTCAGTCGAATTGCAGAGACGAGTTCTATGGTAAGCTATAAATTCTAAACCTTGGAATGGATGAGTAGCTTCAGGTTTAGGCCCCTCTTCTGAGCTGCATTCGAGGATCGATGTTCGCTGGTTATCGCAAATCGACTATCGCATGTAAAATTTGTTTTATTTTTTAACATCACTGTCGAAAATTTCGTTTTTCAATAAAATTTTTAGTCGAACACAAATTTGCTGTCGACGCGAAAAATTTATTAAAAATGTAAGGATTTCTTTTTTTTTTGGTTTTGTCAACCAATTACTACTTGTAAATTAATTTTGTTAATATTCTGCAGGTCTAAGGTCGTAAGTACAAAACATCAATTGGAGAAGCTCGTTTCTCTCATGGAGGAAGATCAACTGTTGGTAAAAGTTATTTGCTCTAAAGTATACTAACGTGGTGGAATCCATTTCCAAAATATTGGAGGCATCCCTCAGCCTTTTCTGCTTCTGGCCAGTTCTAGTACGGATTCATCTTCATCAGACGAATCATCAAACCCTAAACCGTGGTGGTCATTTCAAATTTAATTTTTTTTTCTTTAAGAATTTGTAAACAAGATTACAAGATGATTGTGGCGCCAGCTGATGAAAATGTACTATTGTGAATAACCCAAAAATAGTGATTTTCACAATAGCGTTTTTTCATCGAATATGCAGCATAATACCAAATGAAAATTCGTTCTATAAGCATTTTCGGCCATAATCGAAAATCAAGTTCTAGCAGTACAGTTCATGTCCATTTCACAAAGTATACAGAGGTGACAAATCTTCACGTTTCAGAAAGCCAAAATCAGATACCTAGGACAGATCTCGTGGAAAGAAAAGGTTATATACTTTTTGGTACCTAATTTTTATTATGTGTTAAAGTATTTCGCTTAAGTTTGCATGCTGCAAAAATATAAACAAAAGACAGTTCTGAAAGAAAGAGATAAATATAAAAATTAATTATCTTTTGTCTTGTGACACCACTGTATACGATACTTTGTAGCCGTTCTCTATTGCTATTGTTGCTTTTCCAGTTAAGCCGTTTTTCCTCTAAATTATTGAAAGTGTCTTGTTAGACAACTGAAATTACAATTAAAATAATATTTCAAGTTTAAACTAGGTTTAGATAAACTCCCACACTAACCACCCCAACTAACTAAAAAATTTGAAAACACATTTCAGTTCAAAATTTAAAAACCTAAACATGAATTCAACTTTAAAGATGAACTCATACGAATAGGAATGAATTCGTTTGGCTGTTTGTTTGTGGTCATTTAGCTTAAGTATCTTTAATTAATGACTCGTATTTAGTTTTACATTAATTTTCTCTTTGTTTTAACTTCCTTCACCTCCTCCACCTCCTCTACCTAGCGGTCACTTCCTCTAGTTATGGCAGTTATTCTTTCGTATTTATTTTATAGTTTTACCAAAAACTCATCACAAACAAAAACCATTAAACACTTTTTGTTAAATGTAGTACCGAAACTCATAACCATCACTTGTTTAAAACAGACGTGGTACGTTAATAAGTCGTATGTCTGTCTGTCTGTGGCTTGATGAGGGAAATTAGTTAAAAAAAAAATTATAATTTTTATTGTGATGTTGTTTTTTTCTGTTTTGTTTGAAGTTTTATAGTATTTAATTATTAATTTTTGCTGTTTTTATAGAGTTTCAATGCATTTAATATGATTTTTTGCTGCTGTTAAATTTACATAATTTAAATAATGAAGTATTAATAGCTAAAATTTAGTTTTGATAATTATAAGTTAGAGACGAAATTTTTAAATATTATTTATGTTTGTTAAAGTTTGAAGTCTTGTCTGCCTAACTTTGGCTTAATAATTATTATCTGTTCGTTTTTTGTGTTGGCCTGAAACACCTCAGACAGATATTAACACTAGTTAGTGCAGTCGTAAGAGTATGTTAAGGGTCTTTAGAAAGACAAAAATTGTATTTAACTTTATCGCATTTTTACGTATTTTAATTTTTAAGTATGGCTGATTATCAGTAATAAATTAGAGTCATAATCATGTTTATATGTTTATATGGTGTGTTGGGGCAACAGGTGTCGACTGAAATAAAATCAGTTAATTACAACTTTTAGGATTATTTTTGTTTGGTATGCACACACAACAATTAATTAAGTAGTATGTATGTATGTATGTATGTGTATTTTATATTTTGTAAGTAGTTATAATTAGAAATAAAAAATTATTATTAATACAGCTAAAAATCTTATAGAAAGAATATTAACAATAAGTGATAAGGAATTTCACAAGAAGAATATACCTAGAAACAATTACAAATATATTAAACGATAATAATTTCCCTGTTAATATAATCTGTAAATTAATAAGACAGTACAAAAATAAAACAAGTTGGAGTGCAATTTTCGGCTATACCGCATCTTTAATACCCTCCACCTAAACGTAATAAGGAATACAAAAACTACACTGGTTATAGGACTAGTATATCCTTATTCTGTCTTTTCTATTCAGTCTTAGTGCAAATTTTATTACTATTTTATATATTGTTTGAAAGACCCACATAATTTTGGTCGTAAAATTTTGAAATTTTATCTAAGTTTGACCATTTATAATTGATGTAATCAACAGTTCTTATCATAATTTTCGTAATAATCTTAAGCGTAATTTAACAATTTATAAAATTAAAAGAACTTTTTCCATATTCACAACAGGCTAAGAAATGGGTCAGATTATAAGGTAAGACCTCCTTGGATTGAATTCGATCTCAATAATATTATTTACAGGAGATTTAGGGGTGGCATAGTAGAAGTGGACCAGTTATGGACTTATAGCTTTTAAATTCAGTATCCACTAATGTGATTTCTATGCATTTTAGGCTTATTTTAGTTGAATTTCATCTTAATAACGTTATTTACAAGAGTTGTATGGTTGGTTGTTATGCTCGGAAGTGGACTTAATTCAGAAGCTATTATCGACTAACACCTACAAAATCAAGTAGCATAATTGCCGTATAAACGATATTTGCATGATTTCTGAATAAAAATTTCTGATCTATATAAAAGTTGATTCGATATCGATATTTATTAAACATTTTTGGGGGTTAAATTGTTTTTTGGAAATGGCAGCTATGACAAATTGTGGGTCGATCTTCTTAAATTTTGAAACAATGAATTTTATGCATATGATGATATCTCACGTCGAATTTCTACGCAAGAACGGTATATTTAATATACATATTAGTATTAAAGTGAATTTCGAAAGTGAACCTTATATGGCGGATGTAGTCAAATATCAACCGAAATCCAGCAGTTTGACTTTGGCGTATATGTAAATGATCCATGTAGAATTTTGGATCGTGCCATTATTTATAAGAGATTTATGAGTATTGAAGTGATTTTCGGAAGAGGGCTTTAAATGGGGATACCGTCAAATATGAACCAAAATTTTGTGGAATGATTTTTGTATATATCTAAATATATATAAAGTTTTGAGTCGGTATAGATATTTATAAGATATTTTCGGATGTGGACCTTATGTGGGAGCTATGACCAATTATGGACGACCATCATAATATTTTGTACAACAATTTATTTGCCTATAAAGATTATTATGTGAAATTTTAGCCGCTTAGCATTATTTATACCAGTTTTATACGTATTTAAGTGAATTTTGGAAGGGGACTTTATGTGCGGTTTATGGTTAAACATAGACCGAACTAAATAAAATTTTGTTGGACGATTTCTTTTTGCATGAAACTTATTTTTGCTGAATTTTGTCTTAATATTCCAATTTTATATTCAGGAAGATTTTTGTATGGGGGCTATAAAAAATCATGGACCGATTCTTACTATTTTCTTCACACTTTTTTCTTTTATCATAAAAAAAAACATATACAAAATTTGATCACAATATCTGAAATATATGTATATCAAAAACTTGGGTTGGTCAATAA